>CM018694.1:34151903-34817732 GCA_009363875.1 Mikania micrantha | reverse complement strand
ACAATCTGATAACCGTTTTCTTCGAACTTATGAACTCAATGAAGAAAATTGAAATGTTTAACAATTTTTCAAGTACCTCAATCAATCTTCAGTAGCAAATCATCATTTGATCATCCAATTTGGTTAAAATATCACCAAAAATTCTTCAAAGAATAAGAAACTCCAAGAAATCTGTTCAACCGAAATCATAACCGAGCACTTATGTTCTAATACCACTTGTAGGTCCATATCTAGGATCTGAATGATCTCGTATAGCATGATATCAAGTGCGGAAACTATAACATCATGTTTTAAAGAAAGTAAAATAGATCAAGATGAATAGAATCAAACACAACCAATGTAAACACAAATCACTCTTCTTGTATTAATCAATAAAATTCAGCAAGTACAATTAGAGTGAAATTACAAACTTATGAAATCAGAATTATGTTCAAGATCGATACTAAGTTCAACTAAACTTAGCTATTTATAACCGTCTTGTCGATGCTAGTAATATCAACAATACCAATGTCGATACTACTAATATCGACACAACTACCTTCGATATTATTAATATCGATACAATTACTATCGATATTAATATTATCGACAGAATCTATACTTGTACAAATTTCAAAATCTAAAGACAAGAAACAAAACAAAACAATATAAACATTATATTGAAAAAAACAAATATAATAAACATAAGATCTTCAATCTTGAATGAGTATCAATCTTCAGTCTTCAATTTAACAATTGAAGCTTGTTGCTATCAGGGTACAAACAAAGTGGTGGAATGATAGGCTCGGGCTCTCGGATGATTTCTTCTGCGCCTGATGAAGAAGACTCTGATGATGATTCTCCTATATCCTTGTTGGCTTCAGCACTGGTTCCTGTATGAGGAATATCGTGCTCATCAGCAACAAAGGCAGTAGTTCCTTCATGAGGAAAATCGTGCTCGTTGGCAAAGAAGGCTGTAGGAGTACCCATATCTTCAACTTCCTCATCTAATCCTGCAAATAACCTGCCAAATTTCTCTAGAGGGCGATTGCCAATGTATTGCCTCTTCCCCCTTTTGTTCGTCATGTATGAGAAGATATCTTCCTTCATTCTCTTGATGCCTAGAGTCCCGATTGTTGGGACGATATTCTGATGGCGATTGTTAATGACTATCTGGATGAATCGGTAAAAGCCGAGAATATTTCTTTCCGTTTCCCCTTTATGATGGCGTGCATATCTCTGACGATCATTCTTGAGTAATTAAACTTATGTCCCAAAGCAATGGCTACCAGACAATAGTTGAGGGTCTGGTTAAGCACGCCATATCCTCCTCCTTTTCTTCCAGAGAAGTACTGGGTAACCACGTGTGCAAGTATCTCCAGTAAAGGTGGAGAAGCTTCTTCTCAGTCCAAGGGTAAAGACCATCGTGTCCTATCTTGTAAACAGACCTCTATACCAACTCGTGATCAAGATCGACAGGATCCGTAGCTTATCTTAGAAATAAAGACACTCTCGTTTGATTTGTTCAGTAATAATCACTGGCTGCCCTTGAACCTTCCCGATCAGGCTCACGTACCCGTTGGAGTCAGTCCGCTCAGTGATGGGGTTCCAGAAGTCATTTATGAAGGAAGAGATGATCTCTGGATGCTCCATAATGGCATAGTTGACTGGATAAAGGATCGGTTCATCCACCATGCTTTTGAACATGGCATGTTTCTCCGGAGGATCACCTACATATGCTAACATGTTGTGATCGGGCACGAAACGTATATCCCCATCTGAAACAAAAACGAGCCAAGTTAGTTAAGGATACAACAAAATTATAGTCAAAAGTCAAAAGTTGAGTCAAAATTAAAAGCCCATGTCCAAGTCAACAGGTTAAGTCAAATCACAGAGTCAACCGGAGTTCACGAAATTTAGTAGTTCACGAAAATCCAGGAGTTCATGAAATTTAAGGAGTACACGAAATTTAAAGAGTACACGAAAATCAGTCTGTTCTCGAAATTTGGTTCTCGAATTCGAGTACACGGCATATTGTTCACAAAATCGGGTACACACGAAATTTTGTACTCGAAAGAGAGTACTCAAATTTAAAATTTTCGAGAACACAAAAATATTCGTAACTCCTTCAATTTTGATCCATAGAACTCCAAGTTGTACTCAAAATGCTCGAAAATGGGAGGCGACCAACATATAAGAAGATTGCATTCCAATTTTGAGTATTTCGGGGAGATTTCTCCAAGATTCTCCCTGTTAACGTGAATAACTACTCGAAATTGGTTTAGGTCCAATAACGTTTTATTTTGCGGTCAAAATTTTACCAAAATCTATACCTAGGTTCGCCTAAGTCAGATTTACAAGGTGGTCAGAGTGGATTTTTGAGATCAAGTCCGGAAATCAGAATCGCATATAAGAGAGAATCAGGAACTGTAATCAACTATGATATTCGAAAATGCCTTCTCGAAGTATTTATAGTTGAGGGTCGAGTACACGATTTTGTGTACATGAAATCATGTACATTTTCGAGCAACCCTTTTCTAATACAATTTATTTTCTAATTTTTTTAACTTAATAAAAATAAATATACTCAGAAACTTTGGACGAGTTCAAAGTCGAGTTGGGTCAATTTTGTGGGATCAAATCTGTAACAGAAATCTGACCACCTCGGCATAATTTCTTTATAGAAACCCAACCTTAAAAAACTTATAACCCACCAATAATTTCCACTCGTCTATCCATAATACAAAAACATGACTTATGATCAAAAATTTTCTAACGGTTTTTTCTGAAAATCCTTTTGGGAAGTTTATGAACAATCAGACAGTTAAATCAGATTAACATGCAACCTATCAATTTTGTGAAATATTTGTTTCAAACATTGATTGTGTTTCAACGAACATAAATGCTTTGACAGAGTTTAAGGTGAGAAGAGAAAGAATAGATCTATGAGATTAGAATCAAGAACAAGAATGGGTTCTATCATCTTTGTGCTCATTGACATCTTTTACTTTACTGATTTGTAGACACATTGGCCTTAACGTCACACATCCAGGTCTTTGCTTACGCAAAACAGAGGATGCTTCAGTAAGTGTTTCCCGCTCTTTGTTTACTCGAAACTTGGAAAATACTTGAGTTTTCAAAACAATTTCAAGCTTATCGAAACACAATCTTGTTTGCATTTTTCAAGTTATCTGATTTTCCTTACTTCTCACTTATTTATATATTAAATACTTTGAATGATCATGTTCAATCATTTCATTAGTAAAACGTGTTTTAACTTCTTAATGATTTATAATTATATAAAGTTGTTATTCTTTAGAAATTATGTTTAGGTAGTGAATTCCCGAGTGTCAGAATTCATTTCACTTCCCAATTGAACCACTTCCCTTTATCGTCCAAATAAAATCTATTTGCATTTTTCATTAAATTTCGAAAATGCAAAATCTTTTTGTTTTTTTCTTAAATGCACCCCCCCTAACATGTAGATCATCTTAGACTGACTCAAAAACAAAAATATTTTTATTGTTTTTGTAAATATACTCAAAGACCGAAAATCTTTTTGTTGTTTTTATTAATATTCTCCCCTAAATTTGTGATCTAAAAATTAAAACAAAACAAAACACAAATTTTACAGTATTTACTAAAGTGTTTTAATCAAAACCTATTAGTTTGAGAGAGCAACCAAATGGTGAAATCGAGTTCTGTCGAAAGGTTTTGTGGAAAGATCTGCCAGATTATCATCTATGTGGACCTTTTTAAGATGAATCAATTTCCGTTCAAAACAGTAGCGGATAAAGTGAATCTGGATGTCAATATGCTTAATTTTGGAGTGTTGTACCGGATTTTTGACGATCTGTAAAGCAGCTTCATTATCACAATTAATAGGAGAGTCAAGAAAGTTCAAACTGTAATCGGGGAGTTGTTGCATCTAGATAACCTAATAAAAAACAACTGGAAGCAGCGACATACTCAGCTTCCCAAGTGGAGGTTGACACAATTGTTTGTTTCTTACGTTGCCACGAGACGAGGCAATCTCCTAAGTATTGACTTCCTCCTGTGGTTGATTTTTTTGTCTAAGTTGCAATCACCCAAAATCACTGTTAGAGTAAGCAAATAACTAAACTCAGAGTTCTTGGATACCACAAACCGAGACGATGTTTCCCGATGAGGTAGCGAAAGATCCTCTTGACAGCAATCAGATGAGAAGCCTTCGGATTTGCTTGATATCTGGCACACTGGCATACAGAGAATATGATGTCTGGTCGGCTAACGGTCAGGTACATTAGTGAGCCAATCATCGAACAGTAAAGGTGCTAATCAACATCTTCACCATCAGAATTTGAAGTCAAGATGGGACGTGCAGCCATAGGAGTGGATGCAGGCTTTGATTCCAACATGCTGAATTTGGTGAGGATGTCGGTAATGTACTTGCCCTGATGAATCAGCACGCCCTTAGGATCCTGCTTTACCAGAAGACCCAAGAAGAAGGTCATCTCCCCCATTGCACTCATCTCAAACTTTTTCTTCATCACAACCTAGAATTCTATGCACAGCACCGAGCTCGTGGAACCAAAAATAATGTCATCCACATAGATTTGGATGAGAATCAAATCATCCTTATCTCTGTGAATGAACAATGTCTGATCGATGGCTCCGCAAACGATCTGTAAGTATTGCATACAAGGCTCCCGGTGCTTGATGAATACCATAAAGGGCTTTTTCTAATTTGTAAACATGGTCAAGATACAACGAATCCTCAAACCCCGGGGGCTGACACACATAGATCTCTTCCTTGACCTTTCCATACAAGAAGGTTGTCTTCACATCCATCTGATAAATAGTGAAGTTCATGTAGGAAGCATAGACCAAGAAGATGCAAATAGCTTCAAGTCTTGCGACTGGTGCAAAGACTTCTTCATAGTCAATCCCCTCCTGTTGGTAGAAGCCCTTGACTACCAACCTAGATTTATTTCTGATGATCACACCCGAATCATCTATTTTCTTTCTAAAGACCCATCTAGTTCTGATTGGCAGTTTCCCTCTGGGCAACGAAACAAGATTCCACACCTTGAGCTTCTGAAACTTAATCAATTCTTTCTGCATCGCTTCAACCCATCTTGACTCATTTAGAGCCATCTTGACATTCTTGGGTTCGAACTGTGAAATAAAACAGGAATACAAACAAGTATTAATTGGACCTGATTGATTATGTGTGATAGTTCTTTCAGGCAAGGTGTTCTGAGCTGGGATGGATTTGCTCCGAGTAAAACTCCTTCTGAAGGAGGTCTAATGATTTTTTCTACTTGAGTACTCTTTTGATGCTTAAAGCAGGTACTTTCTCCACAACTAAATTTTCTTGCAGGTCGCTGATGTGAGTCAGCTGATCTTCACTGCAGGAAGAGATGTTGTCAACTGGAGCAGTTTCACTTTCTTCAACTCCATTATACACACAATGTTCCTCAGGGATGTGGTCTGAGAATATTGGATTGCCAATCAATATAGTATGACTCCACAATCATCTAGGTCTTCTTATTGTATACCTAGTAAGCAGCTTTCTAAGACGAATAGCCCACAAAGTAACACTCATCAGCCTTGTAATCAAACCTGTGATTCGACTCAGTGTGGAGGAGAGTGCAAGGACAACCAAACGACTTGAAATGACCGACTTTTGGCTTCTGGTTGAAGAAAATCCGTAGGAGTCTTCTGATGGCGTTTGTTCAATAGAGCTTGGTTTTGAACGTAGAAAGGTGTGTTAACAGCTTCAGCCTAGAAGAATATTGGCAGTTTAGCATCTAACAGCATGGTCCGTGCAGCCTCAATAAGCATTATGTTCCTTCTTTCAGCAACACCATTTTGCTGAGGTGTACGAGCTGCACTGTACTGTCGAGCAATTCCCGTATCATCGCAAAAATCAATAAGTGTCTGATTTCTAAACTCGGTGTCGTTGTCAATTCTAATCACCTTAACCTTTAAATTCTTCTAATTCTCGATCAGGGTGATAAACTTCTTCAAAATCTCTGGTGTCTCATCTTTATTGGACAGAAAGAACACCCAAGTAAATCTGGAATAATCATCTGTTACAACAATGCAGTATGACTTCTTCCTGATGCTCATGACGTTAACCGGTCAAAAGAGACCCATATGAAGAAGCTGCAGAATTGATGAAATTGATTTGAACAGTTTGGGCTTGTGGGGTCTCCTGTGTTGCTTCCCCTTGGCACATGCGATGCACTTCTCAATTGTGGAGAAGTCCTTAGAAGGTAGGCCAATAACATGATCTCCCTTAGCAAGTCAGTTGACATTTTTTCGAGTTGACATGACCTAGTCGGCGATGCCACAACAAACAGTCATTCTCCGATGCCTTAGAAAACAAGCAGGTGTTTTCTGTGTATGAATCATAATTCATATTGATGATATAGGACTTGTTGATTCTCGGAGTCCTCATCAAGATCCATTTCTCTGGCACGACAAATCCGGGCTTTAAGATAAGACACTTTTTGTTGGTGAAGTGTGTTGAAAAGCTCTTGTCACAGATCTGAGAAACACTCAACATTGTGGTTGAGTTCTTCAACATATTACGCATCTTCAAAACTTAGAGTTCCATTTGTAACCGTGCCTTTCATGCTGATTTTCCCACCTTTGTCTCCAGCAAACGAGACATATCCTCCATTAAATGGTGTGACTTCATGCAACTGAGAAAAATCCCCAGTCATATGCTAGGAACAACCGATATCCATGTACCAAACATTTTTCAGCTTATTTGGTCGTCCCTGCATAACACACACATTTAATGAGAAATGGGTACCCAAATCATAACAGATTTAGGTACTTGTGGAATATTGGGCACTTTCTTGATAATTCCCTTGGGCTTGTATGATTTAGCCTTGACATTTATGGCCCTTACACCACTGGCATTATTAATTGGTCTTACTTGATGTCTCAAATGTGGCTAATTTTTCCACTGTTGTTTAGTTTTAGATTTGAAAACATTTGGTTTTTGTTTATGAAAACAGATTGTTTTTGTTTTGCTGGTTGGCCCTCTTGGCAGTGGGATGATTCTGATTTACCTTCTGATGTATTACCTAGGCTTGGAGGATTGATCAATCCTTATTAGTTTTGTAGCGGGTTTAGCCTTGGGTTTGACCTTCTGATTCTTCCCATAGAAAAATTCAGTAGGTCGATGCAGACAGTGTCTAGCAATGTGGCATGGTCTTCTACATGCCTAGCAGCAAACTTTTTCATGAAACTCCTATGGGTCAAATGGCTTTACATCACAGTCACTCATACGAGAGATAGAACTTGTGGAGGCTTGTTCCAATGACCCATTTGGAACATAAGGTTCAGAGTTAGGGTTTAACTTTGAACCTGCCTCCGGAGTCATTGTGGAATGAGCCTAACTTTCTTGCTCAGTTAAAGGAGAAGGATCTGATTCTTAGACAATTTTGTTTTTAACATCATCATTAATTTTAGCAAACTTAGTCTTAAAATCCTTAATCAGTTTTTGTGGTTTAATAGTGATTGATTCAAATCTTCCAACAAAATCAACTATGGGAACAAAATGTGATTTCCTATGTGAAGTTGAACAATATGTGCTCTTGGTAGCACTTCTTTCCTCCTCCTTCTCCCTTGAACCTGAAACACTCACACTCTCATAACTGTTAGAATAATTAATGTTACTCACAGGAGGTTCTGATGTAAGAGGCACTGGTTTTGTTAGATCCAGTGGTGAATTCAAACCTTCGGTCTGACTTCAATAACTAATCATCAACAGACGTGTTGATATTGGGCATGATGGAGTAGTTATGGTTAAATGGAGGTTTCACCTCAGTAAACCCAAGCCCAATTTTCTCCTTTCTCCTACACTGTTCCTGCCATACTTTTTGATGAATTTCTTTTCCCGAAAGACTGCCATGGCCATCTACCATGAGATATCCATTTCTTCCAAATCAGCTAGGTTGATCTGCTCCAGATTGTCTTTAGTGAGATTGGCCGATTCCAATTCTCCATCGATTAATGCATTGTAACTTTTCATGAATCCTTTGAATCGTAGCAAATTCTTCTCACTCTCCGGGCTGATTTTTGGCACTGAACTGACTTGCCCTGAAGAAATGAATGCAGTATCGAATGGAACAGACTGAGATGATGAAGTCTGGTAATGCTGAAATCCTGAAGCTTGATAATTGATGGCAGAAAAAAGAGCCGCATTCTCAGAAGCATGGGTAATGCCCATTGAACTGGCATGATTAAGTGCCCTTTGCTTGTCATCCATGTCATATGAGTTGAGGATTGAGATCAACTGACTTAGAGAAGTCTTGTACATGTCTATTGTCCTCTTGATTGTTGTGCAATTGGAGTTCCAGTTGTACGGCAGTGAATTCAAGAGTTTCTTGTTAGCTTCTCCCTTTCACATTCAATCCTAGCACTTGTCATCTCTGTCATCAGGTGAGTAAATATGTTGAGTTGGACTTATAGGGACTCTCCCTTGATATGATTAAACATGTTGAACCGTTGCCTCAACATGTCTTTTCGACTTTCTCTCATATCCTCATTCCCTTCAAAGCGTTCCACTAACGCATCCCGGAGTCGTTTGGCGGTCTGGTGCTCCTTGAACCCATGAGCCACATCAGTTGACAGCGCCATAGTAATTGAGGCGTATGGCTCGTCATCCTTGTCCTTCAATTGGATGTCGTTCTAAGTATACAACTCTGGATCTTTGGGAATTAGCCCATTCAACTCACTCTGGTACATAGGCACATAAGGCCCTTCCTCTATTGATCTCCATAACTTTGCATCTGTATACTTGATGAAAGACTGGAATTTGAAGATCCAGTCTTGGAAGTTGTCACCTGATACAAGCCTTGGTTGCTTAGTTCCTGTGCCAATCTCATTATCCAAATTCATCAAGTTGGATAAGTTGGTATGATTTTTGGATGCTATGATGAACAGAAAATTTTCTAAGTCCATGTTCTCGAAATTAACTAGTTCCTGAAGCCCATGTGTTACTACAAATCCTCAAGTGTTCGAAATCCTAAGCAGTGCATGAAGTCCAAGCTGTACTCGAAGGACCACTTGTACTCGAAAAGCTAGTAACCTAAGTATAGTATTCGAAAACTTTGTTCACAATTCAAAGAGTTCGAAAGAGTGTACTAGATATGTTGTTCTCGAAAACCAAGTGTTCGAAAAGCTGTACTTGAAAACTTGTTCCAGAAATGTAGTACTCGAAAATACTTGAAAATTTTCCATAGAAAAATATTCAGAGCCCTAAATTTCAAAAGCAGCTGGATGATGAAGAGGAGATCAAGAAAGTGTCAAACTTGCACGAAAAAGCTTTTCCCTTAATGTAGAAAAGAGCTCAAAGGCTCTGATACCACTTGTAGGTCCAGATTTGATCAAGACTCGAACTTTATGGCTCCAATAGACATCAAATGACTCTAAAGTGTGCAGAATCCAGAGTGGAATCACAAGAAGAGTTGTAAAAATGCAATCTTTGTATATTTCATGAAGTTCACAAGAACAATGCCTCAATACGTCTAGAGAGCAATTGCCTCGGAAATCCAACCTAGAACAGTACAAAATACATCTATTTATACTACTCTAGCAGTACTCAAACCCTATACACAAAAAATGGTTCGAGTATTCGAAAATCTAAGTACACGAAAATCACTGCACACGAAAATAAACAAAACCGGGACTTCAGCTGGTCACATGTTGACTTTGTCAATCCTTGTCTTTGAGTGGGCTCTACAAAGATGGGCTAGGAATCCTTGAGACTTAGTATCGGAGAATGAATATCCCAAGAAACTAGTATCGACGAGCTGGGAAAGTTGTACAGCTTTTTCATCGATATTAACTTGATCGATGGACCATTTATGATCCTACAACTATCGAACTTAATAAGTTCGACGACCTGCACAAGTTTGGGTCATAAGTAGGTCGACACTAACAATGTCGATGCATGTTAAATCGATGAACAGGAGCATGTCGAACTTATAATATCGACATGAATGTTTCTAGGTTTCTTACAAGCTTGTCAAACTAAATGTCTTCGATACTAATTACAACCCATCGATATTAGTTGCATACAACTGATGTTAGTAAATTAAGCTTAAATTTAAGCCATGTTAATCAAAAATGTGGTCAGTAGCATGGATTAAAAATGGTAGTATCGACTAAGAAAATCACATGCTTTGTCAAATTCTATCCATCATTTATACTAGCTTTGTTGATTCCTAAACCATCGATATTGACCCAATATAGACAATGGGTAATGTTAACTTCATCCAAACAAACTAGATACAAACTCAAGAAACCCATATCATTTTTTAGCTCATGGAACCGGTTTAGAACACGATGATGTCAATCATAGTTCATTAGGGTTTTCAAAATGACACTTAGTTTTGTGGGTCATCGATACTATCTAGAATCCTTCATAAGGACATATAATGTATAAACTAAAGGCTTTTACTTATCAAATATGATTTAAACAACAATAATGGGTGAAAGGAGATCAAGTGGATTTATGTGGGTTAAAAACACTTAGAGTTTGTTAAGGAGTTCTATAACTTAAACTTAGTTTTTTTTATAGAATTAAATATGATATTTTATTAAAATACTTTAAATAATATTACATAAATAAGTTCTTTTATAAGATAAACATAAGTTTTTTATTAAAACACCATTATTAGAAAATAAGTTTAATTCTCTATAAGACTTGGAAAGACATTGTTATTCTAATAACTAAAAAACATGTTTTAGATACGAAACCTACCCAAATAAATCAAATTATGTAAAGGGTAAGGGCTTATTGGGTATAGTCTCTTAAAAATCGTGTAGTTACAAACTTAGTTAGACACTAGAAATGTCTTTAGGACATTTAGCCTAAGTAGATCATCCTAAACGTAACCTTCAAGTACATGCTAATGCTAACAATTTTGAACACAAACAAATCAAACACAGGTTGAATACAATTCATCTACAAACAACGAGGGAGAACATTACTGAAGTAAGTCAACGGTTCAACACAACACAAGTAGTCCATTGCCCCTTTTTGAAACATTTTGTTTTATAGCTGCCGGGCTGAGAAGCATGCTTGTATCTATTATTTTAATTATATATATATATATATATATATATATATATTTCATATTCGTTATGCTATGATTACAAAGTTATGTGTGATTTTCGAAAAACTAACATGCTAACTATCTAGGGACTCTCGGTTATCCTAGATGTTCATTTACTGGATTATCATTATCAAATCTTAAAATAACATCTAAACCTATGACGTTAGATTGTAGTTATTTTCATGAGATTACTGTTGAGCAAATGACCAATACAAAACATGGTGAAATAACTGGGAAATATCAAAGATAACATGTGTATATAACGCAAGAACTATTGAGACAAAATATGATAATTGAGATGAAGACATGAGAAATCAAGAAGTCCTAAATCTCAAAAGTGCTAGCTAGATTTATAGTAGAGGCCACATGTGTGATGATATTCCCATAATTCACTAAATAGTTTTGAATTTGTTTGAATTTAAAATAACCAAATCGCTTATATATTACCCAAATATAATATGTTTAATTATTTTTAAACGGGATTATGGGATAAGGACAATTGTGTGAACTTATGACATTGTGCGAATGACAATTGTGATACTTATGACATTTCAATGGTTACTAGAGAAACTGTTCAATTATATCAGTGTTAACGTGTGCCATTTCTTTGGATCCATTGTGCGTTAAGTCCCTTTAGTTCATTTACCATTAAGTGGCAGTGGCCAGGATCGACGGTAACGTAATGGTACCATAGGTTTGACAAACCTCAGGCGATTTATGTTGGTACGTTATTTGCAATTGGGTATATCATTTTGCATGACTCGTACGACCGGTGACAGGGCGGCATCAATCAAGTTTGGTAAACGGCCACATGGGTGATATTTAATTGACAGAGCTATACTATTAACTACGCACATTGGTCTGGAGCACTGGAAATAATCTGGTAGACTGATACTCAGCCTAAGTTTTGGTCAGTGGCAGACAGTGCGAAGACAGGGTGAGAAAAAATATCAAAGTCAAATGGAGTGTAGATTTGGTAGCATGGTGGCTCAACTAGCGTTGACCACAAAGATGTTCAATGAATTTACATCCATTTAATGGGTAGATGGTCACCTCCTTCAGAAGTGAGAGACAGTAAATTCATTCAAGTGTGAACCAAGTGAGATCAATGAGATGAGATTATGTGTGTGATTGTAGAGGGGAAGCCTTAGTTTCCGCTAAGGACACGATCATGTCTTGTTAAGGGCGTGGTGGGGTGGCGGTAAGCTTGACCCTACGTATGCCCTATACATAAGCGATACTTGACATGACGGGGTGATGTCAGTAGTGATGTCTAAGGTGGAAGCTATGCGTTGGGGATTTCAAATCATTATGAGACAAAAAGGGAACATCCTACTTAATGAAAGTTTTGTTGGAAATTCCTATACTTATTATGTATTATAGACTGACGAGAGCCATAATATTGACTACAGCTATCAGTCATAATAACCTTTGCGAAAGATAAAACAAATTGGGTGAACCTATATCAATGTGATGTGTATAAATTTTGTGAAATCTTAAATTATGTTCAACTACATAAATGTTTTCTAAAACATTTTCACACCAAATAAACAAATGAACTTACCAACCTAGTGTTAAGTCATTTTTGGATGATTTTTCTTAGGTAATTAACTGGTTTAGTCACCGAGAGAAAGGGATTAGCTAGGTGGCCTATTAGAAGGACCTAGCATATTTTGTGCATTATGTGTAGAAAAACATATGGCTTCTAACATCTTGCAGATCAAGAAAAATTTATGTCATATGTCTTTTGATAGAATTGTAGGACTAAATTATTGAACTCAAACCGATGTAATTTAACTTTGTAATTGTTAATCTCGGTTTGTTTAGTTTTCTCATTTAAATATCATGTGCTATATATTCAATCTCATCACACCTATGCGATGGCGCCCCGAGACCATTCCACCCAACGGGAAAGTCGATTCTGCCCGCTGGCTCTGGGTATGACAGATTGGTATCAGAGCCATGGTTATGGAGAAATATAGGTCATTATGTTTAAAGAGATTTGGCCTAGATTATAAACTAGGGACCCTCATGTAGAAACGGTAAGACCAGGGATTTATTTGCATATGTTTCAGCATTAAATCATGAGTAGTGACCCGATAACTTTTCGTTTAAGATCACCATGTCACACAGATGACAACCATCACCACCTCATCCTCCTCCACCTGAGGTGGATCCAGCAACTGCTGCACTGGCAACCCTTATTACTGAACATTTGGTTGCTATTATCAATGAACTCATCACTTGGATCAGGAACAGTGAAGAGTATGCTAGGAGCTTTCCATCCATCACTGCAGAGAAGAATGAACCAGAGGAAGGTGAAACCAGTAAGAAATCAAAACGGCGTCCTGCTAAAAAGAGGAAAGGACCCATGAACTTCACCGTAGCTACACCTATCAGTCAAATCGTGCTAGATTTGACTACAAATGATGGAAAAACTTATGGTGGAAAGGTCCCTCTCTGCCAGCTCTGCCAATATCATCACTACGACAGGACTCGGTGTCGTCAGTGTACCCATTGTGGAAATATGGGTCACTGGCTCAACGGTGCAAATCCCTAGTGAACCCAATTCCTCATCACTACACTGGTACATTTCGCAGGTATAACCAGTGTGGATTCCATCCTGCTAGGAACAAACAATGCAAACAGTGTCTGAATTGTGGCAAGAAGGGATACTGGACTCAGAAGTGTCGAATTCCCCCAACTCAGAATCAGAAACAGGAAACGACCACATCTACTTCCTATCACCACAACAACAACTGCTACCTATGCAGAATGCTCGGACATTTCGCAAGGGGCTGTTCCAGGAGGATGCATCCAGCAGACCTGTCACACCCCGGGCTCTCAGCGACCCGAGCGCCGCGACCCGATTGCTTTCATGGATAAATGCAGTCTCGATCAGAGTTTATTATTCATTTTAATATGATTCAGTAGAAGCATTGTTTCATGAATTCGTAATTTTATAAATAATTCACATGGATGGATGTGAAAACCGTTTTTCATAATTTACAGATAATTCATATGCATAGGTATGAAAAACCACATTTTCATCGCCTGAACATAACGTTTTGTTTCATTTTAAACCGAGTTTTTTAAAAACGTATATTTACATATCTCGATTTACACGGGACTTGGAGGTATAACTCCAATCGCTCCTCGGTTTAGCCACAAGATTTTTATTTAAGGCGTCATAGGCCCTAAACCTCTAATCTTGCTTCTGATTTGTCATTCATTATTACCTGAAAAGTTTTTGAAAATAAAATGTCAACATCATGTTGGTGAATACAAATAACAGACTCGATATGTAATCATAGCATGTTCGGTCCTTTAACCATAATTAATAGTGGCAATACTACACATTTAGCAGGTTATTTCACTGATCGATCCAACCACTACATACCCTGGCTCGTACTGTCACTGGTTAGGAACAACAGCGGAGTGCGTCTTACACTTGTTCCCTCCAGCCCACAGCCCGTCACTGGTTAGGTTGCCTGCGGAGTGCGTCGTACGTATAACCTTCCAGCCCACGTTACCAGCTACATATGTGAATTTCACCCATAGCGGATACAATTTGCAAATCGTACGTATATTAATGGCCTAAATGCTGATCTAATAGTATCCCTTTATGCGTCAAAGTTTAAACATACCATGCTCATAAAAATTCATTTATAAATTTAAAAACAAGTTAGATGTATTCACCTGTATTTTTGGTTGGCTGAGAGGCAACTTAAAACTTTTCAATATAAATTTGGGCAGCGTTTCTACTTAATCTATTCTTATAATTATTCTGCAAGGAAGATTTACTTATTTAGTTATTTATTATTATTATTATTATTAATACGACAACGACTATTATTATTATTATTAGTACGATGATTATTATTATAATTATTTTAAGTAAACTAAAATTTTTAATATATACATAGGGTCGGAGCTAAACCCTAACCCTATAAGTTTATATCATATTAAATTCTAAAACTAATAAGTTTAACTAAAAAAATAGATAATATACCTAAACGAACGACTAAGAACCATTGAGAACCATAAGGGACGAGTCCATGGATTGGGTTGAAACGTGAATTTGTGAAGTGGGAAGTCATTAGGGTTTCCGGAGTGATAACCTGTCTTGTTAACCATCCATGCTAAGGTTTCAACACCAAAGCCTTTCTAAACTACTCGAACATATAAGCGTGGGTTTTAAAATCAATTGAGTTTAAACCACTTATATTTTGTTAACTCAAAACATGGGATACAAAGGACAATATAGAAGCTAGATTTGGAGGTTTAAACAAGTGTAAGGGAATGAGTGATGTTCATAATTTAGTTAATAGTAATTTTGTGAATTATAAACGTAACTTATGCTCACTAGGTTACTATCAAAGTAACATGGTGAGTACTTGCGAGTTCAAAGAACTAAGAAATTGAGTTGGAATCCATGGAAGAACGAGAAAGAATCTAAGTAGAGATATATTGACCTTACGTGTCAAGACTCGATACTTAGAAATTTTCATACAATGGTATAACTAACTTAGATTATTCAATCAAATGATCTAATCTAAGTTACACAAGGACGAACAAAGAACCAATAAAGGACTTAGAATTAATCAAGTGAGATTAATTTAAGTTTTAACACGTTAACTTAGATTTTTTAAGAAATAACTTATGTTTTATTTAAAATGAAATGATTTATAAAATTCTTTATTTAAATGTTTTAAAATAACTTAAATGCTTTCT
Source organism: Mikania micrantha (assembly GCA_009363875.1). Classification (NCBI taxonomy): domain Eukaryota; kingdom Viridiplantae; phylum Streptophyta; class Magnoliopsida; order Asterales; family Asteraceae; genus Mikania; species Mikania micrantha. The sequence continues at coordinate 34,801,896 of CM018694.1, read as the reverse complement.
TAACTTGATATTTTACAACATATGGATAAATTTCAAATAAAGCAATATGAGCCTTATATAAGTAAGGTTTAATTGTGACTATCGACGGGATAATGGTTCATAGAGGGTAATTAGTATAGACTAGTTAGGGAAACCTAGAAACACATTAGTGAAGTTTAGGAAACATAGTTGCACACCGAGACCAAAACCCTATATACGTATCTTCTAATACTTATAGTATTCAAATCATAATAAATCAACATAGGTGCTGAAGATACTTAATCAACAAACAACGAGCGCGCATATCTTGTGTGAATCATTACATAGCAACACAGGTGAGTTCATTGCCCCTTTTCTAAACATTTTGTTTTACAAACGCGGGGCTTTCATGGGAATACAAAAAATGCATTGACTTCCTTCTGGTATTTTGGCCAAAATACCTTGACTCCTCCATACTCAATCAAATCCTTTTCGTTGACGATTGAATCCAGTTCTCTAGTTGTAACATCTGTGCATATAGTCATAGCAGTCATAGACAGTGTTAGTGCAATGTGTATTACATTCAGTATGTCAATGTGATTCAAGTGTTCATATATGTGTTTGTGTATTATAGGAATTTTTTAATTAGGAACAAGTATGTATTATTTATTTACAATCGATTACGCTAGGCAAGAACAGTATCGTATTATATCGAAACAGTGGTTGGACGGCGTCAGATAAGGCAGGTAGCTGGACTCTGGGGTATGCCCTATACATATACTGCGTTCGGTGTATTGGGATAGCGTTAGTGCGTAGTGTTTGGACGAATAGTATGACAAACGAGTTAATTAAACAAAAATCGAAATACGTAAGCGAGACTGAGTATAATTATGCGTGACGATCCATAACGATACGAATGTTGAATTTATAATTATGATTAAACGAAAATAAATAAATAATACGATCGAAAAACATACGCAATTGCGGGTATACACGTAATTGTATTTGTTTAACGGTCAGACAACAAACGAAGAGTAAAAATAAGTGAAATAAATTATTTTACATTTTTACAATTTTGAAACTCATCAAAATGATGAGAATAATAATTCTTTAATTTAAAGCGCGTAAAATTTCCGGAATCACAACGAAACCGTGAATCGAGCGACCGAAACGAACCCGGATACCACACGTAGTATAAAAGCCTTGAAGAAGGCTTTCCTCTCATTTAATTCAACCACAACCCTCTCTCTCTCTAGATTTTCGTCATTTCCACTCTCTCACTAGAAAACCCTACAAAAAGCTTCATATCTTCTTCAATTCTTCACAAAAATGGATGATTCTTGAACCTACACGAAGCTCTCAACATCGTCTACAAGGGAGTACCACAGATCTGAAGTTTTATCCACGGGATCTCGAGGTATTGATGCTTAAATAGTTCGAAAATTAGGGTTTTTGGTGTGTTCTTGTCAACCAACACTACAATCAGCTTAGAACCAAAGTAATGTTGATCCTATGCCTTCGAAAAGAGGTTCTGGAACAGCAGCAACACAACACAGGCCCTGGATGTCGGGGAGGTTCGATGATGAAGATTCAGGTGCGACAGGTTCGGCAATGGTTATGGAGTCGAACCCTAAGTGGGTTTCACGAACCTGTATGGTTCGCTGATCACTAGCCGAACCCTAAGGGGGCTTCACGAACCTGTGCCGAACCACCATGCATGTCACGAACCTTTCTGAGCCACCAACGAATCTCTGTGCAGGCTGCGAACCCTCTAGACCAGACGAACCTTCTCCTGGGCGAACCGTACATCAGAAACGAACCTTGGTGCGTCAAACACAACCAACCGAACCATCGGATACATAGTCGAACCCTAGAGGACTTCACGAACCTGCACCGAACCAACTTGCATGGCGCGAACCTTCCATGCAAAAGATATTGCCGAACCTTAAGGCTGCCAGGATCGAACCCCTGCGAACCTTTCAACACTCAAGGACCACGAACCTTGCATCATTATTCACGAACCTTCACTGAACCTAGCATGCAATGAACCCTCATCATCCATAGCCGAACCTTGTCTTCTTGAACCCAAAAGGTTCGCTGACCAAGTGATTATTCGGCTGAAACAATCGTGGGATCCCAAGTATTCAAATGGCAGCCCAAACCATCGGCCCAAATAGGGGTAATTAAGCCCAATGAAAGACTCCACACATTTATATGGCCCAACAAATCAATAAACCGGCCCAAGACCCAATCATCTTTCGGCCCATGTCTAACCTAGGAGGCCCATGACCTTTGTTTAAGCCCACCATGGTTTCATGGACTCAAGGCCCTATGTTTGGCCCACGACTTAAAGAAATTGTGAATTGATCTTAATCGGGTTAAGTTTATAACTTAACATAATTAAGAGATCAATTCATAATCACAAATACTTAAAACAATTCGCACATCTTTTCAATTTACATGTTATACAATGGTTATCAAAAATCATCAACACTTGTTATTTTATGTGCACAAGTTGTGCATAAAAGAACATGACACATTTTGTTTCAAGAATCAGTTATCGATCAAGTGACTCAATCAAGATATTCAAATTCACACAACATTCATATGCATGAGATCAAGAAATCAAGAGTTAATCAAGATCATGATAAACTAAGTCAATCAATGAATCAAAGTCTATACAATCATAAATCTTATATCTTATGTATGATTACAATGATATAGGAACCAATTAGAAGTCTTGTTTGCTACTTGCTACTTGTTATAGTTCAGAGTCTACTGCAGACAGGTGAGAACATTAGCCCCTCTTTTACTGATTTTCAACTGTTTTGGGGTGGAACACGTGATCAAACGCTCTTATTACAATCATATTTCATTATACAAGATGTATGCTATTTTACAAACATTACAGGTTCACTGTACTAATTCAACGGATTTAGCAACTGTTATAAAGGATTTTAACAACTGTTAAACATTTTCTACTAAAAAGGTTTTATAAAGGTTCTTTAAACTGTTTTATATTAATGTTTACACAAATGGTTTTATAAATGCTAAACACTTTTAAATAATGAGATTTATGAACTCTTTTACAATAAACTTATGTTTTAAATCAAGATGATATATTACAAACCTTGTTATCATACAAGGACACCATTCTCAGTATTCAATCAAGGGTTTCAAAAACAAGGTATTCAATCAGTAGTTTTCATGGTGGTATTCAATCAAAGGATTTTCATTTCATGGTAATCAACCAAGTTTTTCAAATCATGGAAATCAAATAAGGCATTCAATCAAACGATTTTCAATTCATGGTAATCAACCAAGTTTTTCAAATCATGGAAATCAAATAAGGCATTCAATCAAAGGGTTTCAATTCAAGTTTTCAAAAGCATGGTGTTCATCGTTGTGAACAAACTTATACACACATCAAGACACGTATTCTTTTAGCGTTAGTACTGGGTGATCACAACAAGGGAAAGCGGACACGTATTCTTTTAGCGTTAGTACTGGGTGATCACAACAAGGGAAAGCGGACACCTATTCTTTTAGCGTTAGTACTGGGTGATCACAACAAGGAAAAGCGGACACATTTGGTTACACCAAAGCTGGAATTAGCTTTTAAATTTGTTTTAAAAGCTAATTGCAGAATTGGATGCATTGCGGTAATATGAAATTGCTGCTAATTAAGTTTACCAGCATACGTCATATTGACCGGGTTACGTCAACACGGAGTTGTCTTCTGAGTAAACTCGTTAGTACAGTTCGTGTTGATGCGTTTTGATGACTAATTTTCTGACTCCAAACGTAGTTTGGGGCTGGATTATTTGTTGGTTTCTAGCAAACAATCTGATGACTGTTTGGACACATTATACATACTTGATGTTAGTTTGGGTTGCAACCATCCATGTATTTTCATTCACTGTTTCATGCATATGCCTTACATTGTAGTTTCATACTTACAAATGTTAAACTATTGTTCTCACCAACTACTTTTGTAGTTGACAGTTACTTTTCACGTGTTTCAGGTAATCAGGGATAAGACATTCTAAAGGACAACTAAGGAGACCGTTTAAGATAGAACAAGATGAAGAAACATGCTAGGATGGATTTAGAAACACATTAAATTCCTGATTGTTTAATTTTCTTGTTTGATGTCTTATTTTGTAAACTATATTTTGGGTCTGTAGTTGTCATTCTTTCGGTAGATAGACTGAATGTTTGTAACTAAACAATGGCCTAAACAATATGAAATCTAGTAATACATTGTGGTTGTTCTTATTCAATACTTGTGCATGATTCAACCATTGATCGTCACCGCGCCGTGGATTCTGCACGCGGCGCAGGGGGTGTGACACTAGTCTCATATTTAGTAAGTCCCGAGCTCTTTCTTATATATCGAGGATCATCGAAATAAGCAAGAATACTATTTAAATTATTTTCCTAGGATTATGTTTACTTAAAAGCTTTTACTTCATATATGTTTTACATGTATAAATGTTATCCTAGATTTTATATATGTAAACCATTTGCAGGTTTTCAAAATGGGTATCCATTGATTATGAATAGGTAACTAATATAAAACAAAGAACTATCTTCAACGATCTATGTCCAAAAGAACTAATGGTCTAACACAAAGAACTATTTTCGGTGATGTGTTTTCAAAGAACTAACGGTCTATTCAAAGAACTATTTTCGGTGGTGTGTTTTCAAAGAACTAAAGATCTATTTCAAAGAACTATGTACAACGATCTATTTTCTAGGGAATATATGGGAAATATCAAAGATAGCATGTGCCATTCCTATGTTTCAAAAGATGTCCTAGCTAAACTGATTGAATATGGGACACATGTTTGATGATATTTACATCATTCTCTAACCATTTTTCAAGGAACATCTGGGAAATACTCAAAGATAACATGTGCCAAAGAACTAAAGAACTATACAAACAATGGACAATCTAGACGAACTATAAAATCCTATACATCAAAAGATGTCCTAGCTAGACTTATTGATTATAGGTCGCATGTTTGATGATATTTGCAGATTTCCTTCACTACTAAGAACCTTGATTGCTAGATTAGTCCACTCGAGTATGACCAAGCCCAATCGTTAGGTCTTAGATTTTATTGAGTATTTTTCTATTTATTTCTTTAAGCATTTAATGTTATTTTTCTACAAATGCTATGGTTGATCATGATTGTGTGATGAACTTGAGGAATCAAAAGAATTTTCATATTTTGTGAAACTACAAGAACTAAGAACTAAAGAACTATTGTGTGGATGATGAGAAATGAAACGCTTAATTATCATTATCAACAATATGTTATGCAGTTCGGTATGTGGTGGGCTGGTGGTTTTGCTGGCGGTAAGCTTGACCCTACATATGCGCTATATATAACCATACTTGATTGGATAACATAGGTGGTTGTTGATGAGGTTAAGGTTGTCATTACGGGTGATCAGTGTTAACAAAATTTCAGGTTGTTCAAATGCTGTGAATCGAATGTATGGGATGAAACGCTTAATTATCATAAGGATCAATATATCATGTGGTTTAGTATATGGTGGGTTGGCGGCTGGGCATGCGGTAAGTTTGACACTACGTATGCCCTATATATAAGCATACTAAATTAGATGGTATAGGTGGTTAATGGTGAGCTTATGGTTGTCATCTGGTCAGATTTGTACAAAATTCATTTCTAAACAAAACTCTATGAACTCACCAACCATGTGTGGGCTTGATCTTTTTGCATGGCTTCTCAGGTGACAAACAGGTCTAACTAAGAAGTTGTGCTTTTGACTAGGACGCCCAGATAGAGGACCTAGTATTTTGGACGTGCATATTTTTGAACATCATTATACATATTATTTTGTATATCTTGTACAACTGCAATATAGAAGAATTATGATGTTGATTGTAGATTTACATTGTTAAATTATGAACGAAATATGTGTAATTTAACATTGTAATTCTATTTCATTTAGCATTTTCTCATTATATATCATGTGCATTGGATCATCACGATTATCATCTCTGATATTGCGCCCCGGGACCATATTGAAGGATTGACCTATATTATAACCTAGGGACCCGCATGTAGAGGAAATAGGATAGGAAGAACATTACGCGTGAGTGTGAAATATATTAACCGAGTACTGATATCTGCCTTTATTTTAATAGAATGCCTCCATGAAGAAGGAGCCAAAAGAATACTCAGCATGGTGGGTCCAACACTCAGCCAGGTGGGACGAACGCCCCACCAGGAGGAACCCCCGCCGAACCCAGGAAAGAGGAAGAAGTGGATCCCGCTTTAGTTGTGCTGGCCACGCTAATCACCAGACAACTCCGGATAGCCATCCAAGAAATCATCAATGAGTTCAACCGCGGCAGCGGCAACACTGGCCATGCATAGATCTCGTCTAGGTCTGGAAGTGACACTATCAGGGCTACCACCGGTTATGCATATCGAAACTTTATAGGATGAAAACCTCCTAAGTTTGAGGGCACCGAGGGTGCTATGAGGCTGGTTCAATGGATCAACAAAATGGAGCACACTCTTGATATTAGCAGTTGCCCAGAACCCCACCGAGTCCGGTACGCAGCCGGATCATTCGTCAAAAGAGCGTTAGCATGGTGGAATTCGCAGATCCAAGAGAAGGGGAGGGAAGCGGCCCTATCGATGCCATGGGCCGAATTTACAAGTTTGTTGCATCATAAATTCTTCCCAAAGAGTGAACTACAGAAGGTGGAGCAGCAGGTTTGGAGTCTTGAGAGAATCGGAGCAGATCATATCACCTTTACTACCAGTTTCCATGAACTGGTTTCTCTGGTGCCATATCTTTTTCCCACCCCTGAAAAGATCATCGACCAGTACGTCCGAAGATTGCCGCCCTCCATTCGTACTCATGTTCTCGCCGCAGACCCACCAACCATGGATTCAGCCATCGCTCTTTCCTCCACCCTGACGGATGTCATGGTGAAGACTGGGGTCCTGAAAGATGAGCCTACCACGGCCAAAGATGAGTCAACTATGAAGCCGGAGCCATACCGGCACAGAAAGCAGAAGACAGTGAAAGGGTATGTCATGGCGACACCTGTCAATCAGACCCCTGCAACTCCCGGTAACCCTGTTCGTAGATAGAACACCGGAAATCTACCGCATTGCCACAAATGCCAATATCACCATGCTGCAGGATCCCCGTGCTGGCAATGCACAACCACAATGCATTACTAAGTTTCATAAAGATTATACCATTTTTTAGTTACAGACAATCTATCTATGCTACCAAAAGAATGACAACTACAGACCCAAAAATAATGTTTACAAAATAAGACTCAAACAAGACAATTAAACAATCAGGATTTAAGTGTGTTTCTAAATCCATCCTAGCTTGTTTCTTCATCTTGTTCTATCTTAAAATGGTCTCCTTAGTTGTCCTTTAGAAAGTCTTAAACCTGATTACCTGAAACACGTGAAAAGTAACTGTCAACTACAAAAGTAGTTGGTGAAAACAATAGGTTTATCATTTGTAAATATGAATCTGCAATGTAAGGCATATGTATAAAACAATGAATTAAAATACATGGATGGTTGCAACCCAAACTAACATCAAGTATGTATAATGTGTCCAAACAGTCATCAGACTGTTTGCTTGAAATCAACAAATACTCAAGTCCCAAACTACGTTTGGAGTCAGAAAATTAGTCAACAAAATGTTAGTGCATGTTTTGTAATTGTTTGCTATTCAAAAGTTGGTTTTATTTATTTTTGTAGAAGGTTCGTTGCTATTGTTTAGGTTTGTTTGGCCCACGAACCTTAACATTTAGCCGAACTATAGAAGGTGTAGGGTTCGGCGAACCTATGGTTCGTGAGTAAGGTTTGTCTAACGAACCCTAAGGGTTCGTTCACCGAACCTTAGGGTTCGGCTAGCGAACCTTATTAGTTGAAGGTTCGCTGGATCTGTAACTATAAATAGGTGTTTTATTTGTAGTTTCAGTAGAACTTTGATCAGAGTTGTGAGGAAATTCTCTGTGTGAGAATCTTTTGTTCTTGTAATCATTTGTTGATATATACAAGAGTGTTTATGGAATTGCATGTGTTCTTTGTTATTTTACATACTTGCTATGGATTCCGCACGTAGTTAGTAGTTCGTAGAGCTTCGTATATTCGATCCTAATTTGGTTCTAGATCAAGATCACCAAACCAACAGTGGTATCAGAGCATTTGGTGAAGTTCTACACAATAATTTCAAAGAATTCATGCAATTGAAGTGTTGAAGAGATGAAGATCATCAATGGCTACATTCTATTTCTTCTTGATTGATTTTCTTGGTGTTTGAGGCTGTTTTTCTTGTCAATTGTTGTTGAATTGCAACAATTAAAGTTTTGGAAGTATTTTGGTAGAGTTTTGGAAGGATTTGTTGAAGATTTGAGAGATTTCCCGCTCAAAAATTTCAAATTTTTGTTACAGGTTCGTTTCACGAACCTTGAGTTGCTGTAAACAAAGGGTTCGCTGTTATTCTGGTTTTCCAGAGGGTTCGTTTGATAGTTCGGCAAGGGTTCGGCAATAGTTCGCTGAAGGCTCGGCAAGGTTCGTTCAAATAGTTCGCCCAGTTTGTGAGATAGTTCGGCAAAAGTTCGTCTAAGGGTTCGCTTGAAACAAGGGTTCGTTAAGTCTTTGGTTCGTTTGTCCAAAGGTTCGTTACTCAAGGGTTCGTTTCTCAAGGGTTCGTGACTCACAAGGTTCGTTGTTCAAAGCTTCGCTGCTCAAAGGTTCGGCTGAAGGAAAATTTAGTCCATAGGTTCGGCTAAGGTTCGGCTGAAGGTTCGGCTGAGACAGAATTTTATCTAAAGGTTCGTCTGAGGATTTGTTGAGGGTTCGGCAAGAGTAAATTTTGACAAGGGTTCGCTGATAAAATTTTTTTTAAAAAAAAATGTCTGAGATGTACGCGGCAATGGCAAGTCAGAACACGAAACTTCAAAGTATTTTAATTAGTGAAACTGAAGTGGGAAGCACAAATAAAGTTCCAAAGCTACTAGATTTATCCGATTATGATAATTGGAAAGGACGTTTTGAAACTCATCTCAATGGAACAGATACAAATTTGTGGGAAAGAATTTTATCTCCGTATGAGAGACCCAGAGTGGTTGGAACTGATTTGTATCAACTCTTGGAAAGACTTGATGTAGATGAAAGAAAGAAGTATGATTCAGAAAAGAAAGTTTCTTTCAAAACCCCATTGGTTGAAATTAAAAAGTTTTCAAAGAATGAAAATAAGAATTTTTCAAAGCAAAATGGTTTTTCAAGTTCAAAACCTAAACGTCAATTTCAATCAAAATGGGTTGTGAAATCATCATGTGCATCAAACAGAGTGGAATCAAAATGTGATACTTCAAAGTCTTGGAACAAAGACAAGATTTCACTCAGTCCCACAAGATGTGAAAAGTTGAACTTTGAGTCTCCGATGTCAAGTGATAAGAAGTCACATTTGACTCATATGGGTTCAACAAGTAATCAAAGATTGGTTTATGGTTCACCAGTGGTAAATCACCAAAACCATAGGTTTGTACAAAACTATTCTCCTAGGTTTGTGGAGAGGAGAATATGTTTTGAGTGTGGAACAAGAGGGCATATCATTGCTAATTGTCCTTATCTGTGTGAGTTACAAGGACAAGTTAGTAATGCCAAGTCTTGTGTCACAGAGGTTTCAAAGTTCATTCCTAAAAGACATAAAATACCAAATCAAAACAAGGAAGAACTTGTGAAAGCCTCAGATGAAGAAAAGTTGAAATTTTCAAAACCTTTAATGACTAATTTGGTTTTTAACAACAATGTGGTGATTCAAGATAAGTATTATCTTAAGAATGCACTTGAACAGGAACAGTTGTGGATACCAAAAACAAACAAAGTTTCAAAGGAAAGTTCATTAGTTTCAACTGGAAAATGGATTAAATTTCGGTATATGGATTTTCATGGAAAACTCAAGACCTCGAAGGCTTGGGTGACTAAAGATATCTAATGGTTTGTGAGTGTGTGCAGGAGGATTTCAAGAGGACCTATCAATTGGAGGAGAGCTCATTGATAGTGAAACTTCCTGGCATGTATTTGGTAAAATCGTTCTAATTCTTTAACTGTCATATTATTCTGGAGAACTTGACAGGTTTGGAATTACATTGTCATATTTTCTTGATGTTTTCAAGTCACATTGATCATAATGTTTTACAAAGATGGTAAATCATATCGGTTGTCAATTTTCCGGGAATTTTGATTTTTCTATATACTTATAAAATTCTAAAAAAAAAAAAACAAAAAGATTTTCATTTTTAGCATTTTAGGGGGAGAAAATTTTAAAAAAAATCAAAAACAATATAAAATTAGAAAATTGAGAAATTGATCCGACCTTTGAGAAATGATTGTACATTGTAATATTCTGAAGTTTACTTGTATCATACAAGATCAAATACAAAGCGATCACAATGCACTTAGTATGATATGTTGGTAGGTCTTTCAATTTGTTGTGATTTCTGTAGACTAATGCCATAATCATTCTTTGTGGGACACATTACTTAGAACACAGTGTTCGAACTTTGTCCTGAGTACGTGGCCATTTGCCTCAGTGATTGCTAATTGTATTGGTACATATATTGGTTTGATCATGTGTTTCTTTTTCAAAAGAAATTCTGAGTTCATTTTTTCTTTTATTTTCGTTCAAAACATGGACATTTTCTGCGTATACTTACGTATCGACCTGATTGTTATGTTTTGGACATTCTGCTTTTATTTTCTTGGTTTGTTTAAAACTTGGGCATTCTATGTGTATACGGAAGTATCAATCTGATTGCTAGGTTTTAAACTTAAATTATTTTTTGGTTCAATATCTTGGTTTCATCTGCGCATACGGAAGTATCAATCTTGTTACCGAATTTTGAACATTTTGTATTATTTTACACTTTGTTATTTTACAAAAGATATTCTGCTTTATTTTTGCATGATCAAACTAAGTAAGAATTTGAACTTATAATTTACAATGGCATCGTTGTTGGTTGATGTTTCACAAAGCGGGGATGTGTTCAAGTGAGTGGGGAACACAAAGTCTTGTGATTGGTTTTCATTATTCCAAATTCACAACAAGTAGTAAGATTTAAAGTGGACCCATATACTGGCAATCGTCCTAGGCTTGTGCATCGACTAAATAAATCTCATTAACAATCAACAAGTAATGCTGAGGTATGATTACAATATGATCTCATGTTTGGATCTTTCTCATCAAAAACATATTTATTTTTTTGTTAGAATACAAATTTTGTAGGATTCTAGGATATACAATTTTGCAATTCATAGCTTTAGGGGGATTTTATTCAAATCATTGAAAAAATTCATAAAAATTTTCTTCTATTTTCTTTTAGACTATCCGATGTGACTTACTAATTCTTTGTAAGTACTATAATTGATTTACTGTTAATAAGTGACAAAGAGAAATTGGAATTGTGATGAGGCATCTAGTATGATCACATGTGAAGCTAAAGATTTAGTTTTGATTATGTATCAACTGATGCAGGTGATAAGGGTGATGAAGATCTGTGTGTTGAAGATGTCACTGCAGTCCTCAGCAGGTGAATCTTGGAAAAAGAAAGACATAAGATGGAGAGAGAGAGAGAATGAGATTAAGATTGAGAGGGTGAAGTAGAAACAAAGAGACTGATGTATTTTCTGTGTGAAAATATAACAGCTACAACTGAAGGCAAGTATGTTGATAGCAAGGTTGTAGGGGAGTATGTTGATGCATATATGTTTTCCGATGCACATAAAGTTTGAGCATATACAACAGCAAGGTTCAAGGGGGAGTATGTTAGTGCACTTTCTGTGTGAAAGCTGCATTTAATGTGAACCTAGCTTGTTGTATATGAAATCGTAGTTTGTTGTATAGTAGATCAAGATACAAAAGGTTTGGCTGGCAAACCTTTTGGCAAACCTATAGGTTTGGCTGGCAAACCTTTTGGCAAACCTATTGGCAAACCTTTTGAAACATATATATAGAGGAAAGGTGGTGGACTTGGAACAAAAAGAGAGCTCATAATTCATACACACAAAGTCAAATTCTCTCTCAAGTTCAAGACTTCTCTCTCAAGATCAAGTTCAAGATTTCTCTTCATCTTAGCTTTCTTTGTAGATTCAAGTGTTTTGTATTTCACGTTTGTATTGTAAACACTTGAATGTTAATGAGTAATTCAGATTTGTGACATATATTACATTGTCGTTGATTGATCCAAATCTAGTTATAAACGGATTCCGCACGTTTATGATTGAATCGTAGAATTTCGTGTTCGATTCTTCAAACCTACACAAAACACATCAACACGAGATGTACTAACGAGTTTACTCAGAAGACAACTCCGTGTTGACGTAACCCGGTCAATATGACGTATGCTGGTAAACTTAATTAGCAGCAATTCCATATTACCGTAATGTAACCAATTCTACAGTTAGCTTGTAAAACAAATTTAAAAGCTAACTCCAGATTTGGTATGTCCCAATGTGTCCGCTTTCCCTTGCTGTGATCACCCAGTACTAACGCTAGATGAATATGTAACCTGATGTATGTATAAGTTTGTTCACAACGATGAACACCATGTTTTTGAATACTTTGATTTGAAACCTTTGGTTGAATGCCTTGTTTGAATACCATGATTTGAAAACCTTGCTTGAATACCATGAATTGAAATCCTTTGATTAAATACCACTATGAAAACCATTGGTTGAAAACCTTGTATTGAAACCCTTGATTGAATACCAAAGATAATGTCCTTGTGTAATAACAAGGTTTATAACATATCATTTTTATCGAAAACACAAGTTTATAGTAAAAGAGTTTATAAATCTCATTAGTTAAAAGTGTTTAGCATTTATAAACCCATTAGTGTAAAGCTGATATAAAACAGTTTAAAGAACCTTTATAAAACCTTTTTAGTAGCAACAAGTTTAACAGTTGATAAAACATTATAAACAGTTGATAAATCCTTTGAAAATAGTTGAGAAATCCCTAGGATTTCTAAAGTGAACTTGTAACAGTTGAACTGTAACATAAATCATGTATATGATATATGTTTGGTATAAAGAGTGTTTGATCACGTGTTCCACCCCAAAATAGTTGAAAAACAGTAAAGGAGGGGCTAATGTTCTCACCTGACAGTAGTTAACTCGGAACCGGAACAAGTAGCAAGTAGCACGCAACGAAACTTCTAACCGATTCCTATGTCATTGCAACGATATATATATATAGTATAAGATTCATTGATATGTTGTTAACTTTGATTCTTTGATTGACTTGTACTAACTTGTTCATGAACTGCGTTTAGATTACTTGTTAACTATATCCCAAGTATGTTATGTCCATTTGAAAACTATGATTGGATCCATGAAGTAATGATCGATGTATGAAAAGTATCATGTGGTCTTACGCATAAGCTTTGTTATGCATAAAACAACACGCGTTTATGACTTTTTACCCTTTGTTCATATGACACCACTTGAAAAGTTTATGACTTAAGTGTTTATAATTGTTCCAAGCATTTATAGAAGTGTTTAAGGTTTTTATCCAAGGATTAAATGACTTAACCTATTTACACGTCTCCCCCCTAGATACTACCCATTTCGGTGGGTGTTTAAGTTTGATTTCTATGTTTACCCTATTGGTTCATCACATCCATCATCCTTGGAACATCATGACACAATTACCACAAGGGTTTTGAGTCGGCCTTAAGGCTTGGATGGCTGTCCCAAACGGGTGGAATGCACACATGAAAATCCGAAGGGGATGGGGTCTCAACGGTTGAGGGGTTGGGGTCGATGGGTCTTAAACCTCAATGAAACCCACCTCCGACTAAACCCGGCTGCCCTATACGTAGAGACCGAGTGTTTAACAGCCCCGAAGGTCGATGGTCCAGATCGGGGTCCCCTTGGCTAACCCGTTTCTACTCCATTGTGATGGTTTTCGGTTTTGGTTCGGCCGACAAGGGTGGTGGCAGCCACTTATGGGTCGTCGGCACACCTCCAATCCAACCACCACGACTTTGGCCAACCACTCACGATCCATGTTCAGCTCAAACATCACCCATTGACATAGAAATAGGGCTGTTTTAGTGCAGGTGTGCAGGTGGGTGTCGATGGTAGCAACTTTCAGCCATGGCAGCCCTGTTTTCACCCCTTACAGCCACAATCATCCCTTTTCAACCATAATTAATCATAATCCAGGTCAATCCAAGTGTGCCTATGCTAATTACAGGTCTATACCTCGAGATATAAGAGCTGGAAATCGGAAATTGCAGCGAAGAAGATGATGAACAGTACGTACCTGCAGATCAGTCCCTTCTTTCCACGATTCCGGCCTTCCTCTCGTCGAGCCGGTCGTTTTGATATATTATACGCGCGATTCCGACGAGAAACGAAGGAGTTATGGCGATATTTGTTCAAGAATTCTATAGAGAGAGATATTACGGGATGGAGAGAGAGAGAGAGAGCTTTCTTGGCTGAATTCTTTTTTGAAGAAAATGAAGGGAATTAAGGTTTTAAATGTTCCAGGTGTTTCCCCGCGTGTTCGGTCTCCATCGAGTTCGGTTTCGCGTATTTTACGCGCGTTTTGTTACGATTACGGAGTTGACATTTTTGAATTGTAAGATAGTTTTCTTTAATTGGTTTTTGATGAGTTTCAAAATTGTAAAATGTAAACTAAAATATTTTACTTATTTTTCCTTTTCGTCCGTAGTCAGACCGTTAAACAACTACAATTACGTGTATACCCGAAATTGCGTACGTTTTTCGATCGTATTATTTATTTATTGCCGTTTAATCGTAATTATAAGTTCAACATTCGTATCTTTATGGATCGTCACCCATAACTATACTCAGTCTCGCTTACGCATTACGATTTTGTTTGATTAATTGTTTGTCATAGTATTCGTCATAACACTACGTATTAACACTATCCCATTACACCGAACGCAGATAAATTACATAATGTGAAATGCTAAATGACATTGACATAGAATTACAAAGTTAAATTACATATGTCATGTTCATAATTTAACTAAGTAAATCTACCCAAAAGAGTCATAAGTATCTATCTTGTATCTACGCAAGATTTACAAAAGATGATTCACAAATATGTTATCAAAAGATATGCACACAAAAGTAGCTAGGTCCACTATAAAAGTCCACTAGCTAATGCATCCTGAAATATGGTGACTAAACATGTTCGTCACATGAGAAAACATTCATTTAAAACAAGTCAACACTAGGTTGGTGAGTTCATAAGTTTTGTTAATGGAAAACAATTGTAATTTGATATTCTTAAGTCATAGTGTCACACACAAGTCTTATTGTAATCGTATTATCTTATCTCACAACATGTCCTCTTCATAGTTACACCTACAGATAATATGTCATCCAATAAAGCATGCTTATATATAGGGGATACGTAAGGTCAAGCTTACCGCCAGCCCACCACATACTTAACTTAATTTAATACTACATGTATTGCAACTATGTATATCCATATCTTTTCACATGTGTTTGTTCTCATTTTTTTTTTTTTGAAAAAGGCTAAGCCTTGGTAAATTTTATTAACAAGAATAAAGAATACAAACAAGGGCATATAAACTAAGTCATAGAACCTACCCAAAAAAGGAAGAACGATTAGGTAATGTCCATTAAGAATGAAACACATATAAATAACTTGAAAAATAACATAACATAATCTAGATTAATTCTCAAAGCCATGTCCTTGTTTTGACCAAGAAAATTCATTTCACGTATAGCATGTGTCTGGTGTTCCTTCTTCATTGTATAACTAATGAGAGGTAAGATTTTCTTTATGGATGTCGATGTATCCCAAATGCAAATATCTAAGCAAACCATTGTCACACCCCGAGCCAGTGGGCTGGATCGACTTTCCCATCGGGCGGATGGTTCTCGGGGCGTGATATCGTGTGATAATCGAATGATCAGATTGTTTACATGGCACATGATATATAATGATAAATGTTAACATGGCATTTAACACATAGAATTACAAAGTTAAATTAAACAGTATGTGTTCATAATTTAACTGAGTAAATCTAATCAAAAGAATTATATGGTTTCCATCTTGTATCTGCACAAGATATACAAAAAAGAGTCATAATGTCATCAAAAGTATATGCATCCAAAAGTAAGCTAGGTCTTCTATAAAGTCATGTAGCTTAAGCCCTGATGATTTGGTGTCTACCCCTGTCCGTCACCTGAGAAAACATGCATTTAAAACAGACAGTCAACACTAGGTTGGTGAGTTCATAAGTTTTAGTAAATGAAAACGTTTGAAATTTGATATTCCCAATTCATGATATCCCACACACGAGTCTGGTTTTAAACTGATTTGCTTTAACACACACACACCAATGTTCTCTCCATAGTTACACCTACAGATAGTATATTGTCCAGCTAAGCGTGCTTATATATAGGGCATACGTATCACGAATGAAGCCGACAGCCCACCACATGCTTAACTGAACTCCATGCCACTTGTATTGTAACTATGGATACCCGTTTCATCTCACATATAAATCCCCACTTGTATTGTAACTATGTGATCTCAATGAAATGAACACAAATGTTATGATCATTAGTCACTAACATTGTTTTATAAGATCTTGTCTTATAAAACAGTGTTAGCATATGTGGGAGATGACATCATGAAGGTGTGTTATCATAATGTCATCCTCGATATCACAAAAAATTGTCTCAACTGTTGTCTCAATGTTATGTGTTATCAATGACTTTAACACGTGTAATAAGAGCTTGTTAGCAAATGTGGTGAATGATGTCATCATGAAATTATATTTTCATGAATATCATTCTTGTTATCTCTAGTAATTGTCTCAGTGATATCTCGTTGTCATCTCAGTGTTATAATAACAAAATGTTATAAGATCATATCTTAATACACTTATGTTATTCAAATGATTTGATGATATCTTGAAGTTATATTATCAAGTATCATCCTGATTATGGCATAATGATCATTTTACTCACAACATACACATAATGATATGAAAGAAATTTAGATAATAATGGCAAGTCTTTATTATCATAATCACATAACAATTAAAGTAATGCACTAAAACTTTTAAATAAATAAAAGAGTTTAGCATGTTTCTCAGCCCCGCATTTAAAATCAAAAGATTAGAAAAGGAGAATATGAACTCACCTGGTGTTGTAGTGGTTGACTAGGACTCAAGGAATGCATGTGCTCACTTGTTGTACTAATGTTGTATTCACAATCCTGTGTTCGATTCAAAGTGATTTGTAACTTATAAGTATAAGTTATTGATTTGTGAGTTAACCCTAAAGTTGGTTAACACTTATAAGCCTTTGTTGTTTGTTTAGCCCTAGTTTCCTTGTGGTGTAATACACTAACACTTAACCAATTATAGGTTAAGTATTAATATATTTTCTTATCTTTGTTCATATGTTTTTAACTTGAATTTTGATCTTAGCACATCGTTTTATTTTGAAAACCATAGTATTTCCTAAGTACTTACGTTTTCTAGATTAATATTTAGAGTATTACTCTTATGTTATTAAAGTAGTTGTCTATACTTGAAAATGGTCATCATAACTTAAATATATTAATTATAGATAATATGTTATAAAACAGAACTTAATCATTTCGTATGCTGCAAAGGTGTTTAGAAAAAGTTTATCAATAATTATTAGAATTGATTCCATCAACATTGCAGTAAATTTTATTAACACTTTTTCTAGGTTAACCATAATAGTTTATGCAAGAAATATAGCTTAGTGGTTAATCCCCTTGTTATGTTTTAAGCCATATGTGTTATAAACCAATTGATTTTATAGTTTCTTTAAGTTTTGAGGGTGTTTTATATATTTTCAATGGATACAAAGGTAGTATCGAGGGTTTGTTCACCGGATAACACATTGAAATCTCATGATCTATATTATGATTGGTCTTGTCTGACTTTGAGATCATAACAATTGGATAATCTTGATGTATTAATATCGATGATGAGTTATTAATATCGACAACCCAACCTACAAGATCGGCACCGCCTACACCCCTGCCAATACTAGCAATGTCAGCAAGGATACCTAATATCGACACCCAGCCACTCCGATTCTATCATTATCGGTGCTTCCTGTTCAGGCTCCTTGGAACCCATCGATCATCATCAAGTTCGACCCTGGCTGGTTGATATTAGGCCTGCCGAGATTAACTATATCGATGAAGGGTTGTCTTGTTCACATAAGCCGTCGATATTATTCATTTCCGAGTTCTTCCATAGATATTAGGCCATCATCCGTCGATACTATCCAAAACACTCCATAGATCTTTATTCCAACCATTTCTAAACATGATGAACTTTATTTCATGCAGATCTTATGTGATTTAGATGGTTAAAACCAGTCACCAAGTTCCAGCAACACAAGAAGTGAAAACCCACATTCTAGCCGGAACCTTTCTCTACAATTTTTCTGTTGGAGCTCGTTTTAGGCTAGATCCCTTGTACTTCCTTGTTCTACTCATTGAGAGGGTCGTTTAGACACCAAGAACGGGAGATTTGGTGGCGTTTACTATGGTGGAGAGTGTGAGAAGCTAGAGAGAGTAGAGAGAGAAACGGTTTTTCTTGTAGAGAGAGATAGAACTCAGCTGAAATGAGGGAGAAGGAGGAGGAAGATGGGGTTTTATACCCCGGGTGTTGACCAGCGTGTTCGGTTTTGATCGTTTGCGTTAATTCGCGTCGTTTCGTTACTTAACGTTAATTACGTATAGTTTTATAAAAATAGTTGAACTTAAATCTTTTTAGGTGGTAATTCCTAATAAATATTATTTTTATTTTATTTTTATTTATTTATTTTTATTTTTAAGTTCGTAACAGTTTATTTTCGCTGTTTCGTTAGAAAATGTAACTTACACGCGTTTTCGTACTGAGCGCTAACTTTACGAATACGATCGTACTTTTCACTTTATGATTTGGTTTTCTATTTTTCAGTTATCGTTCAGATCGTTAAACTCACAGATTTGTTCGTGTGAATCGTCACCCACGCAAACACTCTTTCAGTTCATCCTTCGTAAACAATACTGAACTGTTGTTTGATTGTGCATTCTCATAGACGGACTCAACTAAACCTACGTGTTTTCATATTGTTATAAATGAATTCCCACTATTTTCTTACTGATTTGTCGGCCATCTGATTCCTGTTATTGGTGGATATGAGATCGCAACCGATGTGTTTTTGTCATATGTTCTCACACTGCTATTTCACATGTATTGTTGTATATTTATATTTCAATTCTCATCGAAATATATACAACTGTTAATTGTTTCCACTGAATAGTCATCACACACGGTTTATCTCATAGCATTCACACATAGATAAGAGTGAAAGTACACATACCGTACGGACTTGCCGGACGGTAAGGTACCAGTTGTCATAATCATCATGGCCCCAAACCAAAGACCTAGAAGTGTGGTGCACCATGCAGTGTCCCATGATCACGTATTAGCCATGCATTCAGCTGTCCACCCAACGTGGTCCCTTCATTTAGCATGTTTTAGCCCATCACGTATTGTTACCAAAGTAAAGTGTATTGGTCCCCATTTGTCCATAAGAGCTAGTAGGAACAATCCAAACCACGACTACTTCCCCATGCACGTGAAACCCGCAATCCTTGCATTCCCATGCACGTCTTTGTAAAAATTTGTATGACACCTACCATCCTAGAACACCCTTGATCCATGTGAACCTGGACATACAAAAGAGCCTATGTATACCCGTCTCCCCACTCCATAACCATGCATTTAGTTAGTACCCTCCTCACAATGGTTCCCAAATTTTTTGATATGTCTGTCTATCCCTCACTTTATTTATCTCTTCTCTCTTGATGGTGGTGCAGAGTGTGCCATGTGTACCATCCCCCCACCCTACCATACCTTTCATTCTCACTTAATTTTTATGTAGCCAAATAGGCCCTGCCCATCCCCTCCACTAATATAGTAGTGGCTTCTCGAAATCGGAGTGTGGTGTGTGCTAGGTGTACCGACGTGTTTCCCTCCCTTTTGATTTTCCCAAATCGGTGGTGCACTCTTCAAATCACCCCTGGCTATAGCTTGTTGTTGAGTTTGTAGGATAAGATCTTTAATACTTGTTTGCACAATTGCCATTACACGAAAGAGAGACGGTTTGACTCTCTCCTTTCGATTAAGGGCATCGGCTAAAATATTGGCTTTCCCCGGGTGATAGCGGATAACACAATCATAATCGTTGAGTAGCTCTACCCAACGTCTTTGTCTCATGTTGAGTTCCTTCTTATGAAAGATGTTTTGCAACCTCTTGTGATCAGTGTAGATGACACATTTAGTACTTTAAAGGTAGTGTCTCCAAATCTTTAGGGCAAAAACCACTACACCTAACTCTAGGTCATGTGTGGTGTAGTGTTTCTCATGAATCTTGAGCTGTATGGATGCGTAGGCAATAATCGTATCTCGTTGCATCAATAAACAACCGAGACCTTGATTAGAAGCATCTCAATATACAACAAAATCAACGTTTCCATCAGGGTGTGTGAGGATGGGAGCATTGCATAACTTCAGTTTCAACAATTGAAAGGCGTCTTCTTGTTTCTGATCCCATATAAATGGTTGAGTTTTCCACGCTAGCATGGTGAGAGGTAGAGAAATCTTTGAAAAGTTTGAAATGAACCTTATATAATAGCCTGCTAATCCCAAAAATGATTGAACTTCAGCTGGTGTATGTGGTGCTACCCAGTTCTTGACAGCATCAATCTGGGTTGGATCAACATGTATCCTTTTGTCATTGATCACATGTCCCAGAAAATGGACTTCTTTTATCCATAATTCAAATTTAGAGAAGTTGGCATATAGTTGCTCCCTCTTTAGAATCTCCAAAATCTTTCTATGGTGTTGCTCATGTTCAACTTTGGTTTTGGAATATATATCAGTATGTAATCAATGAAGACAATGAAAAACTAATCAAGGTATGGCTTACAGACCCGACTCATAAGGTCCATAAAAACCGAGGGTGTGCGTTGGTTAGTCCGAAAGGCATTACTAAGCACTTGTAATGCCCATATCGGGTTCGAAGAGCTGTCTTCGGAATGTCTTTTTCTTGAGCTCTTAATTGATGGTAGCAAAACGAAGATCAATCTTTAACAAAAAAGTTACCCCTGATCAAACAGATCATCAATCCTCATCAAAGGGTATCGGTTCTTGATAGTTAACTTATTTAACTCCCAAAACTCGATACACATCCGAAAAGATCTGTCCTTTTTAACAAAAAGGACTGGTGCTCCCCAGGGTGAGAAACTCGGTCGAATAAAACCGCTATCCAACAGTTCTTGTAGTTGAAAGGAAAGTTCTTGCATTTCTGACTGTGCTAGGCGGTATGGAGCTTTAGCCACAGGAGTTGCTCCCGGAATGAGATCAATTCGGAATTCGACTTGCCGGGTTGGTGGGAGTCCAGGCAAATCATCAGCGAAAAGCTCTGGATATTCTTTAATGATCGCGACATCTTGAATCTTTTTTTCCTCCTTCCTCTTTTCCACTACATGTGCCATGAAAGCGCGATATCGTTTACGTAAGTAGCTAACAGCCTTCATATAGGAAATAATCTTGAGACCATTTCTTGGTCTTTCTCCTTGTGTCTTTAACGTATAGCCAGTATGCAGTGGGATGCGAACCATCTTCTCTACACAGATGATTTCAGCTTGATTTTTAGAAAGCCAATCCATTCCCACCACCACATTAAAACTACCAAGTTCCATGGGAATGAGATCTATCCTAAAAGTGTGGCAATTTAAAGTCATCATACACCCTCAGATAACAGTGAGAACATTTATTAGTTTTCAATCAGCTAATTCTACGGTATTGGGAGGTTCTAACTTAGAAGGACCTGAATTAAGAATATCTTCAAACTTAGGGGAGACAAAGCTTTTTTCTGCCCCAGTATCAAAGAGTATTGATGCAAAGGAGTGATTAAGAGGGAACGTACCAGTGACGACTGTTGGTTCCTCAAGAGCATCAGCTGGCCTATGGCAAATGCACGACCACATGGAGGTTGATTGTTATTCTGAGTGAGCTTGGGGCATTGGTTTCTAAAATGATTAGGGTCTTCACATTCATAACATTACCTATTGTTCGTTCTAGGAGTAACAAGCATAGCATTGTTGGTGTTCACCGTAGTAGGAGCTCTACAATTCTGAACCCAATGACCAAATCTTCCACATTTCTTGCACTTTATGCAAACTTCCCCTTCATAATAATAGTGACACTTTTAACACGTAGGTAGTATTCCAGTGTATTCTTTTCTATAGCTGTGGCTTGTTTGTTGGGAGGAGCTTGATTGACAGGAGTGGACATAACATACCCTTTGATGGTTTTCTGCTTCTTGAACTTGTGGTGGTGTTCAGGCTTTCCTTCTTGCTTGTTCTTTCAAGAATTTTTCTTGATTAGAACCCTAGTTCTTACCAACTCATCAGTCAAAGTGGCAGATAATTGGATAGTAGCTTGAAGAGTAGTTGTAGCAGTGCGATCACATGGCCTCTAGTTTGGGGAGGATGACCCTCAATGTAACGATCCACCAATTTCCTAACCATGGGGAACATATGAGGCACCAGATTATCCAATTCATGAAAACGAGTAGTTTAGGCCATGTGTTCCACTCCATTTATAGCATGATTCCAGAATTCAATCTCCAATTTATGTAGCTCATTTTTGGGGCAAAACTCATTTGTCATCAGTTCCTTAAATTCCTCCCATGTCATAGCAAAACCGTCACCTCTTCCTCTTGCCCTTAATTGGGAGTTCCACCATGTAAGAGCTCTTTTATGGAACAAACCCGTAGCAAACCAAAATTTTGATTCTCAGGACAACTACTCATGTCCAAAGTTCCCTCCATTTTCACAATCCATTGTAGCATGCCAGTAGCTCCATAAGATCCATAAGAATCCGTAGGTTTGCAAGACACAAGTGTTGGTGTTTGTATTATCTTTGTTATGACGGCGTGGCGGCATGTTTCTAAGGATGTTAGAAACATGTTACTACCGTTTACAACATAATTCATACAAACTAAAATCGCATGAGTTCGTTTTAATAGTTAGGATTACATATACATAACTATACTTATCTCTAATCTCTATTCTAATTGGTCATATCTAATATTAACTAAATGTTCCTAAATTTCAAACATTCTCCACCCTATACTAACACTGAAAACCTCCCGATGCAGTGCAACAAGTTTATATATAGGGCATACGTAGACTTGACTGCAGTCGCATCATTAGCCGTCCAACACCATTGCAATGCACCACGATTATGCCCTTGTTAGAATTTAGGGTATAACATATGTCACACCCCTGCGCCGCGTGCGGAATCCACGGCGCGGTGACGTATGAACAGTTGAATCATGCACAAGTATTGAATAAGAACAACCACAATGGATTACTACATTTCATAATGTTTAGACAGTTGTTTAGTTACAGACAATCTATCTACCAAAAGAAAGACAACTACAGACCCAAAATATAGTTTACAAAATAAGACTTCAAACAAGACAAGTAAACAATTAGGATTTAGTGTGTTTCTAGTCCATCCTAGCATGTTTCTTCATCTTGTTCTATCCTTAGTGTGGTCTCCTTAGTTGTCTCTGAGAATGTCTTAACCCTGATTTCCTGAAACACGTGAAAAGTAACTGTCAACTACAGACGTAGTTGGTGAGAACAATAGGTTTAATCATTTGTAAACATGAGTATATGATATAAGGCATAGGTAAGTTAAAGCAACATAAGATTCACACGGATGAGCTACAACCCAAACTAACATCAAGTAAGAAAATGAGTGTAAACAATCCAATGATTGTTTGCACAAGAGTCAACATATAATATCAAGTCCCAAACCACGTTTGGAGTTAGATAATGTGTCAACAGTTTTGATAAAACCATATTTAACCGAAATCTGCAGTTAGTTTATAAAACAAATTTAAAAGCTAATTGCAGCAATCGGCCTGCCACAATGTGTGTGTCCGCTTTCCCTTGTTGTGATCACCCAGTACTAACGCTAATGAATATGATACTTGATGCTTTTACAAGTTTGTTTACAATAATAGACACCATGTTTCTGAACCTTACTTTAACCGGATGTGTTAATGCCTTATTTGATAACATGAATTGAAAACCTACATTTAATTCCACGAATTAAATCCTTTGTTTTGAATACCATGAAATGAACCACTTGATTTGAATACCATGATGTGAACCACTTGATTTGAATACCATGTTGTGAACCACTTGATTTGAATACCATGATGTGAACCACTTGATTTGAATACCATGTTGTGAACCACTTGATTTGAATACCACGTTGTGAACCACTTGATTTGAATACCATGTTGTGAACCACTTGATTTGAATACCATGAAATAGTGACCTTGTGTAACAACAAGGTTTATAACAAAAGAGTTTATAAAATCATTTATTTAAAAGTGTTTATCCTTCATAAATACATTTGAGTAAATCTGTTACAAAACAGTTCAAAGATCCCTTATAAAACCTTTTTAGTGAAAAGAGTTTAGTAATTGATAAGTCCTTTAAAACAGTTGATGAATTCCTAGGATTCTTACAATGAACCCATAATGTTTATAAGCATACACACACCTTGTGTAATGAAATATGATTGTAAACGATTGTTTTGATCACGTGTTCCACCCCAAAACAGTTATAAAAACAGTAAAAGAGGGGCTAAAGTTCTCACCTGTCTGCAGTAGACTCTGAACTAAAACAGATAGCAAGTAGCAAACAGGACTTCTAATTGATTCCTATAACATTGTAATCATACATAAGATATAGGATTTATAGTTGTATAGACTTTGATTCATTGATTGACTTGTGTTCTCATGATTTGATTGTTGTGAAACTTGAAAGTTATGATTTGAATCTCTTGATTGATCATGGGTCCAAGAAACGAATGTGAAATGATCCTTTGTGCATAAATCTTATGCATAAATGATAAATGTTCTAGGATTTGACAACCATTGATTATCATGACTTATGAAAAGATGTTCCAATTGTTTTAAGTCTTGTGATTGTGAATTGATCTTCATGATTATTGTTAAGTTACAAACTTAACCCCTTTATGATCAATTCACAATTGTCATAATCGAGGCCTCACATTGGGCCTTAAGCCCATGAAACCATGAGGCTTATCAAAGGCCATGGGCCACCTAGTTCAATAATGGGCCAATTGAATGTGCTATTGGGCCTACTAACTTGTTTATGGACTATGTAACATGTCAAAGACAAAAATTTGGCCAACTTAAAGCTCATAATGGGCCGGAAGCCACTATGTGGATCAAAGGGAATAACATGGGCCAATTATGATTGGTTTGGGCTGGATGGAATCAATTTGGGCCAAGTAATGTAAAGAAACTTGCAGGTTGGGCCTCGGCTAACTATATTGGCAGCGAACCTATTATGGTTTTTGCCTTAGGTTAGGCCAAGTAATACAACAAGGTTCAGCCCTAGGGTTGCTGCATCATGGGTTCGTGGAGCAACTAGGGTTCGCCATATGCAGCAACTAAGTTCGTGAAGGTTCGACATAGGCTAAGCGATTGCATGAAGGTTCGTAGCAACAAGGAGGGTTCGTGTTACTGCTTATGGTTCGGCAACATCACAAAAGGGTTCGGTGGTTCTCAAGGGTTCGCTGCATGCATGGTTCGGTCACATGGAGTTTCGTCTAGGGTTCGTTGGCCATAACCATCAGAAGGGTTCGTTCATAGCTCATCAAGGTTCGTGACATGCATGCATGAAGGATTCGTGAAAGCTTAGCATGGCTCGTGCAGGTTCGTAGACCCCTTTAGGGTTCGGCTGGCTGGAACCGACGAACCATAGGTTCGTTCTTGATAGTGGTTCGCCAGAAGAGGGTTCGCTAAGTCCCTGGTTCGGCAAGGGCTCGCCATAGCTCCAAAAGGGTTCGGCTAGGAAACCCTAATGGTTCGGCTCCATGACCACCGCGAACCTGTACACCTGCATCGTTTCCTTCATCGAATCTTCATCACTAGGCCACGATCTAGGTTAGTTCATCATCAGATGAGGTTACTAGGGGTGCGAAATCAGAACATGAAGTGATAGAACCGGTTTTTAGTCGGTTTTTAACAAAAGGCACAAGAAACCCTATTTTCTCGAAACTTCTTCGGTTCATTCCTCGTTTTTGGCCGGTGAAAACCTCCGATCCGCTGTACTTTCTTGTAGTACTCGTTGAGAGCTTCGCGTGGACACCAAGAATGACGAAATCCGTTGAGAAATAAGCGAGTTACGAACGTTTAAAGTGGGTTTTCTAGAGAGAGAAAGGCTTAGCCGAAAATTCTAGTGAGAGAAAGTGGTGTAGGTGAAATAAATGAGGGTTTAAGCCTTGTTCAAGGCTTTTATAGTCCGGGTGGTGTTCGGGTCCGTTTCGGTCGCTCGGTTCGCGTTTCCGGAACGTAACGCGTATTTTACGCGGTTTTAAAATAAAAGAGTTGTTAAACTCATTAAAATGATGAGTTTCAAAATTGTAAAAATATAAAATAATTAATATGATTATTTTTACTCTTCGGGTGTTGACAAATCGTTAAACATTCACAATTACGTGTATACCCGCAATCGCGTACGTTTTCCGATCGTATTAAAATGTTTAAAGTCGTTTAATCATAATTATAAGTTCAACATTCGTATCATTATGGATCGTCACCCATAACTATACTCAGTCTCGCTTACGTATTACGATTCTTGTTGAATTAATCGTCATAATATTCGTCTTGACACTACGCACCAACATTATCCTGTTACACCGAACGCAGTATATATATAGGGCTCACTCTCGCTGCCCACCACTGTTTCGATATAACACAATACTGTTCTTGCCTAGTGAACTCGACTGTAAATAAATAATACATACTTGTTAAATGATAAAGATTCTAACACACAAGCACATAATAACACATGATTCACATTGACTGACTGAACATGTACACACTGTTCTAACACTGTTTACAACTATCATGACTAAATGCACAAATGCTACAACATATGTTCCAAATTTTCTACTTCACAGCCTTATCCTATGACAGATAATTATGAATGCAGTATTTTCATGTTCTCCTAACATCTAGGTTCGCCTGATGTCTAAGTTCACCTGACATCTAGGTTCACCTATTTTCTATGTTCACCTAATGTCTAAGTTCACCTGACACTTAAGCTCCCCTAATATCTAAGTTTACTAAAGTTTCGTACCAGTTCTCAATGTCCATATCATCAATAAGGGTTCATATCCTCACCAAGTGTCCAAATTGTCACTAAGTGTTCATATCTTCCCTCAAATATATGTCCATAATAAGAGTTCATAAGTGTGCATAATCCATAAATTCATCCAATCATTCCCTATAAATATTCTCCATTAACATTCTCCATCAACCATTTACAACATATCCTAGTAATATACTAAATTCCCGACACTGATAGATCCCCAATATACCAAAAATGGTCTATGTATAGGGCATAGGTAGGAATCGGTCGCAACCTAACCAGCCGCCAGCCCACCACCTTTGTGATATACTATGAGTGTGTCCTTTTCTGCTGATCAAGAATCAATCAATATTAAACAATTATTTCCCTAAACAACTATTTCCCTTATTCATCAATATTGACACCCACCCAATGTACTGTAAATGATATATTTATAGGGTATACGTAGAAGTTAGTCACAACTGCTTCAGCCGCCAGCCCACCACTTTTACAATACATCACGAGCATGTCCTTGTCAAGTAATCAGGGCACAAACAATCACATAAAGCAACAAGTAAAATATTTCATAGATAATAAGCATATATCATATATATACCAGGACTGCAGTTAACATGTAATAACCATACAAGCACATAATCCTGAATGTAGTAACTAGTATATGAATTACTTCATACTAGGGTGCCCTATGGTTATAGACTAGGTCAACTATTTCTAGTAACCTAATTCCCTATAACCCAGGCTCTGATACCAATTTGTAACACCCTTACCAATGGCGGAAACGTCGAGATGCCACGAGGAATGTGTACACTGTTCATAAGCTCATTGGCATCTAAAGTATCATCACATAACAATTAATTCAAATAAAGTATTTACACAAAAATTATGTTCATCATGATTCAATTTAGATGATTACTCAAAACATATAGCTAAATTAACTAAATCCTATTCTTCATCGATCCAGTTAATTTAGCTAGGTCCGAGATCCTATGTGATGAAGTCCAAAAGATGTAGAGCTACCTTGCTCTACCTACTTCTCCTCGTTTCGTGAAACATGTAGTATATGAAGTGTCAACTACGGAGGTAGTTGGTGAGTAATCATAAGTTTTAATTATTCGAAAAACATTTATAAAAGTTTTAAGAATAATTCATGTGAATCTGTAAAGTAACATAAATATGTATAACCACAATAAACACACCAAGTCAATCAATTCAAATAATCCAAATAATCACAAGTAATCATTCAATTCCATTCAATCAATCTCAATCAATCATATGAACACAGCAACCATCAATCACCACAATATTCTCAATATAATATACCGTGGAGGACCTTAGTCAACTTAATTAACGGTGGAATCATTGCGGAGGACCGCATTCAACTCAATCAATGATATTCCTAATAATCATAATTATCATTTTGGTGCACCGCAAAAGACCGAAGTCAACTCAATCTACAGTGGAATCATCGCGGAGGACCGAAGTCAACTCAATCAACAATGACTCACTCAAGGTATATCATCCCATAATCACAATTCATCCCAATAATCATATTTGAATAATAATCCTGGTTCCACACTTGTTATATCAAAATCAGTGTATTTTGGTATACATGTTTCACCCCTGTGTTTAAAAGAAAAATATTTAAAAAGGGGTTATGAGAGTTCACAGTGATGTCTTATGTTTCAGTGTATTGTAGTTAGCGCGCTCACTATTGTGGAATCGATCAATGACTCAACAAACTGTGTTATATTCCATATTGTTTGCAACTTATAAGTATGAGTTATGATTTCGTATGTTAACCCTAGCGTTGGTTAAATTTTATAACTCTTTGTTATTTAATTTGATCTAATTCAATTGTGATGTAATACACTAACAATTAGCCAATATAGGTTAAGCACTAGTATATTGTATGCTATCATATCCCTTGTTTACATGGTTTATAGTTAGGATATTTCCCATTACAAATCTAAAAATGGTTATTATCACTTGAGTGTTTTTAAATAAATATTACGTTATAAAACATCATCCTTTAAATGTTTCACCCAAGATTTTAAATGAGGTCCAGTAATTTTAAAAATATTTTATCAACTTTGTAGCAAAGTTGGCTAGTTTATTTTATAAGTGTCACCTTCTTATCTTGATCAATCATGAATGTGTTATAAACCTTTAATATGTTTTAAAACTATTTATATAATTTAAAACACTTGTGTTAAGGTTGGTCAATATTTTTAGACAATGTTTAAGTAATATAAGTGAGAACACCTATAATCAATTGCACCCAACCCCAATGGTTCTTGATTAACACTAATTGAGTGTTCTCGGCAAATAATATGTTCTCAGTTATATATATGTATTACACTAGTGTATTCTCGGTCAAGAATGATCAACTAAGAGGGTTATCGACCAAGGGTTTTAGGGGAATAAAGGTTTTCGGCAAGGACATTAGTGAAAAGGAGGGTTCTTGGTCCTAGGTGGGTTCTCGGCCATATCACATAAAATAAAGGCAGGTTCTCGGCCAAGTACACCCAGATGGAAGGGTTTTCAATCAAAGTGATACGTTTCCCGACCGAAATCGTCTCGTCTTCAACCTCCAGCCCCAAGCACCATTACATCAAAGTGCATGTTTCATAAAACCTTGTATTTCAAATTATTCCAACTTAAATGCTACTGAAAATTCGATTAAACGTTGGAGAAACATTATAGCTTAATTTTAATTTAAAGGAAACTCCAAATGAAACTTATACTTTTACCTCAACTCTTGATCCTTAGCTTGATCGACTTGTACTTCCGTACTCTACGTGAGTGGAGAAACGATTTGAGATGAAAATCAATCAAAATGGTTAAGAATAGAAGAGTTTCACATTTTGGATTTTATAGAGAGAGAGATATATGATGGGAATTCTTTCTTAGAGAGAGAAAGTATGGGTGGAAATGAATAAGAGGAAGTAGTTCTCCCTTTTTATAGTCCAGAACGGTCCCGCGTGTTCGGTTACGATTATTTATGCGTTAACAATTTTATTTGCTCGGTTTTCACGTAAATTATATTTAAAATACGAAACGTTAAATAGTATAATTTTATTTAAAACCCTCTAATGTGTTTATTCCTAGTAGACGTTTTAATTCGTTTTTATTTAATTTGAGTATCGTAAATATCATTTCGTTTATCTTGTTGAAACGAGTTACTCACGTATGCATTTGTAAAGATCGTCACATTTACGATTACAACGTTCGCATCGTATTTCAACTCAATTTACAATTCATGGAATATCGTCTCAGAACATTATTCTTAATAATTGTATTCATGTGAATCGTCACCCACGCAAATACATTTTTAAGTTAACATTACTGAAATAACATTCACATTTAATTTATATTCGTGAGTCACCATCGCGTAATTATTTCCATTATCCTTTTCATTATTACTATATATTTATAAATTTTTTATTTCCCAATCCTCAAAACCACTAAATCATATCACTAACACATACATGATTGACCGAAATAAGTTTATGTATAGGGCATACGTAGGATTCGGTCACAACCTATCCAGCCGCAGTCCCACCACCATTTAGATAAACCATGACCATGTGTCATTCACTATATTTAGTGACCAAACCATATCCTGTAACCATTCCAAACAAAACCAAATCATATCATAATTACTCCATTGCAATAAACACTGTGGTTTAGTCTAGTTATATTTCAAACTAACTTCCCCATGGTTTATGCTTAATAATCATATGTTCTCCTCGTATAGAAATTAATATTATCATCAATAAAAAAAATAATTATCAAATTATCGTTGCAGGTTCTATCAATACAAGTGTATATTGTAAAGACAATACCTCAAAAACAGTGATGTTACACCAGGTAAATCAAATATCAAACCAAAATTGTTGAATTACACATGTAGCAGTTTCGAACACTCGGCTCCCTACCCGGGATCGAGTGGGTTTGTCAAACCAGCAGATCCACCAACATTACTTTGGCTTAGCAAAGTCAATGGTTGTGAATAAACTGATGAGACTTTAATTGAAATTCAACATGTAAAAACTGTTTTTGTTGTAACCAATATCTGAAAACCTTGAATGACTATTAGTAAAAATTGTTATAGTTAAAACCATTTGTTGTGACATGTTTTTCAGCCCATAATTGTAAAACAGTAATAGAAAAAAAGGCTATGTATCTCACCTTAATCGTTACATAGTGAACCATTTGTATGTGCTTATTCATTCTTGAATACATGGAAATGGAATTGTTTGAAAGGCTATAGTAGTTGGAATGGGTTGGGTATTTATTATGGATTGGGTTTTAGATTTCTGAAACGGAAATTTTGTAGTTTGGAGGTCCAAACCTTTGGAATTTTGCAGAAATTCTTAACTTATAAGTTGGGCTTTAAATCTTCAATATAATTTAATTTAAAGGTATTATTTTATTTTAGATATTTTATTGGGTTGGTTTTAACCCACTATTTATCCTTAATAGATTTTTGAAGTTGTGTTTTTCAAAGCAAGTGGGCTAATTACCCATGTGTTGTATTTCGGGTTTTAACTAGTCGAATTCATTGAATTAGGTTAACATTTTTTTATTACTGGAAACCTTATTCTTTGAAAATAATTTAAAAAAAAAAAAAGAATTTCTTAATTTATGAATTAATTATGAATTTTTGAAGTTAGGGTTTCATTGTGGGGAATGCCCAATTAATAGATTGGAGTTTCAATCTTTAAAATTTATTTTGAAAATGTTTATGAACGAGTTAGGTAACCAATAATATATCAAACGAGAGCTAAAAGATTGAATTTAACTTTTAAAATAAGAATTTTTTGATTTGGATTCGCAAATCTTACAATCATAATCAGTTAAGAACTCAACCCTTCGCCTTTGTCGCATGTTGAGCTCTTTCTGATTGAGAATGTGTTGCAGGCTCTTGTGGTCCGTGTATATAACACATTTAGTACCGTATACGTAGTGTTTCCATATCTTTAATGCAAAGACCACAGCCCTTAACTCAAGGTTATGAGTAGTATAATTAGTCTTATGAACCTTAAGTTGTCTTGAAGCATACGCAATGAGCTTGTCTCGTTGCATAAGTATACAACCAAGACTAATGTTTGAAGCATCCCAGTACAAAACAACATCATCATTTCCATTTGGAAGACTAATAATAGGGGAGTTCAATAACTTTTGTTTAAAAAGTTGAAATGCATCTTTTTATTTATGTCCCCACGCGAACGCTTGACTTTTCTGGATTATAGTTGTGAGTGGCAAGGCAATCTTCGAGAAGTTCGCGATGAACCTTCGATAGTAACCTGCCAAACCCATAAATGAACGGATTTCTGTTGGAGTGGATGGGGTACTCTAGTTCTTAATTGCTTCTTGTAACACCCCGACCGACAACGGAATCATCGGGATGTCACGAGGAATGTGTAGATTGTTCACAAGCTCGTAGGCAACTAATTGTATCATCACATTTCATTTCAACTATTCCAATTGGTTACACAAAATCATGTTTATCATGAAGCAGTCACAACCTGTTACGTAAAAGATGTAGCTAAATTAACTAAATCCTAATCTTTAGTGAATCGAGCTAAATTAGCTAACTCCAAGATCATATGTGATGATATCCACAAAAAATGTAGAGCTATTCTCCCTACTTATCCTCATTCACTAAAACATGTAAGAGATCAAGTGTCAACAATAGGAGTTGTCACACCTCGGGTCGGTGAGCCGGATCGGAGACCCGTCAGGTGAAATAGTCCTGAGGCGTGATTCTAATCGAAGTGATCAGATTGTTATATTGCACATGATAATATGAGAAATACTAAATGCATTAAATGAATAAAATTAAATTACAACTTTTTTATAATTTAATTCTATTACCCCTTGATTTGAACATCTGGAATGTGGACAAGATGTCCCACAAAAGTTGCTTGCACAGATGCAAGTCCTAAATCTTGTATCCGGGCTAGCCGGAGAGATACCATGCAGGAATTGTAGGTTCCTCTAAGGGATCCTTCTCTCTCTAAAAGTCATCCTGCTTTCACCTGTTCTTCACCTGAGAACATGTAAAATATGTCAACACTAGGTTGGTGAGTCACATTAGTTTGGAAAATATTAGGTTTTGTAAAAGGTTTAGTGAAAATCTTTCCATTCACAACTGTTTTAAAAGTGGTGTGTGAATGGCGTTGAAAACATGAATGAACTACACAAGTGTGTTAGCCTGAACATCATTACAAACACCATCCCAAATCATCGAAGGTAGTTTATGTATAGGGCATACGTAGATCCAAAGCTCGGTCGCCAGCCCACCACCCCTTCGGTGATCCACGAAGATGTCCTTAACGGAAACCAGACCTTGTCACTTGTGTATCTCCACTCTACACGACACAACGGATGATTGTAACAATGAAGTTATGTGGAAGAAGCGTATGGTCTGTCTCCTGATACTGGAGACACGTTTTGTTTGTTTGAAAATCACATAGATTACGCTCCTTTCTTGTAGTAAAACATTGTTTACTGTGTACTCGTTTGAAACTCGTTCAAGACTAGATCTTGAACATTTGTTTTGTTTGAAAACTCATGTTATTGTTTGTGTGGTCTGTCCATAATATCACTCATGTGATCATTTACCAACCATAACTGATATGGTTGTGTGGTTAGTTCCCTTGGAACTAATCTGAGCTGTTGTTTCACGTGTGTATGCGTGTAACGTACCAGCCTCGGCGCTGGAGGTTTGTTAGACCTATGGTACCATCTACGTTACCGTCGTTTGACCCGCGTCAAGTAATGGTAAATGACTCTGATGAGACTTCCCTCAGCGAATTCTCAATGTGATGTTGTGTGGACACATGTCCTAGTGAATTACCCTAGATAGATACCATGCGAATATGTTGTTGTTTGATGGGGATTCCCATGAAAATGATTGTTTTCGATTGTGCACTACACAATTCCCCGGTTCGTATCTGTTCACCT
Source organism: Mikania micrantha (assembly GCA_009363875.1). Lineage (NCBI taxonomy): Eukaryota > Viridiplantae > Streptophyta > Magnoliopsida > Asterales > Asteraceae > Mikania > Mikania micrantha. Next base: position 34,767,615 of record CM018694.1, on the reverse strand, counting down.
CTTAGTTGGGCACAAAGCCTCAAACTGTTGTGGTTAACAAACACCTCCTCAATGATTTGTGTTTGAACCCTCGAAACTGGTTTGTTGTTATTATTTGTTGAAAAGGTGTGAATGAAACGATGAACGCTCAGTAAAATTGAAAAGACACTTATTCGTATAACATTTGAATAAGTTATTGAGATTTGATCTTTTTATTGAAATCATTTGCAAATAACTCTTATTCGTTGATCATTTAAATAAGAGGTTTCATGTTCTCAGCCCCAAATGATTTGGAAGCCAGAAAATTGAAAAAAACAAAAGGTCTTTGAACTCACCTGAGGTTATGATTCGTCGATGCACTCACTCGGTATGTTCTCTCGGTTTGAATCATGTGTTAGAAATTAGTTAGTTAGGTGCGGGACGGTTTTGTGCTTGGTGTTTTGATGTGATTTTTGGAAAATGTATTTTTATTTCGTGTTATCTTGATTAGATTTAAAATTTGGTCTAAGGTTCGTTTCTATCATAACAAATAGTGTAAGATAGGACTTTCACACTTAGCCATTTTGGGATGTTCATGGTGCGAATGGGTGGTTCGTGCCAATGGCCTTCATTCACACGAATGGAATGATGAAAATGCAAATTCTCATTCTTGTGTTCCATTCGTGCAAACGTGTCCTCATTTGTGTGATTGCTCCTTCGTTCGGCATCTCATTTGTGTGACTCTCCTTCAACGACCTTCGTATGGCTCATTCGTCTGCAGATTCACCAAGAATGGCATTTTTGAAATCAGTGGTTATTTTTGGTGTTTTTATGGTAGAAATTGATGGTAAAACGTTTTGGAGTGTTTTGGTGCAAAGGATCGGTAACTGTGTAGCTCGTATTTGACCGAAATGAGATGAAAAGAGTAAAAATCTTGAAATGGAAGTGTTGCGGTTGAAATACACACGATTTGGACCGTGAAATGGTCTGATTTCGTATGGAAATGGCCGAAAATTAAGAGGGGCGAATGAGGGTTTCGTTTCAGAGAGTTGGGTGAAAAATGTGTGTGAAAAACAGAAGTGTTGCTTTTATAGTTGTGCTGTCACAAGAATCAGCCGTTCGTACGAATGGCTCCCATTCATGCGAACGAACTGTGGCTATAAAGCTTCACCGAATTAAGCCGATTCGTACAAATGAGGGCCCATTTGTACGAACGGTTGTGCGTTTTAAAATTTTTATTGTTTATCAAATTGTTTTGGTGTTTTGGTGAGATTTTATTAAAATTATTATTATTTTATATCAACGTTAAAGACTCACGCTGACATTCGTATGAATCGTCACTCATAAAAACGTCGTGTTGTATTTAACTTCTGACATTGTTTGATACTGTATAAATATCATCTAGGGTGGTCAAATCTAACAACATATCCACATGGATCGTCACCCATGCCGACATCTCGTCGGATCGATACTCCAAATGTTATCTATTCAGGTTTTGTTCATTGTTTTCCCTCACATAGTGTTTTTCTTTTCTTCTGATTCATGTTCATGTGATTAAATGGATTTTCCTAATATTTTAGGAAAACCCATGCATTTTGATTGTCGTTTAGTATTTTTGTCCTAACTCTCGTAACACAATGTCTTATACTGTGATTGTCTACACCCTTGGATTTCCGACTCATCGTCGCTCGCATGTCGGTCGTCACAGGAGTAGTTGGTGCGTAATCATAAGTTTAACACACCCAAAAATAGTTATAAGAGTTTAAATAAACACATGTGAACCTGTAAAGATGAACATATACTGTAAATTCACTAACAAACAGATCAAAAAATATTCCAAGGTCAATCAATCTTCCAAATAAATTCAATCAAATAAAACAATAACCACAATAATTAGTTTAACTTATTGTTACCGCGGAGGACCGAAATCAACTCAATCAACAGTATAAGCAATCACTGCGGAGGACTGTGGTCAACTCAATCAACAGTGTAAAGAATCGTCGCGGAGGACCGAAGTCAACGCAATCAACGGTGGTTCAATGTCCATAAGAGTTTACCCTAATCACTACGGAGGACCGAAGTCAACTCAATCAACAGTGGTTCAGATCAATGCAAGTCTAGTGGCAATACATCAATGACTTCCAAGTTCATAAGTGTTATACAAAAGTATAAGAGTTTAAGTTATACATGTTTCACCCCCAAGTTTAAAATCAAAATGAGTAAAAAAGGGGGTTGTGAGAACTCATAGATGATATTATATGGTATGTGTTTTGTAAGATGCGCGCTCACTCATATGAAATTAACAACCGCACAATATCCTGTGTTTGATACATTTGTATCTGTAACGCTAAGTAATTTCCCTTATGATTTCATGTGTCTTTATTTCCATGCGTCTTTGAAAACCGAGTTATGTATATGTATCATTTTTTTAGGTTAATATCGACAATCATATCGTCGAGATTATTAGTCTCGATGACAATGTGGCTCATCTTTATGATCTGGATATCCCATCCTGTTATAGGTTCGGTAATCATCCATACCACACTCGTTAAAGGTTTAGTAAGTTAAGAAACAAGTTTAAAATGGAGGAGAAGTGTTCTTTTTCGTTTAGCTTATAACCCGAAATAAAAACCACAGATCTACCTAAAATATGCGATTGTAAATCGATGTCTTCGAGGGTTTGTGATCTAGATGATTGGAGAAGAATTTTGACACCAAAATGAGTGAAAATTGTGAAGAAATGAGAGTTTTCTCTAGAGAGAGAAACCACAGAGAGGTGACGGGTTTGTATCGGAGAGAGGGAGAGATTGTGTGTGTGTGTATGTCACTGAAGAAAATGAGGAAGAAGGGGTGGTTCACCCTTTATACAGTCCGAGCCTAATGCTGGTGCTCGGCTCTTTTTATTTACGTGTTATCGTAACGTTTGTGGGTTTTATATATAATGACTTTAAAATATGAAGTGTTTAATAGAATATTTTTATTTGAAATCTTTTAAGGTGTTATTTGCTATTAAACGTTTTCAATTCTTTTTATTAATTTAAATATCGCAAAAATATTTATTTTTGTTTATCTCGTTGGAACTCGTAACTTACGTTTATATTTGTAAAAATCGTCACCTTTACAAATATAACACCCGTATTGTATTCCAGTTTGATTTATAAATTCCTGGAATATCGTTTAGGAACTATTATTCCTAATAGATGTTTTCGTGCGAATCGTCACTCATGCGAACACACTATTAGGTTAACCTTTCTGAAATAACATCCGCGTTTTCAATAGTATTTGTGTCCTCACTGAAGCTAGAATGTTTCCATTATCATTATTATTTTAAATTTATTTATCAAATTCAACTTCCATGAATTCTCCTTACTAAATCATATCACTAACACATCCATGATAGACCAAAGTAAGTTTATGTATAGGGCATACGTAGAAGTCGTTCGCAACTTATTAGGTTAACCTTTCTGAAATAACATACGTGTTTTCAATAGTATTTGTGTCCTCACCGACGCTTAAGTGTTTCCATTATCATAATTTTTTAAATTCGTTTATCAAATCCAACTTCCAAGAATTCTCCTCACTAAATCATATCACTAACACGTCCACGATAGACTGAAGTAAGTTTATGTATAGGGCATACGTAGAAGTCGGTCCCAACCTATTCAGCCACCAGCCCACCACTTTGATACACCATGACGTGTGTCCTTGCCTATATTTAGTGATAGAATTGTACACCTTTACCCAAAATCATTTAAACCAAAATATGTCGTATATGTGGAAACTGCAATAACTACTCTGGGTATGTTCCAGTTATATAATTAATAAAACTTCCCAGTAGTTCATGCGTTTCAATTATATGTTCGCAATAGTGCAAATAAACATTTAAATCAAAATGCAAAGTTAAATAACTCAATAGAATAATGTGTTCTATCATAAGTATAATCATTAAAATAAAAATTTACCTTTAAAGAAATGATGTTACAGTCTCCCCTAGTTGAGGGAATCTTGTGAGTCGTTTCTTGAATGATCTCGAGACCAGTGATATGCGATTAGCCAATCTCGATCCAACAGACAGGTGAACAAAATTTTCTACCATAAAGAGCTTCAAATGGTTCCGAACCTGTTGTAACATATGTGCCGGAATCGTTACCGGAACAGTAAATTGCACAGTAACTCAGGTACACACTACGTGAAACTATGTATAGGGTATTGTCACTTAGTGCGTAACATTAAACTATTATGCTATTGGTCTGAAATCTGCTTTAAACCTCATGGTTTAACAATCAGAAACACATCAGACAACACAGAACTGACACACAGATGCTGGATTTCATGCTACTATGTACAAACGTATGCGAGATTAAACAGAACAACACTATAACAGTTGTTGTTACAGAATGCTAAACCGACAAATTATTCGTATAGGTGACGAACTATACGAATAGATCTGAAATTTTAACGATCTGAAATGATGACTGGAAAGCAGAAAACCAAATCAGAAAGTGAAACGTACGATCGTGTTCATACAGTTAGTGCTCTGTACGAAAACGCGCGTAAGTGACGTTTTCTGATGAAACGAAAACGAAAACGACATGAACGATAATAAATTTAAGAAAATATAATATTTCCTGTTTTACAATTTTGAAACTCATCAGAAATAAATAAAACGGAAACTATTTTAATTAAAACGTGTAAAATAACTTTATTTTAATTAAAATACGTAAAACACGCGAAATGGTGACGCGAGTTAACGAAACGTTAAAATAATTAATTACGATAAATAATTTGAGACAAATAAATTTTAAAGATTTCTTTGGAATCATAGCCTTGGAAACGTAAACTAAAACTAATCTTTGTTTGAAATACATAAAACTTGCGTGACGATCCGGAAACGCAACGAAACAACGAACCGAGCAAACGAAACGAACCCGAACATCCGCGGGATATAAATACCATGGAAGACTCATCTTCTTCATTTAACACCCCACTTTCTCACTCTAGAAACCCTAATCCGGCCACCCACTCTCTCTCTACCTTCTCTCTACCATAACTCACTCAAAACTCAACCAAATCACCTCATTCTTGAGCCAAATCAAAGCTACAAACGTTCTCTACATGAAAGTACATCCGATCTAGAGAGATACCCACTGAAATACGAGGTAATCAGCTGCAAAGATGTCGAAAATTAGGGTTTTCACCCACTTTGGTCGACCACCACATCTAAACCGGTCAAGGGTTCTCCTACTCGAACCCTACACCATTGAAACCAGTCCCAGTAACCACCAACACCTAAAACCATCACGGGTCTTGACTGAGAACCCGGTTGCAACAACCTAACCGACCTCAAAACTGCATCTAGTCGAATGGGACCATTCGATAGAGTGTCCTGGCCGTATAGCCACAGGCCCGTCGAACCACACCACCGAATGAAGGGTTGAGTCGAATGAGCAAGGGGCGACCGAAGGAGTTTGACCCGAAGAAAGCTTCTCATTCGCTCGAACTTAATCAATCGGCCACCAGAAGCCATTCGGCCTACCCATGAGGCAACCACATTCGACCAACAGATTTCCCTTGGCCCAACTAACCACTTCGGCCCAATGTCGCAACAGGCCCAGAAGCTTTCCATTCGGCCCAGCACAGTTGACCAGGCCCAACACAACCTGCTGTTCGGCCCAAGAACTGATTCAGGCGAACTGTGAGGCCTAATAGCGTTTAGCCGGCCCAATAGTTTGTTTCGGCCCATGTTGACTATTCAGCCCAGGAGAGGCATTAGGCCCATGAAAACTGTGTTGGCCAGGAAATTCCTTAAGGTCCAAGGCCCACTGTGTCAGGCCCAATACCAACCCAGTTTGGACCATGGCCACTGGTTTGGCCCAATAACTGCTTCGGCCCAAATTGGTTGGCTCAAACGTGTAATATTCGATCCCGTTGGTTAACGGTATAATCTAGAATATAAAATCAATAAACATGCATGACATACATGGATTTATTACAAAAACTAATGATGTTAAAAGGTTAAATACGCATTCGTAACAAGCATTTCAAGGGTAACAAAGATTAGGGGGTAAGACTTTAAATTATAAACCTAAATTTATAATTAGGTCGAGTTTGCAAAGATTATAACCGATGCGCTTAACTAACATGTTAGGACAAAGTGTTGGGATTTTAAGAATGGGTTAAAGCTTAAAATATGACGTAAAGACAAGTAATACTAATGATCGATAACCATTGAACCAAGGGCCGAAGGAGACCGAGACTCACCAGTGTTAGCCAATTTTAGGGCTAACACATACACGAGCACGAATTCCTATAACTCATACTTACAAGTTTCAAACAACGTGAAATAAAATACAGGATCATGAAAACACAACAAGTACAATCTAAAGTGCGTGTATTATTCGTTTAAGTTAAGTCAACCACTTCAAATACAAGGTGAGTTCATTTGTCCCTTTTTTTTAACTATTTTGATTTTACTTCGTGACTGAGAAGCATGTTATACATTTTAAACAAATGATTTATAAACTACATGCTTAAACCATACGCCTAATGCTTATGCTATAAACTATATGCTTAAACTATATATTCAATGTTAAAGCTTGAACACTTGTACTAAACGCTAATGCTACAAGCTAATACTATATGCTAATGTTAATGCTAAATGCTAACACTAAATGCTAATGCTAAATGCTAATACTAAACGCTAATGCTACAAGCTAATACTATATGCTAATGTTAATGCTAAATGCTAACACTAAATGCTAATGCTAAATGCTAATACTAAACGCTAATTCTATAAGCTAATACTATATGCTAATGTTAATGCTAAATGCTAACACTAAATGCTAATGCTAAATGCTAATACTAAACACTAATGCTATATACGAATGCCAAGTGGTTATGCTACAATGCTAATGTTAATGCTAATTGCTAAATGATAATGCTACAATGCTAATACTAAAATGCTAATGCTAAATGCTAATGCTAATGCTAATGCTAATGCTAATTGCTAAATGATAATGCTACAATGCTAATACTACAATGCTAATGCTAATGCTAATGCTAATGCTAATGCTAATTGCTAAATGATAATGCTACAATGCTAATACTACAATGCTAATGCTAAATGCTAAATGCTAATGTTAATTGCTAAATGTTAATGCTATATGCTGATACTAAATGCTAAAGCTAACACTATATGCTAAAGCTATGGATGATGTAAACACTTGTATGCTTATATGCTTGAATGCTAAAACAACGGTTGGGTCTCTCAGTGCTTGCCTTACCGGTTGTGAAACTATGTGAATGCTAAAACTATCAACTATGGTAAAACATACCAAATTGGCCTCTCAGTGCTTGCCATGGGGTGTCTTCATAATTGGGACTTGAAGGAACAGACCGTTGGCCTCTCAGTCCTTGCCACAGGGTTACCTTCATAGTCATGACTTGAGGAGTAGACTGATGGCCTTTCAGTGCTTGCCATACAGTGATTCCTCAATGTTCACTCATGCTACAAACTTAAACATAATGCTAAAGCTATTGGCTAGTTAGAATGGACCAACTGGCCTCTCAGTGCTTGCCGGGAGGTGTTCTTGTAGCTATGACTATTGTAGATCATGTCGTTTGGCCCCTCAGTGCTTGCCAAATGGGTGTTCTACATCGTCGGGATTCTGAGGAGTAGACTGATGGCCTCTCAGTGCTTGCCATACAGTGAGTCCTCATTATCCACTCATGTTGTAAACTTAACGAAATGCTAAAGCTATAAACAAAATGGATGGTAGGTAGGACGCTTAATTATCATTAACAGCAATGTCGTATGCGACTTAGTATGTGGTGGGACGGCGTCTGGGCGGGTCGTAGGCTCGACTCAGGGGTATGCCGTATATATAAGCATACTGAGTTGGATAATGCAGTGGTGTTAATGAGATTAAGGTTGTTACCGAGGGGATGCATGAATGCTTTTGGGTCAATATCATAAACATTTAAACACGATGCTTGTTAAACTAATATTAAAGCTAATACATACGAATGCTATAGACTTGTAAACTTTGAAACAATAAACTAAAGCTATGATGAAGAATGAATCGAATGGCAGGTAACATGCTTAATTATCATTAACAAAGATGCCCTATGCAACTTAGTATGTGGTGGGACGGCGTCTGGGCGGGTCGTAGGCTCGACTCAGGGGTATGCCCTATATATGAGCATACCGAGTTGGATAATACAGTGTTGTTAATGAAGTTAAGGTTTTACCAAAGAGTTTGCAAAAGCTATTTTACAAATACTAAAACTACATGAACTCACCAACCATTGTGTTGACATTGTTTTCTTACATGCTTTCTCAGGTGATGCACAAGAATAGGCTCAGACTTCAGGAATGCATACTAGGATACTCAGATAGAGGACCTAGTAGACTTTTGGAAAGCACAGATTTTGTTACAAAAGCAAATCACTTTTGATATCTTGTACAGATACAAGATAGATACATTTGATTCTTTTGATAGGTTTATTTAGTTAAATTACTGAAAAATTGTCAAATGTAATTTAACTTTGTAATCCTAGTTTGATGTTATTGTGCTTTAGTTATTCTTAACATTGATGCTATGTAAACAATCTGATCATCACGATTATCACTCACGATATCACGCCCCGAGAACCTTCCGCCCGACGGGGACTTCGATCCAACCCCGCCGGCTCGGGGTGTGACAGATTGGTATCAGAGCTCAAGGTTATAGAGAATAATAGGTCATATACTTAAACGGTTTGGCCTAGACTATAACTTAGGGACCCTCATGTAGAGAACATAAGATGTAGGATTGCATTGTGTCTTCTGCATTCGATTACTACACTAAGCAATATCTTTTGGTTACGATCAGAATGCCTCCGAGAAGACAACCATCACCGCCTTTTCCTTCACAAGAGATAGATCCAGCAGTTGAGGCACTTGCAACTCTAATCACTGAAGAGTTGATGGCGGTTCTTCCTGGAATAATCACTCGGATCAGGAACAGTGAGGAGTTTGCTAGGAACTTCCCACTACTTTCTGCAAAGAAGAAGGAACTTGAAGAAGGAGAAACCAACAAGAAACCTAAACGTCGTTCTGCAAAAAGACGAAAAAGAACCGTGAACTACACTGAAGCTGTACCTATCAGTCTAATTATGCCAGATTTGACTACAGGAGTCAGTGCTCATTATGAGGGAAAAACCCCTCTCTGTTCATCCTGTCACTACTATCATCGGGCTGAACTTCCATGTGTACGATGCACACGCTGTGGGAAGGCGGGCCACTGGATGCAACAATGCAGGACACCAATGACCCATATTCCCCGTCAATATGTTGGTACATTTCCTAAATGTGCCACATGTGGTTTTCACCATGACGAGAGGAAACCTTGTAGACACTGTCTGAATTGTGGGAAATACGGACACTGGATCCAACAGTGCCGGTTTATTTCCACTAGGAAACAGGAGCAAAGAGCAAATACATCTGTTCCCTCACAACATAACCACAAATGCTACACATGCGGAATGCTCAGACATTTCGCGAAGGACTGCCCTAGGAGGATGCCTCCAGCTGAACCAGCAATCACCGAGGAATTACTTGCTTTACCAGCTCCTGGAGATCACTCGGAGTCCGTTGACCCCATAGGTATGCAAATTTCATCATGTTACGATGAAATATTTATTGATGTATTACTGACGAACGCATGATTTGTTGAGATTTTAGAAACAATAAACTTAGGGTAACGGTAAGCAAACTCAGTGTCGATAAGATAATCGAAATAGTAACCTAAGAAATCCTTAGGTCAAATAAGCGTTAAATGATTTAATGAAGAAGGGATAATTCCTGATTATAGTTTAACTACTATAATTAGAAAGAGAACCTTACCTACTTAGAACACTAAAAGCCGTAGAACGTCCAAAATGCTAAGACTAGCTTGTAAACTGTCACTTCTCACCTAGACCATATAGAACTCGAGTTACTTAAATTGGAGAACTTCAGTTCTAGGATGTTAAGGAAAGGATGAATGTTAAGACTATGCTGAAGTTATGGTTAAACTAAATAAGTAGACCGGGAGAATCAGTTGCGAATACAAGACAAAGGTATGCCAAAGATGGGTACTGGTATGTGATATGCTTTAATCCATTAGTGCTTGTTCCATTTTGATACTAGTATGCACCAGGAATTTATCTTGTTCCTATTAGTATAACCACGTAGGTATTCCATGGAAGCCTAGAAAATTCTGTCATGTGGTAGAAACAATGTGGGAATCCTTAGTTAATGTATACAACATACTTAGGAAACCACAGTTAACACTAAAGTGGTGTAACAATTGATGCTCATAGTATCAATAAGTTTTGAACAATAAGATGTTAAAATTATGCAAAGATTACGCAAAGCAATAAGACGAGCAAAACTCTGAGACAATACTTGACGAATCATACTTAAGGCAATGACACCGGGAGACGAAAAGCAGATACATTTGACTCATGATGAATAAGTCAACATAAAAGACTCATTATACGTGGGACCAGATGGTATAAATGACATAGAACTAAGCAAGATGAGACTTAGAAGGTAGATCACAAGAAATGAGTGGCTGATTAATTCTTGATCAAATCGATCAAGGTGATGTGAAAAGCCGACACATACATTTCATATACAAATCGATAGGAACTACGGAAATGTGAAGTCAAACACCGAACGAAACCGTATCCCAACTACTAAGACTTTGTGGGAATTCCAAAACGCAACCCAGAGTTCATTAGGGAACGTAGGGACATTACGCCAAAAAAAGTTTCCCACCACTTGTTACGAAGAAAGTGTGCCCGATAATAACTTTTAAATATCGGGACAAAATTTCTTTAACAAGGGGAGACTGTAACATCTATGCCGAAATAGTTACCGGAACAGTAAATTGCATAGTAACTCAGGTACACACTACGTGAAACTATGTATAGGGTATTGTCACTTGGTGCGTAACATTAAACTATTATGCTATTGGTCTGAAATCTGCTTTAAACCTCATGGTTTAACAGTCAGAAACACATCAGACAACACAGAACTGACACACAGATGCTTGATTTCATGCTAATATGTACAAACGTATGCGAGATTAAACAGAACAAAACTATAACAGTTGTTGTTACAGAATGCTAAACCGACGAATTATTCGTATAGGTGATGATCTATACGAATAGATCTGAAAGTTTAACGATCTGAAATGATGACTGGAAAGCAGAAAACAAAATCAGAAAGTGAAACGTACGATCGTGTTCATACAGTTAGCGCTCTGTACGAAAACGCGCGTAAGTGACGTTTTCTGACGAAACGAAAACGACATGAACGATAATAAATTTAAGAAAAATATAATATTTCCTGTTTTACAATTTTGAAACTCATCAGAAACAAATAAAACGGAAACTATTTTAATTAAAACGTGTAAAATAACTTTATTTTAATTAAAATACGTAAAACACGCGAAATGGTGACGCGAGTTAACGAAACGTTAAAATAATTAATTACGATAAATAATTTGAGACAAATAAATTTTAAAGATTTCTTTGGAATCACAGCCTTGGAAACGTAAACTAAAACTAATCTTTGTTTGAAATACATAAAACTTGCGTGACGATCCGGAAACGCAACGAAACCACAAACTGAGCAAACGAAACGAACCCGAACATCCGCGGGATATAAATACCATGGAAGACTCATCTTCTTCATTTGAGACCCCCACTTTCTCACTCTAGAAACCCTAATCCGACCACCCACTCTCTCTCTACCTTCTCTCTACCATAACTCACTCAAAACTCAACCAAATCACCTCATTCTTGAGCCAAATCGAAGCTACAAACGTTCTCTACACGAAAGTACAACCGATCTAGAGAGATACCCACTGAAATACGAGGTAATCAGCTGCAAATATGTCGAAAATTAGGGTTTTCGCCCACTGTGGCCGACCATCACATCTAAACCGGTCAAGGTTTCTCCTACTCGAACCCTACACCATTGAAACCAGTCCTAGTAACCACCAACACCTAAAACCATCACGGGTCTTGACTGAGAACCCGGCTGCAACAACCTAACCGTCCTCAAAACTGCATCTAGTCGAATGGGACCATTCGGCCGAGTGTCCTGGCCGTATGGCCACAGGCCTGTCGAACCACACCACCGAATGAAGTGTTGAGTCGAATGAGCAAGGGGGTGACCGAAGGAGTTTGACCCGAAGAAAGCTTCTCATTCGCTCGAACTTAATCAATCGGCCACCAGAAGCCATTCGGCCTACCCATGAGGCAACCACATTCGACCAACAGATTTCCCTTGGCCCAACTAACCACTTTGGCCCAATGTCGCAACAGGCCCAGAAGCTTTCCATTCGGCCCAGCACAGTTGACCAGGCCCAACACAACCTGTTGTTCGGCCCATGAACTGATTCAGGTGAACTGTGAGGCCTAATAACATTTAGCCGGCCCAATAGTTTTTTTCGGCCCATGTTGACTATTCAGCCCAGGAGAGGCATTAGGCCCATGAAAACTGTGTTGGCCAGGAAATTCCTTACGGTCCAAGGCCCACTGTGTCAGGCCCAATACCAACCCAGTTCAGCCCATGGCCACTGTTTGGCCCAATAACTGCTTCGGCCCAAATTGGTTGGCTCAAACGTGCAATATTCGATCCCGTTGGTTAACGGTATAATCTAGAATATAAAATCAATAAACATGCATGACATACATGGATTTATTACAAAAACTAATGATGTTAAAAGGTTAAATACGCATTCGTAACAAGCATTTCAAGGGTAACAAAGATTAGGGGGTAAGACTTTAAATTATAAACCTAAATTTATAATTAGATCGAGTTTGCAAAGATTATAACCGATGCGCTAAACTAGCATGTTAGGACAAAGTGTTAGGATTTTAAGAATGGGTTAAAGCTTAAAATATGACATAAAGACAAGTAATACTAATGATCGATAACCATTGAACCAAGGGCCGAAGGAGACCGAGACTCACCAGTGTTAGCCAATTTTAGGGCTAACACATACACGAGCACGAATTCCTATAACTCATACTTACAAGTTTCAAACAATGTGAAATAAAATACAGGATCGTGAAAACACAACAAGTACAATCAACAGTGCGTGTATTATTCGTTTAAGTGAAGTCAACCACTTCAAATACAAGGTGAGTTCATTTGTCCCTTTTTTTAACTATTTTGATTTTACTTCGGGACTGAGAAGCATGTTATACATTTTAAACAAATGATTTATAAACTATATGCTTAAACCATACGCCTAATGCTTATGCTATAAACTATATGCTTAAACCATACGCCCAATGCTTATGCTACAAACTATATGCTTAAACTATATATTCGATGTTAAAGCTTGAACACTTGTACTAAACGCTAATGCTACAAGCTAATAATATATGCTAATGTTAATGCTAAATGCTAACACTAAATGCTAATGCTAAATGCTAATTCTAAACGCTAATGCTAAATGCTAATACTAAACGCTAATGCTACTAGCTAATACTATATGCTAATGTTAATGCTAAATGCTAACACTAAATGCTAATGCTAAATGCTAATAACGCTAATGCTACAAGCTAATACTATATGCTAATGTTAATGCTAAATGCTAACACTAAATGCTAATGGTAATGCTAAATGCTAATACTAAACGCTAATGCTATATACGAATGCCAAGTGCTTATGCTACAATGCTAATACTACAATGCTAATGCTAAATGCTAGTGCTAATGCTAATTGCTAAATGATAATGCTACAATGCTAATACTACAATGCTCATGCTAATTGCTAAATGATAATGCAACAATGCTAATACTACAATGCTAATGCTAATGCTCAATGCTAATGCTAATGCTAATTGCTAAATGTTAATGCTATATGCTGATACTAAATGCTAAAGCTAACAATATATGCTAAAGCTACGGATGATGTAAACACTTGTATGCTTATATGATTGAATGCTAAAACAACGGTTGGGTCTCTCAGTGCTTGCCTTACCGGTTGTGAAACTATCTGAATGCTAAAACTATCAACTATGGTAGAACATACCAAATTGGCCTCTCGGTGCTTGCCATGGGGTGTTCTTCATAATTGGGACTTGAAGGAACAGACCGTTTGCCTCTCAGTGCTTGCCACAGGGTGACCTTCATAGTCATGACTTGAGGAGTAGACTGATGGCCTCTCAGTGCTTGCCATACAGTGATTCCTCAATGTTCACTCATGCTACAAACTTAAACATAATGCTAAATCTATTGGCTATTTAGAATGGACCAACTGGCCTCTCAGTGCTTGCCAGGAGGTGTTCTTGTAGCTACGACTATTGTAGATCAAGTCATTTGGCCCCTCAGTGCTTGCCAAATGGGTGTTCTACATAGTCGGGATTCTGAGCAGTAGACTGATGGCCTCTCAGTGCCTGCCATACAGTGATTCCTCGTTATCCACTCATGTTGTAAACTTAACGAAATGCTAGAGCTATAAACGAAATGGATGGTAGGTAAGAAGCTTAATTATCATTAACAGCAATGTCCTATGCTACTTAATATGTGGTGGGACGGTGTCTGGGCGGATCGTAGGCTCGACTCAGGGGTATGCCCTATATATAAGCATACTGAGTTGGATAATGCAGTGGTGTTAATGAGATTAAGGTTGTTACCGAGGGGATGCATGAATGCTTTTGGGTCAATATCATAAACATTTAAACACGATGCTTGTTAAACTAATATTAAAGCTAATACATACGAATGCTATAGACTTGTGAACTTTGAAACAATAAACTAAAGCTATGATGAAGAATGAATCAAATCGCAGGTAACATGCTTAATTATCATTAACAACAATGCCCTATGCAACTTAGTATGTGGTGGGACGGCGTCTGGGCGGGTCGTAGGCTCGACTCAGGGGTATGCCCTATATATGAGCATACCGAGTTGGATAATACAGTGTTGTTAATGAAGTTAAGGTTTTACCGAAGAGTTTGCAAAAGCTATTTTACAAATACTAAAACTACATGAACTCACCAACCATTGTGTTGACTTTGTTTTCTTACATGCTTTCTCAGGTGATGCACAGGAATAGGCTCAGACTTCAGGAATGCATACTAGGATACTCAGATAGAGGACCTAGTAGACTTTTGGAAAGCACAGATTTTGTTACAAAAGCAAATCTCTTTTGATATCTTGTATAGATACATGATAGACACATTTGATTCTTTTGATAGGTTTATTTAGTTAAATTACTGAAAATTGTCAAATGTAATTTAACTTTGTAATCCTAGTTTGATGTTATTGTGCTTTAGTTATTCTTAACATTGATGCTATGTAAACAATCTGATCATCACGATTATCCCTCACGATATCGCGCCCCGAGAACCTTCCGCCCGACGGGGACTTCGATCCAACCCCACCGGCTCGGGGTGTGACACCTGTAGATTGCTATAGATCGATCACTGGAATTCTATTAACGATTCAATCTATGCGGAATCTAGATAAATCTATATGAATCAAAGATATAAAATCATTATGAAAAACATCATGTTCATTGATAACAAAATCTGATTACAAGAACATAAACTAAGAACACACAGTTCTTTACAATCACATAGATCTAACATAGGTTCTCTCCCTATCTGGTTTTGTCACACCCTACAAACACAGATAGACCTACAATATATACAAGATTCAGACGAACCTAACCGAACCATCAGGTTCACCAGAAAAACCCACAGGTTTGCTGGACGAACCTTTACATCAAATTACCCTATGTTCGCCGAACCTATACAACCCATGCCTGGGTTCGTGGGACAAACGAATCTAAACTAAGTTAAATTACATAATTTTGAAAGCAAACTATTAGAAAATGAACTATCAAACTCCCCCTTAATAGTTGCTTCAAAATCTTCAAAATCTTGATCTTCAACCTTCAATCTGAGTCCCACTCGACGATCGATCTTTACAAATATTATCTTTAGCACGTATAATCACAGACTTTGGAATCTTCGATAATCTTTCAGCTTCAATCTTTGCATCTCTATCATCAATTTCATTCTGCAATGCCATCAACTCAACAAACAAGTAATTCACATCTTTCCAGTCACATCCAGAATGAATTCCTAAAGTATAACACATCCTTGCAATAGTCTGAAATTGCAATGCCATATCTTTATAACTCACCCCCATGTCATGATATCCTTCCTTAGCATAAATTTCAGCTTCATTGAGAATAGTAATATCTTGTTTTGAACAATTCACCAACCAAACAGGATCAAGTAGTCTTATTACCCTCCATTTTTCATCTTCTTTCAATAAAATAATGGCTTCAGAATATTTTTCATCATAGAACCAAATCTTGAAATAAGAATTCCAATTTTGTTCTATCTTCCTCAATCTTGGTCTTGAATAAACTTTTGGCTTAGGATAAACATAAGAATTATGCTTCCGCACTGAAAACTGAGGAACCAACCAATTCCACCCTTTCTTTGCTTCCTTATTCAATAAAGTCTCAAATATTTCATTATGCTCAGTCTGAATAAGCTTGATCATCCTTAACCTTGACAACTTCATACATTCAAATGATGGTAAAGACATAAGATCATATGCTTTTCCAAAATATTAACATCCATCCGTTCTCTTCACCACGTAACACCCTCTATTCTTCAAAACTCCAGGAATATTGTGAAAATATCCATAACTCACAATCCTTCCACGCATTTTGGATTTAGATCTAATCTTGAACCTTGAAAATTGTTTTGAATGATTGTCTTGAACTGCTTCATCATATATTTCAACCACCTGTCTAAAAATCATCCAATGATCAATAATATACTTTTGTTCTTCTTGATTTTCTCTCCAAAAATCTATATGTGTCTTGATCTTTGATATATCACTTGATGTACTTTGAAATTTCTTATGAGCTTCAATATCAAAATTTTTCTTCAAAGTCTGCAGATTATACAGATTTTCATGAACAGATCCATCATGTTCAAACTCAAATGAACTATCTGATTCTCCAATAATTATCTTTCTAGAAGCATTTGCATTTTGTAAATCATTTACTTTTACTCCAAACAAAACTGCAAGATCTTCTTTAGTGTATCCGTCTTCAATCTCTCCTTCTTCTAATTCTCTAACTTGATTGAATTCACCAACCATCCTTTGTAACTCTACATCTCCAGCTTGTTTGAATAATTCTAAAAATGTTGGTAATGAATGATCAACAACAGACTTTGTATACTCAAACTCAGTAAGATCTTCAATATCCACATCTTCACAATCTTTTGCTTTATGAGGAGTAACAGAAGAAATTGGATTTGCATCAAAAGAAATTCCTAATTGTCTGTAAACCACTATAGCTCCAGTAACTGAGTTTAATCCACTTGAACCACCAACTCCAGCTACATCACCATCATCATCTCCATCATCATCATTAAAGGCACCAAAACCTGGATGTTCATCATAGTCAGAATCCTCATAATCAACTTTTTCTTCCTCATTTTCATCTTCTATATTTACATAAATAGGATCAACATCAGCTCCTTCATAAACATGAACTCTTTCAGTATCTACAGCCTGTGTCTTAGTATGAACAACTTTATCTTGAATCTCATTAATTCTTTGCTGCAACATCTGATTCTCTTTCTTCAAATCAACAATCTTGTCATTTTGTTCTTTGGCTAATCTCTCCAATGATACAATTCTATCAATCATCATCTTCTTATCTTGTAGATCCTCTTCTCTACACTTCTGTAGTTGATTGATATGAATTTTCATCATTTCAATATCACTTTGTACTGAAGAAGATTGTTTTTTAGAATCAACTTTCTCTTTTTGCTTCTTATACTTATCAAAATTCTTGAGACAAAATAGAAATCTTTCTCCTCAACTCCGAATCATCCTAATCCAAAGAGAAATTTAAATCCAGATCATCTAAACCCTCAAACATCGCATCAACTTTTGAAGTTGAAGCTTCTTTGAATATGTGACAACTAGTACCTGACCGATCGGCAAGTTCGTACGGTACGTGTACTATCTACAGTAACTATGTGTACATATATGATTGTGAACAGTGATTGTATTATCAGAATCCTAAATACAAGAAATCGTTGTACGTATTTTTGTGTAAACTTAGATACAGTAAGTACAACGTACATTTGAAACATTAGTTGTGTGTAATTAAGTGAAAACTTAAGTTCAGTTAACACAACAGATCATGAGAAACAACAGTGTTCAAGCGAATAACAGAAACAAATCGGTTGCGATCTGATATCCATAGATGACAGCAATCAGATGGCCGACAATTCAATGTGAAAACAATGTGAAAACGAGATGTTTAGTTGAGTCCGACAGTGAGGAAACACAATTCAAACATAAATTGCAGTGTCGTTTCAGAATAATGAACTGACAGTGTGTTTGCGTGGGTGACGATTCACACAAACATATCTGTGAGTTTAACGTCCTGAAATGATGACTGGAAAGTAGAAAACAAAAGTCGGAAAGCAAAACCATCATCGTGTTCGTTCGAATGACGATTCAAACGAATACGCGCGATGGTGACACGATCTGACGAAACGAGGACGAAACACGACACGAACGAAAGTAAATTAATAAAATAAAATATTTAACATTTTTACAATTTTGAAACTCATCAAATTAATAAAAATAGTCTGCTCTTAATCATTACAATTAATTACGCGTAGATTTCTGGATACGCGACGAAATCGCAAACCGAGCAACCGAAACAAACCCGGACACCACACGTGATATAAATACTCTAAATGAGAGTGTTTCTCTCATTTTCACACCCAGATCTCTTTCTCTCTCTAAAAATCTGGCCGTCACAAGTTACCCCCATTTTCAACCTTCAAAACCCTATAACTTCCTTGTTTCTTGATCAAATTGAGTGATTCTTGCGCCCACGTGAAGCTCTCGACTTGCTCTACAAGAAAGTACAGCAGATCTGAAGCTTTGGCCACGAAAATGAGAGATATGAAGCATGAAAACATACGGAAATTAGGGTTTTCATGCATACATTCGAACCACACACACACAATCGGCATTTGGCATCATCTTTCGAACAACTGGAGCCATGAACAACTAATCTACACGAGTGCTAACCTCAGATCGGTAAGACCAACTCGATGTTGATGGTTCACAGATGGTGTGGATTAGACGGCCGAACCTTTTGAAAGGTGGCCGAACCCTCCCCTTTGATGGCCGAACCTTGGTTCATCTGAGCCGAACCCCGCTGTGTGCCACGAACCCAGCTATCAGCAGCGAACCCTCATGCACTTGGCGAACCTATAACCTCTGGCCGAACCCTCGTGTTTGCCGAACCTTGATGCCACCACGAACCCTTCTGTTGAAACCCTAGACGAACCTTCACATGCAAGCAGCGAACCCTAGTCACTCTCACGAACCCATGCGTTCCAACCGAACCCTACAGGCTCAAGCGAACCTCAATTAGGTAGACGAACCCTGGGCCAGACCCTTGGCTGAACCATGCATCATCAGCAAACCTATATGACTCCCGAACCTTTACTTGGACTCACGAACCTCATGGCCAGAATGTAGTGTTCGCTGCCAGGGGTGCATCATTTCCGATATGTTGAACAGACCAAGAAGCCGACCCAACCTCTTGTGTATTCGGCCCACCTCAATTGTCCAGGCCAATAGCATCCCTCTAGGTCCAGCAGATTATTAGCCTTGGCCCAGCATGCTGTTCCGATCAGGCCCAAATCAACCATTTTTTTTAGCCCAACATAGTGGCCCAACCGGCCTAGACCCATGGGCTTAGGCCCACTACGTTTGAATCAGCCCAGCGAAATCACCCGGCCCAAAACTCTTGTACACTTCGGGTCACTTAAATTATTTGGTCTATGATCCAACATTTCGGCTCATAACACTAACATGGTGAACACACTTAAAATAAAGTTTATGAGAACCATACATGGGAATTGTTTAATTATGGTGGTTTTAATACAAAAGGTGGCAATATGTTGATACATTTGCATCTAACAACTAAAAACTATGTTATAGCATATAATGATGCTAAAGGGTTACATAGAACACATGCTAGTTGTATTTTAAATACATTATAGAGATTTCATTATAATAAAGATTTTATCAACACACAATGACGAGTCCTTGAGATTTCAAAAGTGGGTAAAAGCTAAACATATAACATAAGGAAATTGGTATCAATAAATTATAATAAGGGGACCGTGGCCGAATGAGGATCGAGACAAAGAGATGATAACAAGGTGAGGGCTAATACATACACGCACACAAATTAATACAATTTATACTCATAAGTCACATTCAATGTGAAATCAATACAGGAACGTGAAAACTACTACAAGAACAACAAAGAGCGCGTGCATTCTTTCTTTTAAGCTAAGTCAACCCTACTACAACAAGGTGAGTTCATATGCCCCTTTTCTTTAATCTTTACTGATTTTAAACTCTCGGGGCTGAGAAACATGTTTACTTTTATTTATTTAAAAGTCTTGCTTAACATGTTATTTATACTTTGATTTAGATAATATTAAATTGTTTATTATCACTTATCATTGTATGCATGCTTGTATGATCATGAGATAACAGGGAAACTCAGATGAATATGATAATATAATTTCATAATCATCAACACATTTGAATAACATAGTTGTAAGATGTTATCTTATAACACTTAGTTATTCTTACATGAGCAAACATTGAGAATATTCATACACAGACAAACAATGAGAACTACTACAGTGAAACATGATGACACTACACAACACATGAATGATTTGAAGATAAAACATCTTCTAAATATCATTCCACATTATAATTAACCAAGTGTGATAAGTCAAGTACTTATAACACTTAGTTATAACTTAAAAACATACTATGTGATAGTATGAACGCATTGATCATCCACCACCTTCGTCACTTAAGGGTACTAAGACTAGTTCTTACTACTGCTTAAGGATTACATGGTGAATATTGGAATTTATGAATGATAATCATGATAACGTAACTTCATGAAAATCACATCATTCACACAATGATTAACATAACGTAATAAGACAAGTTCTTATTCAACTTTGTTAATCACATGAGAACATCCGTACATTGAGAACAACAACAACACAGATGTACATCATCCATCGTTACCTGTGTACTAGTAGACTAAGGAATTTATTTTCTCTCATGTCATATTATTAGTAACAGTTTCGATGAAGGCTTTGGGATCACACGGCGGAATAGAGGTGAATCGGGTGCATTGTAATCTGATTACGTGAGGATCACAATGGACTCCTTTTGGGCTCTATACGTTGCATTGAGATTACATTACAAACAGTTAACTAACACTTTTAATATTTAAAAGTGAAACAACAGTTAACCCCACAAATATAGAATAATACAAGGAACAGATTGTGAATCTAATATCCTTAACACATATATTCGTTATCAATACTTCGGTTTGATAACTACAACGCTATCATCATATTATTCTATACATGAGAACACAGGTGATCAATGAGGAGATAAACATGAGAGATGAGAATGGAATTCCATAGTTGTATTGCAAGTAGTGTGAAACTTGGTTGAGCATGTGGTGGGATGGCGTCTGGGATTGACCCTTTCGTATTGCAAGTGCAGTAGAAACAAAAACTGATGCTGGTGCAGAAGATGTAACCACATGAGAAGAAACTATAATTCTTGGAGTCCTTGATTTATTTCTTTTAGACACATTAGCCATTCTCTTATTTTTCTTTGGGCGAGATGTTTCTAATTCATCAACATTAAAATTAGGTTCATTCCTCTCTTCTCTTTCTTCCAGGTTTTGTTGTTGTTGCATAGAATTTCTTTTCAGCCTTCTCACCATCCTATTTCCATCTTGAACATTTTCCATTTCTGATTCAGTTGATTCTTCTTCCATTTCAACATCAACATTATCAGTCTCAATATTTGGAAAAGATGTAGTAGCAGCAGCTTGTTCAGAAACATCTTGTTGCTCAGGATAAATCACTTCAAGAGGAATAAATGTAGTCTTAGTTACATTTGGAGTTTCTTGTTCTTGTTGATGAGATTGAGATGATTGTGCTTAAGTTTTTCTAACTTGTGGATCTTCTGGAGGAGGTGGTGGTGGTTGATCATCGTCCATCTGTTCATTTTCAGAATTTGAACCATCATGTCTCCATGCATCATCAAGTGGAGCAACATAATTGACTCTTGGACAATGGCAAACCATATCCTTTGTCAGAACCACATCACTACTTTTCTTGTAAATCTTTACTTGACCCAGACTTGAATCAGTCATATGCTTCAACGAACCTCTCAAATGAACGAACCTATAAACCTAATGCAAACCTCATGGTCAGAATAACCTTTGACCAGCAAACGTTCGGTCACAGATTATGAAAAGGTTCGGCCCGAACCTTTTGAATTCAAACGGACCTTATCAAGTCAACGAACCTGTTTGAATTCAAACGAACCTGTTCAAATTTCAAATCAAAATTCAAATCTACGAATTAGACTAAACTAATTATACCCATAGGTTCGCCATTAACAGATTAATAACTTTAGTAAAAACGTTTTTCATCAAACTTTTATTTAAACAGATTTATTCAAATGAAATTAGGTTCGACTATCTGGACTTAGAAACTCAAATTTCAACAAATCTAGCCGGTGAAAATTCAATCTATTTACCTATTTAGAATTACAACACAAATACGAGTCTAATGATATAAGGCAATAACATTGATTATCATAAAAGCAAAATATCAGAATCACCAGAATAAGGTTCGTTTCTGAGAGAATATGATGAAAGTGACGAAGCTATTCCACGAACCTTCGACTTTATACCTTTTAAGTTTCAAACGAACCTATGAAACAAACCTTTCCACGAACATACAAACAAATCTTGTTTGACGATCCTTTCAACAAACCTGTTGAACGAACCTCTTAGCAAACCTATCAAATGAACCTTCTAGAGAACTTGATGAACGAACCTATTATCAAATATTCTGAACGAACCTCTATCCCAACCTACCATACGAACCTCTCACCAAACCTAATAAACGAACCTCCAAACAAACCTATCATAGGTTCGTCTCAACAATTTCACATTTTCATAAACCTTTTAACAATTTTAATTTTTCAAATTTATTCAAAAATTTCAAACAAAACAAAATTTGGTGTTTCAGATTAAAAACAAATAATCAATAATTATTGAATTAACATCAGATATATCAAAAGTATTTTTGGATTTTTAAAATTTTTATATAAAACACACCAAAATGTTAATTTTGTAATAAACCTAAAATGAAATATGAAAATAAAAGAAACAAACACATATTTTTGGTGAGAAAGATACAGACATGAGATTATATTGTCTTACAATCATCAGCACAACTTGATTGAGTTAATGAGTATGTTTATTAGCAAATTACAATTCTAAGATGATTGTCATTATATGAATCCAATTTAAATTTAATTACATAGTTAAGATATCAAATGGAATCAAAACCGTCAAATACTTTATGTTCCTC
Organism: Mikania micrantha; assembly: GCA_009363875.1. Taxonomy (NCBI): domain Eukaryota; kingdom Viridiplantae; phylum Streptophyta; class Magnoliopsida; order Asterales; family Asteraceae; genus Mikania; species Mikania micrantha. The sequence goes on along the minus strand of CM018694.1, from coordinate 34,744,093 downwards.
GTTTACTTGAACACATCCCCGTTTTGTGAATAATTAATCAAACAATAATGTTCTTGAAACAATTTAATTCAAATGTAACTACTTTGATCATGCAAAAACAAATAGAATTGTTTTAAAAAAAATAATAAAATGTAAAACAATTTGAATTTGTTCAAAATCTAGGAAACAAGGTTGATACTTTCGTATGCTCAGATGATGCAGATAATGAACGAAACAATACTTTAAGATTAAGCTTTTAACAATCAGATCGATATTCTCATTTACGCATAAATTGTCCAAAACTTAATAAAACCAAGAAAACAAATTTGAATTGTTCAAAGCTATAACAATCAAGTCGATACGTAAGTATACGCAGAGAATGTTTCAGCTTTAAACTAAAATAAAAGAAAAACAAAATTTAGAATTTCTTTTAAAATTGAATACATGATAAAAAACTAGCAATTAAGTAATTTTAATTCAAGAAACACATTGTAAGATTAACAACCACTTATTCAGGACAAAGCTAAGCACTGTATTCTATGCAAGTGTCTCTCACAAAGTATAATCATAATTTTGTCAAATGTTATCACAACTAAGTTATAAACGTACCAACATATCATACTCAGTAATTGTAAATGCTCTTTATGTTTCAGTTCTAGAATGATACAGATGTACTTCTGATTGCTGCAATGTACTATCATTTCTCACTAGGTCGGATCAATTTCTCAAATTTTTATTTTTTTAATGTTTTTGTGTTTTTGATTTTTAAAATGTTTTTTTTGATTTTTCAAATTTTCTCCCCCTAAAAACTAAAACATAAAACAAACAAAAACAAATAAAAATATCTGATGTCAAGACAATAAAAGTTAATTATGAAGGAAGTGAATTTGAAATGACCTCACCCATGACCCGAATTCCATTCGATTTGAGTAAATACTCAAAACGAGTTTTATCAAAGGCCTTGGTGAGAAGATCTGCACGTTGCTCATTTGTGTGTATCTTCACCACATCAATAAGTTTCTTTTCATAGCAATCGCGTATGAAATAAAAACGAATATCAATGTGTTTGGAACGTGAATGATACACTGGATTTTTAGTAATAGCAATAGCAGCCTCATTATCAACATGTATCGGAATATTCTAAAAAATTCAAACCATACTCTCTCATTTGTTTTTGTATCCACAAAACATGTGAACAACAACTGGCAGCAGCGACATACTCAGCTTCACAAGTTGAAGTAGCCAAAGATGTTTTCTTTTTACATTGCCAGGAGACCAACCGTTCCCCCAAAAATTTGTGCACCACTAGCTGTGGATTTTGCATCTGTCTTACATTCTCCATAATCAGAGTCACTATAGGCATTGAAGGAAAAGTTATCATCCTTAGGATACCACAGACCGGTGTCTGGTGTACCCTTCAGATAACGAAGAATTCTCTTGACAACTATCATATGTGATACTTTAGGATTAGATTGATATCTTGCACAAATACTTGTAGCAAAAACAATATCTGGTCTTGAGGCAGTCAGATACATCAAACTTACAATAATTCCATGATAAATTGTAGGATCAATCAACTCCCCCATAATATCAGGCTCAATCCCGTGATCAGGCTGTATGGGCGTGGAAATTGGTTTTGAATCAAGCATGCTAAACCGTTTCAGCACATCTTGAATATACTTAGTTTGATGAATGAAAATTTCCATTATCAGTTTGATCAACTTGTAGACCCAGAAAAAATTTGATATCTGACATAGCACTCATCTCAAATTTATCAATCATCACCTCTTTGAAATCCAAACACATTTGTTCATTGATAGATCCAAAAATAATATCATCCACATAGATCTGAACAAGGAGAATGTCCTTGCCCTTTTCCCAAAAGAACAAAGTTTTGTTAATCTGACCCCTATTAAACACGTGTTCAATAAGGTGAGTCGATAAAGTCTCATACCAGGCACGCGGAACCTGATGAAGACCATACAGTGCTTTGTCCAAGAGGTAAACTTGATCTCGATGGATAGGATCCTCAAATCCTGGTGGTTGACAAACATACACTGTTTCCTTCAACAAGCCATACAGAAAAGCAGATTTTACATCCAACTGAAAAACTTTGAACTTCTTGTGAGCAGCAAAAGCAAGAAAAAGTCGAATTGCTTCTAATCGCGACACAGGTGAAAAAACCTCATCATAATACATTCCTTCAACTTATCTATAACCCTGAACCACTAAACGAGCTTTATTTCTGACAATTACGCCTCTGTGATCTCGTTTACATCTCAACACCCATCTAGTACCAATCTTTTTCTCCCCTTTTGGCAAATCTACCAAATGCCAAACTCCCAGCTTGCGAAATTGATTCAATTCTTCTTGCATAGCCTCCACCCAGGCTAGCTCATGCAAAGCTTCAGTCACAGTCTTTGGCTCTATTTGTGAAATAAATTCTGAATGTATCTAGAGCTCTTGACTTCCATGAGTTTTCTCTAACTCCACATACATACTTTCTTCATTTGTGACTTGATTTTGTGTCTGCACTCCTGCATGTGGATCTCCTATGATTTGATCAATTGGATGATTAACATGAACACGTGTGACAGGCAATTGCGGTACAACCACATCATGATCCAGATTATTGATGTTCTGATCAGTATCTTGGTCATGAGAAATAGCATCTTCAAAAACATCATTTTCATCCTCAGATGACCAATCTTCATTAATAACTTCTGAAGTACCTTCTCCATGTGGTGTAATAAATCCATCATCAGATTGATGAGAAATACCTTGTTCTTCCGAACTCTGCAAATCATACAACATTTGTAAGGTTATTTTGTCATCGGAAACAGTTGAAGACATATTAAAAGACTCAAACAACTTATTGTAATCGAAAAGCCAATCTGGACTCTTCCTGTCTGGTATAGGTGTATGTCATTGAACATCCACATGTACCATAATTCCATAATACCCGTATGTTTATTAAGCATACGTTTGTTAGGAAGACTATAACCAAGAAAGAAACCCTCTTCAACTTTAGAATTGAATTTTGAATCTTTCTTTAGCATTGTACAAGGAGCCCCAAAAGGTTCCAAGTGTTCCAAATTGGGATTTCGATTCCGAAGAAATTCATAACAAGTTTTATTGTGTCTTTTGACAATTAAGACTATGTTAAGGGTAAAACAAGCAGTAGCCACAGCTTCACTCCAAAAAGTAATGGGAAGTTTAGAATCAGTTAGCATTGTTCTCGCAGACTCAATCAAAGTCTTGTTCTTTCGTTCAGCTACACCATTCATCTGAGGCTCATAAGGTGCACTGAACTGCTGTTGAATGTCTTTGGAATTACAAAATTCCTCCATTTGGTGATTCTTAAACTCAGTCCCATTATCAGATCGTACACGTCTTACCCTCAACTTATATAAAGTCTCCAACCTATTTATCAACAAAACAAAACTTTCATAAGTATCTGATTTATGCTTTAAAAACATAACCCATGAAAATCTTGTAAAGTCATAAGTCACAACAAAACAATAAGATTCACCACCTATACTTTTCACATTGATTGGTCCAAATGGATCCATGTGAAGAAGTTCAAGTGGCATATCAATAGAAAAAAAATTTCTTTGTTTTGTGAGACTTCATTTTCTGTTCACCCATTTTACATGACACACACACATCCGGAAGTTTAAAATGTTTAACAGGTACACCCTCAACTAAATGATTATGCACAAGATGATTCATTTTTCGAATGTGAATATGTCCCATTCGCTTGTGCCACCAACGTTTGTCTTGCTCAGTAGCTTTGGACACCAGGCATGTTTCCACTTTATTTACTGTCTCTGCCTTTGCCATGTCAAGAACATAAAGATCCTTGCTCTGATCAGCTGTCATCACTATCCACTGCTCAGAAATTTGAAATCCTTGCTTGAGTACATAGCATCTATCTTTGTCAAACACCACTTTGTAATCCTTATCACAAATCTGCGAAACACGTAACAAATTGTTAGTTAATCTTTACAAAAATTAACATTGTCAAACGAAACCTTTCCATTTGTCAAACTACCAATCCCTGTAATTTGACTTCCTTCATCTCCAGCAAAATTCACATAACTTCCTTTCATCAACTTGAAATCTCTTAACAAGTTCAATTCTCCAGTCGTATGGCGGGAACATCCACTATCAACAATCCAACGATTGTTAATATGGCTCGTGGATGCAACATGCAGAATTAATTAAAAGAGACTTGTTAGTATTTAAAAGGGATGACTCCCGCCATTTTGGCGTCGAGTCTCCCGGAATGGACCCCTTCCATTCTTTTGTGATGACCTGATTGAATACCCATCATCACTTGAGTCATCCTCTTTCTTAGAAACTTCATCACCTGGTCTATCTTTAAGTTTCCAAAATGATTTAGATTTGATAGGTTGGTTTAAAAATGATCTTGATGAAAAATTTTCAAAGGAATCATCATCAGATGAAGTCATAATTTTCACAATATTTTTAACATTTCTTTTGTTATTAGAAAGTCTTTTCTTTTGTTTGATTTCTTCTTTCACCCAAAAACAATCAGTGTTGAATTTTCTTAGAACTCTCATCTCATCTTCACTACGTCTATCTTTCCTAAAGCTTCCACATGAAACATTCACCTGACACTCCTCATCAGAACTCTTTCTTATTTTGTTATTTGGACAATTAGCAGAAATATGTTCTTTACCACAAGAAGTAAAATACTTTCTTGTTTCTCTTGGTGAAAAAGACTTAAAACTACTACAATCACTTGAACTGAAATCCATATTGCAATTAGCAACCAAATGACCCAAATTACCACATCGGTAACATTTTCTATGCTTAATTTGAGTTTTTGGTGTGAATTCATCATAAGAACTTGATGAATTGAAAGGTCTTGATACAACCTTTGAAGATGAGATTTTGTTTCTCAAACCAGTTGAACTTTTCTTTGAATTATCCATTTTCTTTAGAAAATTCTTTGATTTAACCTTGTGCCTAACCCCAAAATTGTCAAAGAAAAAATCCACCTTTTCCAATTTCTTAGAAATCACATTTTTCTTTTGAAAATTTCCACTAGACTCTCCTTGATGCGTATTAGATGATCTAATATACACTATCGGTTTAAGAGTAGTGGTTGGTTTGGTTTTAATCACTGGTTTGGAAACCTAAGTGGTTTTAAACACCACCTTCTCAACTTGTTTAATCTCATATTTTGACTCCTGAGATTCCAAACTCTTTTCCTCAACACTTTTTCCTTTGTAACCATTTTGTATCAAAATATCAGAAGAATATTCAGACTCAGTGATATCTTCAATGATTGGAGTATCACTGTCAAGTGACACTTTTTTCATCAGAAGATGATACTCCAGCATTTACAAAAACATTTTCAGACTCAAATTCATTCAAAGAAGCTGGATGAACTTCCAGATTAGGATCATTTTGTAGTCTAGAAACATAGCTTGAAGGAGGTGGTACCGCATGAAATCCCAAGCTAGTAGTGTCATTCGATGATCTTTGCATAGCAGCAAAGTAATCGATAACATACTGAGAATTCTGATAATTCTCTAGCTTGCTTTTATTGATTTATGCTTCTGCTCTAGCTGCTGACATTTCAACTTTCAACTTTTGTACTGACTCGAGATGCACAGAAACTGCATGATTGTTTTGCAAAACTTTAATTTTTAATTCTTCATTTTCTTTTCCCAAGTCAATGATCTTTTTGTCAAAACGTTTTTCTCTTGAAATCAACTTTTTGTTAGCTTCAGTGCACTCGATCAGTTTAGTAGTCAATTGAGCATTCATTTCCTTCAACTTGTCAATGACCTCTAAAAGATAATTATTTACCTCCTCATCCTTTTCTTTTCTCTTGCTTGCTTCTTCATCCATAGAAGCCATAAAAGCGCCTATTAAATCATCATATTGTTTTCACCAGTCATATCCTTCGTCTGCTTGACTGACTAAAGCTTTTGTTGATTCTTCAGGCTTCTCCGTTTTCTTTTGATAAACTTCTTTTGTCTTGAAATGATTCAAGTTGCCTTGCTTCTTTAGATTTTTACATTCTCGAGAAAAATGACCCAATTCACCACAGTTGTAACATTGGGTGGCCTTTGGATTAAATCCATCAAAAGTAAACTTCTTTCCTGTTTTCTTCTCATATCTGTTAGTTCTTCTTATTGCACTAGTTAAAGCCCACTAAGTATCAATCAATTCCATCTCATCATCATCTATCTGCTCATAATCTTCAAAAGTAAGATTAGAATTTCCTATCCTTCCAGCTATCTGTTCATCATAAGCACTGACAACACATGACAATATGGACATATGATCTCTGACAGCCTCCACAGACACCTTTCCCAGATTAGTTGTATTCAATTGAATTGGAGTAGATGAAGAATCAGTCTTTTTCTCATTTCCAGAATAAGATGAACTTGAGCTAGTAGATGCAGATGGTACAGAAGTAGTCTCAGTAGTACTTGAAACAAAAGTTGTTTGTATTTTTGCAGATGAAACAGGAGGTGTGACCACAGATGCACCATAAAGTGAAGGAGCCTGTGTTACATTAACTCGTTTAGCTTTTCCTTTATCCTTCATTTCCTGTTCTTCTAACTTTTGAATGAATTCAACAAGTGTCATCCCAGGAAGATTTTCTCCCAAACTCAACACCAATGAATTCCATCTTTCTGGCAAAGCATCTACAAAACAATCTATCTTCTCTTCTTCAGAATACTCAATTCCACACTTACGAACTTCGGTCAACAAATGTCGATATCTTGTAATCAAAGCATCAAGACTCTCATTGCCAATATAGTTGAAATTCTCAAATTATTTTCTCAAATCAGTGGATTTCATTTTCTTTAATTTGGTGTTTCCCTATACTCTCGCCTTCAAAGCATTCCATAAACCATATGATGTTTTGTGTTCATCAAATTGATGAAGACTTTGATTAGGAATAGCTTGACTTAACATCCAATATGCTTTCTTCTCAGAATCATATTTCTTTCTTTGTTCAACATCCAATCTATCAAGTGTTTGATCCAGATCTGTTCCAACCACCTTTGGTCATTCATATGGTGATAAGATTCTTTCCCAAATATTTGTGTCAGTACCATTGAGATGAGTCTCAAACCGACCTTTCCAGTTTTTGTAATCAGTCAAATCTAGTAGTTTTGGTACTTTGTTTGTGCACCCCGACTCATTTTCACTAATCAAAATGCTCTGGATCTTAGAATTTTGATTAGCAACTGCTACAAAAATATCTGCCATGATTCCAACTTTTAATCAGCGAACCTCTTCCTTAGTCACAAACCTGAATATCAGACGAACTTCCTTCATACCTTGACCTCACGAACCTTATCCAACGAACCTTATACAGGTCTCAAACCGGATAAAGAACGTAGCTTTATCACTCAAATCATCACCAACAGACTCTAACAAGTGCGGAATCCATGCTAGAATCAAGAAAGCAAGTAGAAAACTGAAATCTTTATATTAAATGCAGAAGTTCGAGTACAAATGCCTCAATACGTCTAGAGAGAAAATGCCTTGGGATTCCAACCTAAACTAGTACAAAATACGTCTATTTATACTAATCTAGGTGTACTCGAAGTTTAACGCAAAATAACTTCGAGTACTCGAACACTATATGTAATCGAACTACATGTAATCGAAAATCATCAAAATCTATCAAAATCTGGACTTTTACTCTTCTATGTTTGACTTTTTCAGTTTTCATCGTGAAGTGGGCTCTACAAACTCCCCCTAGACTGGCGAAGTCAACCGATAGAAAGAGTGACAGAGAACATGTTGTTCACTTGATCCTCACTGGAGGAGGAAATGTTGTCGACATGAGCAGTTTCATTTGCTTCGGCTCCATGATCCACGCAATGTTTCTTAGGAATGTTATCTGAGAACAGTGGATTGTCAAAAGTTTGGCGGGAGGAAGATGAAGCTTGATTTGTTTCTGGAAGTGGCTGAACAGACTGAGAAGTGTCTGGATCTGATGGGAGGACTTCATTTATCGGAGTTGGTTGAACTTGAGGAGCCCGATTGTACATGCCTGGAGGGTCAACCAACAGTAGCTCGGGATCACATGGAACGTAGTCAACCCGATAGTCCATATCATCACTCTTGTAGAAATCATCGGTTTGCTCAGATGATCGTGCACTATCTGATGCAGTGTCGAAGGGCCTAATAGTAGAATCATCCTCAAATAACCAGTTTGGACCAGAACCGGCGTCCGTAGAGTTCATCTCTTGCCAATTGATATAATATGATTCCACAATCATCCGAGTTTTCTTGTTGTAGACCCGATAGGCGGCCTTTTTCGGATGAATAGCCCACGAAGTAACACTCATCAGCCTTGTCATCAAACTTGTGATTTGGCTCAGTATGGAGGAGAGTACACGGACAGCCAAATGATTTGAAATGACCAGCTTTTGGCTTCTTATTGAAGAATATCTCAAAGGGAGTCTTCTGATGGCGTTTGTTCAACAGTGCTCGATTCTAAACATAACAAGCTGTGTTAACAGGCTCGGTCCAGAACAAAATTTGAAGTTTAGATTCAGACAACATGGTTCGTGCAGCTTCAATGAGTGTTCAGTTTCTTCTCTCGGCAACTCCATTTTGCTGAGGTGTACGAGCCGCACTGTACTGCCGAGCAATCCCCTTCCCATCATATAAATCAATGAGAGTCTGATTTCTAAATTCTGTGCCATTGTCGGTTCTGATCACCTTAACCTTCAAGTTCTTATGATTCTCAATCAAGGTGATAAACTTCTTCAGAATCTCTGGTGTCTCATCTTTCCTGGCCAGAAAGAACACCCAAGTAAATCTGGAATAATCATCTGTCACCACCAGGCAATATGATTTCTTCTAGATACTCATAACATTAACCGGTCCAAAGAGATCCATATGAAGAAGTTGCAGAATCGATAATATAGAGTTGAGTAGCTTGGGCTTGTGTGGTCTTTTGTGCTGCTTCCCCTTGGCGCATGTGATGCATTTCTCAATGGTAGAGAAGTCCTTAGAGGGAAGGCCGATGACGTGATCACCCTTGGAAAATCTTTTGAGGTTCTTCATATTGACATGACCCAGTCGGCTATGCCATAGCATACAATCATTCTCCGATGCCTTTGAGAACAAACAAGTGTTCTCAAAGGATGAATCGGAATTCATGTTGATAATGTATGCATTATTGATTCTTGGAGTCCTCATCGGTATCCACTTCTCAGGTACAACAAAACCAGGCTTCAAAATAAGACACTCCTTGCTTGTGAAATGTGTAGAAAAACTCTTGTCACAAATCTTAGAAACACTTAGTAAACTGTGATTGAGCTCTTCAACATAGTACACGTCTTCAAAACTAAGAGTTCCATTTGTAACCGTGCCTTTCATGCTAATCCTTCCTCTCTTGTCTCCCACAAATGATACATATCCTCCATTGAACGGTGTAACTTCATGTAACTCAGAGAAATCCCCAGTCATATTCCGGGAGTAGCCATTGTCTACATACCAAACATTTTTAAGCTTATTTGGTCGTCCCTGCATTTTACACACAATCAATGATAGATAGGAACCCAAACCATAACACGTTTAGGCACAGGAGAGATAATAGGTTCTTTCTTGTGAATCCTTTTAGATTTAACTGATTTTCCCTTATCAATCTTTGATCTTGCACCACTGCCATGGTTAACTGGTTTTAATGGGGTTCTTACTGGTGGATCACGTTTCCAATGTGACATGTTTTTAACTTTTGAAAAGTTTGAATTTTGTTTTTGAAAACCAGATTGATGATGTTTAAACAACTTTGTCCTTTTGGCAATGGATTGCTTTTGAGATTCTTTATGAGGATTCACCCTAGGCTTTGAGGATTGGTCAGTCCTCGTTGATTTGATAGAGGGTGTAGCCTTGGGTGTGACCTTCTGATTCTTTCCATAAAAGAATTCAGTAGGTCTGTGCAGACAATTTCTGGCAATGTGGCCTGGTCTACCACAAACAAAACAACATACCTTCTCATGAAATTCCTTAGGGTCAAAGGGTTTTACATCACAGTCACTATGACTAGTAGATGAGCTTGTAGATGCTTGTTCCAATGACCTTGTTGGAACAAAAGGTTCACAATCAGGGTTTAACTTTGAACCTGCCTCTTTGGTGACTGTGGAATGACCCTTATATTCATGATGCAAACACGAAGATATTGATTCCAAAATAATACTGTTCTTAACAAAAGTTGACTTAAAGTTTTTAGACATCTCATTTGTTTTAATTTTAAATTCATCAACTTTTCCAACAAAATCAGTGTTTGAAATAAAAGATGATGTTCCAAAAGATGTTGAACAGTCTGTGCTCCTCCCATCACTTCTTTCTTCAATATCCCCCCTCACACCTGTTTTGTTTAAACTATCTGCACACACCTCAGAATCATCAGAAATATCGGGGCCAGTCTCAATGGGATCAATTGTCAAAGAAACTGGTTTGTCAAAACCAGTGGTGAAATCATACCTTCGGTCAGATTTCAACAACAGATCATCAACAGAAGTGTTGATATTGGACATGATGGAGTAATTGTGGTTAAACGGAGGTTTCACCTCGGTAAAACCAATCCCAATTTTTGACTTTCTCCTACATTGGACATCAATCATGCTGGCCATTGTAGTACTAGCATAATCATACTTACCAACCTGAATTTTAGATTTGGACAATTTAGACTTAAGTTGCTCCAACTCTGAAGTGAGTATATCTATCCGACGCCTTGCGTCACGATAGTTGGACTCTTTATCACTTAATAACTCCTTTAATTGTGAAATATCACGCCTTTCAGCATCAAGTTTCTTTTTGAAAAGTCCTTCATTTTTTAAAAATTCATAGTTAAAATAAAGTTTGGTGACCTCTTTAATCAAGTCCTCATGTGAGATCGATATCTAAGGACTTTATCAATGCAAGAAGTAGAACAAAGATTTTGGGTTACCTCATTCTACTTATCATCCACCTCATCCATGAAATCATGACTCAGAGTTAGCTCCAATTCATGCACTTGATCACTCCAATCATAGGTGTCAGTTTCTTGAGTCATCAGTGCCTTAGATGAGCTAGCACCTCCTCCTGCAGCAGCAGCCACAGTCTTCTCCTCAGGCTTCTTCTCTCCTTCCATAGTAACTTTCTGCTACTTGCATTCTCTGGCAAAATGACCCGGTTGATCACAGTTGTAGCACCGTAGCTTTGACTTATCGAATCCAAGTTTCTTTCCTGGGTGGTTTCCAAAGTTGTTCCTTCCATACCTTTTGATGAACTTCTTTGCCCGAAACACAACCATTGCCATTTTCCATGAGATATCCATCTCCTCAACATCTGCTGGATTTATCTGCTCTAGATTATCTTGAGTAAGGTTGGCAGGTGCTAACTCTCCAGCTATGAATGCATTATAACTGTTCTTGAAACCCTTAAACAGAAGCAGATTTTCTTCACTCTCAGGACTGATCTTGGGCACTGAACTGCCTTGCCCAGAAGATAGGAATGCAGTCTCAAAAGGAATTGACTGAGATGAAGGGGCTTGATGATGTTGTACCCATGAAGTTTGAAAGTTGATGGCTGACAATAGAGCAGCGTTCTCTGAAGCTTGTTCAATGCCCATGGAGCTTGCATGATTGAGAGCTCTTTGCTTGTCGTCCATGTCATAAGAATTGATGATTGAAATCAGCTCACTTAGGGAGGTCTTATACATGTCTTTTGTTCTCTTGATTGTGGTGCAGCTGGAATTCCAATTGTAAGGCAATGAATTCAAAAGCTTCTTGTTGACTTCCCCTTTGGTCATCTCAATTCCGGCACTAGTCATCTCAGTCATGAGGTGAGTGAAACGATTCAGTTGAGCCTCCAAGGATTCACCTTTGATATGATTGAACATATTGAACCTCTGTCTTAGCATATCTTTGCGACTCTCTCACATATCTTCATTTCCTTCAAACCTTTCAACTAAGGCATCCCATAATTGCTTGGTTGTTTTATGTTCCTTGAAGCCATGAGCCACATCATTAGAAAAGGCCATTATGATCGATGCATATGCTTTTTCATCCTTCTCCATTAAAAGGATGTCCGCTTCTGTATACAGTTCAGGAACCTTGGGAATCAATCCATTCAATTCACTTTGGTACATGGGTACATGAGGCCCATCTTCAATCGACCTTCAAAGTTTCGGGTCCGTATACTTGAGGAACGATTGAAATCTGAACTTCCAATCTTGAAAGTTGTCTCCCGACACAAGCCTGGGTGGCTTGGTTCCTGTCCCGATCTCATTGTCCAGATTGAGCAGGTTGGACAGATTAGTCAGATTCATAGATGCGATGACTGATGAGAAAAATTTCTTAGTATAGTTCACGAAGTCCCGGTAAAGCTGAGCACCAAACACTACTCGAAGTGAAGCAACACTCGAAGTAACACTATAATCGAACTATAGATCTCAATTGCACTAGAACAATGATTCTATACTCGAGCCCCAGTAGTAACCGAAATTCCACATGTACTCGAAATGACTTATACTCGAAGACTGCTCTACTCGAATTTCTCAGCAATCGAAGAACTTACTCGAAGTTCAAAATACTCGAATAACCTCTGAACTCGAAACTCTTTGTAGTCGAAAAAACTTGTAGTCAAATTTCCAACACTACTTTGAACACTCTGACTATACTTGAAATAACTGAACTCGAAAATTTAGAACTCGAAAATACTTAAGAAAATTTTATAAAAATATTTCTTAAGATCTGGAGTCCCAAATTTACACAGCAACCTGATAGAGTAGAGTACAATGATAAAGTAATCAACTTGCTTGAAAAAGATGTTACCTTGATGATGAAAAGAGCACTTAGGCTCTGATACCACTTGTAGGTCTCAAACTGGATCAAGAGCATAGCTTTATCACTCAAATCATCACCAACAGACTTTAACAAGTGCGGAATCCATGCTAGAATCAAGAAAGCATGTAGAAAAATGAAATCTTTATATTAAATGTAGAAGTTCGAGTACAGATGCCTCAATACGTCTAGAGAGCAAATGCCTCGGGATTCCAACCTAAACCAGTACAATATACGTCTATTTATACTAATCTAGGTGTACTCGAATTTTAACACAAAATAACGTCGAGTACTCGAACACTATATGTAATCGAACTACATGTAATCGAAAATCATCAAAATCTATCAAAATCTGGACATTAACTCTTCTATGTTTGATTTTATCTGTCTTCATCATGAAATGGGTTCTACACTTTGTCGGTCGATGTCTTACGTGTGCAAGAGTGAAGGCTGAACACCAGAAACCGTCTGGTTTACTGGAACAGCCTGAGATTCTGCTCTGGAAGTGGGAAAATGTTGGTTTGGTGATCTTGATCTAGAACCAAATTAGGATCGAATACGAAGCTCTACGAACTACTAACTATGTGCGGAATCCATAGCTAATATGTAAAAGAACAAAGAACACATGCAATTCCATAATGTAATGGGCAGCTTTGAATCAGCAAGCATTGTCCTAGCAGACTCAATCAAAGTACGATTTTTCCTCTCAGCCACACCGTTCATTTGTGGTTCATACGGTGCGCTAAACTGCTGCTGAATCCCTTTAGAATCACAAAATGCTTCCATGTTCTGATTCTTGAATTCTGTCCCATTGTCTGATCGAACCCGCCTAACCCTCAATTTATACAAAGTCTCCAACCTGTTCACAAGCAAAACAAAATTTTCATAAGTTTCAGATTTAAATTTCAAGAACATCACCCATGAAAACCTAGAAAAATCATCGGTCACTACAAAACAATATGATTCACCTCCAATACTTTTCACATTAATCGGACCAAACAAATCCATATGAAGAAGTTCTAGAGGTTTATCAATAGAAAACACAGTTTTAGACTTATGTGACCTCCTTTTCTGTTTGCCTTTCTTACACGACACACACACATCAGGTAATTTTAAATGTTTAACCGGTACACCATCAACTAAGTGATTGTGTACAAGATGATTCATCTTTCTGATGTGTATATGACCCATTCTCCTATGCCAGGACCGAGTATCCTGCTCTGTCGCCTTCGACACCAAACAAGTTTCAACTTTGTTAATTGTCTCCGCCTTTGCCATATCTAAAACATACAAATCCTTGCATCTATCAGCAGTCATTAAAATCCAGTCTTCAGGAATTTGAATCCCTTGCTTGAGCACATAGCATTTCTTCTCATCAAACAACACTTTATATCCTTTATCACTTATCTGAGACACACTCAACAAATTATTAGTTAACTCTTTGCAGTAATTCACATTATCAAAAGACACTTTACCATTGGTTAAACTACCCTTCCCGGTAATTTGACCACCTTTATCACCTGCAAAGTTAACATAACAACCGTTCATCTCCTGAAAATCTTTTAACAAACTGATCTCTCCCGTCATGTGCCTGGAGCATCCACTATCAACAATCCATCGACTATTGATATGGCCCGTGAATGCTACCTGCACCATAAATTAAAAAAATGATCAGTACCAAAAGGGATGACTCCCGCCTTTTCGGCGTTGAGTCTCCCCGAACAGCCTCCTGCCATTCAATCTTGATGAATTACTTGAAGACCCTTCTTCCAAGTATTCATCATGTCTCTCATCAAATTTATCACCTGACCTGTATCTGGATTTCCAACAAGAATTTGAACTCAAATTTTGTTTTGAAAAATTTTTATGAGAAAAATGATCATAAAATTCATCATCAGAAAATGATGATCTATTTAAAACCATTTTACCTTTTTGATTTTTATCAAAAACTTGTTTTTTATGAAAATTTTCTTCTTTTACCCAGATACACTCAGGATCAAATTTCCTGAGAATTCTCATCTCATCTTCACTAGGCTTTACCCTCCTAGGAATTCTATCCGAATGAATCACCCGACTGTCAATAGAAGAAGTTTTCTTCTTGACCTTATGATTTGGACAATTAACAGAAATATGACCTTTTCCTCCACAAGTAAAACACTGTCGTGTTTCTCGTGGAGTAAAAGTATGAAATCTGTTACAATTATCCATATCACATTCAGCAATGACATGTCCCAATTTCCCACATCTGTAGCATTTTCTTGATGAAACTTTCTTTGGTTTTTCATCAGACCCCTTAGATGAATCCAAAGACTTGGATGCTACAGATGAAGATAAGATCTTTTGGCTCAAACCATTTGATTTTATCTGAACACTCTTTTGAGAAATCCTTGGTTTTCCATTGTTTCCAATCCCACTCTGTTTAACCTTTGAAATCTTTTTGACAAACTTTTTATCTCCTTTTTCAGAAATACCCTTTTTTTTGTTAAAAGAACTGCTGGACTCTCCTTTTTGTGATGTTAAAGACTCAACAAACACAATTGGCTTAACAGTAGAAGTAGTCTTGACTTTTATGTGTGATTTTGAAACAGACTTGTTTTTAGTCCCAGAATTCCCAACATTCTTTATTTCAGATTTTGATTTCTGAAAAACTTGATTCTTCTTATCCACAGACTTGTCCTTTTGATGACCAATCATTCTTAGAATATCATCTGAATATTCTAAATCAGTGATGTCTTCAATGATAGGAGCATCATTGTCAACAAAATCACTCTCATGATCAGATCCACTATTCTTTAATGAAATAGGATCAACTTCTAAATCAGGCTCAAGTTGTGGTCTAGGTACAAAACTAGAAGGAGGTGGAACAGCATGAAAACCAATTCCAGAGCTATCACGTGAATTTTGCAAAGCCGCAAAATAATCAATGACATATGCGGAATTCTGATAGTTTTCAAGCTTGGCT
The DNA here is from genome assembly GCA_009363875.1 of Mikania micrantha. Lineage (NCBI taxonomy): Eukaryota > Viridiplantae > Streptophyta > Magnoliopsida > Asterales > Asteraceae > Mikania > Mikania micrantha. The sequence goes on along the minus strand of CM018694.1, from coordinate 34,728,310 downwards.
TTGTTTAAATCAGCTTCAGCTTTTGCTTCTGCCAATTCCACTTTTAACTTCTGAACTGAGTCTAAATGTACAGAAACTGCATAATTGTTTTGCAAAACCTTGATTTTCAAGTCTTCATTTTCTTTGCTAAGATCTATTATCTTCTTATCAAATGCCTTTTCTTTAGAAATCAACTTTTTGTTTGCCTCTGTGCATTCCCTCAGATCAGAAGTTAACTGAGAATTCATTTCTTTAAGTCTATCTATCATCTCATACAAATCATTTTGTACCTTAGTCATCTCATCAATTTTCTCTTTTCCTTTGCTAGATTCTTCTTCTAAAGAAGCCATGAATGCACCCATAAGGTCATCATACTTGACACCCCAGTCATAGCCTTCATCTGCTTGACTCACAAGTGCTTTAGAAGTTGATTCTTCAGTCTTTTCTTTCTTTTTCTGATTCTCTTCTCTTGGTTTGAAAGGATTCAGATTTCCCTGCTTTTTGGGATTCTTGCACTCCCTAGCAAAATGACCATGTTCCCCACAGTTATAACACTGTGTAGATTTTGGATTGAATCCAAACTTTGTGTTCCGGTCAAAAGTAAATTTCTTCCCTGTTTTCTTCTCATATCTGTTAATTCTGCGAATAACACTCGCCAGCGCCCACTGAGTATCTATCAGCTCCATCTCATCCTCATCTATCTGAGCATAGTCTTCAAAAGTTAAATTGGCATTTCCAATTCTTCCAGCTACTTGCTCATCATATGCACTCACTAGACATGATAAAATAGACATGTGATCTTTTACTGCTTCAACTGTTACTTTTCCCAAATTTGAAGTATTCAGCTGTACTGGTGGTGAAGTTGATTCAGACTTTTTCTCATTGATCGGACAATGTGAACTAGAACTTGAAGATACAGAAGAACTCTGAGAAGTTTCAGAAGTTCTAGACACAAATGCAGTCTGTATTTTTGCAGATGCAACAGGAGGTGTAGCAACTGAACCACCATACAATGAAGGATCTTGAGTAACATTCACTCTCCTTGCTTTACGCTTATCTTTCATTTCTTGTTCCTCCAGTTTCTGAATAAATTCTACCAAAGTCAGTCCAGGTAGATTCTCTCTCAATATCAGCACCAAAGAATTCCACTTATCTGGCAATGCATCAGCTAAACAGTCTATCTTCTCATCCTCAGTATACTCAATGCCATACTTCCTTACTTCAGTCAATAAATGTCTGTATCTGGTAATCAAGGCATCTAGAGTTTCATTTCCGATGATGTTGAAGTTTTCAAACTCTTTTCTGATGTCAGTGGCTTTCATTTTCTTCAGATTTGTATTTCCTTCAACTCTGGCCTTCAATGCATTCCACAGACTATATGCAGTCTTGTGTTCATCAAACTGATGCAAAATTTGATTTGGAATAGCTTGACTCAATAGCCAGTAAGCTTTCTTTTCTGAATCATACTTCTTTCTTTCATCTACATCAAGTCTTTCCAAGAGTTGATACAAATCAGTTCCAACCACTCTGGGTCTCTCATACGGAGATAAAATTCTTTCCCACAAATTTGTATCTGTTCCATTGAGATGAGTTTCAAAACGTCCTTTCCAATTATCATAATCGGATAAATCTAGTAGCTTTGGAACTTTATTTGTGCTTCCCACTTCAGTTTCACTAATTAAAATACTTTGAAGTTTCGTGTTCTGACTTGCCATTGCCGCGTACATCTCAGACATTTTTTTAAAAAATTTTATCAGCGAACCCTTGTCAAAATTTACTCTTGCCGAACCCTCAACAAATCCTCAGACGAACGTTTAGATAAAATTCTGTCTCAGCCGAACCTTCACCCGAACCTTAGCCGAACCTATGGACTAAATTTTCCTTCAGCCGAACCTTTGAGCAGCGAAGCTTTGAACAACGAACCTTGTGAGTCACGAACCCTTGAGAAACGAACCTTTGGACAAACGAACCAAAGACTTAACGAACCCTTGTTTCAAGCGAACCCTTAGACGAACTTTTGCCGAACTATCTCACAAACTGGGCGAACTATTTGAACGAACCTTGCCGAGCCTTCAGCGAACTATTGCCGAACCCTTGCCGAACTATCAAACGAGCCCTCTGGAAAACCAGAATAACAGCGAACCCTTTGTTTACAGCAACTCAAGGTTCGTGAAACGAACCTGTAACAAAAATTTGAAATTTTTGAGCGGGAAATCTCTCAAATCTTCAACAAATCCTTCCAAAACTCTACCAAAACACTTCCAAAACTTTAATTGTTGCAATTCAACAACAATTGACAAGAAAAACAGCCTCAAACACCAAGAAAATCAATCAAGAAGAAATAGAATGTAGCCATTGATGATCTTCATCTCTTCAACACTTCAATTGCATGAATTCTTTGAAATTATTGTGTAGAACTTCACCAAACGCTCTGATACCACTGTTGGTTTGGTGATCTTGATCTAGAACCAAATTAGGATCGAATACGAAGCTCTACGAACTACTAACTATGTGCGGAATCCATAGCTAATATGTAAAAGAACAAAGAACACATGCAATTCCATAAACACTCTTGTATATATCAACAAATGATTACAAGAACAAAAGATTCTCACACAGAGAATTTCCTCACAACTCTGATCAAAGTTCTACTGAAACTACAAATAAAACACCTATTTATAGTTACAGATCCAGCGAACCTTCAACTAATAAGGTTCGCTAGCCGAACCCTAAGGTTCGGTGAACGAACCCTTAGGGTTCGTTAGACAAACCTTACTCACGAACCATAGGTTCGCCGAACCCTACACCTTCTATAGTTCGGCTAAATGTTAAGGTTCGTGGGCCAAACAAACCTAAACAATAGCAGCGAACCTTCTACAAAAATAAATAAAACCAACTTTTGAATAGCAAACAATTACAAAACATGCACTAACAGAAAACATAGCTATGGATTTCATTACCAAGCTACCCCACACTTCCAGTGGTCACGATACGATTTGGGTTATCATCGATCGTTTGACGAAATCTGCTCATTTCTTGCAATGCGTGAGACTTTCACGATGAATAGACTGGCGAGACTATAGATCAACGAGATAGTGGTACGTCACGGTGTGCCATTGTCTATTATTTCTGACAGATATAGCAGATTCACATCAAGGTTCTGGCAATCATTACAGAAATCTCTAGGGACGCACTTGAATCTGAGTACAGCTTACCATCCACAAACAGACGGTCAAAGCGAACGTACAATTCAGACCCTGGAGGACATGCTTAGAACCTGTGTATTGGATTTTGGTGGGAAATGGGATTCTCATTTGCCACTGATTGAATTCTCCTACAACAACAGTTACCACAGTAGCATCGGATGCGCACCATTCGAGCCTTTGTATGGTCGAAAATGTCGATCACCGATCTGTTGGACTGAAGATGGAGACAATCGAATAACTGGGCCAGAGCTTATTCAGGAAACTACTGACAAGACTGCTCAGATTCAATGAAGGTTACAAGCTACCAGGAGCAGACAAAAGAGTTATGCCGACAAATGGCGCAAGCCGTTGGAATTCCAAGAGGGAGACAATGTTATGTTGAAGGTATCCCTATGGAAAGGTGTAGTACGTTTTGGGAAGAAAGGAAAATTAGCACCACAATACGTGGGACCGTTCGAGATCATCGAGCGTATTGGTCCTGTGGCGTATAGACTGAGATTACCAGATGAACTCAGTGGTGTGCACGACGTGTTTCTCGTCTCAAACTTAAAAAAATGCCTTGCTGACGAGTCACTTGTCATTCCAATCGAAGAAATTCAAGTTGACGAATAGTTACACTTTATCGAAGAACCTTTAGAGATTATGGATCGCAAAGTTAAACAACTGAGGCGAAGCCGTATTCCGATTGTAAAGGTTCGATGTAACTCAAAGCACGGACCTGAGTTTACTTAGGAACGTGAAGATCACATGAAGTCCAAGTATCCCCAACTGTTTACAGAAGAAGCCGTACATGATAATGACTCTTAAATTTCGGGACGAAATTTATCTAACAAGGGGAGAGTGTAACATCAGTGCCGGAAACGTACCGGAACAGTGATCTCAACAGTAACATGAACAGTAAACAGGTACGAACTATATGTATTTCATTTTATGTCATATTCATATCATATATCATTATCGTTTTGTGTTATCAAAGAGCGAATTCAGAATCATTTCAGAGAAACAAAGTTCAGAACTATGGTTCATCAGTTAGATAATTATCTAGTGTTACAGAACCATCATGTGATTAATTGTTAGGATTTTTATTATGTATAAACCTATGTGAGGCTTTACAGAACAAAACAACACGGATGTCGTTACGTGAATGCTAAATCGACGGATTATTCGTCACTCTCTCTCTAGAAACTCTCTATCTTCTCTCTAAGATTTCTCATCCAAATCTCCACCATTTCGAGCATTCTTGGTGTCAAAACAATCACCACACCATGAAGATCAAGGAAGTACAAGATATGTAAGCTTTCATCCATCGATTTTGAAGTAAATCTCAGTTTTTTTTCGGTTTTTGATGAAAACCTCGGCTTCTATAACCATTGTGATTTAACCGATATAAACGCTTAGAAATCACTTTGATGAACTATTGGGAACAACTAGGAAACTATAGAAACTAATCTGTAACAGGTTGAGGTAGATAATGATGCAGGTTTGTGGACTAAATTCGATCGGCCGAACCTCCTTATACCTAGCCGAACCTGCATGAGCTGTAGGGAGATGACCGAACCTTGTGGGCCGAACCCTCGAACGAACCAGCATCTGGCCGAACCTTCTATGCCACGAACCTGAAACTCTAGCCGAACCTTAGGGTGACGTAACTTGAACCGCCGAACCTGGGGAAGGGACGAACCTGCATGCATGGCGAACCTGTAGGAACCCACAAGCGTACCCAAAGTCATGAACCTGCATGGTGTCATGAACTAAATGCTAACCGAACATTCCCTATCAGCCAAACCCTAGCAACCGAATCAAGGATATGCGAACCTCGTGTAAGTGGCCGAACCTTTTGCTTCCACGAACCCTGTTATAGCCGATGCTAAGATGGGCGAACCTAAGCTGGGAGCTTTGATTTAGCCGAACCTAATCTTGTATCCATAGGTTCGCTGATCCCATAAATGTTAAGCTTAGCCTTTAACGAAAGGATGGTAGTTCAAGGTTTGTTAAGTGCATGAGAAATTAAGTACGGGTGCATGCGTGGGGTAATCTTGTGTGTGTGCATGGAGTTGGAGCTAGGGTTTTGTTTCATGAAATTAACTATGCGGAATTGAGGATAAAACATAGAACACCAAGAAAAGAATGAGTCTAGAATAATAAGAGGCCTTTAAACCTGGATATTGTTTAAGAGTGGGTTCAAATACCACATTGAATTCAACATAATGGAAAATCGAGTGGATTAAAAACAAAAGTTTAAAGGTTGGGATGTTGATTTGAATATTAACAATTAAACCTTAGGAAATTCATGAGATGACTAACTAGCCTAGATAATGTAATTTAAATTATCTAGGCCGAATTATTCAAAGACTACGAATAATGATCGCTTGGCAATCCCAATGGGCTAAATCTAAGCCCATCATAAGTTAAAAGTCTTTTCATTTAAATTAACTATGTTTTACTAAAAGAAAATGATTTATAAGTTGTAATTAATTAAAATAAGTTATTTTTAAATTAATATTTTAGTTAAAGTAAATAAAATATAAAACATGATTAATTTAGACTCGTTATAATTAACTGTTGGGGTACGGGTTACAAATAGGTAATTAAGTTAGACTAGCTAGATTAACTCTTAGAATCACATTAGCAGCATAGGACACTTAGTTGCACACCGAGACTAAACCCTAGATACGACGACAAATACATATACTTATCGTATTTGAATTCTTTTAAAACAACTCACGAACTGAAGATACATAGTCTACAAACAAAGAGCGCGCATTTTGTGATAGTACATTACAGAGCAACACAGGTGAGTTTATTGCCCCTTTTTAAACATTTTGTTTTCAAACGCGGGGCTGGGAAGCATGCGTAAACTGTTTTATTTAAATTGTTTTAAGTAAATGCTTTTACTTATTATATGCTTTATATTTATGCTTGTTTATACTCCTAGACTCCTGTCTAGGAAATTGCTATTCAGAATCAACTAACAAGTTAATTAATTACTCTTATGAGTCATACCTTAATTCTAAACTCTAAACAAACGCTTAGTCCATCGAATTCAAATTCCAGAATTTAAATTCTAAGTGAAATCAAAAGAACGAAAGCTAAAGATCAAAAGAAATGGAAAATCAAATCCAGTGTGTGATCAGTAAACTAAGGATCCTACTCACAAATCTATAATCATTGTGAAATCATGGAATTCTAAAGATCAAAATCGAAAGACTCAAGGAAATCAAGGAAATCAGAACTGTGTGTGAATCATTGAAATAATGAAATCATTAAAATCTAATGAAATCATTAATGCTTGAGTTAAGGTGGATGTCAGTTGTATAGAAATCAAGACCACGTGTAACACACATAAAGTCCCGGTATAAACAGTAGACTCTTGTAGTCAAGCTATATGGGCAATAACGTGAACTATCAAACGAAATCAAGAGAATCAAAGAAGATCAAGAATCAAAGGATATTCGTAAAGTCCCGGCTTGTACAGTAGACCAGTGGGTCAAGCTGATATGGGCATCATTAAAGTCCCGACACACACAGGTAGACTCCTTGTGAGTCATGCCTGATATGGGCCACGTGTGAGAGGGTACAACTTGGACAACCACCAACAACTAAGTCTAATTAATTGAGTCAAATAAGGCCCAATCATCATGTCTTAGCTATATTTAAATGTTTAGTTATTAATTTAATTACACATTTAATATTATATTTCTACAAATGCTTTGGGGTAATCATTAATACATGGTGAACTCAAGAGACCAAAGGTGAATCTATTTGTGGAAATCAAAGGTGAATGGAGTGAAACGCTTAATTATCATTAACAGCAATATGCTAAGCAGTCCGGTATGTGGTGGGACGGTGGCTGGGGCTTGTCCCCTACATATGCCCTATATATAAGCATACTTGATTGGATAGCTGTAGGATTCGATCTGCCCAAGATACATATTAAATTGATGTGGCTAGTGTGATATGATCCAAGTCGGGTCATACCCAATAACAAGCTAGACAAACACCTTGCAAAATTTATTTATTGATTTGATCAATTAAATAAATTACAACACTTAATACATTTAGAAAGTGGTTTTCTAAATAGATGCACTTGAGAAATTAATAAATAACATGGGTTTATTTATTTTGAGAGATTACTAAATATTGTTATTTAAGAGGTTATATAACATTATTTAGGTTCATGTAATGTGACATATATTTGTTACATGTCACAAATTAATTAAATGGTTTGATTAATTAAGATTAAACAAAATAGGTGGGATATTTTAAAAGCAAACCCTTCCATTGGGGGCAGATTTTTCAGCTTTTTTTTGGCTGCAAAAGCCTTACCCACTTGATTTAAGTTGATCTTTTACATGTGCAAGCAACTAACATGCAAGATACACTCTCTCTCTCACTAGAAAAGTTGAAAGCCTTTTCTCTCTTTTCTTGCTCTCATTATCACGAAAATAACAGCAGCTTAGGGGCTGTTCTTTTCAGTTTTAAAAGGGTATTTGAGCTGAAATATTGGTGTTGAGATCCTAGTATTCAAAGGTGTTCTTGTTGGAAGCTTGGGGTATACAAGCTTGAGGTCTTCTACATTGAAGATTAGCTTTCAAACATCATCTTCTACACTTCCAAATCTGAGTTTCAAGAGGTAGTTCATGATGTTGTTATGAGTTTTTGATAGCATGTTCTTCCATATAAAGATCCTTTGTATTTGGGTTTTGTTTTAACAAGTGTATATGATACATAAACTAACTAATCTCAAAATGGTTTTTGATTATAACTCTGCTGCGTTTTTACATATTAATGGTTAATATGACTTTGATAAACATCTACAAAACCCAACAATAGCATAGGTGGTTGTTGATGAGGTTAAGGTTGTCATTTTGGGGGATCAAGGTAAACATTTTCAGGGTAATGAAATTGTCACACCCCTGCGCCGCGTGCGGAATCCACGGCGCGGTGACGTATGATCAGTTGAATCATGCACAAGTATTGAATAAGAACAACCACAATGGATTACTATGTTTCATAATGTTAAGACAATTGTTTAGTTACAGACAACTATCTACCAAAAGTAAGACAACTACAGACCCAAAATGTGGTTACAAAATAAGACTCCAAACAAGACAATTAAACATTTAGGATTTAGTGTGTTTCTAATCCATCCTAGCATGTTTCTTCATCTTGTTCTATCTTAGAATGGTCTCCTTAGTTGTCCCTGAGATTGTCTTAAACCTGATTTCCTGAAACACGTGAAAAGTAACTGTCAACTACAGACGTAGTTGGTGAGAACAATAGGTTTAAACATTTGTAAACATGAGTTATATGATATAAGGCATAGGTAAGTTAAAGCTACATAAGATTCACACGGATGAGCTGCAACCCAAACTAACATCAAGTAAGAAAATGAGTGTAAACAGTCCAATCACTGTTCGCACGAAAGCCAATAATATCAAGTCCCAAACCACGTTTGGAGTTAGATAATACGTCAGCAGTTTTGATAACCATATGACACCAGACCTGCAGTTGGCTTTTAAAAGCATATTTAAAAGCCAACTCCATCCTGGATAAGAAAACAATGACACCAGACCTGCAGTTAGCTTTTTAAAACAAATTTAAAAGCTAACTCCATCCTGGATAAGAAACAATGTGTCCGCTTTCCCTTGTTGTGATCACCCAGTACTAACGCTAATGAATATGATACTTGATGCTTTTACAAGTTTGTTTACAACAATAGACACCATGTTTTCTGAATCTTACTTTAACCGGATGTGTTAATGCCTTATTTGATAACATGAATTGAAAACCTGGATTTAATTCCACGAATTAAATCCTTTGTTTTGAATAACATGAATTGAATCCCTTGATTTGATTACCATGATGTGAACCACTTGATTTGAATACCATGTTATGAACCACTTGTTTTGAATACCATGATGTGAACCACTTGTTTTGAATACCATGATGTGAACCACTTGTTTTGAATACCATGATGTGAACCACTTGTTTTGAATACCATGATGTGGTGACCTTGTGTAACAACAAGGTTTATAACAAAAGAGTTTATAAAATCCTTTATCTAAAAGTGTTTATCCTTCATAAATACATTTGAGTAAATCAGTTACAAAACAGTTCAAAGATCCTTTATAAAACCTTTTTAGTGAAAAGGGTTTAATAGTTGATAATTCCCTTAAAACAGTTGATGAATCCCTAGGATTCGTAAAATGAACCCGTAATGTTTATAAGAATACACACACCTTGTGTAATGAAATATGATTGTAAATGATTGGTTTGATCACGTGTTCCACCCCAAAACAGTTATAAAAACAGTAAAAGAGGGGCTAAAGTTCTCACCTGTCTGCAGTAGACTCTGAACTTAAACAGTTAGCAAGTAGCAAACAGGACTTCTAACTTGTTCCTATATCATTGTAATCATACATAAGATATAAGATTTATAATTGTATAGACTTTGATTTGTTGATTGACTTGTGTTCACTTGAACTTGTTTAACTTGATTACTTGATTGATCATGGGTTCAAGAAACTTGTGTAATGATCTTTTGTACAACAACATGCTTGCTTCACATTTGTTTAAGTGTTTGATAAACCATTTGTTAACATGAGTTGTGAAAAGCTGTTCAAATGTTTAAGTCTTTGTGTTGTGAATTAATTCCATGAACGGTTAAGTTACACTTAAACCATTAATGATTAATTCACAATTGTCAAGTTATGATTCAATAATATGCTTTGAACCTATGTAACCACAATGGTTCTTGAATCAAGTCCATGTGCCACTTAGGTTCACGTTGGGCCAAATGAATGTGGTGTTAGGCCCAATGGATGTGATGTTGGCCCAACAACATGAAATTAGGCCTTGCAACACCCCAACACATTATTAACCCGATTTGATTCCAATTGGATCATGTACAACTTAATTGGGCTTAGTTCCACCTATGGGTCAAGTTGCTTTGTGGAGTTGGGCCGGATATGGTGGGATTGGGCCGAAGGTTTACGGCTGCCAACTTTGGGCAGCGAACCTTTTGGCTCCAGCCAAGGTTCGGCCCTATGGCCAAATGGTTCGTCCAGAATAATGTGTTCAAAGGTTCGGCTCATGATGGTTCTATGGTTCGTTCAACGTCTAAGGGTTCGTCTCACTAAATGGTTCGTTCACATGCATAAGGGTTCGGCAGGTTCCATGATCGACTGGTTCGTGACTTCATAAAGGTTCGGCTTGCATGGAAACTAGGGTTCGGCTGGTACGTTCACGAACCATGTAGGCTTCGGCTGTGGTTGATGATGCATGAAGGTTCGTCGATCCTCAGCGAACCATGCAAAGGTTCGCCCTAAGGTTCGCGCAGTCCAGAGGTTCGGCTACAGGCTCGCCGGAGCTGAACAAGGTTCGGCCAGGAAACCTTTTAGGGTTCGGCTCCAAGAACACCACGAACCTGTTCACCTGCAACTTCGCCTCTTTCAAAACTTCAATTCTAAGCCACGATCTAGGTTCAAATCACATCATAGATGTTTGCTAAAGGTGCGAAAACAAGAATGAGGGGCTAGAACCGGCTTTGGATCGGGTTTTTACAAAAACACACATGAAAACCCTATTTTTCCGAAACTTCCTTCGATTATACCTTGATTTTGGCTGGTTAAATCCACTGTTTTCTTGTACAATCTTGTAGAGAATGTTGAGGGCTACGCGTGGACACCAAAAACTCCGAAATCCGTTGAGAAACGAGCGAGATACGAGCGTTTAAAGCTTGGTTTTTAGAGAGAGGATGGCTTGGACGAATTTCTAGAGAGAGAATGGGTTGGTGGTGTAATAAATGAAAGAATAAGCCTTGTTCAAGGCTTTTATAGTTCGGGTGATGTTCGGGTCCGTTTCGGTCGCTCGGTTCGCGTTTCCGGAACGTAACGCGTATTTTACGCGGTTTTAAATAAAAAGAGTTGTTAAACTCATTAAAATGATGAGTTTCAAAATTGTAAAAATATAAAATAATTAATATAATTATTTTACTCTTCGTGTGTTGCCAGATCGTTAAACACATACAATTACGTGTATACCCGCAATCGCGTACGTTTTCCGATCGTATTAATTATTTAAAGTCGTTTAATCGTAATTATAAGTTCAACATTCGTACTATTATGGATCGTCACCCATAACTATACTCAGTCTCGCTTACAGATTACGATCTTTGTTGAATTTATTAATTGTATACTATTCGTCTCGACACTACGCACTAACACTAACCTGTTACACCGAACGCAGTATATGTATAGGGCTCACTCTCGCTGCCCACCACTGTTTCGATATAACAAGTTACTGTTCTTGCCTAGTGAAATCGACTGTAATTAAATAATACATACTTGTTAAATGATAAAGATTCTAACACACAAGCACATAATGACACATGATTCACATTGACTGACTGAACAAGTACACACACTGTTCATGACTACATGACTAAATGCACAAATGTTACAGTCTCCCCTAGTTAAGGGAATTTCGTCCCGAAATTAACTAGTCGAAGATACTGTAAAAAGATGAGGGTACTTAAGCTTCATCTGGTCTTCACGTTCCCAGGTGAACTCAGCACCGCGTTTGCCCTCCCATCGCACTTTCACGATCGGGATACGGCTGCGTTTAAGTTTCTTGACCCCATGATCCATGATCTCAACTGGACGTTCTATGAATTGCATGTTATTCTGAATCTGTATGTCTTCCAGTGGAATCTGAACATCATGATCCGCCAAGCATTTCTTAAGATTTGACACATGAAAAGTATCATGTACATTGCTTAGCTCCACTGGAAGTTTGAGTTTGTAGGCTACGGGACCAATCCGTTCCAGGATCTCAAAAGGTCCAACGTACCTTGGTGCAAGTTTCCCTTTCTTCCCGAATCGGACAACGCCTTTCCAGGGAGAAACTTTGAGTAAGACTGGGTCACCGACTTGAAACTCAAGCGGTTTCCGACGTCGATCAGCATAACTCTTCTGCCGATCTCGTGCGGCCTTAAGCCTTGACTGAATGATTGTGATTTTGTCTGATGTTTCCTGAATGAGTTCTGGTCCTACGACCTGTGAGTCACCAATCTCGGTCCAACAGACCGGTGATCGGCACTTTCTACCATATAAAGCTTCGAATGGTGCACATTGGATGCTTGTATGGTAGCTATTGTTATATGAAAACTCTATGAGTGGTAGATGAGTGTCCCAACTTCCACCGAAGTCAATGACACAAGAACGAAGCATGTCCTCAAGTGTTTGAATAGTCCTCTCGCTTTGGCCGTCGGTTTGGGGATGATACGCCGTGCTAAGATTAACACGCGTTCCCAAAGCCTTTTGCAATGATTGCCAAAAGCGAGAAGTGAAACGACTATCACGATCTGATATGATTGATGTTGGTGTACCATGACGTGCAATGATTTCGTTGATGTACAATGTGGATAACTTCTCCATCTTGTGATCCTCTCGGATCGGGAGAAAATGAGCAGATTTGGTGAGTCGATCAACGATCACCCAAATCGAATCGAAACCTCGCGGAGTTCTCGGCAACTTAGTTATGAAATCCATGGAAATTTGCTCCCATTTCCATTGAGGAATTTCAGGTTGCTGTAGAAGTCCCGAAGGTTTTTGATGTTCTGCTTTGACCTTTGAACATGTAAGACATTTTCCCACATACAATGCTATGTCTTTCTTCATTCCTGGCCACCAGTAAGATGTCCTCAAGTCCTGATACATCTTATCGGCTCCAGGATGAACTGAGTATCGCGACTTATGAGCCTCATCACAGATGAGTGTGCGCAATTCTTCTGACTTTGGAATCCAAATGCGGCCGTTGAGATATAGCACCCCATCAGCTCGAGGTTCTAGTTTCTTCTCAATACCACAATCCAAGTCTGTCTTGAGTTGATTGTTTGTTACTACTTGTTGTTGTGCAATACGAATCAAGTCTTTCAAGTTTGGCTGTGTGTTGATCTCCATGGCTCTTACACGAATTGGTTTGACTGGTTCCTTGCGACTAAGAGCATCCGCCACCACATTGGCTTTACCCGGATGGTAACGAATCTCGCAGTCGTAATCAGTTAGAAGCTCAACCCAACGTCGTTGTCTCATGTTGAGTTCTTTCTGATTGAGAATGTGCTGTAGGCTCTTGTGGTCTGTATAGATGACACATTTAGTACCATAAAGGTAGTGTCTCCGAATCTTCAATGCAAAGACCACCGCCCCTAACTCAAGGTCATGAGTAGTGTAATTCTTCTCGTGAACCTTAAGTTGTCTTGAAGCATAAGCAATGACCTTGTCCCGTTGCATAAGTACACAACCAAGACCAAGGTTTGAAGCATCACAGTAGACAATGAAATCATCACTGCCTTCTGGAAGACTAAGGATAGGGGAGTTGCATAACTTCTGTTTAAGAAGTTGAAATGCATCTTCCTGTTTCTGTCCCCATATAAACGCTTGACTTTTCTGAGTTAATGTGGTAAGTGGCAAGGCTATCTTAGAGAAGTTTGCAATGAATCTTCTGTAATAACCTGCCAAACCCAGAAATGAACGAATCTCTGTTGGAGTAGATGGGGTAGTCCAGTTCTTAATCGCCTCAATCTTCGCCGGATCTACATGTATCCCATCCTTGTTTATGACATGTCCTAAGAAGTGAACCTCCTTTAGCCAAAATTCACATTTTGAGAATTTAGCATATAGTCGTTCAGTTCTTAGTAACTCTAAGACTTTCCTCAAATGATCCTCGTGTTCTTGTTCTGACTTGGAATAAATCAGTATATCATCAATGAAGACAATAACAAACTGATCCAAGTATGGCCTGCAGACTCGATTCATCAAGTCCATGAACACTGCGGGTGCATTGGTCAGCCCAAATGGCATAACCACAAACTCATAGTGTCCATATCGAGTCCTAAATGCAGTCTTTGGTATATCCTCATCATTTACTCTTAACTGATGATACCCAGATCGTAAATCAATCTTAGAAAAGCAAGTTGCTCCCTGTAATTGATCAAACAGATCATCGATCCTGGGCAGAGGATATCTATTCTTGATTGTCAACTTGTTCAACTCATGATAATCGATACACATACGAAATGAACCGTCTTTCTTTTTGACAAAGAGAACCGGAGCTCCCCACGGAGAGAAACTCGGTCTTATGAAACCTTTGTCTAAAAGTTGTTGAAGCTGACTAGATAGTTCTTGCATCTCAGACGGTGCTAATCGATACGGTGACTTCGCCACTGGGTTTGCTCCAGAGACGAGATCAATTCTAAACTCCACTTGTCGGACTGGTGGTAGTCCAGGCAAGTCTTCTGGAAATACGTCTGGATAATCTCTGATAACTGGAACATCTCCAACTGCTTTCTTTTCAGGTTTCTTTTCCACCACGTGAGCTAGGAAAGCATAATATTTCTTCTTCAAGTACTTCCTCGCCTTGATGCACGATACAATCTTCAATCCGCGACATGGTTTCTCGCCGTAAACTATCATCGTTTCGCCGGACGGTAAGGGGATTCGGATAAGTTTCTCAGAGCATACGATTTCAGCGTTATTCTTGGATAACCAATCCATTCCTACTACCACTTCGAAGCTTCCGAGAGTCATAGGAATGAGATCGATGGAAAAGAGATGGTCATTTAATCTTAGCTCACAAGCATGAATTATGGAATCTACAACTATGGTCTTACCATTCGCTACTTCTACAGTATATGGAGCAGTAAGTGTGGATAGTTGCATATTAAGCAAAGAAGCAGTATGAGTAGAGATAAAACTTTTATCGGCACCAGTATCAAATATGATGGGAACATAATGATCATTGATAAGAAATGTACCCGTGATGACTGCCGGCTCTTCACGTGCTTCAGCAGTTCCAATAACAAAAGCACGAGCAGCAGCAGTATTGTTGTTGAGTTTTGGACACTGATTTCTGAAGTGTCCCTCTGCTCCACAATTATAACAGGTCCTTCCACCTGTAGCAACAGTGGTAGTGGTAGCAGTTGTTGCAGCAGCAAGATGAGTAGATCTACAAGTAGCTGCAAAGTGTCCCATACGCCCACATTTGAGATACTTTTTGCATGGAGTGTTGGGCAGATGATGATACTGGCATTTGGTGCAAAGTGGAAACTGGCCAGTATAAGGCTTTCTAACATTAGCAGGTTGTGGCATAGCGGTGATAGGTGTGGCATGAGTAGGAGCAGCCGCAGTCAACGCTGCAAAGTTCTTGATCGTCTTTTGTTTCTTTTCTTATGATGGTGCTGTTCAGGCTTCTTGCCTTCTTCAATCTGTGCTCTCTTGAATCCCTTTCGGGTGAGCACACCAGATTTCACATACTCCTCGGTAAGAGTAGCACCAAGTTGGATTGCCGCCTCCAGAGTAGTAGGGTTATTACCCATGACAGTTCCCCTAACTACTAAGGGTAGACCTTCAATGTACTTCTCTATCCTGCGGGATAGAGGAGTAACCAAATGGGGTACCAGAATGCACAACTCATGGAATCGAGTTGTATACTTTGTGTTCTCTCCACTATCTTGCACCAGATTCCACATCTCCACCTCCAGTTTCTTCAGTTCATGACGTGGACAAAACTTTTCCACAAGTAAGTTCTTGAATCCGTCCCATGGTAAAGCTAGAGCAACTTCACGTCCTCTGGTGTTCTTCTCAGAATTCCACCAGGTGAGTGCGCCTTTGTGAAAAGCGCTTGAGGCCATCTTGACCTTCAGATTCTCAGGACATCCAGTGAAGTCGAGAATGTCTTCAATGCTTTCCAGCCATTGCAGTAGGCCGGTAGCTCCCTCGGTACCAGAGTACTTAGGAGGTTTAGCATCGTTGAACTGCTTGAAAGTAAAGTTAGCAGTTCCAGTGTTAGTGGCATTTGAGTTGTGTGCAGAATCACCGGTACTTCCCCGAAGATTCTGGGTAATATCAGTGACCATACCCGGGATCACATCCCGCATATGAACCGCGATAGCTCGAGCAATCTTGTTGATCTCATCGTCATTGCCACTTGTTGAACCCCCTCCGTTAGGATCACGTCGGGGAGGCATTCTACGAATAGAAGCCACAAGTGGGTCAGTAATGAGGAAGGATACAATTGAATGTTCATGATAAGGTCAGTAATATATCCATACTACTAGTATTATCATTCAATTGTAATATGATCCAGTACACGTATAAGTTATCAACTTATTTGCATACTTATCATGTGAATATGTACGATGTTCCATGATCTCTCCACCAAACCTACACACTGACACTTTCCCGATATACCGAAAATAGCTTATATATAGGGCTCACTCTCGCTGCCCACCACCGTTTCGATATACCACAATCATGCCCTTGCTAGCATTTGGCAACACGTTTGTACTGATTTCCAAGTGTGTTCCATTGATTAAGAATCTCATGATCTTTGATCAACTTGAACTATGATTGATTCCATGATTGAACTATGATTATGTTATGCGTGCACCTACTAACAATTGTTAACATGTAGAACTAAGTCATACGTGTGTTCTACACTTTCCTGTTAACCTATGTCAGTAAGTACTAATGATGTAATCGCTTAAGAATTTCACTTAAGGTTTACATTTACAGAATGTTCACAACTTGATTGATTCACCATAATGTTTGGTTCATCCAAGTTTGAATTGCACTATGATTTGATTCACCAATGATTGTTTCCCAAATGTTTGTATCCCATGTGTTTGACTAATGATCCATGTGTCCAGTTGATCCCGAATCCTCACTCCAAATACAAACGCCGGATTCCCCCTAACGTACTGAAATAAGCTTATTTATAGGGTAAGCTCTCACCGACCCACCACTTACCTCAACACATCAGCGTTAATCCGTCGTCTATATTTGGGGCTAAGATTCCAACTGTTGATTGACTATGATTGTTTCATGCTTTCTCTTGTTCTGTGACTATGATTATGATTATGTAAACCATGGTTCTTAATTTACTTTGAAATTAAAACCTTAGGTTTCTGTATATGTGTCCTAGGTTAATTAACCTAGGTTCTCAATACCTACAGTATCGAGTATAATGATCCCTTGTGAGAACTTCAACTAAAGAATACTGTTACACAGATTCTAAGTTATAAAGTTCCTATGATAATGAACACCTGATAATGATAACAATGATAACAATGACAAGGATTTCAAATCAAGATTCTAAATTAATAGATCTTGACCTTTGAATTCCTATAGTGAATATGACAAGGATTTCAAATCAAGAATCTAAATTAATAGATCTTGACCTTTGAATTCCTATACTGAATGTGACAAGGACTTTAGATCAAAGATAACAATCTTTGCCTCTAAATCCCATAATGAATATGACAAGGACTTTAGATCAAAGATAACAATCTTTGCCTCTAAATCCCATAATGAATATGACAAGGACTTTAGATCAAAGATAACAATCTTTGCCTCTAAATCCCATAATGAATATGACAAGGACTTTAGATCAAAGATAACAATCTTTGCCTCTAAATCCCATAATGAATATGACAAGAAATTCATATCAAAGATACTGAAACTACAGATCTTTGCCTCTGAATTTCTATAATGATCTCTGTGTGAGAATTTCAGATCAAGGATACTAAGAATACAGATCCTTGCCTCTGAAATCCTTAATGCATATGTGTGAGAATTTAATTCGGTTTCTAAAATTATAGAATTCCGATTCAAATTCCTTGACTCGATATCTAATCTTAGTAAAATGTCCCGGCTTGTACAGTAGACCAGTGGGTCAAGCTGATATGGGCATCATTAAAGTCCCGACACACACAGGTAGACTCCTTGTGAGTCATGCCTGATATGGGCCACGTGTGAGAGGGTACAACTTGGACAACCACCAACAACTAAGTCTAATTAATTGAGTCAAATAAGGCCCAATCATCATGTCTTAGCTATATTTAAATGTTTAGTTATTAATTTAATTACACATTTAATATTATATTTCTACAAATGCTTTGGGGTAATCATTAATACATGGTGAACTCAAGAGACCAAAGGTGAATCTATTTGTGGAAATCAAAGGTGAATGGAGTGAAACGCTTAATTATCATTAACAGCAATATGCTAAGCAGTCCGGTATGTGGTGGGACGGTGGCTGGGGCTTGTCCCCTACATATGCCCTATATATAAGCATACTTGATTGGATAGCTGTAGGATTCGATCTGCCCAAGATACATATTAAATTGATGTGGCTAGTGTGATATGATCCAAGTCGGGTCATACCCAATAACAAGCTAGACAAACACCTTGCAAAATTTATTTATTGATTTGATCAATTAAATAAATTACAACACTTAATACATTTAGAAAGTGGTTTTCTAAATAGATGCACTTGAGAAATTAATAAATAACATGGGTTTATTTATTTTGAGAGATTACTAAATATTGTTATTTAAGAGGTTATATAACATTATTTAGGTTCATGTAATGTGACATATATTTGTTACATGTCACAAATTAATTAAATGGTTTGATTAATTAAGATTAAACAAAATAGGTGGGATATTTTAAAAGCAAACCCTTCCATTGGGGGCAGATTTTTCAGCTTTTTTTGGCTGCAAAAGCCTTACCCACTTGATTTAAGTTGATCTTTTACATGTGCAAGCAACTAACATGCAAGATACACTCTCTCTCTCACTAGAAAAGTTGAAAGCCTTTTCTCTCTTTTCTTGCTCTCATTATCACGAAAATAACAGCAGCTTAGGGGCTGTTCTTTTCAGTTTTAAAAGGGTATTTGAGCTGAAATATTGGTGTTGAGATCCTAGTATTCAAAGGTGTTCTTGTTGGAAGCTTGGGGTATACAAGCTTGAGGTCTTCTACATTGAAGATTAGCTTTCAAACATCATCTTCTACACTTCCAAATCTGAGTTTCAAGAGGTAGTTCATGATGTTGTTATGAGTTTTTGATAGCATGTTCTTCCATATAAAGATCCTTTGTATTTGGGTTTTGTTTTAACAAGTGTATATGATACATAAACTAACTAATCTCAAAATGGTTTTTGATTATAACTCTGCTGCGTTTTTACATATTAATGGTTAATATGACTTTGATAAACATCTACAAAACCCAACAATAGCATAGGTGGTTGTTGATGAGGTTAAGGTTGTCATTTTGGGGGATCAAGGTAAACATTTTCAGGGTAATGAAATTGTCACACCCCTGCGCCGCGTGCGGAATCCACGGCGCGGTGACGTATGATCAGTTGAATTATGCACAAGTATTGAATAAGAACAACCACAATGGATTACTATGTTTCATAATGTTAAGACAATTGTTTAGTTACAGACAACTATCTACCAAAAGTAAGACAACTACAGACCCAAAATGTGGTTACAAAATAAGACTCCAAACAAGACAATTAAACATTTAGGATTTAGTGTGTTTCTAATCCATCCTAGCATGTTTCTTCATCTTGTTCTATCTTAGAATGGTCTCCTTAGTTGTCCCTGAGATTGTCTTAAACCTGATTTCCTGAAGCACGTGAAAAGTAACTGTCAACTACAGACGTAGTTGGTGAGAACAATAGGTTTAAACATTTGTAAACATGAGTTATATGATATAAGGCATAGGTAAGTTAAAGCTACATAAGATTCACACGGATGAGCTGCAACCCAAACTAACATCAAGTAAGAAAATGAGTGTAAACAGTCCAATCACTGTTCGCACGAAAGCCAATAATATCAAGTCCCAAACCACGTTTGGAGTTAGATAATACGTCAGCAGTTTTGATAACCATATGACACCAGACCTGCAGTTGGCTTTTAAAAGCATATTTAAAAGCCAACTCCATCCTGGATAAGAAAACAATGACACCAGACCTGCAGTTAGCTTTTTAAAACAAATTTAAAAGCTAACTCCATCCTGGATAAGAAACAATGTGTCCGCTTTCCCTTGTTGTGATCACCCAGTACTAACGCTAATGAATATGATACTTGATGCTTTTACAAGTTTGTTTACAACAATAGACACCATGTTTTCTGAATCTAACTTTAACCGGATGTGTTAATGCCTTATTTGATAACATGAATTGAAAACCTGGATTTAATTCCACGAATTAAATCCTTTGTTTTGAATAACATGAATTGAATCCCTTGATTTGATTACCATGATGTGAACCACTTGATTTGAATACCATGTTATGAACCACTTGTTTTGAATACCATGATGTGAACCACTTGTTTTGAATACCATGATGTGAACCACTTGTTTTGAATACCATGATGTGAACCACTTGTTTTGAATACCATGATGTGGTGACCTTGTGTAACAACAAGGTTTATAACAAAAGAGTTTATAAAATCCTTTATCTAAAAGTGTTTATCCTTCATAAATACATTTGAGTAAATCAGTTACAAAACAGTTCAAAGATCCTTTATAAAACCTTTTTAGTGAAAAGGGTTTAATAGTTGATAATTCCCTTAAAACAGTTGATGAATCCCTAGGATTCGTAAAATGAACCCGTAATGTTTATAAGAATACACACACCTTGTGTAATGAAATATGATTGTAAATGATTGGTTTGATCACGTGTTCCACCCCAAAACAGTTATAAAAACAGTAAAAGAGGGGCTAAAGTTCTCACCTGTCTGCAGTAGACTCTGAACTTAAACAGTTAGCAAGTAGCAAACAGGACTTCTAACTTGTTCCTATATCATTGTAATCATACATAAGATATAAGATTTATAATTGTATAGACTTTGATTTGTTGATTGACTTGTGTTCACTTGAACTTGTTTAACTTGATTACTTGATTGATCATGGGTTCAAGAAACTTGTGTAATGATCTTTTGTACAACAACATGCTTGCTTCACATTTGTTTAAGTGTTTGATAAACCATTTGTTAACATGAGTTGTGAAAAGCTGTTCAAATGTTTAAGTCTTTGTGTTGTGAATTAATTCCATGAACGGTTAAGTTACACTTAAACCATTAATGATTAATTCACAATTGTCAAGTTATGATTCAATAATATGCTTTGAACCTATGTAACCACAATGGTTCTTGAATCAAGTCCATGTGCCACTTAGGTTCACGTTGGGCCAAATGAATGTGGTGTTAGGCCCAATGGATGTGATGTTGGCCCAACAACATGAAATTAGGCCTTGCAACACCCCAACACATTATTAACCCGATTTGATTCCAATTGGATCATGTACAACTTAATTGGGCTTAGTTCCACCTATGGGTCAAGTTGCTTTGTGGAGTTGGGCCGGATATGGTGGGATTGGGCCGAAGGTTTACGGCTGCCAACTTTGGGCAGCGAACCTTTTGGCTCCAGCCAAGGTTCGGCCCTATGGCCAAATGGTTCGTCCAGAATAATGTGTTCAAAGGTTCGGCTCATGATGGTTCTATGGTTCGTTCAACGTCTAAGGGTTCGTCTCACTAAATGGTTCGTTCACATGCATAAGGGTTCGGCAGGTTCCATGATCGACTGGTTCGTGACTTCATAAAGGTTCGGCTTGCATGGAAACTAGGGTTCGGCTGGTACGTTCACGAACCATGTAGGCTTCGGCTGTGGTTGATGATGCATGAAGGTTCGTCGATCCTCAGCGAACCATGCAAAGGTTCGCCCTAAGGTTCGCGCAGTCCAGAGGTTCGGCTACAGGCTCGCCGGAGCTGAACAAGGTTCGGCCAGGAAACCTTTTAGGGTTCGGCTCCAAGAACACCACGAACCTGTTCACCTGCAACTTCGCCTCTTTCAAAACTTCAATTCTAAGCCACGATCTAGGTTCAAATCACATCATAGATGTTTGCTAAAGGTGCGAAAACAAGAATGAGGGGCTAGAACCGGCTTTGGATCGGGTTTTTACAAAAACACACATGAAAACCCTATTTTTCCGAAACTTCCTTCGATTATACCTTGATTTTGGCCGGTTAAATCCACTGTTTTCTTGTACAATCTTGTAGAGAATGTTGAGGGCTACGCGTGGACACCAAAAACTCCGAAATCCGTTGAGAAACGAGCGAGATACGAGCGTTTAAAGCTTGGTTTTTAGAGAGAGGATGGCTTGGACGAATTTCTAGAGAGAGAATGGGTTGGTGGTGTAATAAATGAAAGAATAAGCCTTGTTCAAGGCTTTTATAGTTCGGGTGATGTTCGGGTCCGTTTCGGTCGCTCGGTTCGCGTTTCCGGAACGTAACGCGTATTTTACGCGGTTTTAAATAAAAAGAGTTGTTAAACTCATTAAAATGATGAGTTTCAAAATTGTAAAAATATAAAATAATTAATATAATTATTTTACTCTTCGTGTGTTGCCAGATCGTTAAACACATACAATTACGTGTATACCCGCAATCGCGTACGTTTTCCGATCGTATTAATTATTTAAAGTCTTTTAATCGTAATTATAAGTTCAACATTCGTACTATTATGGATCGTCACCCATAACTATACTCAGTCTCGCTTACAGATTACGATCTTTGTTGAATTTATTAATTGTTATACTATTCGTCTCGACACTACGCACTAACACTAACCTGTTACACCGAACGCAGTATATGTATAGGGCTCACTCTCGCTGCCCACCACTGTTTCGATATAACAAGTTACTGTTCTTGCCTAGTGAAATCGACTGTAATTAAATAATACATACTTGTTAAATGATAAAGATTCTAACACACAAGCACATAATGACACATGATTCACATTGACTGACTGAACAAGTACACACACTGTTCACGACTACATGACTAAATGCACAAATGTTACAGAAATACTATGGAATCAAATGCTATGGAATCAAAGTTATGTGATGAAATGCTTAATTATCACCAGGAACAATATATCATGTAGTTTGGTATGTGGTAGGATGGTGGCTGGGAAGGCGGTAAGTTCGACCCTATATATGCCCTATATATAAGCATACTGAACTGGATGGTATAGGTGGTTAATGGTGAGGTTAAGGTTGTCATTTAGGTCATTCAAATTCATTTTTATAAAACCTAATGAACTTACCAACCATGTGTTGACTTTATTTTTGCATGACTTTTCAGGTGATGAACAGGTCAACTAAGGAGTTATTTCTTTTGGACTAGGATACCAGTTAGACGACCTAGCTTTTTGGACATGCATATTTTTGAAACATCATTTACAGATTTATTTTGTATATCATGTGCAGATACAAGATTGAAGATTATGATGTTGACAGTAGATTTACATTGTTAAATTATGAACTAGAATGATGTAATTTAACTTTGTAATTCTATTTTCATTTAGTAGTTTCTTATTTATACATCATGTGCAATGTAAACAATCTGATCATTCTGATTATCACTCACGATATCGCGCCCCGAGAACCTTCCGCCCGACGGGGAAGTTGATCCAACCCGCCGGCTCGGGGTGTGACAGATTGGTATCAGAGCCATGGCTATAGAGAAACATAGGTCACTTATTTAAACGGTTTGGCCTAAACTATAACCTAGGGACCCTGCATGTAGAGAACACAGGATTTAAGATTTTATTTGCATTATGTCTTCAGCATTCGATCACTGCACTAACCAATATTCTTTTGGTTATGATCAGAATGCCGCCATGAAGACAACCTCCCCTGTTACCACCACTGCACGATTTGGCTCCACACTCGTCAACAACGTCACCTGCTGATTCACCACCACCGCCATCTCGTCCACCTCCTCCTCCTCCTCCTCCTCCTCCTCCACTTAATCCACCTCCAGGTTCAAGCACGACTCAGATACTGGATCCTACTACTATTTCCCTAGCAACATTACTGAGCAGTCAGCTGACTAATCAGTTGAAGGAAGTGATACCGAAAATGCTCAATCGTATCCGGAACGACAGCAACAACACTGGAAATTCATCATGAGAAGCTAGTGGGAACACTGGCGGTACATCACACTACTCCTACAAGTCTTTTGTGGGATGTAAAACGCCAAGCTTTAGCGGTACTGAGGGAGCCGTTGGTTTGATCCAATGGATAGAAAATATTGAGACTACTCTGGACCTCTGCAGTTGTCCAGAGCACCACAAGGTTCGTTACTCTTCTGGAACATTCAACAAGCGAGCCTTGACTTGGTGGAACTCGCAAATCCAAGCGAGAAGAAGAGAAGAAGCTTTTTCAATGACCTGGGAAGATTTCAAGACCCTGCTAAGAACTGAATTCTGCCCCAAGAACGAGCTACAGAAACTGGAAGTCGAGCTGTCAAACCATGTGATGAAGGGGGCAGACCACATGGGAGATACTACTCGTTACCACGAGTTGGTTGCTTTGGTTCCAGACATGGTACCAACATTGGAAAATAGGATTGATCGATATGTAGGTGGACTTCCCGCCTGCATTCAGGGTTTAGTTGTGGCAGCAAACCCTGTTACTGTGGAGTCTGCTGTGAGTTTGTCTGGGAAACTCACTGATCTGATGGTAACCTCTGGGACTTTGAAAAAAGAGGCTGACACTGGGAAACCCAAGGAAGAGTCTTCCAAGAAACCTCATCACCAACAACATCCGAAGAAGAAGCATAAACTCATCAAGAACTACACTATGGCTACTCCACTCAACCAAGTAGCCATGGCACCGCAGAATGTGCCCAAGAAACAATATACTGGCCCACACCCTTAGTGTACTAAGTGCCAGTAACACCATGCTGCAAGCAACCAATTTCGTCACTGTACGGGATGTGGACGAAAGGGACATTGGGTCCAGCAATGCAGGATGACACCAAACCAAGCAGTCAACAATGTTGCTTTAGCTCTCCTTCCACCCAACAATCAAAACAACGGTGGATGCTATAACTGTGGCGAGAAGGGCCACTTTGCAAAGAACTGCCCGAAGAAGGCATAACAGGTAGTTCTAGCACCCCGTGGAAGAGCTTTACCATAGGAGCTCCAGCTGCACGCCATGACCCGAATGTGGTTACTTGTACATTTCTCTTACATGACTTTTATGCCTCTATTTTATTTGACACTGGTGCGGATCAGAGTTTTATCTCTACCTACTTTGCATGCCAACTAGATTCTATAGAGGAACATTTAGATTCTCCTTATATCATAGAAGTAGCTAACAAAAAACAGATCACAGTTAGTACTGTATACAGGAATTGCCCATTAACACTTAATGGTCATACATTCACCATCGATTTGATACCGATGGAGTTGGGTAGTTTTGACATCATTGTTGGAATGGATTGGCTTTCTTCTAATCGAGTGGAAGTCATCTGTTCTGAAAAGCTGCTTCGAGTTCCATTGCCGAATGATCTCGTATTGGAAGTTAGAGGGGATCAAGCAAGACGAAGTGTCAAAATCATCTCTTGCATAAAGGCGCGTAAGTCTCTACAGAAGCAGTGTGTAGCGTTCCTGGCTCATGTGGTGGAAAATGAGAAGGACAAGAAAAAGATTCAAGATGTACCGGTAGTGAAAGAATATCTAGAAGTATTTCCTGAAGACCTACCAGGTTTGCCACCTGAGCGACCGGTATAGTTTCGTATTGACTTAGTTCCTGGAGCAACTCCTGTTGCTAAATCTCCTTACAGGTTAGTACCTTTTGAGATGCAGGAATTGTCAAACCAGTTACAGGAGCTACTTGATAAAGGTTTCATCAGACCGAGCTACTCACCTTGGGGAGCTCTGGTCTTGTTCGGGAAGAAGAAAGACGGATCGTTTCGAATGTGCATAGATTACCACGAGCTGAACAAACTAACCATCAAGAATTGGTATCCATTGCCGAGGATTGATGATTTGTTTGACCAACTGCAAGGAGCACAGTACTTCTCAAAGATTGACTTGCGGTCTGGATATCATCAGCTCAGAGTTCAAGACGAAGATATACCGAAGACGGCATTCCGAACCAGATACGGGCATTACGAATTCATTCTGATGCCTTTCGGATTGACGAATGCACCAGCAGTTTTCATGGACCTCATGAACCGAGTGTGCAAGCCGTATCTGGATCAGTTTGTCATTGTCTTTATTGATGACATACTGATTTATTCTATGAACAAAGCAGATCATGAGCAACATCTCAGAAAGATCTTGGAGCTGTTGAAGGAAGAGAAACTTTATGCCAAATTCTCTAAGTGTGAATTTTAGCTAAGAGAAGTTCAATTTCTGGGTCATGTAGTCAACAGCGAGGGAATACACGTAGATCCCGCCAAGATTGAAGCAATAAAGAACTGGGATACTCCGAAGACACCGACAGAGATACGGTCTTTTCTGGGATTGGCGTGCTATTATAGAAGGTTTATCTCAAACTTTTCTAAGATAGCCTTGCCTCTCACTAAGCTAACTCAGAAAAGTGAATTGTTCATTTGGGAGCAGAAACAAGAAGATGCTTTCCATACATTGAAATAGAAATTATGTGATGCTCCAATCCTATCGCTTCCAGAAGGCTATGATGACTTTGTTGTTTATTGTGATGCCTCCCATCAGGGACTTGGTTGCGTACTGATGCAACGGGACAAAGTTATCGCTTATGCATCAAGACAGTTAAAGGTTCATGAGAAGAACTACACTACTCATGATCTTGAACTGGGAGCTGTAATCTTCGCATTGAAGATTTGGAGACATTATTTATATGGCACCAAGTGTACCATATTTACTGATCACAAGAGTCTGCAACATATATTTGATCAGAAGGAGCACAACATGCGACAGCGTCATTGGGTCGAACTTCTGAATGATTACGATTGTGTGATCACGTACCATCCGAGAAAGGCGAACTCGTAGCTGATGCCTTGAGCCAGAAGCAGCGAGTCAAACCCTTGCGCGTCAGAGCAATGGGAATGACTGTGCAGACAAGCTTACGAGACAAGATCATTCAGGTACAGCAAGAATCAGTTGACCGAGGAAATCTGAAGAAAGAACTCGATTGCGGAGCAGAGAAACAATTTGAAACTAAGCCTGATGGACTGATCTACTACCAGGATCGTATATGGATTCTGGCGGTAGACGAATTGTGAAAACTTATCTTCGAGGAAGCACACAAGACTAAATACTTTTCATCCATGCGCTGATAAAATGTACCAAGACTTGCGTGGATTTTATTGGTGGCCGGGAATGAAGAAAGACATAGCCGAGTACGTCGGTCGATGTCTTACTTGTGCGAGAGTGAAGGCGGAACACAAGAAACCGTCTGGTTTACTGGAACAGCCTGAGATTCCGCTCTGGAAGTGGGAACAAATAGCTATGGATTTCATTACCAAGCTACCCCACACTTCCAGTGGTCATGATACGATTTGGGTTATCATAGATCGTTTGACGAAATCTGCTCATTTCTTGCCGATGCGTGAGACTTTCACGATGGATAGACTGGTGAGACTATACATCAACGAGATAGTGGTACTTCATGGTGTGCCATTGTCTATTATTTCTGACAGAGATAGCAGATTCACATCAAGGTTCTGGTAATCATTACAGAAATCTCTAGGGACGCACTTGAATCTGAGTACATCTTACCATCCACAAACGGACGGTCAAAGCGAAGGTACAATTCAGACCCTGGAGGACATGCTTAGAACCTGTGTATTGGATTTTGGTGGGAATTGGGATTCTCATTTGTTTCTGATTGAATTCTCCTACAACAACAGTTACCAAAGTAGCATCGGATGCGCAACATTCGAGGCTTTGTATGGTCGAAAATGTCGATCACCGATATGTTGGACTGAAGTTGGAGACAATCGAATAACTGGGCCAGAGCTTATTCAGGAAACCACTGACAAGACTGCTCAGATTCAACGAAGGTTACAAGCTACCAGGAGCAGACAAAAGAGTTATGCCGACAAACGGCGCAAGCCGTTGGAATTCCGAGAGGGAGACCGTGTTATGTTGAAGGTATCCCCATGAAAAGGTGTAGTACGTTTTGGGAAGAAAGGAAAATTAGCACCACGATACGTGCGACCGTTCGAGATCATCGAGCGTATTGGTCCTGTGGCGTATAGACTGAGATTACCAGATGAACTCAGTGGTGTGCACGACGTGTTTCACGTCTCAAACTTAAATAAATGCCTTGCTGACGAGTCGCTTGTCATTCGAATCGAAGAAATTCAAGTTGATGAACAGTTACACTTTATCGAAGGACCTTTAGAGACTATGGATCGTAAAGTTAAACAACTGAGGCGAAGCCGTATTCTGATTGTAAAGGTTCGATGGAACTCAAAGCGCGGACCTGAGTTTACTTGGGAACGTGAAGATCACATGAAGTCCAAGTATCCCCAACTGTTTACAGAAGAAGCCGTACCTGATAATGACTCTTAAATTTCGAGACGAAATTTCTCTAACAAAGGGAGACTGTAACATCAGTGTCGGAAACGTACCGGAATAGTGATCTCAAAATTAACATGAACAGTAATCAGGTACGAACTATACGTATTTCATTTTATGTCATATTCATATCATATATCATTATCGTTTTGTGTTATCAAAAAGCGAATTCAGAATCATTTCAGAGAAACAAAGTTCAGAACTATGGTTCATCAGTCAGATAATTATCTGGCGTTACAGAACCATCATGTGATTAATTGTTAGGATTTTTACTATGTATAAACGTTTGTGAGGCTTTACAGAACAAAACTACACGGATGTCGTTATGTGAATGATAAATCAACGGATTATTCGTATAGGTGACGATCTGTACGAACCGAATCTGGAAGTTTAATGTTCCGAAGGATATCCGATAATTAGAAAACAATATTGAAGAGTATAGTTATCGCCGTGTTCGTACGGGTGACGATTCGAACGAATACGCGCGACGACTGTATGATTCGATTTTAAACGTTAAATTTAATATTTTGAAAATTTAAAATAAATAAGAGATATTTAGTTAATTTACTAGGAATAACCACCTAAAATAATTTCGTAAATCTTAGTTTAAAACCGAGTCGTTTCGTTACGAAAACTACGAAGAACCGACATTTTATGCGAAACCGAACCGACCGGGTATCTATACTTCATTTAATGAAGCATTTACTTCCACAACTACCATCACCTACCCATTTCATCCAAGAAATTTTCGTCACCCTCTCTCTAGAAACTCTCTATTTTCTCTCTAGGATTTCTCATCCAAATCTCCACCATTTCGAGCATTCTTGGTGTCAAAACGATCACCACACCACGAAGATCAAGGAAGTACAAGATATGTAAGCTTTCATCCATCGATTTTGAGGTAAATCTCAGTTTTTGTTTCGGTTTTTGATGAAAATCTCAGCTTCTATAACCATTGTGATTTAACCGATATAAACACTTAGAAATCACTTAGATGAACTATTGGGAACAACTTGGAAACTATAGAAACTAATCTATTACAGGTTGAGGGTGATGATGAAGATGATGATGCAGGTTCGTGGCTAAATTTGATCGGCCGAACCTCCTTATACCTAGCCGAACCTGCATGAGCTGTAGGGAGATGACCGAACCTAGTGGGCGGAACCCTCGAATGAACCAGCATCAGGCCGAACCTTCTATGCCACGAACCTGAAACTCTAGCCGAACTTTAGGGTGACGAACCTTGAACAGCCGAACATGGGGAAGGGACGAACCTGCATGCATGGCGAACCTGTAGGAAGCCACTAGCGTACCCAAAGTCACGAACCTGCATGGTGTCGTGAACTAAATGCTAACCGAACTTTCCCTATCAGCAGAACCCTAACAACCGAATCAAGGAGATGCGAACCTCGTGTAAGTGCCGAACCTTTTGCTTCCACGAACCCTGTTATAGCCGAAGCTAAGATGGGCGAACCTAAGCTGGGAGCTTTGATTTAGCCGAACCTAATCTTGTATCCATCGGTTTGCTGATCCCATACATGTTAAGCTTAGCCATTAACGAAAGGATGGTAGTTCAAGGTTTGTTAAGTGCATGAGAAATTAAGTACGGGTGCATGCGTGGGGTAATCTTGTGTGTGTGCATGAATTTGGAACTAGGGTTTTGTTTCATGAAATTAACTATGGGGAATTGAGGATCAAACATAGAACACCAAGATTAGAATGAGTCTAGAATAATAAGAGTCCTTTAAACACGGATATTGTTTAAGAGTGGGTTCAAATACCACATTGAATTCAACATAATGGAAAATCGAGTGGATTAAAAACAAAAACTTAAAGGTTGGGATGTTGATTTGAATATTAACAATTAAACCTTAGGAAATTCATGAGATGACTAACTAGCCTAGATGATGTAATTGAAATTATCTAGGCCGAATTATTCAAAGACTACGAATAATGATCGCTTGGCAATCAAATACTAGCAATGGGCCGAGGTGGGCCCAATGGGCTAAATCTAAGCCCATCATAAGTTAAAAGTCTTTTCATTTAAATTAACTATGTTTTACTAAAAGAAAATGATTTATAAGTTGTAATTAATTAAAATAAGTTATTTTTAAATTAATATTTTAGTTAAAGTAAATAAAATTTAAAACATGATTAATTTAGACTCGTTATAATTAACTGTTGGGGTACGGGTTACAAATGGGTAATTAAGTTAGACTAGCTAGATTAACTATTAAAATCACATTAGCAGCATAGGACACTTAGTTGAACACCGAGACCAAACCCTAGATACGACGACAAATACATATACTTATCGTATTCGAATTCTTTTAAAACAACTCAGGAACTGAAGATACATAGTCTACAAACAAAGAGCACGCATTTTGTGTTAGTACAGTACAGAGCAACACAGGTGAGTTCATTGCCCCTTTTCTAAACATTTTGTTTTCAAACGCGAGGCTGAGAAGCACGCGTAAACTGTTTTATTTAAATTGTTTTACGTAAATGCTTTTACTTATTCTATGCTTTATATTTATGCTTGTTTATACTCCTAGACTCCTGTCTAGGAAATTGCTATTCAGAATTAACTAACAAGTTAATTAATTACTCTTATGAGTAATACCTTAATTCTAAACTCTAAACAAACCTTTAGTCCATCGAATTCAAATTCCAGAATTTAATTCAAAGTGAAATCAAAAGAACGAAAGATAAAGATCAAAAGAAATGGAAAGTCAAATCCAGTGTGTGATCAGTAAACTAAGGATCCTACTCACAAATCTATAATCATTGTGAAATCATGGAATTCTAAAGATCAAAATCAAAAGACTCAAGGAAATCAAGGAAATCAGAACTGTGTGTGAATCATTGAAATAATGAAATCATTAAAATCTAATGAAATCATTAATGCTTGAGTTAAGGTGGATGTCAGTTGTATAGAAATCAAGACCACGTGTAACACACATAAAGTCTCGGCATAAATATTAGACTCTTGTAGTCAAGCTATATGGGTAATAACGTGAACTATCAAACGAAATCAAGAGAATCAAAGAAGATCAAGAATCAAAGGATATCCGTAAAGTCCCGGCATGTACAGTAGACAAGTGGGTCAAGCTGATATGGGCATCATTAAAGTCCCGGCACACACAGGTAGACTCCTTATGAATCATGCCTGATATGGGCCACGTGTGAGAGAGTACAACTTAGACAACCACCAACAACTAAGTCTAATTGATTGAGTCAAATAAGGTCCAATCATCATGTCTTAGTTGTATTTAAATGTTTAATTATTAATTTAATTACACATTTAATATTATATTTCTACAAATGCTTTGGGTAATCATGAATACATGGTGAACTCAAGAGATCAAAGGTGAATCTATTTGTGGAAATCAAAGTCTAAATCAAAGGTGAATGAAGTGAAACGCTTAATTATCATTAACAACAATATGCTAAGCAGTCCGGTATGTGGTGGGACGGTGGCTGGGGCTTGTCCCCTACATATGCCCTATATATAAGTGTACTTGATTGGATAGCATTGGTGGTTGTTGATGAGGTTAAGGTTGTCATTTCGAGGGATCAAGGTAAACATTTTCAGCGTAATCAAATACTATGGAATCAAATGCTATGGAATCAAAGTTATGGGATGAAATGCTTAATTATCACTAGGAACAATATATCATGTAGTTTGGTATGTGGTGGAATGGTGGCTGGGCGGGCGGTAAGTTCGACCCTACATATGCCCTATATATAAGCATACTGAACTGGATGGTATATGTGGTTAATGGTGAGGTTAAGGTTGTCATTTAGGTCATTCAAATTCATTTTTATAAAACTTAATGAACTCACCAACCATGTGTTGACTTTATTTTTGCATGACTTCTCAGGTGACGAACATGTCAACTAAGGAGTTATTTCTTTTGGACTAGGATACCAGTTAGAGGACCTAGCTTTTTGGACCTACATATTTTTGAAACATCATTTACAGATTTATTTTGTAAATCTTGTGCAGATACAAGATTGCTGATTATGATGTTGACAGTAGATTTACATTGTTAAATTATGAACTAGACTGATGTAATTCTATTTTCATTTATTAGTTTCTTATTTATACATCATGTACAATGTAAACAATCTGATCATTCCGATTATCACTAACGATATCGTACCTCGAGAACATTTCGCCCGACGGGGAAGTCGATCCAACCCGCCGGCTCAGGGTGTGACATAACCGAACCATCAGGTTCGCCAGACTAACCCACAGGTTCGCTGGACGAACCTTTACATCAAATAACCCTAGGTTCGCCGAACCTTATACAACCCATGCCTAGGTTCGTGGGCCATTCGAACCTAGCAAAAACTAAGTTAAATTACATAATTTTGAAAGCAAACTATTACAAAATGAACTAACAAAACCAATGCTCGCATGATAACTGTTGTTATACGAGAACTCAACTAATGGTAAATGGCTATCCTAGTTGCCACTGAAATTGATGACACAAGCTATTAGCATATCTTCAAGTGTCTGGATCGTTCGCTCTGTCTGTTCATCCGTTTAAGGATGATAAGCAGTGCTGAGATCCAATCGTGTTACAAAAGATTCATATAGTGATTCCCAAAATCATGATGTGTGTCACACCCCGGGCTGGCTGGCTGAATCGGTAACCCTTCGGGAGGAATAGTCCCGAGGCGTGATTTGAATCGGAGTGATCAGATTGTTACATTGTGATAAAATAAAATTAAATCAAAAATGATTATATAATTTAATTCTATTACAACTTGACTTGGATATCTGAGACATAATCGAGATGTCTCGCAAAATATCTTGAATGGATGCAAGTCATTAAACTTGTAGCTGATGAGGTTGTGTAAGATTCCCCACAGGAGTTGTAGGTTCCTCTAAGGGATCGTATCTTTCTCTCTCTAAAAGTCATCCTGCTTACACCTGTTTTTTTCACCTAAGAGCATGTAAAATCTGTCAACACTATGTTGGTGAGTTTGCGCAACTTTAAAAATATTAGGTTTTGTAAAAGGTTTGATTGAAACTCTTTTCATTTACACTGGTTTTGAAAACGGTGTGTAAATGGTGTTGAAAACACGAATGAATTACACAAGTGATTAAATATAAACCCCATTACTGACTCCATCCCAAATCATCGAAGGAAGTTTATATATAGGGTTTACGTAGAGTCAAAGCTCAGCGACATCCCACCACACCTTCGATAATCCATTAGGATGTCCTTAATGGAAATCAGACCTCGTCACTTCTGTTCCTCTATTCGACATGACACGACACGACAGATGTTTTGGAAAAAGAAATGTATTGAGAAAGAAATGTATGCTTTGTCTACTAATATAGAAAAACCTTGTTTTGTTTGTTTGTTTGAAAATCACAATGATTACACTCCTTTCTTGTAGTTTATCATTTTTTATGTGTACTCATTTGAAAATCATTCCAGACCAGGTCTTGAACATTTGTTTGTATTGAAAACTCAAGTAGTTATTTGTGTGATCTGTCCGTAATATCACCCTTGCGATCATATACCAAACCTAACTGATATGCCCTTGTTGATCAGTTCCCATAGAACTAATCCGAGTAGTTTTCTTTTGTATATATGTGTGTAACGTACCAGCCTCGGCGTTGGAGGTTGGTTAGACTATGGTACCATCTACGTTACCGTCGGTTGAGTAGCGTCAACTAATGGTAAATGACTTTATAAGGGACTTACTTAAGAATTCCTCAACGAATTCTTGATGTGTATGTTGTGTGGAAAAATGCTCTAGTGAATTACCCTAGACAGATACCAAAGAAATTTGTTGTTTGTTTCTTTTCGATGTGTAACACGAGCTCTCGAGCTGTGTCCGTTCACCTCTTAGTTGGGCACAAATCCTCGAAATGTTGTTATTAATGGACACTTCTATACAGTTGTGTTCCCAATCTTGAAAATTGTTGTTGAGTTTGAAAACGTTGTTGATGATGCAATGAACACACGGTAAAATGAATGAAAATTCACTTATTCGAATAGTAATCGAATAAGAGGTGGAAGCTTGATCTTTTCATTAAAATTATTTGAAAATAAATTTTATTCGATTATCATTCGAATAAGATGGTTCATGTTCTCAGCCCCAAATGATTTGGAAGGCAATAAGTTAAAGAAAAGGGGGTCTATGAACTCACCTGGGGTTATAGGTCGTCGATGCACTCACTCGATGCGTTCTCTCTGTTTGAATATTGTGTTATTAATTGATTATTTGTTAGTTAAGTTTTGGTTGGTTGTGTGTTCTGTGTCTTGATGTGATTTTGGAAAATGTTTTTTCTTTCGTTTTATTTTGATTAGATTTAAAATTTGGTCTAAGATTCGGTTCTATCGATGCGGATGGCATTCGAAAGGATGTTCAACATTTAGCCATTATCAGGCTCTTCTTGGTGCGAATGGCCTATTCGTGCGAGTGACCTTCATTCACACGAATGGAATGATGCAAATGCATACTCTCATTCTGGTAGTCCATTAGTGCGAATGGATCTTCATTCCGATTGTTGTTCCATGTGAATGAGTCCATTTCATTCGTGAGGTTGGTCATTCATCCAGAGGTTCATTTTGGTGACTTTGCTCGACGAATGAGGCATCTCATTCACACGAATGAGCCCTTCGTATGGCTCATTTGCCTGCAGATTCACTAAGAATGCCATTTTTGAAATTGGTGGTTGTTTGTAGTGTTTTTACGGTCGAAATTGATGGTAAAACGTTTTAGAGTGTTTTGGTGCAAAGGATCGGTGCCAATACTTATTGTGTAGCTCGTATTTGACCGAAATGGGTTGAAAATGGTTGAAATCTTGAAATGGAGGTGTTGGGTTGAAATACACACGATTTGGACGGTCAAATGGTCCGATTTCATGTGGAAATGTCCGAAAATTGAGAGGGGTGAGAGAGCGTTTCGATTGAGAGAGTTGGGTGAAAAATGGGTTTGAAAAACAGAAGCATTGCTTTTATAGCTGAGTCATTCCTACGAATGACTCCCATTCGACCGAATGACTCTGCGGCCGAAAAGCTTCACTGAATAAACATATTCGTACGAATGAGGGTTCATTCACACGAATGGTTGTGTGTTTTATAATTTTGATTCTTTTTTAAATTGTTTTGGTGGAATTTCGTTAATATTGTTATTATTTTGTATTATCGGTAAAAGTCTTACGTTGACATTTGTATGAATCGTCACCCATACAAAAGTCGCGTTGAATTTAACAGCTAACATTGTTTTATACTGTAAAGATATCATTTAGTGTATCATTTAGGGTTCATGCCGATATCTTGTTTGATCGACATTCCAAATGTTATCCATTCTGATTTTATTCATTGTTTTCCCACACAAGGTGTTTGTCTTTTCTTCTGATTCATGTTTGTGTGATTCAATGGATTTTCCTAATAGTTTTAGGAATGATCCGTGTATTTTGGTTGTTGTTTATTATCGTTATCATCACTCTCGTAATACATTCTCCTACACTATGGTTGTGTACATACTTGGATTCAGACTCAAGGTAGCTCGTGTACCGGTTGTCATAGTGTCCCCCTGTTGAAGGAATTTCGTCCCGAAATTTGAAATGTGTCATCAGGTCCTCATTTTCCTGTGAATGTTCTAGGAGACAACCGGCATAAATTTGAGCTTTCACGTTTCCATGTAGTATTGAGACGTACATTGGAAAAATGTGATTATTGTCTTTCATCCACTTGAATGTAGTTCATTCGAGTCCTGTGAGTTGCCGACTGTAGTTGTCGGTTTGTGGTTCGGTATGGATGTACTGAGTGTATACACGAAGTCTCACGGTTCACGATGACGTAATGTGGTCAACTCGTTTTACACAGGCGGTTGATGCGCAAATGATGTTACCATATCATCTATGTTCCTTTGTCATTTCTTTATCGAGTTGATGGTTGTAGTTTGGATAGAAGCAGATGTATGAGTTCGATCAGTCACTGTAACACCAGTGCCGGAAACGTCACCGGAACAGTGATGTGCACAGTAACTCCGACATAAACTATGTGAACCACTTGTATGCTATTATCATGTAATGCTTGACACAAAACTATTATGCAAAATTTTTCTGAAACCTTATTAAATCTCACGATTTAACAGTCAGAAACATATCAGACAACACAGAACTGTCACATAAATGATTGTTAGGATGATATTATGTATAAACATATCGACGGATTATTCGTATAGGTGACGATCTGTACGAATATATCTGAAAGTTTAACGTTCTGAATGATATCCGATAATTAGAAAACGATATTCAAAAGTATAGCCATCGTCGAGTTCGTACGGGTGACAATTCGAACGAATACGCGCGACGACTGTACGATTCGATTTTAAACAGTAAATTAAATATTTTCAAAATTTTAAAATAAACAGAAGATATTTAGTTAATTTACTAGGAATAACCACTTAAAATAATTTTATAAATCTTATTTTAAGACCGAATCGTTTCGTTACGAAAACGAAAAAAAAAACCGACGCCTATACGCGAAACCGAGCGAAACTGAACACCGGGTATGTTGAAAGCCTTTAATGAGGCTTTTAATCCCTCCTTTTCCTCACAACCACTCCATCTTCAACCTCTCTCCCGTCACTTTCTCTCTCTACTTTCTCTCTCTAGAACCTTACACCATATCTTCCTCATCTCTCCACGAAATCTTGTGATTTTGGTGTCCAAACGACCATCACAACTCGTAGATCATAGAAGTACAGCCGATCTAAGCTTGGAACCAACAGATTCGAGGTAAAAACCCAACTTTTGCTGCAATTTTAGGGTTTTGAAAACCCTATTTCGAACCCCCTTTGAAAACCGGTTCTAACCACTTCAAGCCTTAGGGAAATCACTCTAAACACGCTTAGAACGAAGTAAGAACATGAGCCACCATCAATCCTACCCATTTAAATCACAAAACCACCGCTGCCATGGAAGCGTTCAAACGGCCGAATGGGTGGTCACCCAGCTAGGCTGAATGACCCTAAGGCCGAATGAGGCCTTTGGTCAAAAGGCGACATTCGCCTGGTTCCCTCTCCTTCGGTCCCAGCTCATTCGGTCTCTCCTGATTCGGCCACCATCTCCATCCATTCGGCAGATCACATTCGACACAAGCTCATTCGCCGAATGGCCACAGCTGAAGCTGCCTATTCGACCGGCCCATGTGCTAGTTCGGTCGGCACCTCCTCATTCGGCCAACCTTCATTCAATGGCTATGATTCGGCCAAGGTCTCACTCGGCAGTCCTTCGGTCGGGTACCTTCTCCTTCGCGGGCCTTGGTCATTCTCCCACCTCTCTTTCGGTCCAAGTCCCATTTGGTTGGGACCCAAACCCATTCGAGAAAAACAAACCGAGACCATAGGGTTGCAAATCGTGGGGGTTACTAAGTCACGAGGCACATATGGGAGGACTTAAACTTACACACACACACACACACTTCATGCGTGCATGGTGTGTGTGTGCATGGGGAACTTATTAGGGTTTCATAATATGAGATCAACTTAGGATATCTAAAGCGTAAACGAGTTGCAACAACAAAAGAATGATTACATGGGGAGTGAATTAAGATGCATAAATCCTTTTCAATAAAATATGAATTAGGGTTTTCTTAAACGATAGTTATCTTAAAATCCTAATCATGTCTAAATCCTTATATAAATCCTTTTCAAACTATTTTGTTTTACTTCGGGACTGAGAAACATGTCAAATTGTTTTATATAAATGCATTATATAATTGTCGTCATGTCTTATGAAATGCTTATTAATTTATGTTTATAAACTGTTAACTGTTAAGTTGTTTATTCATTTGGTTTATGCTAGATCCTTATGATTTCAGCTATAAACCATCATGATTATATGTCATGATGGTATATTTTCACAAACATATACTTTCTCAAATCATTACTTATAAAATTTCTCAAATGTATACTTTCGAACGTATGATTTGTTATACTTAAGAACTGTTGCTCAAAACTTACACTCAGTGCTTTTAAATTAATACTCAATATTAATTGCCCAGATGCTTTATGTTCAAATACTATATTCTCAATTACTTAAATACTTCAAGTTTACACATTTTGAAGCTAAGTTACTTTTGTGTACAAGTACTGTACGCTCAATCCGTTACTTAAATACTTTTAAATCATATATGCTTGGTAAGTATAATCGTTCACCTAGATTATGTCTATGTAAACTTATTTCAGGTTTCATAAAGGTTTATTTACTTACCATAAGTAGATAATTGTTTCATTCTATGTATACTTTTTCAACGGTCTATTTCGTCGGTCTATTTTCAATGGTTAAGAACGGTCAAGAACGGTCAATACGGTCAAGGACGGTCAATACGATCAAGGACGGCCAAGAACGGTCAAGAATCTTGTAAGACAGACTGATTGGCCGACGCGTCTTGACATTTGTTAAGCCCTACTAGTCATTCAGTGTTCTTCATGATTCATCTATGGTTGGTGATGAGTAACTAGGATGATATTGGTTTCCATTAGATGACTTTTTGTCACCTCAAGGAACCCTTTATCAAAACACCGATGTTACGAGTCACATCTCGTTCTGTTATGGATTGATACTAAATTCCTTTGGGTATTCAATTGTCCATAAAGGTAACTCTCAAAAACGTATTTGGATTGTAAGTAAGACGCTTAATTGTCATTAACATCAATGTCCTATGTGGCTTAGTATTTGGTGGGATGGCGTCTGGGCGGGTAGTAGGCTCGTCCCTTTCGTATGCCCTATATATAAGCATACCGAGTTGGATGATACAGGTGATGTTAATGAGGTTAAGATTGTTACTTGTGTGCGTGTTTTAAACTCTTAAACAGAATGTTTTAAAGGTGGTAAGGGAATAGAATTGAATGGTAGGTAAAATGCTTAATTATCACTAACAACAATGTCATATGTGGTTTAGTATGTGGTGGGATGGCGTCTGGGCGGGTTGTTGGCTCGACCCTTTCGTATGCCCAATATATAAGCATACCGATCTGAATATTACAGGTGACGTTAATGAGGTTAAGGTTTTACCTAAAAGGTTTGCAAAGCTATTTTTCAAATACTAAAACCATATGAACTCACCAACCATTGTGTTGACTTTGTTTTCTTACATGTTTTCTCAGGTGACGTACAAGAATAAGCTTAGGCTCAGGATTGCATGCTAGGATGCTCAGTTAGAGGACCTAGTAGTTTTGGAAAGCACATCTTTTGTTGATCATTGTGAATCATTTTTGATATCTTGTACGAATACAAGATAGTGAACTTATGATTCATTTGCTTGATTTACCTTGTTAAATTATTGACAATTGTAATTTAACTCTGTAAATTCTAGTTTAATGTTATTGTGCTTTAGTATTCTTAACATTGATGCGATGTACACAATCTGATCATCATGATTATCACCCTCGATACACGCCCCGGGAACCTTCCGCCCGGCGGGGAACTCGATCCGTCCCGCCGGCTCGGGGTGTGACAGATTGGAATCAGAGCTCAAGGTTATAGACAATAATAGGTCATTTACTTAAAACGGTTTAGCCTAGACTATAACTTAGGGACCCTCATGTAGAGAACATAGGAATTAGGAATTTACTTGCATTGTGTCTTCTGCATTCGATCATTGCACTAACCAATATTCTGTTGGTTGTGATCAGAATGTCACCAAGAAGACAACCATCATCGCCCTTCCCTTCGCAGGAGACGGACCCAGCAGTTGATGCACTCGCAAACCTGATCACTGAACAGTTGATGGCGGTTCTCCATGGAATCATCACCCGGATCAGGAACAGTGAGGAGTTTGCTATGAACTTCCCACTACTATCTGCAAAGAAGAAGGAACCAGAAGAAGGAGAAACCAGCAAGAAACCTAAACGTCGTTGTGCAAAAAGGCGAAAAAGAACTGTGAACTACACTGAAGCTGAACCTATCAGTCAAATCCTGCCAGATTTGACTACAGGAGTCAGTACTCATTATGAGGGAAAAGCCCCTCTCTTCTGTTCAGCTTGTTACTACTATCATCGAGCTAAACTTTCATGTGTACAATGCACGCGCCGTGGAAAAACGGGACACTGGATGCAGCAGTGTATGTCCCTAATAACCTCTACTCCCCGTCAATATGTTGGTACATTTCCTAAATGTGCCAGATGTGGTTTTCACCATGGTGAGAAGAAACCTTGTAGACACTGTCTGAATTGTGCGAAATACGGACACTGGATCCAACAGTGTCGGTTTATTTACACTAGGAAACAGGAACAAAAAGCGAGCACCTCTACTTCCTCTCAACATAACAACAACTGCTACACGTGCGGAATGCACGGGCATTTCGCAAGGAACTGCCCTAGGAGAATGCCTCTAGCAGACCCAGCGGTCACTGAGGAATTACTCGCTTTACCAGCTCCTGGGGAACACTCGGAGTCTGATGACCCCATAGGTATGCAAATTTCAACATCATACGTTAAATTATTTATTGGTGTGCTATTCAGAAATGGATAATGTGTTGTGGTTTTAGAAACAATAAATTTAAGATAACCGTAAGCAAACTCGGTGTCAAAAAGATAATTGGAATAATAACTTAAGGAACCCTTAGGTTAAATAAACGTTAAATGATTAAATAAAGATAGGGTAAATTTTAATTACAGATTAATTACTGTAATTAGAAAGAGAACCTTATCTGACTTGGGCACTAGAAGCCTGTAGAAATTCAAGATGCCCAAAGCTAGTGTGTAAACTTTCACTTTCCACCTAGACCTCATAGAACTTGAATTACTTAATTTAAGGAACTTTGGTTCTAGGATGATAAGTAGGACTGAATGTTAGAACTGTTCTGGAAACATAGCTTAACTAGATAAGTAGACCAGAAGAATCAGTTGCGAACAAGAGACGAAGGTATGCCAAAGACGAGTATTGGTAAGTGATATCCTTTATCCCATAAGTTTCATTTTGATACTTGTATGAATAAGAAATTTATCTTGTTCCTATTAGTATAACCACATAGGTATTCCATGAAAACCTAGAAACTCTTTTATGCGGTAGAAACAATGAGAGAATCCTTAGTTAATATATACAACATACTTAAAAAACCACAGCTAGCGATAAGGTTGTGTAACAATTGATGCTCATAGCATCAATTTGTCTTGAAACAATAAGGTGTTAGAGTTATGTAGGGATTAAGCAAAGCATAGCAATAAGACAACTGTGAACAATAAGGCGAGCAAGACTCTGAAGCAATACTTGAGGACTCGTACTGAAAGCAATGACATGGAGAGACAAAAACAAGATACATCTAATTCATAATGGATGAGTCAACATAAAAAGACTCATTGTATATTGGATCAGATGGTATAAATAACATAGAAATAAGCATGATGCAACTTTGAGGGTAGATCACGAGAAATGGTTTGCCGAATAACTCTAGATCAAATCGATCGAGAGGATGTGAAAAGGCCTACACATACATGTCATTGACGAATCAATAGGAATTTCGAAATTTTGCAGTCAAATACTGAACGAAACGGTGTTCCAACCAATAAGACTCAGTGGAAATCCCAAACGCGACCCAGAGTTCATTTGGGAGCGTAGGGACATCACACCAAACGAAGTTTCCCCACTTGTTACAAGGAAAGTTGTACCTGATAATAATTGTTAAATTTCGAGACGAAATTTCTTTAACAAGGGGAGACTGTAACACCAGTGCCGGAAACGTCACCGGAACAGTGATGTGCACAGTAACTCCGACATAAACTATGTGAACCACTTGTATGCTATTATCATGTAATGCTTGACACAAAACTATTATGCAAAATTTTTCTGAAACCTTATTAAATCTCACGATTTAACAGTCAGAAACATATTAGACAACACTGAACTGTCACATAAATGATTGTTAGGATGATATTATGTATAAACGAATGCAAGGCTTACAGAACAAAACAACACGGATGTCCTTACGAGAATGCTAAATCGACGGA
The DNA here is from genome assembly GCA_009363875.1 of Mikania micrantha. Lineage (NCBI taxonomy): Eukaryota > Viridiplantae > Streptophyta > Magnoliopsida > Asterales > Asteraceae > Mikania > Mikania micrantha. The sequence goes on along the minus strand of CM018694.1, from coordinate 34,685,924 downwards.
TTATTCGTATAGGTGACGATCTGTACGAATATATCTTAAAGTTTAACGTTCTGAATGATATCCGATAATTAGAAAACGATATTGAAAAGTATAGTCATCGTCGTGTTCGTACGGGTGACGATTCGAACGAATACGCTCAACAACCGTACGATTCGATTTTAAACAGTAAATTAATTATTTTCCAAAATTTAAAATAAACAAAAGTTATTTAGTTAATTTACTAGGAATAACCACTTAAAATAATTTTATAAATCTTATTTTAAGACCGAATCGTTTCGTTACGAAAACGACAAAAAAAAAAAACAAACGCCTATACCGAAACCGAGCGAAACCGAACACCAGGTTTGTTGAAAGCCTTTAATGAGGCTTTTAATCCCTCCTTTTCCTCACAACCACTCCATCTTCAACCTCTCTCCCGTCACTTTCTCTCTCTACTTTCTCTCTCGAGAACCTCACACCATATCTTCCTCATCTCTCCATGAAATCTTGTGATTTTGGTGTCCAAACGACCATCATAACTCGTAGATCATAGAAGTACAGCCGATCTAAGCTTGGAACCAACAGATTCGAGGTAAAAACCCAACTTTTGTTGCGATTTTAGGGTTTTGAAAACCCAATTTCGAACCCCCTTTGAAATCCGGTTCTAACCACTTCAAGCCTTAGGGAAATCACTCTAAACGCGCTTAGAACGAAGTAAGAACATGAGCCACCATCAATCCTAGCCATTTAAATCACAAAATCACGGCTGCCATGGAAGGGTTCGAACGGCCGAATGGGTGGTCACCCAGCTAGGCCGAATGGCCTCAAGGCCGAATGAGGCCTTTGGTCGAAAGGCTACATTCGCCTGGTGCCCTATCCTTTGGTCCCAGCTCATTCGGTCTCTCCTGGTTCGGTCGGCACCTCCTCATTCGGCCAACCTTCATTCGATGGCCATGATTCGGCCAAGGTCTCACTCAGCGGTCCTTCGGTCAGGTACCTTCTCCTTCGCGGGCCTTGGTCATTCTCCCACCTCTCTTTTGGTTCAAGTCCCATTCGGTTGGGACCCAAACCCATTCTGGAAAAACAAACCGAGACCATGGGGATGCTAATCGTGGAGGGTTACTAAGTCACGAGGCACATATGGGAGGACTTAAACACTTACACACACACTTCATGCGTGCATGGTGTGTGTGTGTGCATGGGGAACTTATTAGGGTTTCATAATATGAGATCAACTTAGGATATCTAAAGCATAAACGAGTTGCAACAACAAAAGAATGATTACATGGGGAGTGAATTAAGATGCATAAATCTTTTTCAATAAAATATGAATTAGGGTTTTCTTTAAACGATAGTTATCTTAAAATCCTAATCATGTCTAAACCTGATTGACAACATTTTTGGAAAATTTAGCAAGCTCGAGGATCCATTGAGAACCAAAAACAATGGTCTAATGCTATAAGTGTTGATTTAATTATTAACACTTAACACTTAGACAATTTATAAGAACACATGACTACCTTGGGGTGGTTCATCGAACTACCTAGAGCAAAGTTATGCAAGGAAGCGATCAAAGAATCAGGAACAAGAAAAAGCTAGTAATGGGCTCACGGTTAATCAAATGTGATTAACACAAACCCATCATGATTAATTATATTTTTCTCTTAAATGAATTATGTTTTGACTAAGAGAAATTGATTTATAAATATTATTAAATTAAATTAAATGACTTCTAACAAATAACTTAACTTAAAATATGAATTATTTAAATGGGTTAATTAAAGACTTGTAATACTTAATTGTGGGATAAGGATTTTTAATGGGTAATGAGTTTAGACTAGTTAGATAGAATCTTTGAAAAAACATTAGTAACATAGGACACTTAGTTGCACATCGAGACCAAAACCCTAGTTTGCATCTATTATAATGACTTATAGTATTCGGATCTCTTAAAACCACTCAGGTGTTGAAGATACTTAAGCTACAATAAACGAGCGCGCTTTATCCGTTGTGATTCATATTTAGCAACACAGGTGAGTTCATTTGTCCCTTTTCAAACTATTTTGTTTTACTTCGGGACTGAGAAACATGTCAAATTGTTTTATATAAATGCATTATATAATTGTCGTCATGTCTTATGAAATGCTTATTAATTTATGTTTATAAACTGTTAACTGTTAAGTTGTTCATTCATTTGGTTTATGCTAGATCCTTATGATTTCAGCTATAAACCATCATGATTATATGTCATGATGGTATATTTTCACAAACATATACTTTCTCAAATCATTACTTATAAAATTTCTCAAATGTATACTTTCGAACGTATGATTTGTTATACGTAAGAATTGTTGCTCAAAACTTACACACACTGCTTTTAAATTAATACTCAATATTAATTGCCCAGATGCTTTATGTTCAAATACTATATTCTCAATTACTTAAATACTTCAAGTTTACACATTTCGAAGCTAAGTTACTTTTGTGTACAAGTACTGTACGCTCAATCCGTTACTTAAATACTTTAAAATCATGTATGCTTGGTAAGTATAATCGTTCACCAAGATTATGTCTCCGTAAACTTATTTCAGGTTTCATAAAGTTTTATTTACTTACCGTAAGTAAATAATTGTTTCATTCTGTGTATACTTTTTCAACGGTTAAGAACGGTCAAGAACGGTCAATACGGTCAAGGACGGTCAAGAACGGTCAAGAACGGTCATGAACGGTCAATACGGTCAAGGACGGTCAAGAACGGTCAAGAATCTTGTAAGACAGACTGATTGGCCGACGCGTCTTGACATTTTCAAGCCCTACTAGTCATTCAGTGTTCTTCATGATTCATCTATGGTTGGTGATGAGTAACTAGGATGATACTGGTTTCCTTTAGTTGACTTTGTGTCACCTCGAGGAGCCCTTTATCAAAACACCGATGATACGAGTCACATCTCGTTCCGTTATGGATTGATACTAAATTCCTTTGGGTATTCAGTTGTCCATAAAGGTAACTCTCAAAAACGTATTTGGATGGTAAGTAAGACGCTTAATTGTCATTAACATCAATGTCCTATGTGGCTTAGTGTGTGGTGGGGTGGCGTCTGGGCGGGTTGTAGGCTCGACCCTTTCGTATGCCCTATATATAAGCATACCGAGTTGGATGATACAGGTGATGTTAATGAGGTTAAGGTTGTTACTTGTGTGCGTGTTTTAAACTCTTAAACATAATGTTTTAAAGCTGGTATGGGAATAGAATTGAATTGTAGGTAAAATGCTTAATTATCATTAACAACAATGTCATAGGTGGTTTAGTATGTGGTGGGATGGCGTCTGGGCGGGTTGTAGGCTCGACCCTTTCGTATGCCTTATATATAAGCATATCGATCTGGATATTACAGGTGAAGTTAATGAGGTTAAGGTTTTACCTAAAAGGTTTGCAAAGCTATTTTTCAAATACTAAAACCATATGAACTCACCAACCATTGTGTTGACTTTGTTTTCTTACATGTTTTCTTAGGTGACGTACAGGAGTAAGGTTAGGCTCAGGATTGCATGCTAGGATGCTCAGTTAGAGGACCTAGTAGTTTTGGAAAACACATCTTTTGTTGATCTTTGTGAATCATTTTTGATATCTTGTACGAATACAAGATAGTGAACTTATGATTCATTTGTTTGATTTACCTTGTAATTGTAATTTAACTCTGTAAATTCTAGTTTAATGTTATTGTGCTTTAGTATTCTTAACATTGATGCGATGTAAACAATCTGATCATCATGATTATCACCCTCGATATCACGCCCCGGGAACCTTCCGCCCGGCGGGGAACTTGATCCGTCCCGCCGGCTCGGGGTGTGACAGTCACTCTTGATAACCCTTGAGAAGTTATCTTCAATCAACAAATCGACTCTTCTTGTCAATATCCACTTCAAGTTATGTACTGGGTACCGGTACTATGCTTCTCGATTGGGGTAGATTTACGAACATTGTTCGTAGAGATTTGGGGTTTGCTTAGTGAGTTAATCTAATTCATTTAGAATTCTCACTGAAGTTGTGTTTCCACTTTGTGTTTCCAGGAACACCTACTTCCCCACTTTATTCGTCATTCATAAGGAAGCGTATTGAATCGTATCCTTTGAATGATACGATTATGGTGTTGTTCCTTGGATGGATGTGTGTGGTTTCCTTTCCTCAACTTCCTAGATTCCCGATTAGCTGGTGGAGTTTTATGGATGTCCCCTCACCTTTCAATTGTGACTACGCCGAGGTTTAGTTCTGTAATTTGCCTTGGTATTGCAAATTATGGATTGTTCTCGGCTAGGTTTTTGGGATTCTGCACTTTGGAATTCGACATTGCTCGTCTCCTTCCCGATGATGATGTGCAGACAGGTTAGTTGTGACCTTGCACAATCTGGCAGCAAAGTTCTCTCGGAACTGTCCGAAGATATTTCTCTTGCAATTTCACTAGATTTTCCGACCAAGTTTTCCTTGAATCGATCACAATGTTCTCCTGTGAGTGATTGAGTTGGACGCTGCATGTAGAGGATGCTTTCCCTCTTGCTATGGAGAAGTGATGCTAACCTCCTATGGTGAGCTCGAGTAGGATGGGTTATGGCTTTCTCATGTTGGGTTGTTGACATTCCCACTCATTTGGGAGGTGAAGAATATCATTTCTTGACATTCTTCTTTGTTCTCTCACCGTACACGATCTTAATTTATTGACCTGAGACGATCAGAGGTCGTCTCTTCACATTCATCCTTAGGAATAACTCCTTCATTGTCTTCAGCAGTCATTGGCACTGCGGACACTGGATGTAGACTCTTCACCACCTGTATCTCCGGAGATATTTCAGTCAGTGGGAGGTTTTCTTCGATGACCCACGAGGATGTCCTTAACGGAAATCAGACCTCGTCACTTAGATACTTTTGTTTGACACGACGCGACAGTTCTTTTGGAAAGAAATGTCTTAAGAAACAAGTGTATTCTATGCTTCCTGATATACGAGACTTGTTTTGTTTATTTGAAAATCACACAGTTTACACTTCTTTCTTGTTGTTTAACATTGTTTGTTGTGTACTCGTTTTAAAATCATTCAAGACCAGGTCATGAATAGTTGTTTGGTTTAAAAAAAACTCATGTTGTTGTTTGTGTGGTATGTTCGTAATATCACCCATATGATCATTTACCAAACCTAAATGATATGCCCTTGTTGATTAGTTCCCATGGAACTAATCAGAGTTGTTGTTTCACGTTTCTATGCGTGTAACGTACCAGACCTATGGCACCATCTACGTTACCGTCGGTTGACCCGCGTCAACTAATGGTAAATGACTTTAAAGGGACTTACTTAAGAATTCCTAGCGAATTCTTGATGTGTATGTTGTGTGGACACATGCTCTAGTGAATTACCCTAGACAGATACCATGCAAATATGTTGTTTGTTTGATAGGGATTCCCAAGAAAATGATTGTTTTCGATTGTGCACTACACAGTTCCCCGGGTCGTGTCTGTTCACCCATTCGTTGGGCACAAAGCCTCGAACTGTTTTGATGAACGTACATCTTCTCGCTGATTTGTGTTTGAACCCACGAAACTCATTTATTGTTGTTGAGTTGGAAAAGTTGAATGGAGCGAGAACGCTCAGTAAAATGATTAAAAGTGCACTTATTCGAATAACATTCGAATAAGAGGTTGATAGTTGATCATTTTATTGAAATTTTTTGAAAATATCTCTTATTCGCTGATCATTCAAATAAGACGGCTCATGTTCTCAGCCCCAAATGATTTGGAAGGCAGTAAGTTAAAGAAAAATGGTCTTTGAACTCACTGGGAGTTATCGGTCGTCGATGCACTCACTCGGTATGTTCTTTCGGTTTTGTAGATTTAAAGAATCGATTAACGGAATCCTATCAAGAATCAAATATATGCGGAATCTATATTTGATCTATATGAATCAAAGACGAACAATCATTTATAAACATCATTTCATAGAATATAACAATCTGATTACAATGAAGTGGACAAGAAAACACAGTTCTTAAAATCTCACACAGAGAAAACAGATATGTCTCACACTCAAAAAACTGAAGAAGTGACAAACCTCTAGACAAACCTGCTATATATACAAACTGTTCAGCGAACCTAGCCGAACCCATAAGTTCGCCAGCCGAACCTTGAGGTTCGCTGGACGAACCTTTACAACATATAACCTAGGTTCGCCGAACCTACTTATGTTCGTGGCCTAGACGAACCTTAGCCAAACATCTAATCACTTGTACATTTTGAAAAGCAAACTATTACAAAAATTTCCTAACAGGTTTGAATCATGTGTTATGAATTATTTGTTACTAAATTAAGTGTTGGGTGGTTGTGTGTTCTATGTCTTGATGTGATTTTGGAAAATGTGTTTTCATTTGTATTATTTGATTAGATTTAAAATTGGGTCTAGGTTTTGGTTCTATCGGTGTGTATGGTGTTCGATAGGACGTTCAACACTTAGCCATTTTTGGGCTTCTCTTGGTGCGAATGGCCTATTCGTGCGAATGACCTTCATTCACACGAATGGAATGATGCGAATGCATACTCTCATTTTGGTGCTCCATTCGTGCGAATGTGTCTTCATTCGCATGGTTGTCCCATGCGAATGAGTCCATGTCATTCGTGTGATTGCTCATCCGTTTAGCAGCACGTTCGAGTGATTTTCTCAACGAATGAGGCATCTAATTCGAACAAATGAGACCTTCGTATGGCTCATTCGCCTGCAGATTCAAAAAGAACGTCATTTTTAAAATCGATGGTTGTGTCTGGGGTTTTTACAGTCAAAATTGATGATAAAACGTTTTAGAGTGTCTTGGTGCAAGGGACCGGTGCTAATACTAATTGTAGAGCTCGCATTTGACCGGAATGGGTTGAAAACGGTTGAGATCTTGAAATTGAGGCGTTAGGGTTGAAATACACACAATTTGGTGAAAAATGGGTTTGAAAAACGTAAATGTTGGTTTTATACATGTGCTGTCGCACGAATGAGTCATTCGTACGAATGACTCCCATTCGGCCGAATGACTCCGTGGTAATGAAGCTTCACCGGATAAACCTATTCGTACTAATGAGTGTCTATTCATACGAATGGCTGTGTGTTTTAAAATTTTGATTGTTTATTAAATTGTTTTGGCGAAATTTTATTAAAATTGTTATTATTTTATATCAGCATTATAAGACACACGTTGGCATTTGTATGAATCGTCACTCATACAAAAGTAGTCTTTGCCTAAATCGATGACATTGTTTTGTACTGTAAAGACATCATTTGACTTATCGAGTATAACAAAATATCCATATGGATCATCACCCATGCAGATATCTCGTTGGATCGATATTCCAAATGATATATATTCAGACTTTTGTTTATTATTTTTCCCTCACAAGGTGTTTGTCTTTTCTTCTAATTCATGTTTGTGTGATTCAATGGATTTTCCCAACTGTCTTAGGAATTATCCTTGTATTTTATTTGTTTTTTATTTTCGTTATCATCACTCTCGTAACTCAGTCTTTTACGCTTGTCGTGTACACCCTTGGATTTCAGACTATTGGTAGCTCGAATACCAGTTGTCAAGCCATGAAACGAGCATCACGATCTGTTATTATACTTAAGAGAAGCCTCACCCACTTTATATCCAAAATATGCTTCTCAAAATCTCCTTGACTTATCCAGAGAAACCTCACCCACTTACACCATTATGGACTCAGCCAAAATTGGTCAAAAACCCAGACCTGTTATCACTCATTCTTTCATAAGAAGATAAAAGAGTGTAGCCAGAAAGTCCAAAACCCCCACAGCCAAACCCAAGAAGCCCTTAACTCCCATACTAGAGTCAAACATGGACTCAAATGATAATCAGTCTATCTCTTCTCTAAGGCCAAGAAAAAGAAGGCTTAGATTGGCTGATGATGATGAGTCTGACTTTTATCTACCCAAGACTACCAAATTTCCCCCTCTAATAAAACCAGCTGAGGCTGCAGCTGATAAACCTCAAACCTCTCCTCCAATAGAATCTTACTCCCCAAAGAGACGCATCCCTTCAATTGAAAAGATTCAGAAACAAATAAATGAAGAGGACGAAAGGGAGAAAAGATCTTAGTTGATCTTGAAGCTTATGGCCTTGAAGGAGAAGAGCTGAACATGGCATATCAGGATCAGATAAATCTAATTGATCAGCAACAAAATAAAGCCTATATGGCTGACAGGGAGAAGATCATAAAATTCTTGCTGAATGAAGGTAAGTACAAAGTAGAAACCTTCATGAACTGGGATATAACGAGCCTGAGAAAAGAAGCTTAAGTTCTTTCTAAAGAATAAAGGAAGAAAATAAAAGTTGATGATACAATTCCACTTGGTGAAGCTCAAATTTCTGAGACTTCTTCTCAGATTCGGATGATGATAATGATTCTAGTGGAGATACTTTGTCTACAAGCAAAATGATCTCAAGAAAACGACCATATTCGGACATCTTAAATGATGCAAGTCTAATTGACATTGAAAAGAGACAAAGAAGATCATCTGATGATAATGATTCAGATTATGTTCCATCTGACACAGATTTTCATTTTGATTCTCATGTTCATACTTCCACTTCACCTGTTACTTCTCCATCAACTTCTACATTACCATCTTCTCCACCAATTTCAATGACCATTCCTTCTATTGCTACCTTTTCTACTCCACCTGTTATACCAGTTTCCCCATCGTCTTCAACTTCTGATTTGAATAACATGTTTACTGATCTTTGCAGCTTAGTCTACTCAGTTAGCTTTCTTAGGATCCCCAACCCCCCTTAGATTTATTAACAAGAAATTCATTTATTACCGACTGATTACTCATGTTTCTTTGTTTAATAATGTCGATGATATTTAACATGAGGATTTATTTGAATAAATCCTCATTTTAAATAACATCGACATTATTAAACAAAGAAACATGAGTAATTTTGTTCTTTAAATAAACATAGTATATATTTAATTAGGTCATTATCAATATTATTGTTAAGAAAATATATATTTATAAATGTTGTGGTATTTAAGTGATCAATACCAATGTGTAGGACCTCGGAAACGGCTAAGTTCCTTGCGGATTTTGCTCGGTAGGCCCTCGAATAGTTAAGAAGCCTATTCGGGGGTTTTCCAATCGACATTTTGATCGAAATCGAACACCACGGGTCTGAAAACGAACTTGGAAGGCAAGGCGCGGCTCTGAAACCTAGGGAATTGACAGAGAATGAGCAGAGATCTGAAATATTATGTTTTTGCAGGTATTTATAAGGACCTACAAATCGCACAAATGGGTCACACGAATCAGCATTCATACGAACCACGATCCACGAATGAGCCATTCACCCAAATGAATCAGATCTCTGATTCGTTCGTACGAACGAATAAGAATCCTAATTCCTTTCATATTTGGTCATTCGTTAAGCGTTCATTCGTGCGAATGAACTCATATTTAGGTTCATTCATACGAATGGTCCTGTTTGATATCAAAAGTCAAAGTCAAACATGTTAAACACAAATAAACAATGCAAAATACTTGATTTCATTGATAACTAAAGCTTTACATATAGTCATAAACTATTGCATATGAACTAGGGACAAACGGTGCATCTACAAACTCCCCCTTGGAGCTAGTTCCATACTTTAATGGCTTCAATCTTCAAAAAATTTTCTTTAAGAGCTTTCCAGTCTGCACTAGCATATACATCAAATGCAAACTAGAGTCTGATCACTCTCATATACTGCAAAGCTTGCTCCATATCATCAATGTCAAAGAAAATCTGACACCTGTAGAGGGACTTAACAACTTCCTCTATCAGTTTTGTCAGCCACATCGGGTCAAATACTCTGATCAAGTCCCACTTTCCTTCCTTGCACAAAACTATCACTGCCTATGAAGTTCTGCCATCGTAATACCACCATTGGAAACTACTCACAAAGCCTTGAGGCATCTTCCTGAGAGGAATAGTCTTCATGACTTTGGGAGGTAGACACCTCAGGATAACTTTGTGCTTTCTTGTCAGAGAATCAATCTCTGGCAGGTAGAATTTTTCAGGTTGTTGAAGCAGGAAGTTCACCCATCTCTTTCTGTATTCGGACTTGATTTGCCTAGCAAACCAAGATGACATACCAGAATCCTCACAATACAACATGTTCAGACGTATGAGCTGATTAAATTTGAAGCCTGGCAACGTCTTGAAGTCATGCGAGAATTTTAAATACTGAATTCCCCTTTCTCTTTTCACTCCATAGCGTCCCAAGTCCTTCAAGTATGCCAAACACAAAATGGAACCTCCAGATTTGTATCATTTGGTCTTGTAGACTTTAGTGTATTGAGCTGGAGTAGGGGGATGCTATCCTTTTTAAGTGTCTGCAAGTAAGCAGCCCACTCTTCCTTTCTTTTTTGGATATCTTCTACTGAAGCCTCCTTGTCTCCTTCCTTCTCGTCAATCTTACGTTTGAGTTCTTCTTCTAAATCTTGACGAAATAGATCAGTAAAGGTAGGAAGCTCTTTTTCTGTAGAAGTGTACTCTATGGCCTCTTCATCATCCATGTCTTCTAAGATGACCTCATCAATATCATCATATGATTCAAGAATAGGGAGATCTGAAGCAGGAACCGAAAAATACAACAATAACGTCATCAGGATTTGACCTGAATAGCTTAGCTATCTGCTCCTTTGTAAGACCGTGAATGATATCTCCCTCTTCTTGTGAGAGCTCACCGAGTGCTGTATAATGCCCTGAGCATCAAGAATCAAAGTCAACGTATCGTCAAGACGGCGTCTCAGTGGCACAGCTTCTATTTCCTCGGAAGCCTTTCCTTCTTCAGCTGGTTTGGGGGATGACACAGGAGCTTTGTCATGTTTGCTCTTGGTTCGGATCTCACCGGTAGAGGACTGCGGTGAAGAACTAGATGAAATGGAAGCGGCATCCCCAGCTCCGTCATTGTCATCCTGGTCATCATCGTCATCAGTGATATCATAATCTACCTTTTCCTCATCAGTATCATCTTCTTCATCTTCTTTATCTGAGTCATCGGAAACAGGATTGGAGGCCTCAATCATTGGTGTAGATTCTCTTAGTCTCTCAACTGCCTTGGATAAATGCTCATTATAAGTCTCCAGAGCGAGAATCCTCTCATTATCCCCATAAACCGTCAAGGCGAGCTGATTGTGCTCATCCCCTGACTTAAGAAGACGATCTTCAAGTTCAGCATTACGGGCTCTCAAATATGCTCTGTGATCTGCATCGTGCAAAAGTAGAGCATCCTGATCATTGACTCTTTGTTTCAGCTGGCTATTGCTTGATCTTGCTCATGGTTCCTGTCAATCAATCGAAGTACCAAACTGTTTAGTGCGCTAAGCTGTTCAGCAACTGAAACAATTGGTATGTATGGATCTGTACGTGTAGTGGAGGGACCAGAGGAAGCAACTGTGAATATGGCAGCAGGAGTAGAGGAAGTCTAGGTAAAAGTAGCAGTCGAACGTCGAGGTATCGTCCCAGACATGGACAATGACGAAGCCCGCACTGTTGCAGTAGATATAGCAGTGGAGGCTGCAACAAATACAAATTATGTCCTCCTCTGTAATACAAATCTAGCCCTCCTCCTGTTGGCGGGTGGTGGTGAAGATGTCTGAGTAGCAATAGCGGTGGAGGCATGAGGAGGTGGGGGAATATCAAATTCTGGAATGAAAGAGGGATCCTCAATCTCCTCAGCACTTAAGTCTTGTTCCCTCGGCCTCTTCCTCATCCATACAACCTGAGATCTGAGGCTAGTAGTGACACACTCAGTCTCAGGTTAAGTCTCTTCCGATTTTGTATCATCAGAGGCTGCATCATCTCCTCCATCAATGTTCTCCATGTCAGAATCATGGGCATTCACCCCTCATCAGCAGATGTAGTAGCACCGATCTCCAAAGAGGCAGATATAGTGGCTAAAGAAGCAGTAGTGGCTACACCAGCATCAGCAACATCACCAACATCACTAATATCACCAGCATCTCCACCAACACCAGCATCATCATTACTAGCACCACCATCACCAGTTGCACCCACATCTTCATCATCACCATCATCACTGTATACCTGAGGAACAGTCATGTCCTCAACATTAGAATCAGAATCGTTGTGTCTCCATCTCCTCTTGGCAGGTGCCACATACTATGGATTGATGAGATGTCCGAATAAACCCTTAAAATGAAATACACTAATTTTGGTTCATCGTTTCATTGTTTCAGGTATTGTGTTAATCAATAAAGAAACGATTTATGATCAGAAGAGCTTAGTATCACGGATAAAAATGAAACGATGGGTAAAGACTTTCGAATGGACGAATGGAAACACTCACAGTTAACGAATTGATAATGAGGATGAATGAGTCTTCGGACGAATCAAACGACTTAAATATGAGTCTCATCTGTGCCGGAGTCTCATTCGTGTGTACAAACCATTCGTCAGTGAAGTTCATGCGAATCAGTAGTTCATTCGTGTGAACCATTCGTTCAAGTGATTCATTCGTCTACGATGTTCAAGCGAATTAACCATTCGTATGAGTGATTCATTCGTGCGAATAACCAACCAAAACAATTCATTCTTGCGAATGGATACACAACCTTAATTCCTTTTGACCATTTGTCAAAAACAAGCACTAAAACACAACAATTATAAAGTTTTGTCTGGATTGATGATAAATTGAGACAAGATTGAATATCTAAACAAATAAATGATCATTTTAAAAACAAGAGTGAAAATATTTTTGTATTTTTCTGATAAGAAGAAACTGTACAACTAATCTATAACAAGAAAATCACATATTTTTGTTAGCAATCTTTCAGGAAAGAAGCATATATACTAGAACATATCAAATCAGCATTCTTGAGTGTCATACTTATGACACTTTTGGTTTATGACACAATTACTAATATAATTTTCCATTCTAAACCTAACCAAAATTAATTTCTTTCACAAATAAGTCAACATCCATATTTTCTGACTGAGTTACTTGTTCTACTCAACTAACAAAGGTCATAAACAGTTTATATCTCATCTCTATATATCTTAATACCTGAGATCATAAATTCCATAAGGTTCCAAGTTATTTTGTTTTTGCATTTTTCTTTAACAACATTCTCAAGTTCAATACGTTCTCTTGGACGGCTTCAGCTAGGTGTTTACAAAGCAATATGGCACGTTTCAGAACTGTATAAACTAAGATTTTTAGTTTTATCCAAATGGATGGCTTCAACTAGGATGCAATCTAGTATTTGGCACATATATGGAACCAAAATTATTTTTATTTTTGTATTATTCTAGCTTATCCTATCTAAATGGACAGCTTCAGCTAGGCTGTGACCCAGCAATATGGCACGTGTACAGAGTCAGACTTACTTTTATTTTCATGTGATTCAAACATTATTATCTGAATGGACGACTTCAGCTAGGCTGTGACCCAGCAATATGGCACGTCTACGGACTTGAACTAATGAATCTTTGGAAACCTCATAAGATCCTATGATACTGCCTAATTTGAGTTATAATCTATTAATCCCTTAGGTTAGTCTTCTAGAGTAGATCCCACACATCAGACATTTTGAACAATTAGCAATTGTCTAGAAACTTGTAACGCAAGCCTATCAGTACATCATACCATAACACCTATGTGTTTTCAGTTTGTACACTCAATTTTGCTTCAAATAATATGATTGATTAACACATCAGTTTCCATCTAAGACTTTCTCTATTTTTCACAATTTTTAAATGTTTTTGGTTTTTTAATGGAATACTTTTTCTCCCCCTAAAAACCTAAAACTGAAAATCTTTTTGGGTTTTTGAATAAGTAAAAGAAATGCAAAGGAAATTTTGTACATACAGGACAAACTAATAATAAAGAAAATGATCATTTGTTTGAGTCAGATGAAGGAATGACTTCAATTTTCTAAAAAACACCATTAGCCGATAACAGATATAGAAATATGGGTTTATCAAAAGCTTTAGTGTAAAGATCGTCTTTCTGGTGATCGGTGTGAATCTTAACAACATAAATTAATTTTTTTTTCAAAACAGTCACGTTTGAAGTGATATTTAATGTCGATGTGTTTTGTTTTTGAAAACTAGACAGGATTTTTAGTGACAGCAATGGTAGCAGTGTTATCAACAAAGATAGGAGTGCTGAATCCAGATGATTTGAGAGCAACAACTTGCAGCTGCAATGTATTCAGCTTCACACGTGGAAGTCGACACCAACGTTTGCTTCTTGCACTGCCACATAACTAGGCGTTTTCCAAAGAATTGACACCCCACAGATGTTGATTTGAATTCTCGCTTGCATCCACCATAGTTCGAGTCACTATAAGCAGTCAGTTCAAAATTATCATCATTAGGATACCATAAGCCTAGATCCGGGGTACCCATAAGATAACGCAAAATCCTTTTCACGGCAATGAGATGACAAACTCTTGGCTTTGATTGATAGCGTGCACACAAACAAGTAGCAAACATGATGTCTGGCCGAGAAGCAGTGAGATACATAACAGATCCGATCATTCCCCGATACAGAGTGGCATCAATTAACTCCCCCTTTTCATCTGGAGTAATCACGTGATTAACAGCCAGTGGGTACCAGCAGGTTTTGCATATAACATACTGAACCGGCTTAGAATATCACCAACATACTTGGTCTGATGAAGAAAGATCCCTGCCTCAGATTGATCCACTTGCAATCCAAGAAAAAATTTCATTTCTCCCATGGAGCTCATCTCAAACTTGTCCTTCATAACTTTCTCAAAATCTTTGCACAAAACATCATTTGTGGATCCAAATATGATATCATCCACATATACTTGCAACAAGAGCAAATCCCCATCCTTCTCTTGAATGAACAACGTGCAGTCAATGACACCACTTATGAACCCGTTGTTCAGAAGGTGAGTAGAAAGTGTCTCGTACCACGCTCGTGGAGGTTGGTGCAATCCATACAAATCCTTGTCTAGCTTGTAGACCTGGTCACGATGTAATGGATCTTCAAACCCGGGAAGTTTATTGAGATACACAACTTCATTTATCACACCATGAAGGAATGCACTCTTAACATCCATCAGATAAACTTTGAACTTCTTGTAGGATGCATAAGCCAGGAAAATTCAGATTGCTTCAAGACGAGCAACCAGTGCAAACACTTCATTGTAGTCAATCCCTTCAATCTGTCTAAAACCTTACACCACCAGAAGAGCTTTGTTTCTGACCACAATGCCATGATCATCACGTTTGCAGTGTAGAACCCATCTGGTGCCAATAACTTTAGCACCCTTCAGTTTATCAACAAGCTGCCAAACTCCAAGCTTCTTAAACTGCAGCAACTCTTCCTACATTGCTACCCATGATTCTTCCTTCAAGGCTTCAGTAATGGTTCTGGGTTCAACTTGGGAGATAAAACATGAATGGGCACAAAAGTTTACATTTGCCAAATCAAGTATGCCAGCAAGACCACCTGAAATAATTGGTTTCTAGTCTTCACCCCATCATTCAAGTTTCCAATGATGTTCATCTGAGGATGCATGTTGTTAATTCTTCCCACCGGGTGAGCAGGAACAAAACCTTCTAGATCAAGATTATTAAGATTAAGATCCTCAAGTGCAGATACAATATTTTAAATATCTGGTTCTGGAGCATCAGGCTGAGAGTGATGATCATCTGAGTCTGAACTATCATCATGTCTCTGCATGGGATCTGGAACAGATGAGGGTTGCACTGGTTCACTAGGTGCATTTTGTGCATCATACATCATTTGAACAGCAACATCTTCATCAGAATACATGGGAAGCATATTGAATGAGTCAAAGAGGTTAGTATTATTGAACATCCAGTTTGGACCCTTTACAGGTGGTGGCATAGTGTATCTATGAACATCCACATGTAGGCCTGTAAACGAACCGAACGAACACGAACACAGGCATGTTCGTGTTCGTTCATTTTAACTTAACCGAACACGAACACGAACACCTTAACGAACATGAATTTTGTGTTCGTGTTCGTTTATTAAGAACACGAAATGAACATGTTCGTGTGTTTGTGTTCGTGTTCGTTCATTAATAAATTTAACAAACTGTTCATGAACATAAACGAACACAAACGAACTAAATAAACGAACAAACATAAATGGACATTTTTTTAACACCATTGAACAATCATAAATGGACCACATGGTACCACTCCTCCACATTGTGAGTTGATCTTTTGTATACTCTTTTATTAGGAGTGTTATACCCAAGAAAATATCCTTCTTCCACCTTCTCATTGAACTTGCCTTGCTCATGTTTCTTAAATATTGTGCATGGAGCAGCAAAAGGTTCAAGATACTTTAGATTTGGTTTTCTGTTATGGATCAATTCAAAGCAACTCTTCCCATGTCTCTTGACGATCAACATCCGGTTCAAAGTATAACAAGCATTAGCTACTGCTTCATTCCAGAACTGAACCGGAAGGGATGAATCAACAAGCATAGTCCGAGCAGCCTCACTTAACATTATGTTCTTGCTCTTAGCAACACCATTCATCTTAGGGACATATGGAACACTAAATAGTTGGACAATTCTATGTTCATTGTAGAAGGTCTCCATGTTATGATTCTTGAATTCCGTCCCATTATCTGTTCTAAGCATCCTAACCTTGAGCTTATAAAGTGATTCAAGCTTGGTAACAAGAACCTGAATACACTTGAACGTTTCAGATTTATCCTATCCTTCATAAAGAACACCCAAGAGTATCTGGAGTACTCATCAGTGATGACTAAGCAATATTGATCTCCAACGATGCTCTTGCGGTTGACCGGACTGCACAGATCCATGTGGAAAAGCTCAAGTGGGACAGTAATTGAGTGATACTTTTTGAGCTTATGAGACTGCTTGGTTTGCTTTCTCTTTTTGCATGAGACGCAGACATCAGACAGTTTGAAATTCTTTAAACTCACTCCTTTAACTAGATTGTTGTGAACCAAATGATTCATCTTCTGCAGACTCAAATGACCCATCTTCTTATGCCAAAAGATTGAATATTTTTCTGTTGCCTTGGACATAAAACATGAAGCTGTGGAAGATGTAGTTGAAGCTGTGGCCATGTTGAGACATACAAATCCTGCTTTCCAGGAGCTGACATCAAAATCCAGTCTTCAAGAATGGTGATACCTTGTTTGAGAATGTAGCAGCTAGAATCTTCAAAAAGAACTTTGTACTTCTTGTCACAGATTTGTGACATGGAGAGAAGATTGTTCTCTAGCTGCTTCACATACCTTAATTTGTCAAATGAAACTTGACCATTTGAAAAAATTCATTCTCCTATAATAAACCCCCCTTTGTCTCCAGCAAATGCTACATATCCTCCTCTGATTGGATTGACATTCGTAAGGACACATATGTCTCCAGTCATGTGCATTGATGCCCCACTATCAACAATCCAACTGCTGTTAAGAGCAGCATTTGGGGCAACCTGGACATACACAAATCATTAGTTAAAATTTGGAACCCAAGCCTTTACAGTCTTGGGTTTACCCAATGAGTCTAGGATTTTCATTTCAATCCATTGTCCAACTGAAATCATTTTATCTGGAAGGTTTAAAAATTTTTCAATTCTTGAAAATGAAGTCTTAGAGGACTTAGCCTTCCAGATAGTGTTTTTCCTTAAAGAATTTTTCAAATAGACAGAAGATGGCTTGGATTGTTGGATAGGAACAATCTTGGGTATATTTTGATCAACCATTACCCTTTTTCCCTTATCTTGAGACTTGGTGTGAGGTGGGTGTTTGGGTTTGACCTCCTTAACAACTGACTGATTTGTTTTTCTATATGGTGCAAAATGTGGTCTAGCCAATTGAGGATAAGATCTAGCAAAGTGTCCTAATGCACCACATTCAAAACAAGCTCATTTATCTTTAGAAAACAACTGCTTGGTTTTATGATGAAGCTGTTTGTTTTGAACTTTTGAGAGATGGTTTCTATGAAAACATGTTGATTTTGTCTTGTCATGTTTGAAACCCAAACCCTTTGTCCCATTAAAAGCAAAATTGTCAGTCTTGTTGGACCCACTTGCTACACGATCTAGTGAAGCCTTCACAAAGCCCATTGCTTTGGAGAATTTTGAAGATAAATTTGTCTTGGATGGGATTGGGTCAACCTTTTTGACACAAGATGTATGATTCTTAACAATGAACACATGAGGTGAAGAATCAGAATCATCCTCAAAATCAGAGACCCAATCCTCAACCACTCCCTCCACAAATGACTCTTCAGACAATAAAGAACCCTTATCTTAGATGACTCCAATAGGATCAATTACTAAAGGAGTTTTAACTTGAAAATCTTTAATTTCTTTGTCATTTGGTGAATTTACAAAACAATTTCGAACCGGTGGAGAACAATAGTTGTACTTTGTTTCTTTACCCTTTCCCTTCATATCAGTCCCATCATTGATCATGTGCTCAATAATATATGAAGCACTTTCATAGCTCTTGAGCTTTTGACTCAAAGTCTCATAGTCACATTCGACTATAGCTAGCTTCTTCTTTGTCTCATTAATTATGTTAAGATAAGAAGTGATAGCATCTTGCTTATTAAGAACAGGGTTCTCAGCCTCATGTAATTGCATGTTTAATAAATCAATTTTAGCTTGAAAATCTTTTTCATTTAATTTTAAAACACGATTTATAGGTCTCAAAACGGATCAAGAACCAAACTTTATCTTCATAATCATCATCAATGATCTCTAACAAGTGCGGAATCCAAGTTAGAATCAAGAAAGCAAGTAGAAAAATGCAAACATTTATAAATACTGAAAATTTCGAGTACAAGTGCCTCAATACGTTTAGAGAGCAAGTGCCTCGGGATTCTAACCTAAACCTGTACAAAAATACGTCTATTTATACTAGGCCTAGGTGTATTCGAAATCTAATACAAAAGTTCGAGTACACGAACACATCGTTTACTCGAAGTGATTGTACACGAATTTCGTCAAAATCCGAGCGTTGACTCTTCCGGTTTGACTTTGTCAGTCTTCAACGTGTAGTGGGCTCTACAAACTCCCCCTAGACTGGCGAAGTCATCCGATCGGAAGAGTGACGTTATGTGGCCCAGCTCCTGCATAAAGTTTCAACTCCATGGCATAAGCAACTGTGCGAGTGAATGGCTTAGCCTCCTCATCATTTCCAGAATACACTCGTATTGCAGACTCATGTAACTTTATCATGTCGTCCTTTCCATACTTCAGGAGATCCATAGGGTCAAGGATGATGTCGATATCGTCAACATTATCTTTGTTCTTGATAATGACCGCTGCGAGATTGAGATCGTCATAGTACCAAGACAAGAAGTTAGCCAAAGAATTATCAGGAACTCTTGGGGAAACAGTCACTGCTTGCTCAACACGAGGTGGAGGATACTTGTAGTATACCCATGTCTTCTTCGTCTTTGGATCAATAATACATTTTGAAACATATCGCTTTCCCTTGGCAGTACGCATCACTAGGAAGTCCTTATCACACTGATCTTTAATAAACTTTGCGAATAAATCAGCCTGTGAGTCCTTGGAAGGGTTGAAGAACATTGCTTTGTCTATGCTTCGTATATCAACCTTGGGTAGTGAGCAAAAATCTTGCGGTTTCTTGAAGAACTCGACCTTTCCATTTCTTCTCTTGACTAGGTAGAGATCCCTTTCTTTGTCGTACAGCAGCAACACACGTTAGACCTGTCGTTACGAACAGCGAACATGTTTCTGTCATCAGAAGTAAATGTATGCTCAGGATGTACATCGCTTATCTCCTTGAACCAATCGTCCTTAGCCACGGGAGGAGACGGTTTCCAATCTCTCTTTTTGTCAAACCAGCTGACAATTACCTCATGAAGAGAAGTGACCTCCTGTCCCAGAGCATCAATGTATTTGTGGGCATACAAATAATCGATATAAGGATCGGATGAGACGTTGCCAAGTATGATGTTTTCTGCTTCTTCCTCTACAGATGTCCCTGCAGAAGGTTCAGCTCCTTCCTTAGTCTTGTCGCCAGACCACTCAAAGTCAAAATCCTCTGGTAAGTCAGCAAACCAACTATCAAGACCAGCTCCTGATGTTTCATCAGGCTGAACACAGTCACCAAACAAGACATCGTCAGGAATATCTCCAAAAAGGTCATCATAAAGACCCGTGGACTTTCCTGACGAGATTGGATTTCCAGTGGCTCCTCCCTGATCCTTGTCATCTGGGGGTCCCTGATCCCTTTTGTCGGATGGATCATCTTCTTTCTTGTCTTTATCATCCTTACCATCTTTGTCATCCTCCTTTTTCTTCTGATTCCCTTCCCTCTTATGTTCACCATCATCATTGTCACTATCATCACTGTCATCACTATCATCATCATCATTGACATCATTGTCTGATTCTAGAACTTCTTCTCCTTTAAGTCTCTTAATCTCCTTCTTCATCTCATGGTTCTCTAGTGAGAGAAATCTGATGTACTTTCGGTGTGTTCTGATTTGCCCATGATATTTGGTCAACTTGCTGCATATCTTGATCATTCGTTCTTGCAGATTTCGGATAAGACTGTCCTTGCGCTCAGAATCCTTCTCAAGTGCGAATACTTGTTCCTGCAAGCCCACAAGATCGACAGGCACGTGTTTCGGCTCATAAGGTGAATCAGCGTGCAAAGGAGATTTTCCTTTGTCACTACTTGAGTGAGGTGGAGATGATTGAGTTTTGGTATGTGGAAGGGTAGTGGCAGATGGACGAGTGGTGGGAATTTTGATGACTAGATTGGGTTTTGTTGGTTTGGCTGCAGGTTTAGGTTGCTTGGGTTTTGCAGGTTGTGTAGGTGGAGGTGGCTGTGTAACTGTAGGAGGTTGTGTGACAGGTGGCTGTGTAGCAGGAGGTGGTGAAGGTGGTTTGGTTTTTGTAGGTGGCTTGGGTTGTGTGGGTTGCTTGGGTTGTGTGGGTTGAGGTGGTTGTGTAGGCGCCTGTGATATGATAGATGCAGCTGATGAGAAGGATAAGCTTGAGAACATCTGCTGAAGTCGTGGATCTAAAGTTCTCCTGGCCATCGTCTTTTGCCTTTTCTTCTTTGGTGATGACTCAGGAGTTGGAGCGTAGTCCAAGTCTAGTGCTTCTTCTCGTTCCTGTCTAGAAGGAGCTGGCTTTTTAGGAACAAAATATTTGCTTGATGAAGAAGAAGACTCATGAGTAGTATCCTCTGCTGCTTTATCAACTTTTGTACTTGGACTTGTAGCCTGGACATCATGCTCTTCGGCCACAAAGGCAACAGGATTGCCTTGATCCTCTAAAACATTGTCATCTCCCACAAAGCGTCCAAACTTTATCAGTGGCCTCTGACCGATGTACTGCTTTTTCCCGCGCTTGTTCATCTTCATGTATCCAAAAATGTCATCGCGCATTCTCTTGATCTCCAAGGTGCCAAGAGTGGGAGTCAGAGAAGGATACTTTCGGTTGAAGATGATCTGCAAAAACCGTGGGAATGCCAGGAACCGTTCCTTTCCCCGTCCTTTGATATTTGCATGCATGTCAAGGAAGATCATCCTTGAGAAGTTAAAATCCATTCCAAGTGCTAAAGCCACCAGACAGGAGCTAAGAGTCTGGTTTAGGACATCATATCCACCTTTTCGTCCGGAGAGACACTGTGTCACTACGTGTTCCAGATACCTCCAATAGGGATGTAGCAGTTTCTTTTCTGTTGGAGGGTAGGCACCTTCGTGTCCCATCTGAAAAACTATTCGGTTCACCAATGCTTGATCAAGCTCAACTGGGTCTGAATCTTTGTCTCCGAACTGCAGACATTCTCTGATAATCTGCTCTGAAATAACGATGTGATGACCTTGGATCTTTCCAATGATACTCATGTTTCCATCCGCATCGGTACTTTCTTCTACGGTGCTCCAGAAACTCCTGACAAAATCAGTCATAATAGGCGGATACTCCATGATGGCATAGTTGATGGGCGACAAGATCAGTCCATCCACCATACTCTTGAACTCTAAATGTTTTGTTGGAGGTTCCCCAAGGAATGCTGTCATATTGTGATCATGCACGAACCGTAAGTCTGCCATCTGAAAGACACAAACAGATCAATTTAGTTTAAGTTCAACAAAACTGGATGTGTTGAAAATTTTCTAAGTCTTGAGTTTTCTGTTTTCGAACTTAACATTTTCACTCGAGACAACGAGCTGTTCACGAAGATCAAGATGTACACGAAGTACATTCTGTACACGAAATGCACTCTGTACACGAAATGGAACTTGTGCACGAAATGTAGTCTATACACGAAATACAGGTTGTACACAAGTGTGCTTGTACTCGAAATTTTACATTTCGTGTACTCAAGATTCTTTGAAAAATTCATCATTTTGGCTCCTTAGATTTTCTAATTATGTTCAATATACTCGGAATTGTGAGGCGACCTACATATTCACGACTTGTCTTTCAATTTCAAGTATTTCGTGCTCAATTTAACCAAAAACTGTCTGTACACGAAAGTCGCGTATTCGAAAATTACTTTTGACCATAACTTTCGAATCCACGGTCAAAAATTGATAAAACTCTATACCTAAGTTCGCTTAATGATGATCTATAAGATGGCCGGAGTAGAAGTTTGAGATCGGGTCTAGAAATCGAAATCGAAATCGCCTCAGAGCAAAAAATCTGTACTCGAAATGGAGAAGTGTGTACACGAAATAAATGGTACTCGAAATTAAATGTGGTTGGACTATTTATAGGGTTATTTCGAGTACGCATGTTTCATGTACTCGATTTCGAATACACACACTTATTTTCTTATTTCAATTTAAAATTCTAACTTTTCTTTGACAAGTTTAAGTTTAGTCATCAAATTTGTGGGATCAAATCTGTTATCTACCATGTTAGATAATTTCTTAACGAAGCACAACCTTTAAATAGCTATTCCCACCAATGATTTCAACTAGTTATTCCATCTCTTTCAATTATATGATCAAGTTTTTCTCTTATGGGAAATTGAACAATTGATTGTAAGACGCAACCTAGTCTTGTTAAATATTCACGACTTGTCTCAAGATTCAATTGTCAAGTATCTTCGTGGCTCAATTTAACCAAAAACTGTCTGTACACGAAAGTCGCGTATTCGAAAATTACTTTTGACCATAACTTTCGAATCCACGGTCAAAAATTGATAAAACTCTATACCTAAGTTCGCTTAATGATGATCTATAAGATGGCCGGAGTAGAAGTTTGAGATCGGGTCTAGAAATCGAAATCGAAATCGCCTCAGAGCAAAAAATCTGTACTCGAAATGGAGAAGTGTGTACACGAAATAAATGGTACTCGAAATTAAATGTGGTTGGACTATTTATAGGGTTATTTCGAGTACGCATGTTTCATGTACTCGATTTCGAATACACACACTTATTTTCTTATTTCAATTTAAAATTCTAACTTTTCTAAAATAAAATAAAATAAAATAAAATTTGACAAGTTTAAGTTTAGTCATCAAATTTGTGGGATCAAATCTGTTATCAAAATTTTACCATGTTAGATAATTTCTTAACGAAGCACAACCTTTAAATAGCTATTCCCACCAATGATTTCAACTAGTTATTCCATCTCTTAAAAATCAATTATATGATCAAGTTTTTCTGAAAATATCTTATGGGAAATTTGTGAACAATTAGATTGTAAGACTAGATTAATATGCAACCTATCAGTCTTGTTAAATTCTTTGTTTCAAACTTTGATTGTGTTTTAACGAACTTCAAATTATTTTGACAGAGTTTTAAGATGAGAAAAGAAAAGAACAGATCTATTAGGTTAGAATCAAGAACAAGAAGGGGTTCTATCATCTTGTGCTCATTGGCATCTTTTATTATTCTGATCTACAGACACATTGGCCTTAACGTCACACATCCAGTTCTTTGCTTACGCAAAACATAGGATGCTTCAGTAGATATTTCCCGCTCTTTGTTTGCACAAAACATAGGAAATACCCGAGTTTTTCAAACACAATTTCAAGTTTATAAAAACACAGTCTCGTTTTGATTCAAGGATTTAATCAAGAAGTCAAATAGTTGTCACACATTTCTAGTTATCTAATGATCACAATTTCACACTTATTTATTTATTTATATGTATTTTAATTTTGATCAAGTCTGATTATTTAAGTTTTGAAAAACTTATTTCAACTTCTTAGTATAGAATAGATATTCAAAGTTGTTATTCTTTTAGAAATCTTATTAAGATAGCGAAATTTTGATCCTTAGAGATTATTTCACTTCTCAATTTGATCGATTCACTATGCTTGTTCAAATAAACTCTTTTTGTATTTTCTTAACTTTGAAGAGATAAAATATTTTTGTAATTTTCTTTGAATAACAAGAGGCAGAATCTCCTTATCTTAGGATTTCAAAACTTAACTCCCCCTAAACTTATAGATCATCTTAGACTGACTCAAAGACCGAAAATCTTTTTGTTGTTTTGTAAATTTTCTCCCCCTAAATTTGTGATCTAAAAAATTAAAGTAGAAACAAAACACAAATTTTTTTACGTATTTACAAAAATGCTTTAATTGAAGCTTATTAGTTTGAGAGAGGCAAGCAAGTGATGAAAGCGCGCTGTGTCGAACGGTTTTGTGAAAAGGCCCGCTAGATTGTCATCTGTGTGGACCTTTTCAAGATGAATTAGTTTCCGTTCGAAACAGTCACGGATGAAGTGAATCCGGATGTCAATATGTTTAGTTTTGGAGTGTTGTACCGGATTTTGACGATCTGTAAGGCTGCTTCATTGTCACAATAAATAGGAGAGTCAAGAAAGTTCAAACAGTAATCGAGGAGTTGTTGTTGCATCCAGATAACCTGAGAGCAGCAACTGGAAGCAGCAACATATTCGGCTTCTGCAGTAGAGGTGGATACGGTCGTTTGCTTCTTGCATTGCCATGAGACAAGGCGATCTCCCAGGTACTGACACCCACCGGTGGTTGACTTCCTATCCAGGTTACATCCACCAAAGTCACTGTTTGAGTATGCAAATAATCGAAACTCAGAGTTCTTTGGGTACCAAAGACTGAGTCTAGGCTTCCCGACTAGGTACCGAAAGATTCTCTTGACAGCTATAAGGTGAGATGCCTTCGGATTTGCCTGATATCTGGCACACTGACAAACTGAGAACATGATGTCTGGACGACTAGCAGTCAGATACATCAAAGAGCCAATCATCGAGCGATAGAGGTGTTGATCAACATCTTCACCTTCCGAATCCGAAGTTAAGATAGGACGAGCAGCCATGGGAGTGGATGCCGGTTTTGACTCCATCATTTTGAATTTGTTCAAAATGTCTGTGACATATTTTCCTTGGTGAATCAGCACACCTTTAGAATCTTGCTTCACTTGTAGACCTAGAAAGAAGGTCATTTCTCCCATCGCGCTCATCTCAAACTTCTTCTTCGTTACCCCCTTGAGCTTGTGGAGCCGAATATAATGTCATCCACATAGATTTGAACGAGAATTAAATCATCTTTATCCTTGCGAACGAACAAGGTCTGATCAATGGCTCCACGGGTATATCCATTTGCAAGCAGGTGATCAGTAAGTGTAGCATACCACGCTCGCGGTGCTTGGTGAAGACCATAGAGGCTTTGTCTAACTTGTATACATGATCAGGAAACTGGGAATCTTCAAAGCCTGGAGGTTGGCAGACATAGATTTCTTCTTTAACCTTCCCATACAAAAAGGCAGTCTTCACATCCATTTGATACACCGTGAAGTTCATGTATGAGGCATAGGCCAAGAAAATCCGTATGGCTTCAAGTCCTGCAACTGGTGCAAAGACTTCCTCATAATCGATTCCTTCCTGTTGATAAAAGCCTTGAACAATCAGTCGGGCCTTGTTTCTGATAATGACACCTAAATCATCTCTTTTGTTTCTGAAAACCCATCTGGTTCTGATAGGCAGTTTCCCTTTTGGCAAAGGAACCAGATTCCACACTTTAAGCTTTTGGAACTGCATCAGTTCTTCCTGCATTGCCTCAACCCAGCAGGACTCTTTGAGAGCCATTTTGACATTCTTGGGTTCAACCTGCGAAATAAAACAAGAGTATAAACAAGAGTTAATAGGACCTGATTGACTGCGAGTAGTTGTCTCTTCAGATAACACGTTCTGAGCTGCAGTCGATCTGCTTCGAGTGAGAACGCCTTCTGAGAGAGGTCCAATAATATATTCAACTGGATGATTCTTGTTTACACCAAGTGTTGGCACTTCCTCCACAGCTAGATTATCTAGCAAGTTGCTGATGTTGTTAACTTGATCTTCACTTGATGAAGAAATGTTGTCGATAGGAGCAGTTTCACTTGCTTCTGCTCCAAGATCCACGCAATGTTCCTCAGGTATACTATCTGAGAATAGTGGATTATCAAAAGTCTGGTGGGAAGAAGAGGAGACTTGATCAGTTTCGGGAAGAGGTTGAACGGACTGAGAGGTGTCTGGTTCTGATGGAAGAACTTCATGAATTGGGGTTGGCTGAGCTGGAGGGGCACGATTGTACAAGCCTGGAGGGTCAACTGTCAAGAGACTAGGATCACAAGGAACATAGTCAACCCTATAGTCCACGTCATTACCCTTGTAGAAATCATCGGTTTGCTTGGATAATTCTGGGTTCTCGGTAGTATTGTCAAAGGGCTTGAAAGTAGAATTATACTCAAACAACCATTTTGGACCAGAACCAGCATCTGTAGAGTTCATTTCTTGCCAATCTATGTAGTATGATTCCACGATCATCCGAGTTTTCTTGTTGTAAACTCTGTAAGCTGCTTTCTCAGATGAATATCCCACAAAGTAACACTCATCTGCCTTATCATCAAACTTATGATTAGGCTCTGTATGAAGAAGAGTGCAAGGACATCCGAATGACTTGAAATGTCCGACTTTGGGCTTCTGATTGAAGAGAATCTCATAGGGAGTCTTCTGATGACCCTTGTTCAGAAGTGCTCGATTTAGAACATAGCAAGCAGTGTTAACTGCTTCAGCCCAGAAGAAGATTGGCAGCTTCGACTCTGACAACATTGTTCGTGCAGCTTCTATAAGTGTTCTGTTTCTCCTTTCAGCAACTCCATTTTGCTATGGTGTTCTGGCTGTACTGTATTGCTTAGCAATACCCTTCTCATCGCAGAAATCTATATGAGTTTGATTTCTAAATTCAGTGCCATTATCAGTTCTTATCACCTTGACCTTCAGATTCTTCTGATTTTCAATCAAGGTAATAAACTTCTTCAGAATCTCTGGTGTTTCATCCTTTTTGGCCAGAAAGAACACCCAAGTGAATCTGGAATAATCATCTGTCACAACAAGACAATATGACTTTTTCCCAATACTCATGACTGGTCCAAAGAGATCCATATGAAGAAGTTGAAGAACTGAAGTGATAGAATTGAAAAGTTTAGGCTTATGGGGTCTCTTGTGTTGCTTCCCCTTGGCACATGCGATGCACTTCTCAATGGTGGAGAAGTCTTTAGAAAGCAAGCCGATAACGTGATCTCCCTTGGCTAATCTGTTTAGATTCTTCAGATTTACGTGACCCAGTCTCCGATGCCATAACAGACAATCATGCTCCGATGCCTTTGAGAACAAACAAGTGTTCTCTGTGAATGAATATGAGTTCATGTTGATAATATAGGCATTGTTTATCCTTGGAGTTCTCATCAGAATCCACTTCTCAGGCACTACAAAGCCAGGCTTCAGAATTAGACACTCCTTGTTTGTGAAGTGTGTGGAAAAACTCTTGTCACAGATTTGAGAAGCACTCAAAAGACTATGATTGAGCTCTTCAACATAGTACACGTCTTCAAAACTGAGAGTTCCATTTGTGACCGTGCCCTTCATGCTTATCCTTCCTCCCTTGTCTCCCGCAAATGATACATAACCTCCGTTGAATTTGGTTTCAAGATGTAGAATCTATGTTGAATCACCATTTAGCGGGGCTACTAGGACTTGGGTCTCTCTCTTGGGCGGGACATCAAGTACATGTATCTTTACCTATTAACCAATTTCTAAACGCTGGAGTAGATCCTAAAGAAATACCACTTCCTCATGAATTTATCTTGAATCGGGATCTTTTGGCTCAACTTTATCCCAGTTTTGCCGAGGGAGCAACCCCATTTTTCACCTTGAATTGGTCAAAATATGCGGACTTTCTTACTTTTCGTGGAGGATTAGACCCCGTAACTGGAGGTCTATGGCTAACTGATACTGCACACCATCATTTAGCTATTGCAATTCTTTTTCTGATAGCGGGTCACATGTATAGGACCAACTGGGGCATTGGTCATGGTCTAAAAGATATTTTAGAAGCTCATAAAGGTCCATTTACGGGCCAGGGCCATAAAGGCCTATATGAGATAACTTCATGCAGCTGAGAAAAATCCCCAGTCATATGCCGGGAACAGCCACTGTCTACATACCAAACATGTTTAAGCTTGCTTGATTGTCCCTGCATCATGTACACTCAACTAATGAGAAACCGGTACCCAAATCATAATAGATTTAGGCACTTTGGAAATAGAATAGACTTTGTTTTTAGATTTGGGTCTGTTCTTGGGTCTGTCTGATTTGTTTTCAATATGATTTGACATGCTTCCACTGCCCTGGTTAACTGGTTTTATCTTAGTTTTAAAAATCCTTGGAGTTTGCTTATGAAAACCAGATTGAGTTTTGTTTGATTTCTTATGTCCTTTTGCAGTGGAAGGAGTCTGAGTCTAAGTCCTCTTTTGAGAGGCTGCCTTAGGCTTGAAGGATGGTAGGGTCCTCACATGTTTGTTAAGCAGTTTAGCCTTAGGTGTGACTTTCTGATTCTTCCCATAGAAGAACTCAGTAGGTCGGTGCAGACAGTGTCGAGCAATGTGGCCTGGTTTCCCACATGCATAACAACAGACTTTCTGATGAAATTCAATTGGGTCAAATAGCTTTACATCACAGTTACTTTGACCAGAGGATAAGTTTGAAGAAACTTGTTCCAAGGACCCAGTTGGAACATAAGGTTCACAGTTAGGATTCAACTGTGAACCTTCCTCTTTGGTAACTGTGGAATGAGCCGGGACTGCCTGCTTTGTCAAAAGAGAGGAAGTTGATTGTGAGACAAGATTTATAGCAAATGTTTTCTGAAAACTTTTTAACATATCATTAGGCTTAATATTAATTTCATCAAACTTTCCAACAAAATCAGTTTTTGGAACAAAAGATGATTGTCTTGTAGATGTTGAACAATCTGTGCTCCTCCTAGCACTTCTTTCTACCTCCTTCTCCTCTGAACCTGTAAAACTTAGTTTTTCTGCACAAACCTCAGAATCATTAGTCATAACAGGGTCAACTGTGAGTATAACAGGTTTGGTGGGAAAATCACAAGCACGATCAGAATCCAATTGCAAGTCATCAACAGATGTGTTGATCCTTGGCATGCTTGAGTAATTATGGTTAAAAGGTGGTTCACACTCAGTATAACCAAGACCCTTACCCTTCTTTACCCTGTACTGTATGTTTACCATGTTTTCTAAAACTTTGCTTGAATAATCAAATTTTTCACATTTTACTGAAGTTTTAGAAAGCTGAGTTTTGACTTGGTCCAACTCTAAAGTGAGTTCATCGATTTTGCATCGAGCATCTCGATAGTTGGACTCTTTGTCACTTAAAAGTTCTTTTAGCCTTGCCACATCCCGACCCTCGGCTTCAAGTTTTCTTTTGAAAATACCCTCATTTTTAAGAAATTCTGAGTTAAAGTATTTAAGTTTAGTTACTTCTTTGATTAATGATTCATTGTGTGATATGTACTTAAATACTTTATCTATGCATGAGGTAGAGAAAAGATTTTCAGTTACCTCCTTTTGCTTGTCATCCACCTCAACCATGAAGGCGTGACTCAGAGTTAATTCCAGTTCCTGCACCTAATCACTCCAATCATAGGAGTCAGTCTCTTGAGTCACCAGTGCTTTAGACGTGCTAGCACTTCCTCCCGCAGCTGCAGTCACAGCTATCTCTTCAGGCTTCTTTTCTCCTTCTTTAGCCACCTTTGGCTGCTTACACTCTCTGGCAAAGTGACCCGGTTGGTCACAGTTGTAACATCGCAGCTTTGACTTATCAAAACCAAGCTTCTTTCCCGGATTGTTTCCAAAGTTGTTTCTTCCATATCGTTTGATGAACTTCTTTGCTCTAAACACTGCCATAGCCATCTGCCATGAGATATCCATTTCCTCAACATCAGCTGGATTTATCTGCTCTAGATTATCTTGAGTAAGATTGGAAGGTGCCAACTCTCCTGCTATGAAAGCATTGTAGTTGTTCATGAAACCTTTAAACAGCAGCAGATTTTCTTCACTTTCTGGATTGATTTTAGGCACTGATCCGGTTTGTCCAGATGATAGAAAGGCAGTTTCAAAGGGAAGTGATTGAGATGGAGAGTTCTGATAGTGATGCATCCCTGCAGCCTGAAGACTGATAGCAGACAGTAGTGCAGAGTTTTCTGATACGGGTGCAATTCCCATGGAGCTGGCATGATTCAGTGCTCTCTGCTTATCATCCATATCATAGGAGTTGATAATCGAAATCAGCTCACTCAGAGAAGTCTTGTACATATCCTTGGTCCTATTGATCGTTGTACAATTTGAATTCCAAGTGTAAGGCAATGAGTTTAGCAGCTTCTTGTTCACTTCTCCCTTGGTCATCTCAATTCCAGAACTGGTCATTTCAGTCATCAGATGTGTGAATATGTTAAGCTGTGCTTCAAGAGACTCTCCCTTGATGTGGTTAAACATGTTGAACCTCTGCCTAAGCATGTCCTTCCGACTTTCTCGCATGTCCTCATTTCCTTCAAATCGTTCAACCAATGCATTCCAAAGTTCCTTAGCTGTCTTGTGTTCCTTAAATCCATGAGCAACATCAGTCGATAGATCCATAGTGATTGAAGCATAGGCCTTTTCATCCTTTTCCATCATAAGAATGTCATTGTCAGTGTACAATTCGGGATCCTTAGCAATAAGAGGACCATTGATTTCACTTTGGTATGAGGGCACAAAGGGACCCTCTTCGATAGATCTCCAAAGCTTTGGATCAGTATACTTGATGAACGACTGAAATCTGAATTTCCAGTCTTGGAAGTTATCTCCTGACACGAGCCTTGGTGGCTTTGTTCCGGTGCCGATTTCATTGTCCAGATTGAGTAAATTGGACAAATTTGTCAGATTCTTTGAAGCCATGATGAATCAGCAAATTTTCGAAGTGTAGAACACCAATTCCCTGTAGCTCCCTGTAGATATAGATCAATAGAACTGCTCGAAGTAAAACAGATAAGTCTATACTCGAAGTCCTAGGTGTACTCGAAACCAATGAGTACACGAAATTCAATCTGTATTCGACATTGATGTTGTATTCGAAATCCTCTTGTACTTGAAAATCCCCTGTAGTCGAACTCCTTTTGTACTCGAACTGCAGCTGTTCTTCGAACACTTTATCTATACTCGAAATAGCTGAACTCGAAAAATTTTGAACTCGAAAATACTTAAGAAAAATTTTATAAAATTATTTCTTAAGATTTGGAGTCCCAAATTTATACAGCAGCTAGTTGGAGTGAAGAAGAATGATAAAGTAGTGAACTTGCTTCAAAAAGTTGTTACCTTGATGATGAAAAGAGCACTCTAGCTTTGATACCACTTGTAGGTCTCAAAACAGATCAAGAACCAAACTTTATCTTCATAATCATCATCAATGATCTCTAACAAGTGCGGAATCCAAGTTAGAATCAAGAAAGCAAGTAGAAAAATGCAAACTTTTATAAATACTGAAAATTTCGAGTACAAGTGCCTCAATACGTCTAGAGAGCAAGTGCCTCGGGATTCTAACCTAAACCTGTACAAAAATACGTCTATTTATACTAGGCCTAGGTGTATTCGAAATATAATACAAAAGTTCGAGTACACGAACACATCGTGTACTCGAAGTGACTGTACACGAATTTCGTCGAAATCCGAGCGTTGACTCTTCCGGTTTGACTTTGTAAGTCTTCAACGTGTAGTGGGCTCTACACGATTTACCTCAATACATTGGTTGAGATTATTGATAAGGTCTGCATTATGCTCCTGATAACCCAAGACCTTACTTTCAAGGTCAACACAATGAAAACATCTGGAATTAAGTGATGAACATTCATCATATACCTGAGCATCCTAAGATGAAGCAGCAGTATCCACCACCAAAGCAAATTGTGTAGCATGTTGATCATCAAAATCAGTATATGTCTCTACTTGAGTTTCTGAATCTGAGGTGCTTTCATACTCTGATCCTGATGATTTATCCAACCTAGTCTTCATTTCTTCTGAATCACATTCAGCACTAGGTTCAGCAACTTCCTTGATCTCTGCAACACAGGCTTTCTCATCTGCTCCCTTATCATAATTGAATCTGAAATCCCAGTTCTCCCCCTCATCATTCTTAACCATTAGGGTCTTGTTTGCATTTGAAGAACTAGCATGAGAAGGAGTCTCAATTGGTACTAATCTTCTTTCTAGATTTGCAGCAGATGATCTTTGATTCTGGAAGGGATTCTTGTTCCCCATCTTCTTTGACTTGTTGCATTGCCTGGAAAAGTGTCCTTTATCACCACAATTGTAGCATATAACTGAGGATATGTCAAAAACAAATTTTGAATCCTTATTCCAGTTGATATCCTTCCTTATTCTTCTGAAAAAATCCTTAGCCCTTCTGAAAGCACTTGCAAGAGCCCACATGATATCAATCATTTTCATGTCATCCGGATCAATCTGTGAGTAATCTTCATTAGTCAAGTCTGGATTTCCAATCTGTCCGGCTAACAATCCATCATAAGAACTCACAAGTGTTGATAAAAGACCCATGTGCTCTTTAGCAACCTCCACTGTCACTTTGTCAAAATTGTGTGTCTTCAGGTTTATGACAGAATGCCTATCCTCTGAATGAGAAGTAGAAGTGGCAGCAGACTGACTGAAAAGCAGTCTTCAAAGGTGCATGTGAAGAGTTTCTTTCTACTGTGAGAGTAGAATAATAAATGGAAGGATCTTGAACTTGTGCCACTCTCTTGGCTTTCCACTTGTTCTCTATCTCATGTTCCTTCAGTTTTTGAATGAAGTCATTAATATCCATAGAAGCAAGCATCTCACTCTACTTTAGCACCATAAGGAAAGATTCCCACGTGGGAGGCAAAGCATCAACCATAAATTGAATTTTCTCTTGAGTAGTTGTCTTGACTTGATGGTTGAAGAGCTCAACGAGAAGATGATAGGATCTGGCAATAAGTTCATCCAAAGACTCGTTTCCCACATAGATAAAGCTATTGACCTCTTTCCTCAAAGCTTTAGACTTAATGCTCTTCAGTGCATCATTTCCTTCATATCTCTGTTGCAAAGCATCTCATAGCAATTTGGAAGAAGTAAACAGTCTAAACTAATGGAATGCCAGTGGCAATAGACTGAGACAGTATTGCATATGCCTTCTTCTCAAAATCATATATCTTTCGTTGAGGTTCAGTCATCTGGGTAACAAGCATGGGAGTTCCATCCTCATTGAGTGGTCTCAAATATCCACCTTCAATCATCATCCACAAGCTGGTGTCCACCCCATTGATGTGAATTTCAAATCTATACTTCCAATGAGGATAATCATCCAAAGAAAGCAGCTTTGGAGCGTTTTTGGAGTTCCCTGTCTCCATCTTTGTAAGTAATAGGTTTTGAAATCCTGTGATTCTGGTTTGCCATCAATCCAAGTTCACCCATATCTGCAAAGGTAATATGTTTTAACTCTTATAAAAATTTCACTCCTTAGGTATGAATGAAGCTGGATGGTACGAATAACGGATACGAATGACAAGGTATCACGCGAATGAGGACACGAATCGTAAGTTCAGACGAATGAATGACTGACACACGTGAATTCAATCGAATAAAGATTAATGTGAATGAATATGTATTGTGCGAATGAAGGGGCGAACGAAATGTTCAAACGAATGGAAAGCTGACACGAAGGAAGAGTAGAACGAATGAAAAATCAAACGAATGAGGAATTCATTCGTACAAAGGTCATGCAAACTGTAGTTCATTTGTACGAAGTAAACGAATGAAGATTGATTCACCCAGTAGTTTATTTGTGTGAATGCCTATTCGCTTAGAAACCCCATTAGTACGATCTAGGTTTTCAGCCACACAAAAATCCTTAAAACTTGATGTTTAGGCCAGATTTCACCACCAAAATTGGTATACAACTTCACAATAACCTTCCCAAGGTTTGTGAATCAACAACTCAGCAAAAGAACCACAAAAACTCAAGTTCTTCAATAGAAAAGAGAACTTTTGACGAAGAGAAAACATGGTTTTTGTAAAAGATCAACAAAATAGGCTGTAAATCAATAGATTTGATTGAACACAAGCAGAATCAAGAGCCAAAGCTCTGATACCACTTTGTAGGACCTCGGAAACGACTAAGTTCATTGCGGATTCCGCTCGGCAGGCCCTCGAATAGTGCGGAATCCTATTCGGGGGTTTTCCAATCGAAATCTATAAGCCCCGTGGTAATCCGATGATTGGGAATCAATGTTTTGATCGAAATCAAACAACACGGGTCTGAGAACGAACTTGGAAGGCAAGGGGTGGTTCTGAAACCTAGGGAATTGACAGAGAATGAGTAGAGATCTGAAATATTCAGTTTTTGCATGTATTTATAGGGACCTGCAGATCGCGCGAATGGGTCACACGAATCACCCATTCATACGAACCACGATCCACGAATGAGCCAGTCACATGAATGAATTAGATCTCTGATTCATTTGTACGAACGAATAAGAATCATGATTCCTTCGCTTAACTGGTCATTCGTTAAGCGTTCATTCGTGCGAATGAACTCATATTTAGGTTCATTCGTACGAATGATCCTGTTTGATATCAAAAGTCAAATTTAAATATGTTAAACACACATAAACAATGCAAAATACTTCATTTCATTGATAACTAAAGCTTTAGATATAGTGAAAGACTATTACATATGAACTAGGGACAAACGGTGCATCTACACCATGTCATATATATATCGTCAAAATATGAAATTCAACAAGTAAACTATGTGATTAAATCACTGATAATTACAACAATAAAATTAAAATCTAAAACATTTATATAAGTTCTAAAACATAAAACAAAGTAAACTGTAAGATTTGTAAAAAAATATAAACTATGTGCTCATACAATATATATACACACACACACATATATATATATATAATCTAATTAGTTGTCACACCCCTGCGCCGCGTGCGGAATCCACGGCGCGGTGACGTATGAACTGTTGAATCATGCACAAGTATTGAATAAGAACAACCACAATGGATTACTACGTTTCATAATGTTTAGACAGTTGTTTAGTTACAGACAAACTATCTACCAAAATAATGACAACTACAGACCCAAAAATATAGTTTACAAAATAAGACTTCAAACAAGACAATTAAACATTTAGGATTTAGTGCGTTTCTATTCCATCCTAGCATGTTTCTTCATCTTGTTCTATCTTAGAATGGTCTCCTTAGTTGTCTCTGAGAATGTCTTAAACCTGATTACCTGAAACACGTGAAAAGTAACTGTCAACTACAGAAGTAGTTGGTGAGAACAATAGGTTTAACATATGAAATCATGAATATGTGATATAAGGTATAGGTATGTTAAACTAATAAATGATTCACATGGATGAGCTGCAACCCAAACTAACATCAAGTAGAAAAATGAGTGTAAACAGTCCAATCACTGTTTGCACGAAAGCCAACATATAATATCAATTCCCAAACCACGTTTGGAGTTAGATAATGTATCAGCAATTTTGAAAACCATAATGACACCAGACCTGCAGTTAGCTTTTAAAACAAATTTAAAAGCTAACTCCATCCTGGATAAGAACTAATGTGTCCGCTTTCCCTTGTTGTGATCACCCAGTACTAACGCTAATGAATATGATACTTGATGCGTTTACAAGTTTGTTTACAACAATAGACACCATGTTTATGAACCTTACTTTAACCAAACGTGTTAATGCCTTATTTGATAACATGAATTGAAAACCTTGATTTAATTCCATGAATTAAATCCTTTGTTTTGAATACCATGAAATGAACCTCTTGATTTGAATACCATGAAATGAAACTCTTGATTTGAATACCATGAAATAGTGACCTTGTATAATAACAAGGTTTATAACAAAAGAGTTTATAAAATCCATTATTTAAAAGTGTTTATCATTTATAAAAAAATTGAATAAATCTGTTATGAAACAGTTCAAAGAACCTTTATAAAACCTTCTTTAATAAAAAGAGTTTAATATTTGATAAAATCCTTTAAAACAGTTGCCAATTCCTTTAAAACAGTTGATAAATCCCTTGGATTCGTAAAATGAACCTGTAATATTTATAAGAATACACACATCCTGTGTAATGAAATACGATTGTAAATAGCGGGTTTGATCACGTGTTCCACCCCAAAACAGTTATAAAACAGTAAAAGAGGGGCTAATGTTCTCACCTGTCTGCAGTAGACTCTGAACTAAAAACAGATAGCAAGTAGCAAACAGGACTTCTAATTGGTTCCTATATCATTGTAATCATACATAAGATATAAGATTTATAGTTGTATAGACTTTGATTCATTGATTGACTCGTGTTCTCCAGAACTTGATTAACTTGCTCTCATGGTTATGATTGTTGTGAAAACTTGAAAGTTGTGATTTGAGTTACATGATTGATCGATGATTCATGAAAAGAGATGTCATGTATCTTTTATGCACAATCTTATGCATAAAATGACAAGTGTTTGTGAACTTGATAACCCTTGATTAATCCTGAAAAATGTATAGATATGTTCAAGTGATTTAGACTCTTGTGATTATGAATTGATCTCATTTTTAGTTTAGGTTAAACTTAACCCAACTAAGATCAATTCATAGACACCTTGCATTGTAGGCCACACCATGGGCCATTTAGGTTAATAATGGTCCAATTGAGTGTGGTGTTGGGCCAACGACATGAGTATAGTCCTTGTAAAACACCAAAGATGATATTGGACCGATTTGGATCATGATGGGCCAAATGGGAATGAGTTGGGCCAAAAGTCCCATTGTGCTTGATCTAAGGTGGATCAAAGTTAATTAATCCCTTGGGTCACTTAGGAGCATAATGGGCCGATTACTAAATGAAATTTGGGCCTTGTAGCATTGATTTGGGCCAAAAGATATTGAATTGGGCCGAGATGTCTTTGGGCTGCCACCTTAGGCAGCGAACCTTCTTTGGTTCTAGCCTAAGGTTCGGCTATCTTGAGACATCACCAAGGTTCAGCCGTGGGTTAGTGTTTCGGGCATGGTTCGGCCCAGGAAACTGATGAAGGTTCGGTGAAGGCTCGTGAGGGACTCCCTAGGGTTCAGCTGTGCATGCAACGAACCATGCAAGGTTCGTTTAGGATTAGGGTTCGGCCGAGGAACCTTATAGATTCGGTTGGTTTGCACAACGAAGGTTCGGCCGCATAAGCTCTTGGTTTCGTAGCTTGCATGCTTAGGTTCATGTGGGTTCGTTGGTTACCTATTGGTTCGGTCAATAAAGCTGGATGCCCAAGGGTTCGTTACCCAGGATGGGTTCGGCTACAACCCTAGGGTTTGCTATGGTTCGCGACTGATCCAAAAGATTCGTGGCATCATAAAGGTTCATTGAATGCATGCTGGCTTGGCACAGGCTCGTGAGGACCTTCTGGGATCGGCTGGTAACCCAACGAACCAGGCAGGGTACGCTGGGGTTCACATGGGTTCGGCCAGGAAACCCTAATGGGTTCATTCTCTTGGTTCGCCAGAGGATGAAGGTTCGGCCGTCGAACCTGTTGCCAGCATCATCACCATCATCAAACCTCTGGATCCAGACCACGATCTAAGCTAGTATTACTTCCAGAAAGGTTTCTACAGGTGCGGAACTAGGAAGGGTGTGCAAGAATCCGGTTAAATGTCGAGTTTCAACAACACCCACATCAAAACCCTAAATTCGTGATTATTCAAGCATCAATACCTCGAGATCCTGTGGATAAAACTTCAGATCCTTTGTACTTTCTTGTAGTACTCGTTGAGAGCTTCGCGTAGACACCAAAAACACCGAATTCCGTTGAGAAACGAGCGAGTTACGAACGTTTAAAGTGAGTTTTCTAGAGAGAGAGAGGTAGACGAAAATTGTAGAGAGAGAGTGGGTTGTTGGTGACATAAATGAGGAATGAAACCTTGTTCAAGGCTTTTATAGCCCGTGTGATATTCGGGTCCGTTTCGGTCGCTCGGTTCGCGTTTCCGGAACGTAACGCGTATTTTACGCGATTTAAAATAAAAATAGTTGTTAAACTCAATAAAATGATGAGTTTAAAAATTGTAAAATATAAAATAATTATTTTAACAATTTTTACTCTTCGTGCGTTGTCAGATCGTTAAACACATACAATTACGTGTATACCCGCAATCGCGTACGTTTTTCGATCGTATTAATTATTTAAAGCCGTTCACTCGTAATTATAAGTTCAACACTAGTACCATTATGGATCGTCACCCATAACTATACTCATTCTCGCTTACGCATTACGATTTTGTTTGATTAATTGTCATAATATTCGTCTTAACACTACGCACTAACACTACCCTGTTACACCGAACGCAGTATATATATAGGGCTCACTCTCGCTGCCCACCACTGTTTCGATATAACACGATACTGTTCTTGCCTAGTGTAATCGACTGTAATTAAATAATACATACTTGTTGTCAAATAATAAAGATTCTAACACACAAGCACATAATGAACACATGATTCACATTAACTGACTGAACATAGATACACACTGTTCTAACACTGTTTACGACTACCATGACTAAATGTACAAATGTTACAGTCTCCCCTAGTTAAGGGACTTTCGTCCCGAAATTAACTAGCCGAAGATACTGTAAAAAGATGAGGGTACTTAAGCTTCATCTGGTCTTCACGTTCCCAGGTGAACTCAGCACCGCGTTTGCCCTCCCATCGTACCTTTACGATCGGGATACGGCTGCGTTTAAGTTTCTTGACCCCATGATCCATGATTTCAACTGAACGTTCTATGAATTGCATGTTGTTCTGAATCTGAATGTCTTCCAGTGGAATCTGAACATCATGATCAGCTAAGCATTTCTTAAGATTTGATACATGAAAAGTATCATGAACATTGCTTAGCTCCACTATAAGTTTGAGTTTGTAGGCTATGGGACCAATCCGTTCCTGGATTTCAATAGGTCCAACGTACCTTGGTGCAAGTTTCCCTTTCTTCCCGAATCGGACAACGCCTTTCCAGGGAGAAACCTTGAGTAAGACTCGGTCACCGACTTGAAACTCAAGCGGTTTCCGACGTCGATCAGCATAACTCTTCTGCCGATCTCGTGCGGCCTTAAGCCTTGATTGAATGATTGTGATCTTGTCTGATGTTTCCTGAATGAGTTCTGGTCCTACGACCTGTGAGTCACCAATCTCGGTCCAGCAGACCGGTGATCGGCACTTTCTACCATACAACGCTTCGAATGGTGCACATTGAATGCTCGTATGGTAGCTGTTGTTGTACGAAAACTCGATAAGTGGAAGATGAGTGTCCCAACTTCCACCGAAGTCAATGACACAAGAACGTAGCATGTCCTCGAGTGTTTGGATAGCCCTTTCGCTTTGACCGTCGGTTTGGGGATGATACGCCGTGCTAAGATTAACACGAGTTCCCAAAGCCTTTTGCAATGATTGCCAAAAGCGAGAAGTGAAGCGACTATCACGATCAGATATGATTGATGTTGGTGTACCATGATGCGCAATGATTTCGTTGTTGTAAAGAGTGGATAGCTTCTCCATTTTATAATCCTCTCGGATTGGGAGAAAATGAGCAGATTTGGTGAGTCGATCAACGATCACCCAAATCGAATCGAAACCTCGTGGAGTTCTCGGCAACTTAGTTATGAAATCCATGGAAATTTGTTCCCATTTCCATTGAGGAATTTCAGGTTGCTGTAGAAGTCCCGAAGGCTTTTGATGTTCTGCTTTGACCTTGGAACAGGTTAGGCACTTTCCCACGTACAGTGCTATGTCTTTCTTCATTCCCGGCCACCAGTAAGATGTCCGCAAATCTTGGTACATCTTATCGGCTCCAGGATGAACTGAGTATCGCGACTTATGAGCCTCATCACAGATGAGTGTGCGAAATTCTTCAGACTTTGGAATCCAAATGCGGCCATTGAGATATAACACCCCATCAGCTCGAGGTTCTAGTTTCTTCTCAATGCCACAGTCCAAGTCTGTCTTGAGTTGATTGTCTGTTACTACTTGTTGTTGTGCGATACGAATCAAGTCTTTCAAGTTTGGCTGTGTGTTGATCTCCATGGCTCTGACACGAATTGGTTTGACTGGCTCCTTACGACTAAGAGCATCCGCCACCACATTGGCTTTACCCGGATAGTAACGAATCTCACAGTCGTAATCAGTTAGAAGCTCAACCCAACGCCGTTGTCTCATGTTGAGTTCTTTCTGATTGAGAATGTGTTGCAGGCTCTTGTGGTCTGTATAGATGACACATTTAGTACCATAAAGGTAGTGTCTCCAAATCTTCAATGCAAAGACCACAGCCCCTAACTCAAGGTCATGAGTAGTGTAATTCTTCTCGTGCACCTTAAGTTGTCTTGAAGCATACGCAATGACCTTGTCCCGTTGCATAAGTACACAACCGAGACCAAGGTTTGAAGCATCACAGTAGATAATGAAATCATCACTGCCTTCTGGAAGACTAAGAATAGGGGAGTTGCATAACTTCTGTTTAAGAAGTTGAAATGCATCTTCTTGTTTCTGTCCCCATATAAAGGCTTGACTTTTCTGAGTCAAAGTGGTAAGTGGCAAGGCAATCTTAGAGAAGTTTGCAATGAATCTTCTGTAATAGCCTGCCAGACCCAGAAATGAACGAATCTCTGTTGGAGTAGATGGAGTAGTCCAGTTCTTAATCGCCTCAATCTTGGCTGGATCTACATGTATTCCATCCTTGTTTATGACATGTCCTAAGAAGGGAACCTCC
Organism: Mikania micrantha; assembly: GCA_009363875.1. Classification (NCBI taxonomy): domain Eukaryota; kingdom Viridiplantae; phylum Streptophyta; class Magnoliopsida; order Asterales; family Asteraceae; genus Mikania; species Mikania micrantha. Next base: position 34,644,761 of record CM018694.1, on the reverse strand, counting down.
TTTAACCAAAATTCACATTTTGAGAATTTAGCATAAAGTTGTTCAGCTCTTAGTAACTCTAAGACTTTCCTCAAATGATCCTCATGCTCTTGTTCTGTCTTGGAATAAATCAGTATATCGTCAATAAAGACAATAACAAACTGATCTAAATATGGTCTGCAAACTCGATTCATCAAGTCCATGAACACTGCAGGTGCATTGGTCAGTCCAAATGGCATAACCACAAACTCGTAGTGTCCATATCGAGTCCTAAATGCAGTCTTTGGTATATCCTCATCATTTACTCGTAACTGATGATACCCGGATCGTAAATCAATCTTAGAGAAGCAAGTTGCTCCTTGTAATTGGTCAAACAGATCATCGATCCTGGGCAGAGGATATCTATTCTTGATTGTCAACTTGTTCAGCTCACGATAATCGATGCACATACGAAATGAACCGTCTTTCTTCTTGACAAAGAGAACCGGAGCTCCCCATGGAGAGAAACTCAGTCTAATGAAACCTTTGTCTAGAAGTTCTTGAAGCTAACTTGACAGTTCTTGCATCTCAGATGGTGCTAATCGATACGGTGACTTCGTCACTAGATTTGCTCCAGGGACGAGATCGATTCTAAACTCCACTTGTCGGATTGGTGGTAATCCTGGCAAGTCTTCTGGAAACACGTCAGGATAATCTCTGATCACTGGAACGTCTCCAACTGCTTTCTTCTCAGGTTTCTTCTCTACTACGTGAGCCAGGAACGCATAGTATTTCTTCCTCAGATACTTCCTCGCTTTGATGCATGACACGATCTTCAATCCGCGGCAGGGTTTTTCGCCATAGATTCTCATCGTTTCGCCGGATGGTAAAGGAATTCGAATAAGTTTCTCGGAGCATACGATTTCGGCATTGTTTTTGGATAACCAATCCATTCCTATCACAACTTCGAAACTTCCGAGTGTCATAGGAATAAGATCGATGAGGAAAAGATGGTCGTTTAATCTTAATTCACAACCATGGATTATAGAATCTACGTGTATGGTGTTACCATCAGCTACTTCTACGGTATAGGGATCAGTAAGCATAGATGGTTCTATGTTAAGCAAAGAAGCAGTATGGGCAGAGATAAAGCTTTTATCAGCACCAGTATCAAATATGATAGAATCGTAATGACCATTAAGGCGAAATGTACCCGTGACAACTGCTGGCTCCTCGCGTGCTTCGGCAGCTCCGATAACAAAGGCACGAGCAACAGCAGTGTTGTTATTGAGTTTCGGGCACTGATTCCTGAAATGCCCCTCATCTCCACAGTTATAACAGGCCCTTCCACCTGTAACAGCTATGGTAGTGGTAGCAGTTGTTGTAGTAGCAAGATGAGCAGCTCGACATGTAGCTGCAAAGTGTCCCATACGCCCACACTTGAGACACTTTTTGCAGGGAGTGTTGGGCAGATGATGGTATTGGCATTTGGTGCAAAGTGGAAATGTGCCAGTATAAGACTTTCTGGCATTAGCAGGTTGTGGCATAGCAGTTATAGGTGTGGCATGAGTAGGTGTAACTGCAGTCAGGGCTGCAAAGTTCTTGATTGTCTTTTGCTTCTTCTTCTTGGGATGTTGTTGTTCAGGCTTCTTGCCTTCCTCAATCTGTGCTCTCTTATACCCTTTTCGGGTGAGCACTCCAGACTTAACGTATTCTTCGGTAAGGCTAGCTCCAAGATGAATCGCTGCCTCCAGAGTAGTGGGGTTATTCCCCATCACAGTTCCCCTGACAACTAGAGGTAAGCCTTCAATGTATTTTTCTATCCTGCGGGATAGAGGAGTAACCAAGTGTGGCACCAAAATGCACAACTCATGGAAACGAGTTGTATACTTGGCGTTTTCACCACTATCTTGCACCAGATTCCACATCTCCACCTCCAGTTTCTTCAGCTCGTGACGTGGACAAAACTTCTCCACAAGTAAGTTCTTGAAACCGTCCCACGGTAAAGCTAAAGCAACTTCGCGTCCTCTGGTGTTCTTCTCAGAGTTCCACCAGGTGAGTGCGCCTTTGTGAAAAGCGCTCGAGGCCATTTTGACCTTCAGGTTCTCAGGACATCCTGTGAAATCAAGAATATCCTCGATGCTCTCTAACCACTGTAGTAGACCAGTAGCTCCTTCGGTACCAGCGTACTTAGGAGGCTTAGCATCATTGAACTGCTTGAAAGTGAAGTTAGCAGTTCCAGTAGTTGTAGCATTTGAGTTATGTGCTGAATCACTAGTACTTCCCCGAAGATTCTGGGTAATATCAGTGACCATTTCCGGAATGACATCTCTCATGTGTATAGCGATGGCTCGGGCAATCTTGTTGATCTCATCATCGTTGCCACTTGTCGAACCCCTTCCGTTAGGATCCCGTCGGGGAGGCATTCTACGAATAGAAGCCACAAGTGGATCAGTAATGAGAAAGGATACAATTGAATGTGCATGATAAAGTTAGTAATATATCCATACTACTAATATTATCATTCAATTGTAATATGATCCAGTACGCGTATAAGTTATCAACTTATTTGCATACTTATCGTGTGAATATGTACGATGTTCCATGATCTCACTCCACCAAACCTACACACTGACACTTTCCCGATATACCGAAGATAGCTTATATATAGGGCATACGAAAGGGTCAAGCAAACTGCCAGCCCAGACGCCATCCCACCACCGCTTCGATATACCACGATCATGTCCTTGCTAGCATTTGGCAACATGTTTTGTACTGATTTCCATGTGTGTTCCATTGATTAAGAATCCCATGATCTTTGATCAAATTGAACTATGATTGAATCCATGATTGAACTATGATTATGTTATGTTATGTGTGCGCCTACTAACAGTTGTTAACATGTAGAACTAAGTCATACGTGTGTTCTACACTTTCCCGTTAACCTATGCTAATAAGTACTAGTCATGTAATCACTTAAGAATTTCACTTAAGGTTTACATTGAAAGAATGTTCACAACTTGATCGAATTACCATAATGTTTGGTTCATCCAAGTTTGAATTGCACTATGATTTGATTCACCAATGATTGTGTCTCCAATGTTGGTATCCCGTGTGTTTGACTAATGTTCAATGTTCCCAGTTGCTCCCGAATCCTCACTCCAAATACGAACGCCGGATTCCCCCTAACATACTGAAATAAGCTTATATATAGGGTAAGCTCTCACCGACCCAGCACTTACCTCAGCACGTCAGCGTTAATCCGTCGTTTATATTTGGGGTTAAGATTCCAACTGTTGATTGATTATGATTGTTTCATGATTGCCTCTTGTACTATGGATATGATTATGACTGTGTAAACCACGGTTCTTAATTTACTTGAAATTAAAACCTTAAGTTTCTGTGTATGTGTCCTAGGTTGATTTAACCTAGATTCTCAATACCTACAGTATCGAGTATAATGATCTCCTGTGAGAACTTCAACTAAAGAATAATGTTACACAGATTCTAAGTTATAAAGTTCCTATGATAATGAACACCTAATAATGATAACATGACAAGGATTTCAAATCAAGATTCTAAATTAATAGATCTTGACCTTTGAATTCCTATAATGAATATGACAAGGATTTCAAATCAAGACTCTAAATTAATAGATCTTGACCTTTGAATTCCTATAATGAATATGACAAGGATTTTAGATCAAAGATACTAAATTAATAGATCTTTGCCTCTAAATTCCTATAATGAATTCTGTGTGAGAATTTCAGATCAAGGATACTAAGAATACAGACCCTTGCCTCTGAAATCCTTAAATTAAAACGTGTGAGAAATTTAATTCGGTTTCTAAAATTATAGAATTCCAATTCAAATTCCTTGACTCGATATCTAATCTTAGTAAAATGTCCCTAAGATCTTTCAAGCTTAATGTAGACTTAATGCTCACTTAAGTTACTTAGATCCTAAGTATCCTCAAACCTATAGCACTTAGTCCTATTGGGTAGCTTAGGTTATAGTCTAGGTCATTAAACATTGGGTTTTTCCTAGTTCTCTACAACCTTGGCTCTGATACCAACCTGTCACACCCCTGCGCCGCGTGCGGAATCCACGGCGCGGTGACGTATGAACAGTTGAATCATAATGACACCAGACCTGCAGTTAGCTTTTAAAACAAATTTAAAAGCTAACTCCATCCTGGATAAGAACTAATGTGTCCGCTTTCCCTTGTTGTGATCACCCAGTACTAACGCTAATGAATATGATACTTGATGCGTTTACAAGTTTGTTTACAACAATAGACACCATGTTTATGAACCTTACTTTAACCGAACGTGTTAATGCCTTATTTGATAACATGAATCGAAAACTTTGATTTAATTCCATGAATTAAATCCTTTGTTTTGAATACCATGAAATGAACCTCTTGATTTGAATACCATGAAATGAAACTCTTGATTTGAATACCATGAAATAGTGACCTTGTATAATAACAAGATTTATAACAAAAGAGTTTATAAAATCCATTATTTAAAAGTGTTTATCATTTATAAAAACATTTGAGTAAATCTGTTATGAAACAGTTCAAAGAACCTTTATAAAACCTTTTTTAATAAAAAGAGTTTAATATTTGATAAAATCCTTTAAAACAGTTGCCAATTCCTTTAAAACAGTTGATAAATCCCTTGGATTCGTAAAATGAACCTGTAATATTTATAAGAATACACACATCCTGTGTAATGAAATACGATTGTAAATAGCGGGTTTGATCACGTGTTCCACCCCAAAACAGTTATAAAACAGTAAAAGAGGGGCTAATGTTCTCACCTGTCTGCAGTAGACTCTGAACTAAAAACAGATAGCAAGTAGCAAACAGGACTTCTAATTGGTTCCTATATCATTGTAATCATACATAAGATATAAGATTTATAGTTGTATAGACTTTGATTCATTGATTGACTCGTGTTCTCCTGAACTTGATTAACTTGCTCTCATGGTTATGATTGTTGTGAAAACTTGAAAGTTGTGATTTGAGTTACATGATTGATCAATGATTCATGAAAAGAGATGTCATGTATCTTTTATGCACAATCTTATGCATAAAATGACAAGTGTTTGTGAACTTGATAACCCTTGATTAATCCTGAAAAATGTATAGATATGTTCAAGTGATTTAGACTCTTGTGATTATGAATTGATCTCATTTTTAGTTTAGGTTAAACTTAACCCAACTAAGATCAATTCATAGACACCTTGCATTCTAGGCCACACCATGGGCCATTTAGGTTAATAATGGTCCAATTGAGTGTGGTGTTGGGCCAACGACATGAGTATAGTCCTTGTAAAACACCAAAGATGATATTGGACCGATTTGGATCATGATGGGCCAAATGGGAATGAGTTGGGCCAAAAGTCCCATTGTGCTTGATCTAAGGTGGATCAAAGTTAATTAATCCCTTGGGTCACTTAGGAGCATAATGGGCCGATTACTAAATGAAATTTGGGCCTTGTAGCATTGAGTTGGGCCGAAAGATATTGAATTGGGCCGAGATGTCTTTGGGCTGCCACCTTAGGCAGCGAACCTTCTTTGGTTCTAGCCTAAGGTTCGGCTATCTTGAGACATCACCAAGGTTCGGCCGTGGGTTAGTGTTTCGGGCATGGTTCGGCCCAGGAAACTGATGAAGGTTCGGTGAAGGCTCGTGAGGGACTCCCTAGGGTTCAGCTGTGCATGCAACGAACCATGCAAGGTTCGTTAAGGATTAGGGTTCGGCCGAGGAACCTTATAGATTCGGTTGGTTTGCACAACGAACGTTCGGCCGCATAAGCTCTAGGGTTCGTAGCTTGCATGCTTAGGTTCATGTGGGTTCGTTGGTTACCTATTGGTTCGGTTAATAAAGCTGGATGCCCAAGGGTTCGTTACCCAGGATGGGTTCGGCTACAACCCTAGGGTTTGCTATGGTTCGCGACTGATCCAAAAGATTCATGGCATCATAAAGGTTCGTTGAATGCATGCTGGCTTGGCACAGGCTCGTGAGGACCTTCTGGGTTCGGCTGGTAACCCAACGAACCAGGCAGGGTTCGCTATGTTCACATGGGTTCGGCCAGGAAACCCTAATGGGTTCATTCTCTTGGTTCGCCAGAGGATGAAGGTTCGGCCGTCGAACCTGTTACCAGCATCATCACCATCATCGAACCTCTGGATCCAGACCACGATCTAAGCTAGTATAACTTCCAGAAAGGTTTCTATAGGTGCGGAACTAGGAAGGGTGTGTAAGAATCCGGTTAAATGTCGAGTTTCAACAACACCCACATCAAAACCCTAAATTCGTGATTATTCAAGCATCAATACCTCGAGATCCTGTGGATAAACCTTCAGATCCTTTGTACTTTCTTGTAGTACTCGTTGAGAGCTTCGCGTAGACACCAAAAACACCGAATTCCGTTGAGAAACGAGCGAGTTACGAACGTTTAAAGTGAGTTTTCTAGAGAGAGAGAGGGTAGACGAAAATTGTAGAGAGAGAGTGGGTTGTTGGTGACATAAATGAGGAATGAAACCTTGTTCAAGGCTTTTATAGCCCGTGTGATATTCGGGTCCGTTTCGGTCGCTCGGTTCGCGTTTCCGGAACGTAACGCGTATTTTACGTGATTTAAAATAAAAATAGTTGTTAAACTCAATAAAATGATGAGTTTCAAAATTGTAAAATATAAAATAATTATTTTAACAATTTTTACTCTTCGTGCGTTGTCAGATCGTTAAACACATACAATTACGTGTATACCCGCAATCGCGTACGTTTTTCGATCGTATTAATTATTTAAAGCCGTTCACTCGTAATTATAAGTTCAACACTCGTACCATTATGGATCGTCACCCATAACTATACTCAGTCTCGCTTACGCATTACGATTTTGTTTGATTAATTGTCATAATATTCGTCTTAACACTACGCACTAACACTACCCTGTTACACCGAACGCAGTATATATATAGGGCTCACTCTCGCTGCCCACCACTGATTCGATATAACACGATATTGTTCTTGCCTAGTGTAATCGACTGTAATTAAATAATACATACTTGTTGTCAAATAATAAAGATTCTAACACACAAGCACATAATGAACACATGATTCACATTAACTGACTGAACATAGATACACACTGTTCTAACACTGTTTACGACTACCGTGACTAAATGTACAAATGTTACATTAGTGAATCATTACGATGTAGGTTGTGGCAAATATTGATAAATGAGTATCTTACATAAATCATCTTAACTTGGAAAGAGGTACAGATTCTTACCCTTTCCTTTTTTTTCGTTTCAGCATATCATTTGATTATTGAAACCCATTTGATTCTCACATACCATTAAAATTCCTGAGCGTCTTTGATATAACGATTTGTTTCGTTTGCATTGTCTGCTATGAATTTTGAATCATTATTTATTATTGATTATCATTGCTTACATGCGATAGGAATTTTGGATTTGAAATCATTATCGCATGTTTCGATATTATATTATGATTTGATTGAACGCTTAGTGAGAAGCGCATTTGATATATATATATATATATATATATATATATATATATATATATATATATATATATATATATATATATATATATATATAGGGGGAGGTTAAAATATAACCCACTCTAAAAGCGATAACTCTAGATAACCCATTAAGATCAAGCCAAATTTTCGAATTTTTTTAACATCATTGTAAACACATTTAGAACACTTTGTTATTATATGAGTTTGCGTAAATTTATCACCGTTTGAGAGTAATCGTCGTTGTATGTTTTTAAAATTTTGTAACTTGCAGTGCTGTAAGTGTAAGATTTTAAAAACTTACAACGACGTTAACTCTTAAACGGTGATGAATTTACGCAAACTCATAAAATAAGAAAGTGTTCTAAATGTGTTTACAATTATGTTAAAAAAATTCGAAAATTTGGCTTCATCTTGACGGGTTATTTAGAGTTATTGCTTTAAGAGTGGGTTATGTAATATTCCATGCCCTATATATATATATATATATATATATATATATATATATATAGGGTTACTACTACTATTATTGTATTATGTTACCCGAGCATGTTCCTACTTACGGGGGTGACCGCAAACATGTCATTGCGGCATCAATGACATGGCACCGACCGTGGATATATTTGTAAATGATTTCTGGTGGATGGATTTGTGTATGCCCACACTACATTGCACGTTTGGCACATAGGGCCTGTAGCTCTATGTTCATGTCAGTAGTGATTTAAGATTCGGCTCAATGTTTACATCCGTATGATATGATTTATTTAATTGATTTTCTTTACTATATATCATATCATTTTGTCTTATGTTATCACATATTCAGTAATTGATTCTGTTACTTAAGCCTTTATATGTACTTGACATTCGGCTCATTCCGTTAATATTAGTTCTTAAATGGTTCACATGTTACTTAGGGTGGGACGTGAGGAGAGAAAACTGAGCTCTAGGATTTTTGAACCGTGAAAGTATGCCAGTAGATTTTTGTTGCTTAGTCTAGTTCATTCAATTGATCAATATGTAATTAACAATTTAACCTAGGGCTCTTCAACAATCTTTTGGGATATGTAATCCTAACCTTTGCTTAATGAAAACTATGTTTTATGTTTTGATCGCTATGATAATGACATGTCACCCCTATTTCGAGATGGGTTGTTAGACATACTCCTAATCATACCACTATATTTTTAAATTTTATAAATAAATAAAGAAAAAGATAAACAGAATTAATTGGAAAAAAAGGGAAGAAAGTGGATAAATGGGAAATATATAATCTATTTTTTTGTTCTTAAATTTGAAGAAAAAGCATAAATTAAAGATTTTATGTATTCATGTGTTAAAAAATAGAAGAAAGAAAAGACGCAATATTATCATTACAATCTTAAATCTAGATATAATAGATTTTTGTAGAAATTAAAATGATAAATGATAAATTATAAAACCTTTAATCCTATATTCGTTTTTCTCTTTCTTAAAATCTTTACATTCTAGATGGAAAATTAAAAGGAATATTAGGAAAAAAAATATATTTTTATTTTTATTTTCTTTCCTTCACCTTCAATAAAAAAAACTAAAAAACATAAATTTTTTTTAGTTTATCTTCACTTTTTTTTCACTTCTATTATTAAAAATTACTAAGAAACACATCGATCATGTCTTTCAACATATAAAACTAATTCTCAATGTTAATGCTTACATAATAAATTCATACCCAATGTATATTCTGTGTGAAATATTCTTTTCTATAAAAACAACTAGATGAGATGTTGGTTTTTAAGTTTCATAAATTCATTGACGGAGCTTGAAAAAAAAGCTCGGATGGGGCTGAAGAATTTTTAGGAAGAAAACGGAGGGGGCCAAAGGATTTTTAGGAAGAAAATGGATGGGGCCGAAGGATTTTTAAGAAGAAAACGAATAGGACCGAATGGTTTTCCAACAAAATAATGCTGGATCTACCCTTCTGACCGGAAAAACAGAGGGGTGATGCCTCCCAGGCCCCTATTAAGAACCGTCCCTGCATAAATTACGCATATAATTTCAAATACTAAACATTTGAAACACATACAGCTTTAGGTGAGAATAATTTGGTCAAACGTGTGAGGATAATTTGGTACCCATACAATCTCAAATATTAAACATTTGAAACACATACAGTTTTTAAGTCAGAATAATTTGGTCAAATGTGTGAGAGTAATTTGATGACTTAATATACTATATATGTTACAAATGTCTAAATATTTAAAATCATATGAGTTATTTATAAAACTTATAAAGAGTGAAATAATAGCAAAACACAGGTAGAACCTCGACAATTACTAATAAATTTAGAAAATGGACCTGTTAGGAAGACGCCAGGTTGGTTCAAGATACACCATCTATACGACTCGTATTGACCTATACGGGTCGTATTAATATTTTATTTCTGACAAAAACTGACACATCAAATGACAGTTCTGACTAGTCCCATACGGCCCTTATTAAAACTTGACATTGTTTAAACTTGACTTTACAATTGATTTGATGCCTATCCAATCTAGCTTTTGATTTGATTTCTGTAAATTTGTAGAAAGCAAAAGCCAATAAAGGCGACTGACAAGCGAAGCACGTGATCTGCAACATTTACCTGCACCCTTTTAACTTTCCCTTTGTTCGCACACCTCCAGTCCAATCAACTGTTCCTTTTCGTATCATAAAATTGTTTCGTTTTATTTTGGTTTTGATTTTGGCCCTATACGACCCGTATAGGGCTATATGGCTCGTATGTAGCTTCAACTGTCAGACATTAACCTGACAAAGTATGACAAAATTTGACACCCATACGACCCGTATGAGCCTAGGTGATGTTAACTGATCCATAGGGGGTGTCCAAATTCCCTGCCCAAACTAGTGTCCCTAGTAGTATACATGCTATTCTAGGAACTATGACCACTCAATTACTCCCCATTATTCTCATTCCTTTTCTTCTACTTACAAACATATGTGAAATAATGGCGGTTTTTTAAATAATTTTACAAATTCAAAATCTAAAAATACAAAGGGGATAGTGAATATGGGGCTATTAAGCACCTAACTTAGGTGTGAAACCCATCAAAACGACGTAGTTTTGATTAAATATCATTAATTATGGTTATTCTTTTTTGTTCCTATTTTCACTCCATTAATTTTGCACATACCATAACTATTAAGATTTAATCAAAACTACGTCGTTTTGATGAGTTTAATACCTAAGTTAGGTGCTTAACAGCCCCATATTCACTATCCCCAAATACAAATTGAAGCATTAGTGTTTAGTAACTGTTTGAAGAATATACATCAAAGGAATGAAGAACTTTTTCCAGCATTCTTCTTTTGTTGTTAGATAATGACAGGTTTAGGGAGTGAGCTATGTTTAAAAGGTAAAGCTTGTTTGAGGCCACAAACGCGGCTGAGAATATAGTCTTTGGGCCTCCCCTTGTGCTATCTACGTCGTATTCGAACTCGTACACTTGTAGCTCCCCGTTTTTGCTTCGTCTCTCGAAGAAAGACACTAATTCTACATCTTTTGTGCTTTCCTGTAACACCAACATTCAGTCTTGTAATCAAACCGTAATAACTTCTTAACTTCTCATGATCTCTCGTACCAAATATATATATATATATATATATATATATATATATATATATATATATATATATATATATATATATATATATATATATAATATGATTTGTCCAATGTAAGCTGGTTGTTTTACTTTTGATCACACAAGCCTTACGCTTCTTAGATATTTTGGTTGTCAATGAAAGAAAAACGGTCACATCTTCGAAGCAAACATAATTTTACAAACACACATTGTTCTTGTTTAGGTGTTTAGAATGTTAGAAATAAATAATTAAATAAAAAATATATGACCCTCATTATTACTTAATTAATAAATCAATTACCTAAATATCCCTATCAAATAGATAATTATTTGATGGACATAATTATCCTAATTAGGGTTTCTCCTTAAGAGTATATATAAAGGAGCTTAGGGCTCATAATCTCGGTTACGAACATCATCATCACTAAATCCCTAACATTTTGATTTGGTGAACCTCTCCACTGAGCCTCTCCATAACCATTCTCATCGTACACCCTAAGAGGGAACAAGTCAGATTCATCTCAAATATCATGTTAGAAATCAACAATACATTTATTAGATTCACAGGTTTCATCTAATCTATATTCTATTTGTTGATTTTCCGTATTCATGTTTTAATCAAGTCAAAGGAATCGATCAACATTGAAGTTTAGACACTAAAAGATTAAGTGTATGAGTATTTACATATCTGAATTATTTAAAATAATGGTGAATTTTAGTAATTTAAGTTACAACCTACTGCACCATAGTAGATCAATGTTAATTCTAACTTTTAATTTTGTTACAGCAATAAAAATTCACCCAAGATTTCGCTTTTATGTTTCCTCTATTTTCTTCGCTAACATAATTGTGAGTATAATCGAATGTAGATAACTGATGATTCTGTTGCTAATAGAGATATTGAAATATTTGTTAAAACACCGTAAATAATATAATCTTTATAATAATATATTAAATTAAAGCTATAACTTATAAAGTGAGATTTTTCTAAAACATTTTCATAATAATTTTACCATCTCTTTTGTTAATTGATAATATTAAATAGTAATTGTATTGTTTAAAACCTTAAAATACAAAACTTGCTTAAACTCAATAACAAGTGTTTCACTTTTGGTCAAAGGTGATGTGTTACATCTTATTATTTAAGTCTTATTAAGCATTGTCACTTAGTTGTTTATATCCTTAAATATTAGATATTCACGTGACATTATTTTCCATAAAGCATGTAGATTTCACTTCTATACAAAGGTGATGTGTTACATTCATGTTTGCAAACTTAACATGTGAATAATGCTTATAACGTCACACTTCTGCCCAAATGTGATGCGTTACATTCCTAACGCACATTTCATTTTCTAATTAATTGTTCCTAATATTTGGACAAATGGTTATTAATCAAAGTGAAACTCATTTGTTTAAATAGAACCTAATCTAGTCTATTAATTCGATGTTATAGTATATTTTTATCACAGTTTCATTACTATAATGGTCATTTTATCTGCTTGCCTTAGATCTAATTTACCATATAGATCACTCTAAGTTCTCCTATAGCCTAAGTATATTACTCTTTCTCATCTAATTTAATCTACAGCTCCTAATATGGGAATTGAACTCTTACTGGTGCAAACTACTCTGCTTGGGAAGATTCACTAATAGTGAATCTTGGGATTACAGAGTTCGACTACGCACTAAGAAAGCCTGCACCTCCTGCCATCACTAACAAGAGCACTTCTGAAGCCAAGTTGTATGAGAAATAGGAGAAGGCTAACAAAATGGCTCTCATTTTCATTAAAAACTCCATCAGCCCAATCATCAGAGCAACCATTACTAACTTTACTAATGCGAAGACTTACCTTACTTCTGTAGAGGAGCAATTCAAATGAATCTCTAAGGCGCATGCTAACATCATAATCATGAATCTGGTGTCTACAAATTATGACGGGATCAGTTGCATTCGTGAGCGTATCATAATGATGAGTGACATGACCCATAAACTTAAGGGTTTAGACATGAAGATCAGTGCTGGTTTTTGGTTCACTTCATTATGACTTCTATTTCTGCATCTTATGAGGCTTTCAAGATCAGTTACAGCACTTAGAAAGAGAAGTGGATGATGAATGAGTTGATTGTCATGTGCGTACAAGAGGAAGACCGTCAGAAGCTCAAGAAACCTGATAATGCTTACCTGATGGCCGCTGGTTCAATGAAAAGGAAGAAAATTCTCACAATGATGCTTCTAAGGTCGATAAATCCAATACATGTGCTTTTTCCAGCTTTAACAATTCCAATGGCAAGCCCTACTGCAAGTTTTGCCGAAAGATAGGACATAAGCAGAAAGACTGCCTTGATTTCAAGAAATGGCCGACTAAAAGAGGCAATCATCTTAATATAGTAAGTTGTCCACAGACGCGATCTACGCGTTTTGCACACGCCGAGCACTTACACGAATGTTACACAATTCACAACCAACATCTGGTTCACCAATGGGTCGTTGACTTGACACGGTCAAACACGGTCAATGTGGACCAACACGAGCAAACATGGTCATTGTGGACCGACACAGACAAACATGAGCAACCGAGGGTTGTTGAGCACAAACACGAGCACTAACACGAACACGGTCACTTACACAAACTTACATATGGTATACGATATATGTAGCCGGTGACCGACTACGCTACGGCAAAGGAGCTTACGCTTACTTCACTTCTTGATCACTAAGGTGAATTTACGGCCCCTCTTTAACTCTTTTATAAACTTTTCAAATAGGGGGAGAATACTTGTTGAATCGAATCAAACATTTATACTTGTACAAACAAATTGTGTATGCTGGTTTATTAGACAAACATAAGTGTTGTATCGTAATAAGCCCTCGCAAAGTCTTACCGTTAATGTATAAACAACGAGGTGAGTTTGAATAGATCTATTTGGGTGTGACGAGCCCCGCGTGGCGAAAATGCTGACTAGAGGTCAGGACACGTGAAATCTCGACCTATCTTGCTATGTTATTACGAGACATAGCGGAGGCAAAGACTAACAAGTCTAGTTCGGTAGTGACGCACTGACACTTGGAGCCTAGGGCTCGGGACTAACATTTAATAAACATTATGACACATGATTTCTGAATTACTACCTATGTTTTTCAAAACCTGTGAACTCACCAACCATTGTGTTGACACTTTTTCTTAAACTTGTATTCTCAGGTAACTAGCTGCTTATAGGTATCAGGGTGCACTTAAGGACACGAGCATAGGAACATCATGCATCTATGTTGTGTCGTTTTGAACAAACAATTTTTAATTTAATTTATGACATGTATTAAGACAATGTAATGTCTGACAATTTATATTTCCGCTGCATTTATCAAACTTAAAATATTTCTGTTGCTATGATATTATACTTTCCGCTGCAAACTATTTTGTTACTGATATGTCAAACTGTGTATTTGAAACGCATGTAGAGTTGTTCTATATGACCATGAGCTGTGATTCTGGTCACGTCACACCCACGTGGACTGACACCACGAGTGGGATTTTGGGGGTGTGACAGACTGGTATCAGAGCCTTGGTTATAGGCAACTAGGTTTGCATGTAGTAAACTTAGACTGTAGCCATAGCTCTACACTTAGACACTGCACTAGTTTCACACGACATATTATGTGCATAGTTTGGCAATATGCTTTGTGATTTTATCTTATACCTACGAGCATACCTGTGGAACCCTTAGCAGGTGTTCATATCCGACTACGCTTGAGAAATGTGAGATGGGATTAGTGAAAAGACGAACACAAGACTGAAGGGAACTTTTCAATGTTATGAAGAAGACTACACTAGCACGATCTAACTCGAATCGAACGTTTTTCCCAATCTCCATTCTTGAGCGTAAACCCAGTCACCTAACGTACACTTGCGGACTGGAACCTTAGTGACAACACTCCGAAGATGAACCTCGAGCACTACTATGATCACTAGCTTCAGACTGAAGGAACTAGAATGACTGTGTAAGATAAATTGACGATTATGGTGGCCAACGTAATCGTGAATTTATACGTACATACAAATTCTGGCAAACTCAGATAGTAAGCTACACCCATTAGGAAAACTGGATAACACACCGCTGATAGTGGAAATCCGAACTCCGCTACTTACACCAAGTAGTTTATTTCCCCATTGTATTTAGTATTGCTAGAACACTACATGAGCAAGCTATGCTCATAGAATCACTTTGGTAATAGTAATCTTATGAAACTTATTAGTGTACTTTTGGAGAAAATGATAAATTTTCCCCTCTGTACATGCTAACACACAACTATCTCTAACGGTTGGTAATACAGTGTCTATTGTATATAGATACTGCGAATGACTGGTCAAGGAACGTATGTGCGTACAGACAACCAACCAATCAGTTCTGCGGCTATCGAAGCTATGGTAGAACAACGGGTTAGAAAAGCCATTGCGGATTACGAGATTGCACGCCTAAGCAGTGAAACAAGCAACGGGACTCACAACCACAACTCAAAAGGATGTTCATTCAGAACCTTCCTTAGCTACCATCCTCATATATTCAAGGGACCGGAAGGAACGGTAGGACTGCTTCAATGGATTAAGGAGGTTGAGTCAATCTTCTGCATGAGCGAGTATTCTGAAGAGAATAAAGTAAAATTTGCTACCGGGACTTTGGAAGGACAGGCACTCACTTGGTGGAATTCGCACATTCAGATACTAAGTTTGGAGACTGCTAACTCAATCCCATGGGAAAACTTCGTCAAGATGTTGAACGAAGAATACTGTCCTCAGAGCAAAATCAAACAACTGGAGGGGTTCTGGATTCACAAAATGGAGGGATCCGAGATCGAACAATACACCGCTCGATTCCACGAGATGTGTAAACTGTATCCAGAAATGGTGACCCCAGAATACAAGAAGATTGAAAAATACATCAGTGGATTACCTAAATAGATCCAAAGCCTAGTTGCCGCGGAAGACCCCACACTCATTCAACCCACTACTTGTTTGGCTCATTGTCTGACTGACTAAGCGGTAGCACATGGTAAGCTACCCAAGAGGGGTGAACACCTGAAGCTCCAAGGGACCAAGCGGAAGTGGGAGTCAAGCAACAACAGGACCTTCTCACCACAACAATCAACCCAGCATTTCCCCGCACCAGCAAAAGTCTTTACTGCCACTCAATCTGATGCTCAAGGCAAGAAAGTATACCAAAGTAACTACCCCAAGTGCAACAATTGCTCATACCATCATTTCGGCCCATGCAATAGGATCAAGTGTACAAAATGTGGAGAAACGGACATATTACGAGGGAGTGTCGTGCGAACCCGAAGCCGAACACAAACAAAGCGACACCACAAAGGGGATGCTTCACCTGCGGAAAGCCTGGCCACATACGCCGAGACTGTCCACTAAACAAGAAAGCAGGAGGCAACGCTGCAAGGGGTAGGGCATTCGTATTCGGATCCGGTAAAGCTAAAGATGATCCAAACATCATAACCGGTACGTTCCTTTTAAATAATATCTATACAACTGTATTATTTGATACCGGTGCCGGTAGGAGTTTTGTGTCTAGTAAATTTAGTAAATTGCTTGATGTTACTTCAACACCACTAGATTATAAATATACCGTAAAGTTAGCCGACGGCAAACTGATCGAAATGCAACACGTTTTTTGAGGATGCATCATGGTTTTGGCGGATCACGAGCCCGAAATCGATTTAATGCCAGTGACTCTCGGGAGCTTCGATGAGGTCATTGGAATGGAGTGGCTATCTGCAAACCAAGCTGAGATCGTGTGCAACGAAAAGGTTGTACGAGTGACGTTGCAGAACGGAGAACAGATCTCGATTCAAGAAGAACGACGGGGAATACCACTGAACATCATATCCTGCATGAAGGCAAGCAAGTACTTACAGAAAGGATATAATGCAATACTAGCCCTCATCACTGAGCAACCGAAGACCGAGAAGAAGATCGAGGACATTGCTGTAGTCTGAGATTTTCCTGAAGTATTTCCCGGGGATTTACCTGGACTACCACCGAAACAACAGATCGAGTTCCAGATAGACCTCACTCCTGGAGCAGCACCTATTGCCAAAGCTCCATACAGACTAGCACCGACAGAAATGTAAGAACTGTCTAACCAGTTGCAAGAGCTATTAGACAAGGGATTTATCAGACCGAGCTTCTCACCTTGGGGAGCACCGGTCTTGTTCGTGAAAAGGAAAGACGGATCATTCCGTATGTGCATCGACTACAGGGAGCTGAACAAGGTAACGATCAAGAATCGATACCCGCTACCACGAATAGACGATTTGATTGATCAGTTGCAAGGGTCAAGTTACTATTCGAAGATTGATTTAAGATCGGGTTACCATCAACTAAGGATACAGGAAGATGATATTCCTAAGACTGCCTTTAGAACCCGATACGGACACTACGAATTTTTGGTCATGCCCTTCGGACTGACCAACGCACAAGCAGTATTCATGGATCTCATGAATAGAGTATGCAAGCCTTATCTCGATAAATTCGTAATTGTGTTCATTGACGATATCTTGATCTACTCTAAGAATCAGGAGGAACATGCTGAACGTTTAAGGTTAATCTTGGAATTATTGATAGACGAACAGTTGTACGCGAAGTTTTCCAAATGCGACTTTTGGATTCGCGAAGTCCAATTTCTTGGACATGTGGTTAATGAGAAAGGAATACATGTAGACCCAGCCAAGATTGAAGCCATTAAGAACTGGAAAGCACCCAAGACTCCAACTGAGGTGCGACAATTCCGAGGACTGGCCGGGTACTACAGACGATTTATCGAAGGATTTTCAAAGATCGCCCAATCACTGACATCTCTAACACACAAAGACAAGAAGTTCGATTGGGGAGACAAACAGGAAGCTGCTTTCAACTTGTTGAAGCAGAAACTATGTACTGCACCTATACTATCATTGCCGGAAGGATGTGATGATTTCGTGGTGTATTGTGACGCCTCGAAACAAGGACTCGGTTGCGTGCTGATGCAACTCGAGAAAGTGATAGCCTATGCATTACGGCAACTGAAGGTGCACGAGAAAAACTACACAACACATGATCTTGAGATGGGAGCTGTGGTGTTTGCCTTGAAGATCTGGCGACACTATTTATACGGTACAAAGTGTACAATATTTACCGATCATAAAAGCCTGCAACACATCTTCGATCAGAAACAGCTGAACATGAGGCAACGAAGATGGGTCGAACTCATCAGCGATTATGATTGCGCTATCAAATACCATCCCGGTAAAGCAAACGTAGTGGCCGACGCGTTGAGTCGGAAGGAAACAACCAAACGCTAGGGGTGAGCATAATATAAACATAACCGAAAAATAACCGATAACCGCACCGAACCATAACCGATTTAACCGAAACCGACTTTAACCGATGGTTATGGTTAAGCAAAGCCATTAACCAAACCATGCGGTTATGGTTATGGTTAAGGCTAGTCATTAACCGACTTTAACCGAACCGAACCGAACCGAACCGAATAATGTATATTTGTTTTTTAATATTTGTATGTTTTTAAGAAGTTATGGTGTAATCAAGTATAGAAGGTGAATCCTCATTTTTTTACTATATCAAAATATTATGAATCATATATGAGACTAAATATATTAGAAAATAAATCAAAGTTCACGCGTTTTTACTTTTTGTTCACACATGCTTAGGCACTACAAAATTTTACAAGCTTCACTAAGATTTTCATCATTAATATATCTATAATTCACAAGCATATTTCAAGTTTTTCTTAGTTTTTCAACAAGTCAATAATTAACCGAATTTAACCGAAACCGAACCGTAACGGTGGTTAACCGATTAGTGGTTAACCGATCAAATGGTTATGGTTATGGTTTAGGATTTACAATTAATCGAAGTAGCGGTTTTGGTTATGGAAATGGCCATAACCGCACCGAACCGAACCATGCACACCCCTACCAAACGCGTGAGTGCTCTACAACTTACAATTCACTCTGAATTACCGCAACAGATCCGGAACGCTCAACAGGGAGCTTTGAAGGTCGAGAACCTCACTCAGGAGTCTTTGCGAGGCATGGACAAACACATGGAGGTGAAGGCCGACGGAGCATACTATATAAAGGATCGAATATGGATTCCACACCACGGAGGACTAAGAAATGTGGTGATGGATGAAGCACACAAGAGCCGGTACTCTGTACATCCGGGCTCCGACAAAATGTACCATGATCTGAAGACGACCTACTGGTGGCCGAACATGAAAGCTGAAATAGCAACTTACGTAGGTAAGTGTCTAACATGCTCAAAAGTCAAGGTTGAGTATCAAAAGCCATCAGGTCTATTTCAACAACCTGAAATACCGATGTGGAAATGGGAACAAATTTCCATGGACTTCATAACCAAATTGCCTAAGACGGCAAGTGGTTGCGATACCATCTGGGTTATCGTAGACCGACTAACAAAATCTGCTCATTTCCTACACATCAAAGAAACCGACAAGTTGGACAAGCTCACCCGAATCTATTTGAAGGAAGTGGTCACTCGACATGGAGTACCAATCTCGATCATCTCTGATCGGGACAGCCGATTCACGTCGTAGTTCTGGAAGTCCTTGCATAAGGCATTAGGAACGAGATTGGATATGAGTACCGCTTACCACCCACAGACCGACGGGCAGAGCGAACGAACAATACAAACATTGGAAGACATGCTTCGGGCATGTGTTATTGATTTTGGCAGTAGCTGGGAGACTCATCTGCCCTTAGTTGAGTTCTCATGCAACAATAGCTAGCACACAAGCATACAAGCTGCACCATTCGAGGCACTTTACGGACGTAAGTGTCGATCACCTATCTGCTGGGCGGAGGTTGGAGACAGCCAACTGACCGGTCCCAAACTTGTGCACGAAACGACTGAGAAGATCGTGCAGATACGCAAGTGAATGGCAGCAGCTCGAGACAGACAGAAAAGTTACGCTGACAAACGCCGCAAGCCGTTGGAATTCCAGGTGGGGGACAGAGTGTTGCTCAAAGTCTCGCCCTGGAATGGAGTTATTCGGTTTGGCAAACGAGGAAGGTTGAATCCTCGTTACATCGGACCTTTTGAAATCACCAAACGGATAAGCTCCGTAGCCTACGAGCTAAACCTGCGAAATGAACTTAGCAGTGTACACAACGTGTTTCACATTTCAAACCCCAAGAAGTGTCTATCCAATCAAACTCTTGTCATTCCTCTTGAGGAGATACAAATAGACGAACAACTGAACTTCGTTGAGGAACCGGTGGAGATTATGGACCGGGAGACCAAGAAACTCAAACTCAACAAGATACCAATAGTGAAAGTGCGATGGAATTCGCGACGTGGACCGGAATTCACATGGGAACGTGAAGACCAGATGAAACAGAAATACCCACACCTGTTCGCGGAACAGACAAACACTGGCAACACGAGCTGAATTTCGAGATGAAATTCTTTTTAACAAGGGGATGATATGACACCCCGTAAAATCCAGGTCAGCATTCTATTTATTTAAATGATTTATGTACACGTGGCACTAGAATTGGTTAATTTAGTGTGACACGTGGCACGACAGCACGAACACTGACACACAACAAGATAATTCGAGGAATTATCGAGAAACCGCACACACGTGTCAAAACACACGAACGTTGGTGAACGTTTAGCACATCGTGTAACAAAACACTCGAAACCTCACGAAACACTCAAGCATTGAATCTGGAAGTTCAAACGAGGCCAAACGACAGTTCGTAAACGTGAAAACGGCGACGAACGGATCGAACCCATGAAGCTAGGCTTATTTGGCTCTCCAAGGGCCCATCGCGGTACGCGATGGACCATAATAGGCCCTATAGCGGTACCCGACGAGATTCGGGAGAATTTGAATCCCGAATTCCATCGCGATACGCGGAAGGAATCTGGGAACCTCTCCGCGGTACGCGACGACATCCAGACGCCAAATCTTTATAAAACCAAGATGAAATCATTTCAAGCCACCTCTACACACACTCTCCGAAGTCTAGCCATCATATCTCGACATTTCTTGTTCCAGAAGCTCTGTTACACTCAAGAATCACCATAGGAAGCCATTGGAAGGGAGATTGAAGCTCAAGAACATTGAAGCAAGCCTTCTAGACCACCACCCTTCATCACCACCCTCTTGTTCTTGTCGAGACCAACGAATTGAGAGTTCCAGGAGCTGTAGAATCACCATCTCAGGATTATTGAAGCTTTGGAAGGTAGTTCATCACTCCTTGTAGCTTAAAAACCCTCTTACACTCACATACAATGGGTAAAACCCACATGCAAGCTCATAGCATACACATGCACGGATTTTTCTTGATATTGAATCTGGGTTTGTTGGTTTCCTTATGTTTCTTAATGATCTAAAGTGATTTAGTGACATATTGTGATGATCTATGATGTTGGATGTTGATAAAACCCATGATTTGTGACTAAGTGTTGAAATAATGCCTTGCATGTAAGATCTAAGACAATTTAGATGATCTTGAATGTTGTTACATGATTATAAATGCTATTGGTAATGATCTACATGGTTGGATGTTATTAAAATGGTGAAAAATGTGATTTTTGATAAACTTTCCATTAATAGTAACTTTTTAGTTACAAGATGATGATTTGGAGAAAATGATGAACATACATGTACATAGACTTGTTGTTTGAATGATATTATGATGATTAGAAACTTAGGAATGTGACTTTGATGTGGTTTGGTCATTTTTGATATAGTTACTATATTTAGTAACTTTTCGGGTCAAAATAATGATAGGTGATGATTTGGGCTATGTTAGTATGTTTAAACGATGTTAAATGACTTAATATGATGCTTTGTGGTATAAAAATGGTTTAGAAATGTTTAGAGTGGTCATTTGTATGCAAAATTGCAAAGTTACTATTTATAGTAACTTTATTTTTAGAAATGTTGGTTTATGAACGTCTTGTATGCTTTAAACTTGCTAAGTGGCTTAACATGATGTAATATGATGATGGAACACTAAGTTAGATGGCTTCCGATAACACACATGCTAGAAATGGAAACTTTCCATTTTAGGAAACTTTTGTGTGCCAACATGACATAAATGACTTATGTGATTTCGTATGATAACGTGCTATGTGTTAACATGATCACGTACGACTAACAAGCATGCTAGAACTGTAAAATGATATGTTTTGTGAAACCTGCCATAAATGGAAACTTACTATGAATAGTAAGTTGTCCACAGACGCGATCTACGCATTTTGCACACGCCAAGCACTTACACGAATGTTACACAATTCACAACCAACATCTGCTTCACCAACGGGTCGTTGACTTGACACGGTCAAACCTGGTCAAACACGGTCAATGTGGACCAACACGAGCAAACATGGTCATTGTGGACCGACACAGACAAACATGAGCAACCGAGGGTTGTTGAGCACAAACACGAGCACAAACACGAACACGGTCACTTACACAAACTCACATATGGTATACGATATAGGTAGCCGGTGACCGACTACGCTACGGCAAAGGAGCTTACGCTTACTTCACTTCTTGATCACTAAGGTGAATTTACGGCCCCTCTTTAACTCTTTTATAAACTTCAAATAGGGGGAGAATACTTGTTGAATCGAGTCAAACATTTATACTTGTACAAACAAATTGTGTATGCTGGTTTATTAGACAAACATAAGTGTTGTATCGTAATAAGCCCTCGCAAAGTCTTAACGTTAATGTATAAACAATGAGGTGAGTTTGAATAGATCTATTTGGGTGTGACGAGCCCCGCGTGGCGAAAATGCTGACTAGAGGTCAGGACACGTGAAATCTCGACCTATCTTGCTATGTTATTACGAGACATAGCGGAGGCAAAGACTAACAAGTCTAGTTCGGTAGTGACGCACTGACACTTGGAGCCTAGGGCTCGGGACTAACATTTAATAAACATTATGACACATGATTTCTGAATTACTACCTATGTTTTTCAAAACCTGTGAACTCACCAACCATTGTGTTGACACTTTTTCTTAAACTTGTATTCTTAGGTAACTAGCTGCTTATGGGTATCAGGGTGCACTTAAGGACTCGAGCGTAGGAACATCATGCATCTATGTTGTGTCGTTTTGAACAAACAATTTTTAATTTAATTTATGACATGTATTAAGACAATGTAATGTCTGACAATTTATATTTCCGCTGCATTTATCAAACTTAAAATATTTCCGTTGCTATGATATTATACTTTCCGCTGCAAACTATTTTGTTACTGATATGTCAAACTGTGTATTTGAAAGGCATATAGAGTTGTTCTACATGACCATGAGCTGTGATTCTGGTCACGTCACACCCACGTGGACTGACACCACGAGTGGGATTTTGGGGGTGTGACATTAAAGAAGCTTGACATGAAAACTGCTACATGTTACTTCATCGGGTATCCCGATCACTCAAAGGGTTATAAATTTTATTGTCCTTCCCATGTCACTCGAATTGTAGAAACAAAGCATGCTCATTTCTTTAAGGATTCTAAGGTCAGTGGGAGCAGCAAAAATCATAATTCTGATTTGCAAGAAGTACAAGACGCAGGGGGGGAGGATATTCGTCGACTAACTTACCTCCGATTATTCCTCTTGTACAACATGCTACTCCAAACTTCACTGCACCAAATCTAACACAATCAAGACTTACTACAACTCCAAACGTTACCGATAATGAAGGCACCTCAACTTATCAACATCAAAAAAAGAACAGCCATGCTGAAATTGCTAATCAACTCAGGAGGTCATCTAGGCCTAAAGTGCCTACTAACTTTGAAGATTATGGAACCTATATGACTGAAGCTGAAATGGATGCCGAAAAGTTTACTGATCATGCCTCTTATCATGAAGCCATTACTAGTGATCATTATTCTGAATGAAAGAAAGTTATGACTGATGAGCTTGATTCAATGGAGAAAAACGATATTTGGAATTTGATAGAACTACCCAACGGAGTAAAACTCATAGGATGTAAATGGGTATTCAAAACAAAACTGCATTCAAATAAGAACATTGAACGCTTCAAAGCAAGATTGGTTGCAAAAGGTTTCACTCAGAAAGAAGGAATTGACTATCAAGAGACCTTTTCTCCTGTCTCTCGAAAGGATTCCTTAAGGTCGTGATAGCCCTCGTGGCTAGTTTGATTTAGAGCTGCATCGGATGTACGTCAAAACTGCTTTCCTAAACGGAGACTTGTATAAAGACGTGTTCATGAAACAGCCTGAGGGCTTCATGCCTGAAGGTCAAGAGAATTTATTCTACAAGTTAAATAAATCCATATACGGGTTGAAGCAAGCCTCACGTCAATGTTATCTAAAGTTTGATGAAGTGATGAAGAAGTAAGGCTTCCTAAAGAATCAAGTGGATCAATGCACATACCTTAAGATGAGTGAGAGCAACTTTACTATAATTGTCCTTTATGCCGATGACATTCTTCTGGCAAGTAATAGCTTATATATGTTACATGAGTCGAAGCGCTTACTTTCGAATAATTTCGACATGAATGATCTCGGAGAGGCTTCTTATGTTATTGGCATCGAAATACACTCTGATTCTGACTTTGCGAAATGCAAAGATGACAAGAAATCCACTTCGGAGTACATCTTTATGTTAGGAGGCGGACCGATCTCATAAAAGAGTCATAAGCAGCAGCTGACAACAACCTCAACTATGATGGTTGAATACGTTGTAGTCTACAATGCAACCTGTCAGGTAATGTTGTTAAGAAACCTTATCGCTGGACTCAAAATCGTTACCTCTATCTCTAGACCATTCAAGCTTTGTTGGGATAACTCAGGTGCCGTTAACTTTTCGAATAGTAACAGTTCGACCAGTGTTGGTTTATATCTTGATACAAAGTAGTTGTTAGTTCGCGAGCAAGTTGAGGAAAATAACCTTTGTATTGAGTATATAAGTACCAAAGTTATGCTTGCAGATCCAATGACTCTCGTCTCCCTCCTAAGATATTCGAAGAACATGTTTCGAAGATGAACTTATGTAAAGACCTTATTGCATAATGTACTTACTTATGATTAATAAATTTTTCTCACTTACTTGATTTGTTTGTCTCTAAGTATATGTTTATGCATGCCTAATGACATATAGATCATAATAATACAAATCATTTGTTAAAGGGATTACTTATTAATTGATCCTAACTTAAGTTTTAGATTTATATTATAGTATGATTAATGAAGATCATGAATTGAATAACTGATTCAATTATTGTGTTTCTCTGTTATGATTACAATTTAGAAGTAAAATGAATATTATCAATCCGCAAACTGATTTAACGCTCATAATAAATAATCATTTAGCCAAGTGAGAGAATCTTTGAAATAAATAATTAAATAAATAATATATGGCCCTCATGATTGTTCAATTATATGATTAATTATCTAAATACCTCTAGCAGATAGATAATTATTTGATAGACATAATTACCCTTAATTATCCTAATTAGGTTTCCCCTTGGGTGTATATATATAGAAGCTTAGGGCTCAAAATCTCGGTTACGAACATCATCATCATGAAAATCCCTAACCTCTGGATTTCGTGAACCTCTCCACCGAGCCTCTCCATAACCATCCTTATCGTACACCTTAACCGGGAACCAGTCAGATTCGTCTCAAACACAAGTCAGGAATCAACAATGCATTCACTGAATTCACATGTTTCATTTAATCTATATTTTATTTATTGATTTTCGTATTCATGTTTTAATCAAGTCAAAGGAATCATCAATATTGAAGTTTTGACACTAAAAGATTACGTGTATGAGTATTTTATATATCTGAATTATTTAAAATAATGGTGAATTTTAGTAATTTAAATTACAACCTACTACACCATAATAATTTATACTATTGGTTCGACCAATGTTAATTCTAACTTTTACTTTTGTAACATCAATAAAAATCCACCCAAGATTTTTCTTTTATGTTTTCTCTATTTTCTTCGCTAACATAACTGTAAGTGTAATCGAATGTAGATAACTAATGATTTTGTTGCTAATATGGATATTGAATTATTTGTCAAAACACCATAAATAAAATAATTTTTATAATAATATATTAAATTAAAGTTATAACTTATAAAGTGTGATTTTTCTAATACATTTTCATAACAATTTTACCATCTGTTTTGTTAAATGATAATTTGTTAAATGATAATTTGTTAAATGATAATATTAAATAGTAATTGTATTATTTATATATTTTTTTCAAAATAAAAAAAATATTTAATATTCTTTCAAAAAAATTGTTTTTAAATTTTTAAACTTTCATTACAAACTATTAATATTCCTTTTTATTCATAAATTCAAACTAAATTCAAATATAAACATGTAAACTACAAATTTATTTTACTCTACCTCCTGAATGAAGAACTAGATTATATATAATCTCTTGTCTAAAAGAAAAGACTTTTTTTATAAAAGGAGATTAAACGAAATAATTTACCTTGCGTTTCTCGGCTTGAATGAGCTTGTTAGCAACAAATTGAGGATCCCCAAATTGTTCAAGACTCGTGAGACGAACCGGTGTTACCACAACCCCCACATTGTTGCTTCCTTTATTTGGGTCCTCGAAAAGCAATGTCGCCCCTGCTTTCTCAACCTTTTACACAACCAAATTTCATCTAAAGAACCTTAAATTTGATCATCACCATCATCATATATATAAAATAACCAACAGACCTTAATCCAAGATTTGGGTCTGAGAAGAGTGAAGCCCTGGTTCATATCTGTGTACCTTTCGAGCTCAAGCAACTCGTCTGATTCAGCCCAGGATGGAGCGACGGGTGATACGACTAATGATAATATGGAGATGTGAGTAAAATTTCTTCTGGTGGGTAAGCGATTGTCGTTGTCAGGTGGCTGGAGATTAGAGATTGAAGGAGACTCAGATCGATTCGAGATGGATAATCGTTTTGGGATTAGGGGATTAATTTTGATGGAGCAAAGGCCACATGAAGACGCCAACATTATCTTTTGGTGAGTGCGTGGTGTCATTTTGAGGCACTTTACTTTTTATTTGATAACCGGAGCGGAAGATACACACAGTTAAAGTCACGTGAACTCCTCGTCATATAAATTGGTTGCTTCTGCTAATTTTTTTTTAAAAAAAAACCGGAAATGGTCTCGTTGTGTAACCTTCTGTTATTTCAACGGTTGGTAATTTAGATTGATTCCCCGATCCCTGATCGTAACTCCTGATGCGCGAGAACCTGTGAAATAGCTAAAACCTCGCCCACTATTGGTTTAGAACACAAGGTTAAACTCAAGATTTCTCCCATCACCTGATATTTATTAAAGTGTAACCAGTTAAACTTGAATCATGTTCTGCAAGGAGAAATGACTATGCGTTAACCAACAGGCTAACTTTGTTGAATGGTTCAGCTAGTTAGTTGTTCGAATTAACGACCAAGACGTCCGACCTGATGTGTTTATTTTCGAGTAAATTACGTAAAAGGTAATTTATGTAATTATCAAATTCAAATTCCATCCTTAAACATTAATAATTATGTTAGATATCATTTATCTTATTATTTTGTAACAATTAGCTTCTTTTTCACTAACTAAAGTTAACTTTTCTGTTAATTTTTTAAAATAAAAAGTTTACCCTTATAACTATAGGATATAATATGAAACAGTATATAAACTAAATGACATTTTTTGTAATTTACCAATTTTAAATTTTATTAATTTCTTTTATTTCTTTTGTTCTTTCTTTTAGATTTATTCCATTAAATATTTTCTTTTTTAAATTTTTAAAATTCGCAATTAACTTATTAGATTATTTATATTCTAATCAGAAATTTATTTTTAGTTTTTTGTTTATAACCATTATTTTTGCTTGTCTAGTTTATTTATTATTTTTTTCTATTTATCATTATCATTCTCAAAAATTAATTTATAAATTTATTATAAAAAGTTTTACATGTGATTTATAACTAATATAAAATATGAAATTATTTTATATCATTTTTGTTGTCAGTTAATTGACTAAATATAATTGGTATTCACGTTCCGTTTTACGGTTTTTAGGTGAAACCATAAAACAAACCGTAAATAACGTTTTTTGAATAATTAAAATCTAAACAGAACCGTGTGCGGTTTATGGGGTCCGAACATAACAAATCTACAACAACCAGTGTGCTTGTTGGATAAGAAGTGGTTCATCCTTATTTGCCATATATTGTACTGGTGACGAACCAGTATATACAGTCTAGTGCCATATCCAGTGCTATGATGGTCGAGAGTAAACTTTATAGCCATATTTCAGTTATGAACAACTAGAGAAAACAAATGAAGAAATCATTTCTCAAGTTTGTTCTGTAGAATGACTTTGAATAAAAGTTTGGATACAAAATCAAACTTTGTTGGCAAAGTAAACAATAGAAGAAGAAGAAGACTTTGAGAAGAAAGAGTCTAGACAATCAAATATCAATGTAAGCTTTGAGTTTCAGATTTAATGATTAAACCAAAAACTGAAAAACAAGGCTTTAATACCAATTGTTGGAATCGAAGGCCTACTAATCGTGAGCAAAATTTTCAAGCCTATTTATTGGATGGTGTTAAATGATGTTAATCTTAGTGATAAACATCTAAGAAAAACTTGTTGATCATTTCTTTCATGATTAATGCAATATGATATATGTGGTTTATATGATTCATGGAGTTTATGAACTAGGGGGTTTAAAGTTAGTTTTAAAAGTAGGGAATTTGATGATTTTATGAACATGTTGTAGTTTGGTTATGAATAGGATGAACTTGTTCATCTTGTAAATAAAAAAAATGGAGTTGATAGATATGTTATGGATCAATGATCATAGATTGTTAATTGGGTGCATATAAGGTGTTTGATAAAATGACCAATTGAGAGTTTAACTTAAAAATGAGTTTTAAGTGTATTTGTGAGGTGAAATATGTTTTATAGATGATAAATGGTGAGTTTAAGTGATAATGGATCAATTGGAAATAAATTTGATTGAAAATGGTGAAAATGGGTCAAATGGTGTAAATTGATTATTTATAGTAAACCCTTGTATTAAAACCTATTAGTTGTGATAATAGGAAGCAATAGTGGAGGTAGTGGAACTAAATGACTCGAAAAGGAGATTATGGTGGTGGATAATGTAACATCAGTGCCGGAAACGTAATCGGAACAGTGATATACACAGTAACATGCATAGTAACTCAGGTACAAACTATGTGTATTACATGTATATCATTATCATTTCATGGTTATCATAGAACAATTTCACAGTCATTGCAGAGACACAACTAAGAACTATGGTTCAACAGTAGGAAATTCATCTGACAAAAAGTGTAGTTATCGTCGTATTCGTACGGGTGACGATTCGAACGAATA
This sequence comes from Mikania micrantha, assembly GCA_009363875.1. NCBI lineage: Eukaryota > Viridiplantae > Streptophyta > Magnoliopsida > Asterales > Asteraceae > Mikania > Mikania micrantha. The sequence continues at coordinate 34,615,172 of CM018694.1, read as the reverse complement.
CGCGCGACGACTTTACGATTCGATTTAAAGAGTTAGATTAAATATTTTCAGAAATTTAAAATAAACAGAAGATATTTATTTAATTTAGTAGGAGGTAACCTAAATGAAATTATAATTTCTATTTTTAAAACCGTAACGTTTCGTTACGAGAACGAAGCGAAACCGACGTTTCTACATGAAACCGAGCGAAACCGAACACACCGGGTATCTTGAAAGGCTTTAATATGGCATTTAATGCCATAACTCCTCCCACCTACCAGCCATCCTCACCCATTTTCGTTCACCCTCTCTCTCTACTATCTCTCTCTAGAACCAAACCTAGAACTCACATTTCTTCACCAAATCGACCCATTTTGGTGTCAAAAAGACCACAACAACTTGTAGATGTCACACCCCGGACTCTTAGCGGCCCGGGCGCTGCGACTCGAATTGGTTTCATGGATATGTCTCGGTCAGAGTTTATTACTCTTTTTCATATGTGTTAAGCGGAAGCGTTATTTCATGAATTCATATTTTTCAAATAATTCACATGCATGGATGTGAAAACCATTTTTCATGATTTATAAATAGTTCATACGCGTGGGTATGAAAAACCACATTTTAATCGTTTGTTAATAACTTTTCAAAATAACTTTTCAGGATTTCATAAAGCTTCATACGCATAGGTATGAACATCATCATTCCAATTTATAGTAAACCGGATTTTCACACACGCATAATTAAAATTCGTTTTATAATATCCGGTTTATACATGACTTGGAGGCGTAGCTCCAGTAGCTCCATGGTCTCACCACAAGATCTTATTCAAGGCATCATAGGCCAAGAATCTCTAATCTTGTTTCTCTTTTACATTTCATTATTACCTGAAAAGTTTTTGAAAATAAAACGTCAACATAATGTTGGTGAATACAAATAACAGACTCGATATGTAAGCATAGCATGTTCGGTCCTTTAACCATAATTATTATTGGCCATACTACACATTTAGCAGGTTATTTCACTGATCGATACAACTACTGCATACACTGGTTTATAACTGTCACTGGTTAGGAACTACAGCGCAACACGTATTACGTTTTGTTCCCTCCAGCCCACAGTTGGTCACTGGTTAGGTTGCCTGCGGAGTACGTCTTACGTTTAACCTTCCAGCCCCCTGTACCAGCCACGTATGGGAATTTCACCCATATGCGGATACGATTTGCAAATCATACGTGTCACACCCCCACCTCCGCGTCACCAGACGACATCATTTTTAAAGGTAGCGGAAGCATAGCGGCGAAGTCTCGAAGGTGAGGGGTGACTTACTTGATCCGGTATCATAACACACATAGTTAAGAAAAGCACTAATTACAAATCACGACAAATATTTATTACATGTCCTGAATATCCGTTTACAACTTAAGTTCCTTCTATTGCATCCCAAGTCCTAACTACATGGTGCAGTGCACAGGTGTTTCCTCACCGTTGGTACTGGTTACCTGTAAAAGATTTAAAGTTTAAAAATATCAGTATAAAACTGGTGAGTTCATAAATAAGACTCGATACAATATGATATGATAGTAAAGTCAATGGTACACATTAACATAAGTGAATAATCATGTGACCCGTATCCAGATCCTTTCTGACAGTCCAGTCTAGAAAATAACCGAAGTTAAACTCCGTGCCTCTAACTCAATGTCTCACTACATCAAGTCGATACCAGGAATGGTGACAAGCATTCACACAAGGGTAGACGCTATCTATCCATGAATGGGGTTGTCAGCCCGATAGTACTATCTTTGTCCACACATTCGGCCCCACATGGGTTAACCAGATACAGTTGGTTTTGAGGACTTTTGTTGTACACAGAAAATAGTCATAATCCCATGACACCCACATGCAAGCCGGTATTGCAATTGTTACTAAACATATCACACGTTTGATAAAGATTTCATAATAGTCACCCCGATGTTAAGAAAACAGTAAAAGAAAAGGGGTTGTATGAAACTCACCTGAAGTTTATGAAAAGATAAAATCACACGAACGGTGGCTAAAAATGCTAATCTGCATTAGTTTATTTATAATTAATTATTTGTGTTTTAACTTGCTGATTAGATCTGTTTGAACGTTCAATGTCACCGACATTGTAATGAAAAGTCATCGAACTAACATTAGATGTTTAATTAATTATTTAGTCTAATATCATCCAATGTACTATAATGTAGGTACCTATACTCGTTTAGGTACCTTGTGTTAAGTTGATGACTCATTGGATTAGCCGTAATAATCTCCGACTAATTAGTTAGGTAATGCTGTTGATTATATTACTTAAACAGTCCCTAGATGAAATCTCGGCTTAGGAATGATTAATTCTTGTCACTAATTATCCATGTATCACAAAACATAACAATATGACATTTGAATAGGTTAAACAATCATGTTTAACATATTAATCCGACTGTTATCATAAAACCAGACAGTTATTCCAATTGGTAGGGTAATAACTGTGATTAGTTTGAAACACTTGAGATTAACCTTGCATTTCAAAGATTAACCAAAATAATCACTTACATTGTCATAATCCAATGGTTTAAACCATTAGAAGTATTGTTATGGTTTAGTGAAAACCGGGCATTATAACGGATCAAAACAGGCATTTACCCGTTAACAAGACAAGTTATCCGTAAAAAATCATTCCTAGCTATCATCTAAGCAATAATCAACAATCCTAACTATATCATTACGTTCAAAAACACGATCTAATCAATGAAGATCAAGTCAGAAGATTAAAAAGGATAGTTACCCAAATCAGACGATTCTACGGACAAAATCACGATCAGGACGTGTATACACGTTCACCGGTTCGAGCTGGACGTTCTGGTGGTGTCAAATATGAGTTTTGGTGGGAGATTGGTCAAGATCTTGAGTTAAAAAGGTTTAAAGTCGAGAGGAATGAAAAATAAAATTCTCTGCATGCTTCTGCGATATAACAATCTGGTTCAACAGACCGACCTACTCGTCGCGTACCGCGACGAGTGACCCACATGTCGTCGCGTATCGCGAGGGATTCCGGATAAGATTTGATATCGTGACTTGTCGCGTACCGCGACAAGACTCCAAGGAGTCGTCGCGTATCGCGAGGGATCCAATTTCAAGATTTTTCTTCGTTTCGCGATTCCGGACAATCCGTAACTCGGTTTCACGCACGGTTTTCTCCCATGTTCCCAATTTCTCGCACACTTTAAACCTGTAATGATTAAAATCATCAATTTAACACAGATTCCTAGAACGACCAAACGTGCTCGTGTTATTGATGACGTAATGTTTACCTGCAATTGTCACAGTCTCCTCCTGTTACAGAAATTTCGTCCCGAAATTTGCTTTAACTCCTACAGTTTGATCGCCTATGTAAACAAATGAGGATACTTCTGTTTCATGCGGTCTTCACGTTCCCAAGTGTACTCTGGCCCTCGTTTAGAATTCCATTTGACTTTTACAATTGGTATTCGACTTCGTTTGAGGGTCTTTTCATCTCGATCCATTACTTCGACTGGTTCTTCCGTGAACTGTAGGTTTTCGGCAATGTGTATCTCATCAAGAGGTATGACTAGTGACTCGTCCAATAGGCACTTTTTCAGATTCGAGACATGAAACACATCATGTATGTTACTAAGTTCTGAGGGTAACTCTAATCTGTATGCTACCATTCCAATCCTTTCAAGAATTGTAAATGGTCCTACAAATCTTGGTGAGAGTTTTCCTCGTTTACCGAATCTGAAAATACCTTTCCAGGGAGAGACTTTTAGCATCACTTTATCACCAATCTGGAATTCGAGTGGTCTACGTCGATTATCAGCATAACTCTTCTGTCGATCGCATGCTGCTTTAATTCGTTCCTGAATGAGCGCGATCTTATCAGTCGTTTCCTGGATCAGTTCCGGGCCAATAATCTGACTTTCGCCTACTTCTGACCAACACACAGGAGATCGGCATTTGCGCCCGTACAAAGCTTCAAATGGAGCACATTGGATACTAGTATGATAGCTGTTATTATAAGAAAATTCAACCAATGGCAGATGAGTATCCCAGCTACCTCCAAAATCAATTATACAGCTTCGAAGCATGTCTTCTAATGTTTGATTTGTACGTTCAGTCTGCCCATCCGTTTGTGGATGATAAGCTGTGCTCATGTTGATCTGTGTACCCAAGGCATGTTGAAGAGTTTGCCAAAAACGTGACATAAATCGACTATCTCTATCAGAAATAATAGAGATTGGTACTCCATGTCGCATTACGATTTCGTTGATGTAGAGTTTAGCTAAACGGTCCATGGAATAGTCTTCCCGAATTGGTAAGAAATGTGCTGATTTGGTAAGGCGATCTACGATGACCCAAATAGCATCATGGTTATGCGCCGTTCTGGGTAATTTAGTGATGAAATCCATGGAAATTTGTTCCCATTTCCACATAGGGATTTCTGGTTGTTGCAATAGCCCAGATGGTCTTTGATGTTCTGCCTTAACCTTAAGGCACGTTAAGCATTTATTCACATATTCTGCTATTTGTTTCTTCATACCAGGCCACCAGTAGAAGTCTTTGAGATCTTTATACATCTTGTCAGTACCTGGATGAATAGAATATTTGGATTTGTGAGCTTCATCCAAGATAATTGGTCTGATATTACCAAGTACTGGGATCCATGCTCGGTTTTTGAAATATAATATTCCATCCGTTTTGGTTTCAAGTTGTTTATCTAACCCTCGTAATTTCTCAACGGTGTAATTTGTTGTTTGCAAGGCCTGCCGTTGAGTTTCACGTATTTGATGGTTTAGACTAGTTTGAATCGTCATTTCCAGCGCTTTCACACGTATGGGTTTGACTCTCTCTTTGCGACTTAAAGCATCGGCTACAACATTTGCTTTACCTGGGTGGTAACGGATTTCGCAGTCATAGTCGTTCAGAAGTTCCACCCATCGCCTTTGTCGCATATTTAGCATTTTCTGATCTAGAATGTGTTGAAGACTTTTGTGATCTGTATAGACCGTACACTTCGTCCCGTACAAGTAATGTCTCCATATCTTGAGTGCAAACACTACTGCACCAAGTTCTAGATCATGAGTGGTGTAATTCTTCTCGTGCACTTTTAGCTGCCGAGAAGCATAGGCAATCACCTTGTTGTTCTGCATCAGCACACACCCGAGTCCTTGACGTGAGGCATCACAGAAGACTATGAAATTCTCTGTGTCTTCTGGTAGTGCCAGAATAGGTGCATTGCAGAGTTTATGCTTCAACAGTTGAAATGCCTCCTCCTGTTGAGAGTCCCATATGAACTTTTGATCTTTCTGGGTTAGAGTAGTTAAAGGCAAGGCTATCTTTGAAAAGTTCTTGATGAATCTTCTGTAATAGCCCGCTAACCCTAAGAATTGACGAATCTCTGTTGGGGTTTTCGGTGTCTCCCATTGCTTTATCGCTTCAATCTTGCTGGGATCCACTTGTATACCATTTTCATTTACTACATGCCCAAGAAACTGGACTTCCCGTAACCAGAACTCACATTTGGAAAATTTGGCATAAAGTTTCTCATGTGCTAAAAGTTCCAAGATCAGTTTTAAGTGTTGCACATGTTCTTGTTGACTGCGGGAGTAAATGAGAATGTCATCAATAAAAACAATCACGAATTTATCCAAGTAAGGTCTACACACACGATTCATCAGATCCATAAACACTGCAGGCGCATTAGTCAGCCCGAAGGGCATTACTAAAAACTCATAATGCCCGTATCGAGTTCGAAAAGCTGTTTTAGAAACATCATCATCATGGATTCGTAGTTGATGATATCCAGATCTGAGATCGATTTTTGAAAAATAGATAGCACCTTGCAATTGATCGAATAGATCATCTATACGGGGTAGTGGATAACGATTTTTGATTGTCAATTTATTGAGTTCCCGATAGTCGATACACATCCTGAGAGTACCGTCCTTCTTTTTCACAAAAAGGATAGGTGCGCCCCAAGGTGAGTAACTCGGTCTAATGAAACCTTTGTCTAAAAGTTCCTGTAATTGACTCGATAGTTCTTGCATTTCCGATGGAGCCAATCGGTAAGGAGCTTTAGCTATAGGTGCTGCTCCTGGTACTAAGTCAATACGAAACTCAACTTGTCTCACTGGGGGTAATCCTGATATATCGTCAGGAAAAACTTCAGGATATTCTCGAACTACAGGAATGTCTTCAATACGTTTTTGATGTGGTTTGTTTTCAGTCACGTAAGCTAAAAAGGCTTGACAGCCCTTTCTTAAGCACTTTCGAGCTTGCATACATGATATGATACTCAGTTTCCTGCCAGCCCTTTCACCTTGTATCATAAGTGTATCACCATTTGGTAATGAAATACGAATCATCTTATTTTGACATATGACTTCCACTCGATTTTCTGAAAGCCAGTCCATACCAATAACAACATCAAAGCTTCCCAATTCAATAGGAAGAAGATCAATATTAAAAAGATGATCGTTTAGATTCAATAAACACCCTTGAATCACATTGTTAGTCATAATTGACTTGCCATTAGCAAGTTCAATGATGTAAGGGTTTGTTAGGTTATCAACGGCCAATCCGAGTAGTGAAGCAAAATCAGAGGAAACAAAACTTTTGTCCTCTCCGGTGTCAAAAAGAACAGATACATAGTGATTGTTAAGAAGAAACGTACCGGTAACGGTGTTGTTATCACGTCGAGCCTCTTCCGCCCCTATCTGGAAGGCTCTTCCTCTTGCTTCATTGCCCTGGTTGGTGTTGTTGGTAGGGCAGTTTTTCATGAAGTGATCCGGGCTTCCACATCTGAAGCACGACCGGTTGATTTGTTGTGGTTGTTGTTGTTGAGTTCCTTGGTTTGATCGGCGAACAGGGAGATTGCAATATTTGGAGAAATGCCCGACCTCGTTACAATTGTTACAAACAGGGCAGGGTCCCACATGATGAAATGGGCACTTAAGACATTTAGGTGCTTGCCCTACATAGGCTTTTCTCTCCAAAGTTGTGGCAATGTATCCCTTTGCCATTTGCACATTCCGGCTGGGTTCCACCGGAGCCCCTGGTTTGCCTTTCCCAACCCATTTTCGTTTCACCCCTTTAACAGTGCTGGGGGTAGTGGTTGCCAGACTGCTGCTTGACTCACCTTTCACTGTCAATGTACCACTTCTTACTGCAACATCGGTAAGCCTGGTGGTTAAGGTGATAGCATGTTTCAAAGTACGTGGTTCAGCTGCCGTGACCATTCCCTTGATTTGAGGTACCAGACCTTTGATATACTTTTCTATCAAAGCCTGCTCAGTTGGAAACATGTTTGGCAGCAGACATGTTAATTCGTGAAATCGATCGGTATATTTCAAACAATCTGCACCGATCATAGAATGGTTCCAAAATTCCTCTTGGAGCTTTTGGATTTCAGTGATGGGACAATATTCTGACAGAATCAAAGTTTTAAACTCGTCCCAAGTCATAGCATCCACAACAGCCGTGGTCAAGGTTTTTGCCTGGGTATTCCACCAGGTCAATGCTGAGTCTGTCAGTGAACAAGCTGCATAAGACACTTTGTGTTCAGCCAAACACTGGCTGATCTTGAGCTTAGTCTCCATGCTCTCAATCCATTTCAAAAGTCCTGACGCTCCTTCCTTCCCCGTAAAAGTAGGGGGATTGCAAGAAGCGAAGTACTTATAAGTGCATCCTCGTTGTGGAGGATCCGGATTGATTGTGTTGGTACTAGTCGTATGGCGGGTTTCAACATGTCCGCCTGTAGCATTATGCTCCGTATGGACTCTACCCGAGCCAGAAGCACGATTTGTTTGATATTGGGCCAACATGCCCGTAAGAACAGCGGATAATTGGTCACCTGCTATACGAGCAACGTCCGCTTCATTTAGACTAGGTCCATTCACAGGTGGATCCTGAATGGATTCTTGAGTTTGAGGATTTTTAGCAGAACGACCTCTTCTAGGGGCCATAGTCTAATCACACACAGATAAAGTAAAGTCAGAACAAGAATCCATAGTCGTGATAAAGACAAATGTTGTATAACTACCTCGAGTTTTTCACAGTTATATTGTACACCACTAAGTCATGTTCATAGTTGCAGTTATACTAGTACGTCTGTTTGTCTTACCAAGCGTATACTAGTATCATTTTATAGTCTACCAAAATGACACCGATTTAGACATGTTACTACACTGATATGTACTAGTATTACATTATTTCACTATAATGTAGTACCGATATTAATATATTTCTACACGTGTTTGTTATGTACTAGTATTACATTACTTCACCGCAATGTAACACCGATATTGTTATGACTCCACATGAGTCTTGTTATGTACTAGTATTACATTACTTCACCGCAATGTAACACCGATATTGTTATGTTTTCGCACAAGTTTTCTTTTTATATGACTTGAAAAGTTAGCACCGACTATAATGTAAAGACACAATGTTGCACATACAATGTTAAAAGAAAACTTTTATTATAACTGTCACAGTTGTACATTAGGATTAGTACATATGCAAGAAAATATCCTAATGCAGTTGTACCCACTATTACAACCTAACCGTCCGAGGCCTATTTTACAAGTCAAAACTTCCTCGGAGTAGTACAGTCCAGCCTATTCGATTCCTTTACCGTAGTAAATACAGTAAACATGTGATAATGATGGCCACCGCTGCCATCACTATTGCTGCGTCCAACAGTCGTAGCTCCATCCTCATATTGCCTAACCCTACCATCCATCCCCTAACTCTCTCTACCCCACTCCTACACATACCACCTAAAGTCCACTGGAGTCTACCCTCAATCACCTCCCTCCATGCCCTGGCACCTGCCTCCAGGACAGCAACATGTTCAGCTAAATTCTCATAGGCCGTGCGAGTTTCCCACAGAGTGTCACGTGTTTCCTGCAATGAAACACGCGATAACTGAAGATCCAATGTAACCCGTTGCAGCTGAACTCTCATCTCAGCCTGCTGAGATGACTCGCCTTCCTCATGTATGGAATGAGGTACATCCCGGGTGCTAGTGGTCCTCTCGGAATAGGACCTGTCGAGATGCGGGCTCGTCCCCGCCTTCCTCCAAACCCTGTAAATACTGGTACTTGCTGTGGTGGTGTAGGGCTTTGTGCCCTCCCGATAGCTGGTGAGTCAGCATCTAACAGATGCTGAGGTATAGGTGGTGTAGGTGGTATTGATGGTAAAGTCTGGTGGGACATTTGAGATGACGGCACTGTCTGTGTTGATCCTGAACTTGTTTCCGTGCCAAATGAATCACTTTCTGAGTCTGACATTGCTGTATCGACACACAAGTTCGTATTAGTAACATAAAATAAATAAATAACAACAACATTTATTTGAGTGTTTATATTTGTTAACTATGTTCGGTGCTCTCAGTGTAACTATTCGAGCCTATGGTTATAATCTAGGTTTCTAAGTCCGCCTAAATTCTATAACCTGTGGCTCTGATACCACCCTGTCACACCCCCACCTCCGCGTCACCAGAAGACGTCATTTTTAAAGGTAGCGGAAGCATAGCGGCGAAGTCTCGAAGGTGAGGGGTGACTTACTTGATCCGGTATCATAACACACATAGTTAAGAAAAGCACTAATTACAAATCACGACAAATATTTATTACATGTCCTGAATATCCGTTTACAACTTAAGTTCCTTCTATTGCATCCCAAGTCCTAACTACATGGTGCGTGCACAGGTGTTTCCTCACCGTTGGTACTGGTTACCTGTAAAAGATTTAAAGTTTAAAAATATCAGTATAAAACTGGTGAGTTCATAAATAAGACTCGATACAATATGATATGATAGTAAAGTCAATGGTACACATTAACATAAGTGAATAATCATGTGACCCGTATCCAGATCCTTTCTGACAGTCCAGTCTAGAAAATAACCGAAGTTAAACTCCGTGCCTCTAACTCAATGTCTCACTACATCAAGTCGATACCAGGAATGGTGACAAGCATTCACACAAGGGTAGACGCTATCTATCCATGAATGGGGTTGTCAGCCCGATAGTACTATCTTTGTCCACACATTCGGCCCCACATGGGTTAACCAGATACAGTTGGTTTTGAGGACTTTTGTTGTACACAGAAAATAGTCATAATCCCATGACACCCACATGCAAGCCGGTATTGCAATTGTTACTAAACATATCACACGTTTGATAAAGATTTCATAATAGTCACCCCGATGTTAAGAAAACAGTAAAAGAAAAGGGGTTGTATGAAACTCACCTGAAGTTTATGAAAAGATAAAATCACACGAACGGTGGCTAAAAATGCTAATCTGCATTAGTTTATTTATAATTAATTATTTGTGTTTTAACTTGCTGATTAGATCTGTTTGAACGTTCAATGTCACCGACATTGTAATGAAAAGTCATCGAACTAACATTAGATGTTTAATTAATTATTTAGTCTAATATCATCCAATGTACTATAATGTAGGTACCTATACTCGTTTAGGTACCTTGTGTTAAGTTGATGACTCATTGGATTAGCCGTAATAATCTCCGACTAATTAGTTAGGTAATGCTGTTGATTATATTACTTAAACAGTCCCTAGATGAAATCTCGGCTTAGGAATGATTAATTCTTGTCACTAATTATCCATGTATCACAAAACATAACAATATGACATTTGAATAGGTTAAACAATCATGTTTAACATATTAATCCGACTGTTATCATAAAACCAGACAGTTATTCCAATTGGTAGGGTAATAACTGTGATTAGTTTGAAACACTTGAGATTAACCTTGCATTTCAAAGATTAACCAAAATAATCACTTACATTGTCATAATCCAATGGTTTAAACCATTAGAAGTATTGTTATGGTTTAGTGAAAACCGGGCATTATAACGGATCAAAACAGGCATTTACCCGTTAACAAGACAAGTTATCCGTAAAAATCATTCCTAGCTATCATCTAAGCAATAATCAACAATCCTAACTATATCATTACGTTCAAAAACACGATCTAATCAATGAAGATCAAGTCAGAAGATTAAAAAGGATAGTTACCCAAATCAGACGATTCTACGGACAAAATCACGATCAGGACGTGTATACACGTTCACCGGTTCGAGCTGGACGTTCTGGTGGTGTCAAATATGAGTTTTGGTGGGAGATTGGTCAAGATCTTGAGTTAAAAAGGTTTAAAGTCGAGAGGAATGAAAAATAAAATTCTCTGCATGCTTCTGCGATATAACAATCTGGTTCAACAGACCGACCTACTCGTCGCGTACCGCGACGAGTGACCCACATGTCGTCGCGTATCGCGAGGGATTCCAGATAAGATTTGATATCGTGACTTGTCGCGTACCGCGACAAGACTCCAAGGAGTCGTCGCGTATCGCGAGGGATCCAATTTCAAGATTTTTCTTCGTTTCGCGATTCCGGACAATCCGTAACTCGGTTTCACGCACGGTTTTCTCCCATGTTCCCAATTTCTCGCACACTTTAAACCTGTAATGATTAAAATCATCAATTTAACACAGATTCCTAGAACGACCAAACGTGCTCGTGTTATTGATGACGTAATGTTTACCTGCAATTGTCACAATACGTATACTAATAGCCTAAATGCTGGTCACGTAGTATCCCTTTATGCGTCAAAGTTTAAACATACAATGCTCAAAAAAATTCACTTATAAATTTAAAAAAAAGTTAAATGTATTCACCTGAATTTTGGTTGTCTGGGTGATAGCTTAGAACTTCTTAATATAATTCAGCAGCGTTTCTGCTTAATCTTTCGTTATAAATATTTGCAAGGATGATTCCTGATACGTTTATTTCATGTTCCTAAAATAGATCATAGATTCAACATGGTATGTGTATACATAGGGTCGGATCTTAACCCTAACCATATATGTAAATATTGTACGAAACTAAAACTTGCAAATTAAACTTAGAGATTAAAATACATACCTAATTGCGTACCAACTTCTTAATCTTGAGAGATCTTTGAAAATTTCACCAAAGAAATTGAGTTCTTCGTTTGTTCGAACGACTAATTATGTTTCTTTGAAATATTCTTCAGAATATTAAAAATGAAGGATACATATTTGGTTAACCGCCTCAATATTTGCCTCGAAAGAAGATGTTGATAACGAATACATTTGTAGATATTTTTGGTTTAAAGTTTACATGGCATACACACAAACGTATGTTCTTTGACAACAAATTTACATTTATTTATTATTTTTATTATTATATTATTATAATTAATTAAACTAAAATTTCATTTTCCTCTTATAACTTTTAAATTACCGTGTTTTATAAAATTATAAATATACAGTTACGACCTAAGTTTCGTTTAAAACGGAACAAGTTTCATTATAATATATTTTATTATTATTATTATTATTATTATTATTATTTAACCGACTTTTAACTAATGTTAACGATTGTTTAGACACCGGTTATTTCTAATAATTTTTTTATCCAACTTTTTCGTTTAAACGAATGCTAAAAATTTTGAACGCCCATTTCTACACTTATACTCTCGAATAATCATATTTTATAAATTAAAATATAACTATTTTATTTATTAAACGATACTTTATAATTCAAATGACCCTTTCTATTATTATATTTTTGAGTAATAATATTTTAATTGTAAACGGGAATATTTTATTTATATTCTCAAAACAGAATGTTACATCCTCACCACCTTTGTTTTAATCTCGTCCTCGAGATTATTGAAGTGGATGTGGATACTTTTTTTAATATATATATATATATATATATATATATATATTTTACCACTGTTCTCTTTTCTTGTCGATCTTCGATTTGAATTGTTGATTATTAAATTTTTATTTTATTTTATTTTTAGTAAGACATATTCTTCCATGAAAAGCTTCAAATAGTGCAGTATGAATACTGATTGATAACTATTATTATAGAAATATTCCATTAGAGGTTAGTGATCATCGTAGCTTTCCTTTCTGGTAATTTTAGTTGTTGCAACATAGCAGGAGATTTATGATGTTCAGATTTAACTTGAGAACAAGTTTAATATTTTACACTATATATATTTTTTTCATGTTGATCCACCAATAGGTTTCTCTTAAGTTTTTATACATTTGCGGGTCAATACCTTCGAAAGAAACGGAGGACTTCATTCAGTGACCTCTTGATTGCCCTCTGAACGATATCCTAGGTGCATCATATATTTAGATTTATGAGCTTATTATAATATTCTTTTTTTTTAATCCGCCAACACCCAGATTCTTGTGTTCATTCAGAATCATCTTCTTTGACTAATGCTCAGTCATTCCCTTCATTCCTTCAATCTTTGTTTTCATATTTTTGGGCTTGTTATTCTGCTTCTATAATCTGATTTATCAAATCAGCTTGTAGTTCGAGTCTTAGACACATACTTTTTTTTTGCCTCCTTTCGGCTTAAGGCATCTACTACCACATTCGTATTTCGTATTTCTTTTGTGACAGAGAAGTTCACATTCATAGTCATTTCATGTCTTCATCCTACTTTGTTGTCGTATATTGAATTCTTTTAGGATTTGGATTCAAAGTTTGTTATAATTGTGTACATTGTCCCTTACAACAGGATTCACATGTACTGCAAATTATCGTTTCGTGTGCACCCGTAACAATAATTTACATTGCATGATTACCCTACTTCATGAACATGGCACACAAATGAGTTAATTTAGAACTTTATAGAATGAAAACTTGTCTTATCAAAGTTGTTGTGGTTTGCAATATATTTGGTTTAATTAACCTTAATCAAGTAGATTATAGAATTTCATCTCTTCATTAAAAATCGTAAACTTTGATTCGTTTTGCAATTGCAGTAAAGTGTGTTAGTTTTCGTATTCATATAATGTTTAAAGTGACAAGCTTTCACCTACTGGGTTATTTCAAGTCTGTCACATCCTTCTGACAAGAGATATACTAAATTCTTATGGGCAGTGTAAAGTGTGAAATGAACTTCGTAATAATAGTGTATCCACAACTTCAATGCAAATATAATGGCACTTCATCCAAATTATGACTTGCATAATTCTTTTCCCAGTCTTTAGTTGACATGATGCAAAGGCAATCACCTTGTTTCGTTGCATCAATACACATCATAATCTTATATGAGAAGCATTACAATAAACAACAAAGTCTTCAATGCCCTCATGTTGCTCTAGGATTGGAATGTGAATTAATTTATCTTTAAGAATTTTGAAAGATTCACTTTGTTTAGGAACCCATTCAAAATTTTCTGATTTTTTTTTCTAGTCAATGAGGCGATAGAAACGACTAATTGGGAGAAACTCTGAATAAAACAACGATAGTAACTAGCCAAGCCTAAGAAACTACACATCTCTATTGGTTACTTAGGGTCCTCACATTTGATAATCACCCCTATTTTAGATGGTTCTTCTTAAATACGCTGAGAATTAATAACATGTCCAAGAAATTGTAACTTAGTGAGCCAAAAGCCACATTTAAAGAATTTCAAATACAATTTCTCATGTCGTCGTAATTCAAGTAGGGTTCTAATATGTTTAGCATGATCCTTAGGCGTTTTTGAATATATAAGAATATTATCAATGAACACAATGATGAATTTGACTAGATAAGATTTGCATATCCGGTTTATCTTATCCATAAAGGTAGTTGGAGCATTAGTATGTCCAAATGGCATAACAATGAACTCATAATGCTCATATCTTGCATGAAAACCAGTTTTAAGAATATCTTCTTCCTTGAGTTTCAGTTGATGATATCCCGATCAAAGATCAATTTTAGAAAAATGACAAGTTCCTTGAAGTTGATCGAATAAATCGTCAATTCGTGGGAGTGGATACTTGTTAATGATAGTTACCTTACTTGGCCCCCTATAGTCAATACACAACCGCATCGACCCATTTTTCATTTTGACGAAAAGAATTGGAGTTCCCCAAGGTGATGAGCTCGGACGAATAAAACCTTTAAGCCAATAGCTCATCTAATTGTTTCTTAAACTCTTTCGTCTCACTCAGTGCCAACCTATAAGGAGATTTAGCAATTTGAGTCGTACCCGGTACCAGATTGATATTGGATTCTACTTCTCATTCTAATGGCAAACTGAAAAATTCATTTGGAAGTACGTTAGGAAAATCAGCTACACTGGTACGTCTTCCAATTTCTTCTTATTCTTCTTTTTTTATCTTCAGTTGTGACTGAGATTAGGTAAGCTAAAGAACCCTTGTTCAGATACTTAGTAGGCTTAATCGTAGAAATGATTCCAACATTATTCGTTGGCTTATCTCCCTTGATGATCAATTCTCCTCCCGTTGGAACACTAACTTCAATTGATTTGGTATCGCATAAGAAATAAGCTTGGTTTGTAACTAACCAATCCAATCCGATTACCGCATCAAAACCGACTAATGTCATTGATAAGAATTTCACATGTGTATTATGCTTAAAGAGTGTGATTTTACAGTTTAATAGAACCTCATTTGTCTTAACTAGATCACCATTAGCGGTTTCTTCCGGATAAGGTTTATCTAGTTTCACTAGTGGTTCATTTAAAAGTTTTGTAGAATTCATAATCAATAAAGCTTTACTTCGCTCTTGAATTAAACAATACCTTACCATAAACATTATTGATAAGAAACGTACAAGTAATGACATTTGGCATGTCAGTAGCTTCTTTAGCATTAAAAACCAAAAGCTCAAGTCATCTTCTTCGCATTTGGATTAGCTCTTGCTCATGAACTACCAGCCATGTTAATTTCACTTGCTTTGTTCAATTTAGGACTTTACTAGCTCAACGGCCAAGTCAATGGTCTGAGGCATAACAACCTTAACAATGTCATTAATTTCACATACCAATCCCAGATATAATAACTAATAAGGTTTGATTCTAGTGTCACAAGATGTGGCATCAATCGAGCATATTCAAAGTATTTAGAAAGGTATTCTTGATGCCTAGCACAGACCATGCGATGGCTTAGGAATTTCCACTCAATCTCTGTGTTTTTTTTCATTTATTAGTCAAAATTTTCGGGTCACCAACTCCCGAAAACTTTCCCAAGTCTAGTTTCTACCTTTCGTTTGAATAATGGAATCACACCATTCTAAAGCTTCGTATTTAAATGAATTCGAATCGTGCACAATCATATCTTCTTCGGCACATTTGCTGATAGCAAGTACCGCCTCAATCTTTTCAATCCATCTTAATGCTATGACAGCTCCTTCGTTCTAGGGAACTTAGAAGGTTTATAAGATTGGAATGTTTTATACTAACATTCATTAGTTTAGAATTGCTTCAAACTAGAAGCTTCTTAATTTTCATTGTTCATTTAAGATGCATCGTTTTCTTTTGTTATTGTTTTCGTGAGATTCGAATTTTCATTTGTTTTTTTTTATCGATTATTGACAGAATCGAATCTTTTATTTATTCTACAATCATTGATTGTATCTCAGTAGTATTCTGAGTCACGGTTTCAATAATATCCGTGTTTTCTCTTTCGCCCACGTTCTTTTTATGGTTTGCTATTATTTAAATTTCTGGACATTGTCTATTAAATATGATGTTTGACAAAGTCATAAAAATAATTCATCATAATTAGCTCATAGGCTATCATTAATATTCACACTGTTATTTCCATCATTCTTAGTATTTCAAGAATACTATTCTACCTATTCCTTTGATAGACGCTTATCTCAATTCGGTTAAAGCTTAGATACTATAATTAGTACCTATTTCACTAAAACCAGGAGCTCTGATACCAACCTGTCACACCCCAGACACTCAGCGTCCCGGGCGCTGCGACCCGAATTGGTTTCATGGATATGTCTTAGTCAGAGTTTATTACTCTTTTTCATATGTGTTAAGCGGAAGCGTTATTTCATGAATTCATATTTTTCAAATAATTCACATGCATGGATGTGAAAACCATTTTTCATGATTTATAAATAGTTCATACGCGTGGGTATGAAAAACCACATTTTAATCGTTTGTTAATAACTTTTCAAAATAACTTTTCAGGATTTCATAAAGCTTCATACGCATAGGTATGAACATCATCATTCCAATTTATAGTAAACCGGATTTTCACACACGCATAATTAAAATTCGTTTTATAATATCCGGTTTATACATGACTTGGAGGCGTAGCTCCAGTAGCTCCATGGTCTCACCACAAGATCTTATTCAAGGCATCATAGGCCAAGAATCTCTAATCTTGTTTCTCTTTTACATTTCATTATTACCTGAAAAGTTTTTGAAAATAAAACGTCAACATAATGTTGGTGAATACAAATAACAGACTCGATATGTAAGCATAGCATGTTCGGTCCTTTAACCATAATTATTATTGGCCATACTACACATTTAGCAGGTTATTTCACTGATCGATACAACTACTGCATACACTGGTTTATAACTGTCACTGGTTAGGAACTACAGCGCAACACGTATTACGTTTTGTTCCCTCCAGCCCACAGTTGGTCACTGGTTAGGTTGCCTACGGAGTACGTCTTACGTTTAACCTTCCAGCCCCCCTGTACCAGCCACGTATGGGAATTTCACCCATATGCGGATACGATTTGCAAATCATACGTATACTAATAGCCTAAATGCTGGTCACGTAGTATCCCTTTATGCGTCAAAGTTTAAACATACAATGCTCAAAAAAATTCACTTATAAATTTAAAAAAAAGTAAAAATGTATTCACCTGAATTTTGGTTGTCTGGGTGATAGCTTAGAACTTCTTAATATAATTCAGCAGCGTTTCTGCTTAATCTTTCGTTATAAATATTTGCAAGGATGATTCCTGATACGTTTATTTCATGTTCCTAAAATAGATCATAGATTCAACATGGTATGTGTATACATAGGGTCGGATCTTAACCCTAACCATATATGTAAATATTGTACGAAACTAAAACTTGCAAATTAAACTTAGAGATTAAAATACATACCTAATTGCGTACCAACTTCTTAATCTTGAGAGATCTTAGAAAATTTCACCAAAGAAATTGAGTTCTTCGTTTGTTCGAACGACTAATTATGTTTCTTTGAAATATTCTTCAGAATATTAAAAATGAAGGATACATATTTGGTTAACCGCCTCAATATTTGCCTCGAAAGAAGATGTTGATAACGAATACATTTGTAGATATTTTTGGTTTAAAGTTTACATGGCATACACACAAACGTATGTTCTTTGACAACAAATTTACATTTATTTATTATTTTTATTATTATATTATTATAATTAATTAAACTAAAATTTCATTTTCCTCTTATAACTTTTAAATTACCGTGTTTTATAAAATTATAAATATACAGTTACGACCTAAGTTTCGTTTAAAACGGAACAAGTTTCATTATAATATATTTTATTATTATTATTATTATTATTATTTAACCGACTTTTAACTAATGTTAACGATTGTTTAGACACCGGTTATTTCTAATAATTTTTTTATCCAACTTTTTCGTTTAAACGAATGCTAAAAATTTTGAACGCCCATTTCTACACTTATACTCTCGAATAATCATATTTTATAAATTAAAATATAACTATTTTATTTATTAAACGATACTTTATAATTCAAATGACCCTTTCTATTATTATATTTTTGAGTAATAATATTTTAATTGTAAACGGGAATATTTTATTTATATTCTCAAAACAGAATGTTACATCCTCACCACCTTTGTTTTAATCTCGTCCTCGAGATTATTGAAGTGGATGTGGATACTTTTTTTAATATATATATATATATATATATATATATATATTTTACCACTGTTCTCTTTTCTTGTCGATCTTCGATTTGAATTGTTGATTATTAAATTTTTATTTTATTTTATTTTGTAAGACATATTCTTCCATGAAAAGCTTCAAATAGTGCAGTATGAATACTGATTGATAACTATTATTATAGAAATATTCCATTAGAGGTTAGTGATCATCGTAGCTTTCCTTTCTGGTAATTTTAGTTGTTGCAACATAGCAGGAGATTTATGATGTTCAGATTTAACTTGAGAACAAGTTTAATATTTTACACTATATATATTTTTTTCATGTTGATCCACCAATAGGTTTCTCTTAAGTTTTTATACATTTGCGGGTCAATACCTTCGAAAGAAACGGAGGACTTCATTCAGTGACCTCTTGATTGCCCTCTGAACGATATCCTAGGTGCATCATATATTTAGATTTATGAGCTTATTATAATATTCTTTTTTTTTAATCCGCCAACACCCAGATTCTTGTGTTCATTCAGAATCATCTTCTTTGACTAATGCTCAGTCATTCCCTTCATTCCTTCAATCTTTGTTTTCATATTTTTGGGCTTGTTATTCTGCTTCTTTAATCTGATTTATCAAATCAGCTTGTTGTTCGAGTCTTAGACACATACTTTTTTTTTGCCTCCTTTCGGCTTAAGGCATCTACTACCACATTCGTATTTCGTATTTCTTTTGTGACAGAGAAGTTCACATTCATAGTCATTTCATGTCTTCATCCTACTTTGTTGTCGTATATTGAATTCTTTTAGGATTTGGATTCAAAGTTTGTTATAATTGTGTACATTGTCCCTTACAACAGGATTCACATGTACTGCAAATTATCGTTTCGTGTGCACCCGTAACAATAATTTACATTGCATGATTACCCTACTTCATGAACATGGCACACAAATGAGTTAATTTAGAACTTTATAGAATGAAAACTTGTCTTATCAAAGTTGTTGTGGTTTGCAATATATTTGGTTTAATTAACCTTAATCAAGTAGATTATAGAATTTCATCTCTTCATTAAAAATCGTAAACTTTGATTCGTTTTGCAATTGCAGTAAAGTGTGTTAGTTTTCGTATTCATATAACGTTTAAAGTGACAAGCTTTCACCTACTGGGTTATTTCAAGTCTGTCACATCCTTCTGACAAGAGATATACTAAATTCTTATGGGCAGTGTAAAGTGTGAAATGAACTTCGTAATAATAGTGTATCCACAACTTCAATGCAAATATAATGGCACTTCATCCAAATTATGACTTGCATAATTCTTTTCTCAGTCTTTAGTTGACATGATGCAAAGGCAATCACCTTGTTTCATTGCATCAATACACATCATAATATTATATGAGAAGCATTACAATAAACAACAAAGTCTTCAATGCCCTCATGTTGCTCTAGGATTGGAATGTGAATTAATTTATCTTTAAGAATTTTGAAAGATTCACTTTGTTTAGGAACCCATTCAAAATTTTCTGATTTTTTTTTCTAGTCAATGAGGCGATAGAAACGACTAATTGGGAGAAACTCTGAATAAAACAACGATAGTAACTAGCCAAGCCTAAGAAACTACACATCTCTATTGGTTACTTAGGGTCCTCACATTTGATAATCACCCCTATTTTAGATGGTTCTTCTTAAATACGCTGAGAATTAATAACATGTCCAAGAAATTGTAACTTAGTGAGCCAAAAGCCACATTTAAAGAATTTCACATACAATTTCTCATGTCGTCGTAATTCAAGTAGGGTTCTAATATGTTTAGCATGATCCTTAGGCATTTTTGAATATATAAGAATATTATCAATGAACACAATAATGAATTTGACTAGATAAGATTTGCATATCCGGTTTATCATATCCATAAAGGTAGTTGGAGCATTAGTATGTCCAAATGGCATAACAATGAACTCATAATGCTCATATCTTGCATGAAAACCAGTTTTAAGAATATCTTCTTCCTTGAGTTTCAGTTGATGATATCCCGATCAAAGATCAATTTTAGAAAAATGACAAGTTCCTTGAAGTTGATCGAATAAATCGTCAATTCGTGGGAGTGGATACTTGTTAATGATAGTTACCTTACTTGGCTCCCTATAGTCAATACACAACCGCATCGACCCATTTTTCATTTTGACGAAAAGAATTGGAGTTCCCCAAGGTGATGAGCTCGGACGAATAAAACCTTTAAGCCAATAGCTCATCTAATTGTTTCTTAAACTCTTTCGTCTCACTCAGTGCCAACCTATAAGGAGATTTAGCAATTTGAGTCGTACCCGGTACCAGATTGATATTGGATTCTACTTCTCATTCTAATGGCAAACTGAAAAATTCATTTGGAAGTACGTTAGGAAAATCAGCTACACTGGTACGTCTTCCAATTTCTTCTTATTCTTCTTTTTTTATCTTCAGTTGTGACTGAGATTAGGTAAGCTAAAGAACCCTTGTTCAGATACTTAGTAGGCTTAATCGTAGAAATGATTCCAACATTATTCGTTGGCTTATCTCCCTTGATGATCAATTCTCCTCCCGTTGGAACACTAACTTCAATTGATTTGGTATCGCATAAGAAATAAGCTTGGTTTGTAACTAACCAATCCAATCCGATTACCGCATCAAAACCGACTAATGTCATTGATAAGAATTTCACATGTGTATTATGCTTAAAGAGTGTGATTTTACAGTTTACTAGAACCTCATTTGTCTTAACTAGATCACCATTAGCGGTTTCTTCCGGATAAGGTTTATCTAGATTCACTAGTGGTTCATTTAAAAGTTTTGTAGAATTCATAATCAATAAAGCTTTACTTCGCTCTTGAATTAAACAATACCTTACCATAAACATTATTGATAAGAAACGTACAAGTAATGACATTTGGCATGTCAGTAGCTTCTTTAGCATTAAAAACCAAAAGCTCAAGTCATCTTCTTCGCATTTGGATTAGCTCTTGCTCATGAACTACCAGCCATGTTAATTTCACTTGCTTTGTTCAATTTAGGACTTTACTAGCTCAACGGCCAAGTCAATGGTCTGAGGCATAACAACCTTAACAATGTCATTAATTTCACATACCAATCCCAGATATAATAACTAATAAGGTTTGATTCTAGTGTCACAAGATGTGGCATCAATCGAGCATATTCAAAGTATTTAGAAAGGTATTCTTGATGCCTAGCACAGACCATGCGATGGCTTAGGAATTTCCACTCAATCTCTGTGTTTTTTTTTCATTTATTAGTCAAAATTTTCGGGTCACCAACTCCCGAAAACTTTCCCAAGTCTAGTTTCTATCTTTCGTTTGAATAATGGAATCACACCATTCTAAAGCTTCGTATTTAAATGAATTCGAATCGTGCACAATCATATCTTCTTCGGCACATTTGCTGATAGCAAGTACCGCCTCAATCTTTTCAATCCATCTTAATGCTATGACAGCTCCTTCGTTCTAGGGAACTTAGAAGGTTTATAAGATTGGAATGTTTTATACTAACATTCATTAGTTTAGAATTGCTTCAAACTAGAAGCTTCTTAATTTTCATTGTTCATTTAAGATGCATCGTTTTCTTTTGTTATTGTTTTCGTGAGATTCGAATTTTCATTTGTTTTTTTTATCGATTATTGACAGAATCGAATCTTTTATTTATTCTACAATCATTGATTGTATCTCAGTAGTATTCTGAGTCACGGTTTCAATAATATCCGTGTTTTCTCTTTCGCCCACGTTCTTTTTATGGTTTGCTATTATTTAAATTTCTGGACATTGTCTATTAAATATGATGTTTGACAATGTCATAAAAATAATTCATCATAATTAGCTCATAGGCTATCATTAATATTCACACTGTTATTTCCATCATTCTTAGTATTTCAAGAATACTATTCTACCTATTCCTTTGATAGACGCTTATCTCAATTCGGTTAAAGCTTAGATACTATAATTAGTACCTATTTCACTAAAACCAGGAGCTCTGATACCAACCTGTCACACCCCGGACACTCAGCGTCCCGGGCGCTGCGACCCGAATTGGTTTCATGGATATGTCTCAGTCAGAGTTTATTACTCTTTTTCATATGTGTTAAGCGGAAGCGTTATTTCATGAATTCATATTTTTCAAATAATTCACATGCATGGATGTGAAAACCATTTTTCATGATTTATAAATAGTTCATACGCGTGGGTATGAAAAACCACATTTTAATCGTTTGTTAATAACTTTTTAAAATAACTTTTCAGGATTTCATAAAGCTTCATACGCATAGGTATGAACATCATCATTCCAATTTATAGTAAACCGGATTTTCACACACGCATAATTAAAATTCGTTTTATAATATCCGGTTTATACATGACTTGGAGGCGTAGCTCCAGTAGCTCCATGGTCTCACCACAAGATCTCATTCAAGGCATCATAGGCCAAGAATCTCTAATCTTGTTTCTCTTTTACATTTCATTATTACCTGAAAAGTTTTTGAAAATAAAACGTCAACATAATGTTGGTGAATACAAATAACAGACTCAATATGTAAGCATAGCATGTTCGGTCCTTTAACCATAATTATTATTGGCCATACTACACATTTAGCAGGTTATTTCACTGATCGATACAACTACTGCATACACTGGTTTATAACTGTCACTGGTTAGGAACTACAGCGCAACACGTCTTACGTTTTGTTCCCTCCAGCCCACAGCTGGTCACTGGTTAGGTTGCCTGCGGAGTACGTCTTACGTTTAACCTTCCAGCCCACCTGTACCAGCCACGTATGGGAATTTCACCCATATGCGGATACGATTTGCAAATCATACGTATACTAATAGCCTAAATGCTGGTCACGTAGTATCCCTTTATGCGTCAAAGTTTAAACATACAATGCTCAAAAAAATTCACTTATAAATTTAAAAAGAAGTTAAATGTATTCACCTGAATTTTGGTTGGCTGGGTGATAGCTTAGAACTTCTTAATATAATTCAGCAGCGTTTCTGCTTAATCTTTCGTTATAAATATTTGCAAGGATGATTCCTGATATGTGTATTTCATGTTCCTAAAATAGATCATAGATTCAACATGGTATGTGTATACATAGGGTCGGATCTTAACCCTAACCATATATGTTAATATTGTTCGAAACTAAAACTTGCAAATTAAACTTAGAGATTAAAATACATACCTAATTGCGTACCAACTTCTTAATCTTGAGAGATGTTAGAAAATTTCACCAAAGAAATTGAGTTGTTCCTTTGTTCGAACGACTAATTATGTTTCTTTGAAATATTCTTCAGAATATTAAAAATGAAGGATATATATTTGGTTAACCGCCTCAATATTTGCCTCGAAAGAAGATGTTGATAACGAATACATTTGTAGATATTTTTGGTTTAAAGTTTACATGGCATACACACAAACGTATGTTCTTTGACAACAAATTTACATTTATTTATTATTTTTATTATTATATTATTATAATTAATTAAACTAAAATTTCGTTTTCCTCTTATAACTTTTAAATTACCGCGTTTTATAAAATTATAAATATACGGTTACGACCTAAGTTTCGTTTAAAACGGATCAAGTTTCATTATAATATATTTATTATTATTATTATTATTATTATTATTATTGTTATTATTATTATCATTATTATTATTATTATTATTATTATTATTATTATTATTATTATTATTATTATTATTATTATTTAACCGACTTTTAACTAATGTTAACGATTGTTTAGACACTGGTTATTTCTAATAATTGTTTTATCCAACTTTTTCGTTTAAACGAATGCTAAAAATTTTGAATGCCCATTTCTACACTTATACTCTCGAATAATCATATTTTATAAATTGAAATATAACTATTTTATTTATTAAACGATACTTTATAATTCAAATGACCCTTTCTATTATTATATTTTTGAGTAATAATATTTTAATTGTAAACGGGAATATTTTATTTATATTCTCAAAACGAGATGTTACAGTAGATAACGAAAGTACAGCCGATCAGAGCTTTGAACCACATGAATTGAGGTAAATTCGAGCTCAAAGTCCCGATTTTAGGGTTTTTCAACCCTTGGTTCGAATACACACGTGTACCGGTTCTAATCCACAAAAGACCCATAGGAAACACTTGAAAACAATTACAATAGGCTTAGGAACTGGGGATACACTTTGATAGAGCATAAAAACTCGGAAGTCGTGGTGGTGTGTGCTCGGCTTGAACCAGGCGAAGGAGACACAGCTCGGCCGAATGGCCAAGAGCTGAATGAGGCCATCAGCCGAATGAGGATGTTCCATTCGTTCGGGGTACACATTCGGGCGACCTCCTTCATTCGGCCTGACATCTTCAATCGCAGGACCTTCCTTCGCATAGCTGTCTATTCGGACAACCCTCTGGTTCAACCGAACCCTTACATTCGCTTGACCAATCTACATGCGGCCATTTCATTCGGCCAGCAACCCTTCTTCGGCCAAAGCTTCCTTCGCATGGAACCACTTTCGGCCATTCTCCTTCGCATGGCTGGATGGATCAACCGAATATCCTCCCTCGCGTGGCTAGTACATTCGCATGGTCACCATGTTCATGCATGAGATCCAACTAGGTTTTTGTAGTTTATACATAGGTTTTGTGTATCACTTATGTCATGGATTCCAACACCAATCTCTCTAAAACTAATATAAAGTACAAACATGGATGATAACTATCAAATGGGTTTAGAACACTTGGATTTTATTAAAAGGAACTATAGGTGAGGGTGTTAGAAATAAACATTAACTAAGGGTGAATAGTTAAGAGTCAACCCAAACCCTAATAGTTCTATGTTTTAAAAATTGGTTTATAAACAATCAAAGGAGATTTCATGTTAATCAAGGACTAAGGTTTCAACATCAAAGTTTTCTAACTACCCTAACATCAATCATGGGTGACAAGTAATCAAGAACTCAATCTAAGTATCTAGGTGTTAATCACATAGTTAACACTTAATACTCAGAAATTCTATACAAACATACAACTAAGTTAGATAGTTCAAGTTGAACCTTCTAAGCTAAGTTGTACAGATGAGCGATCAAAGAACCATGGAACGGACTTAGGGTTAATCAAATGAGATTAACCCAAGTCTAACATGTTAACTTATAAATTCTTAAAAATGATTTATGTGTTAATAAAGGAAAATGATTTATAAGATTCTTATTTAAAAGGTTTTTGAAATAAATGAAATGATTTCTAACTTAAGGATTTAATTTAAAATGAGTTTGTTTAAGATGTCTTACTTAAAAGACTTTGAATGTAATTAACATAAACCTTACATAGTTAAGGTTTAATAGTGATTATTCACGGGATAAGGGTTTATAAACGGGTAATACATTTAGAATAGCTAGAGTGACATAGAAACACACTAGTAACATAGGACACATAGTTGCACACCGAGACCGAAACCCTAGATACGTCTATTATAAATACTTATAGTATTCGAATTCTTTTAAAAACAACTCAGGTACCGAAAATACTTAAGCTACAAGTAACGAGCGCGCATTAGCTATTGTGATTCAATTCTTAGCAACACAGGTGAGTTCATTGCCCTTTTTCTAAACATTTTGTTTTACAAATGCGGGGCTGAGAAGCATGCGTAAATTATTTTTCTTAAAATATGTTTTATGTAAATGCTTTTACTTCTTGTATGTTTTATATACATAAATGTACCCTAGACTCCTGTCCAGGTAAACTATATACAAAATTAATTAATGAATTAATTAATTACTATTTATGAGTAAGACAATAATTCTAAAACAAACAACTATTCTGTAACATCTGTTCCGGAATCGTTACCAGAACAGTAATCTGTTCAGTAACTTGTACAATAACTCAGATACAATAGAGGAAAAATACTTAGAAGTTATTAACATTCGATGCTAAACATAAACTATTACACGATGTTTCTGAAATCCTGATTTAAACCTTATGGTTTAAACAGTCAGAAACACATCAGACAATCAGGAAAAGATGCATACATGCTTGATTTTGTATTATTAGGTTTAAACGTATGGGAGGATAACCGGAACAAAACTATAACAGTTGCTGTTACATAATGCTAAACCGACGAACTATTCGTATAGGTGACGATCTGTACGAATAGATCTGATAGTTTAACGATCTGAAATGATGACTGAAAAGTAGAAAACAAAATCAGAAAGTGAAACGTACGATCGTGTTCGTACAGTTAGCGCTCTGTACGATAACGCGCGTAAGTGACGTTTTCTGACTAAACGAAAACGAAGACGACTCGAACGATAATAAATATAAGGAAATAAAATATTTCCTGTTTTACAATTTTGAAACTCATCAGAAATAAATTAAAACGAAACTATTTTAATTTAAGGCGCGTAAAGCAAAATACGCGAATAAATAATTAAGCGCGTAAAAATAATAATTTACTACAGATAATTCAAGAAAATAATATTTAAACTAATTACTAGAAATAAACACCTTCCGAACATTTTAAAAATGTTTTCTTTTATTTAAATTACGAAAACACGCGCGTTACGATCCGGAAACGCGACGAAAACGAGAACCGAGCAACCAAAACGAACCCGAACACCCCCGGGGTATATAAACCTCAAATGAGGCTTTCAACCTCATTCTTGGCAAACCCTTTCTCTCTCTAACACCAATTTTCGCAACTTTCTCTCTCTAGAATAATCATCCTTCTAATCGCGATAACTCACTCGTTTCTCAACGGATTTGGGCGTTCTTGGTGTCCACACGAAGCTCTCAACGTCCTCTATCAAGAAGTACAGCATATTGGAGGTTTAATCAAGTCATTTTAAAGGTATGAAGCTTGAAACATTACTGAAATTAGTGTTTTAGGTGCGTGGTTCGACCCACCTGTGTAAACCGGTCCTCAACCCATTCGGTTCTAGACTCTCCTTAGTGTTTCACGAGGGTTGTATGCTAGGTGTGAACCTTAGAACCCTTCTAACCCTCGTATATTGATGAAGATGATGTGCAGCTTAACGAGCCACAGCATGGCCGAACCCTGCTTTCTCCTTACCGAACCAACAAACCTAATTGCATGAGTAGCGAACCCATGGTTCGTCTACCATCATCAACGAACCTTTACTCCCGAACCTATGATAGCGAACCATACATGAAGGCGAACCTTGTGAGCACGACAAACCTTAGGCGAACCCATGCATCCCCACGAACCTAGGGTTCGTCTAATACCACCACCGAACCCATAGGCGAACCTTGCACCATTGGTTCGTTTCTTTCATCATTGGCCGAACCTCATGAAGATCATGAAAACCGGCGAACCCTAATGTCATAGCCGAACCTCCCCAGCTGGAACACGAACCTGACCCAAGATGGTATCACCCGAACCCTTGCATGCATGGCCGAACGAACCTTTCTTGATCACCACATATCTGAAACGGCCGAACCTTTTTGGATGCCATCAACCGAACCTTGGATCCGTGCACCACATGGCCGAACCATTTAAGTAGAGCCGAACCTTAATTCTGAATGAATAAGGTTCGCTGCCATGAAGCCACATCCCCTTTTCATTCGGCCGAGATTCATTTTTTTGGCCCAACTTAAGCCATTCGGCCCATACACACACGGTAGTCTACTCAGGCCCAACAATCTTGAATCCGGCCCAATCTAATATGTCCTAGCCTATTTACATATTATTCGGTCCAATTAATTCCCTCGGCCCAATGGAATAGTCGACCAAAATGGATTGCAACACTTCGGCCCATGTTGGCCCAATTGGCCCATGGTCTAAGATTCGGCCTACATGATTTATTTTATAACCTAACACGCTAGAATAACGCAAATGAAATTACATATACGATACTCGTCTATTAAAAAGGTGGTTTATTAACCTAGTATGTTGGACTATGTTAACATTTGGATAAGCTAATACAAAGGTAGTTATGATTGTGAGTTCATGAACTCAACAAATTTCAAAACATGAAGCTTATACAAGGGTGAAGTTAGTCTAAACGCACAACATCAAGCCACAATTTAATAACAATTTATGACATGTGAAATAAGGGCCAGATCGAGACCATGAGTCACAAGTGTGAGCCGACAATAGGGCTAACATATATACACACACAAAATACAACAATTGATACTTATGGGTCAAATAC
Source organism: Mikania micrantha (assembly GCA_009363875.1). Taxonomy (NCBI): domain Eukaryota; kingdom Viridiplantae; phylum Streptophyta; class Magnoliopsida; order Asterales; family Asteraceae; genus Mikania; species Mikania micrantha. The sequence goes on along the minus strand of CM018694.1, from coordinate 34,586,224 downwards.
AATGTGAAATCAATACAGGATTGTGAAAACAAACTCAAGTGCAAACAAAGAGCGCGTGCATTTTTATTCTACTTAGTCAATCCCTACGGACACAAGGTGAGTTCATTTGTCCCTTTTCAAACCTTTTGTTTTACTTCGGGACTGAGAAGCATGTTAAACAATTATTGAAATGTTTATTAAATGCTTTTACACATATTTACAATGCTTATACTAATGCTTGAATTTGAAATACTTGTTTGGAAACCAAAGACTAAGGCTATAGTGTAAATAGCTAATGCTATTTACCTTATACTTATTTACATTATACTAACACTTTGTGCTCAAACTGGAAACTAGTATACTTTGAGAAGCTATAAACTTGATACTAATACTACAAACTAGAAGTTTAAACTATATATTTGAGGCTTACGCTATATATTTGACGTCTAAGCCTTATGCTAGACGCTTATGATATAAACTTAATACTTTAACTTTGAGCTAAATACTTATGCTTTAAGCTATGTGCTTAAACTATACATGTAACATCACTGTATTTCCGGTCGTCCGTAAATCCGTACATCCGTACGATTGTACTGTTACGATCTGAGATTTTATTATAAATGATAAATTATTATTTGATGATTATCACTGATATTGGTATACATTGAGAATATATTATTCTATGCATAAACCATGGTAAGTTTAGTTGAAACCCAACTAAACAGGGTCAGAGAGTTTATCGCAGTCACAGTTCACATGATTATGGATTTGGGTTGAAATATAAAGGAGTTTGAGTTAGTTGGTTATGGTCTGGTTGCTAAACGTAGTCAAGGACACATGGTCATGGTTTATCGAAATAGCGGTGGGACGGTGTAGGGGAGGTTGTGATCTACCTCTGCATATGCCCTATACATATGCATATTTTGGTCTATCATGGATGTGTCAGTGACTTAGGTTTAGCAGGGTTTGTATTGGTATGGATACTATTAAAGTTAATGAAATAATTAAAGTATAACTGGAAGTTTAATACGCGATGGTGAGGTTACGAACATGATTTAAACGCAAATATTAATTCAGAAATATTAACTTAATAATGTATTCGCGTGAGTGACGATTCGCACGAATATAATTATTAAGAATAATATTCTGAAAAGATGTTCCATAATTAATAAATCAAATCGAAATACGATACGAGCGTCGGATTCGCAAAGGTGACGATTTTTACGAATACGTACGTAAGTAACGCGTTTCGACGAGATAATTAAATAATATTTATCGATAATAAAATAAGAAAAATAAATTAAAAACGTTTATTAGGAATCACAACCTAAAGTAAATCGGTTTATTTAAATAAATAATTCAACGAAATCGTTTTATGTAACGAGCTTAACTAAAATCATTTGATTTAAAATAAAATATATTTATTTGAATGTTTTAGGTAATAAATGTATTTTCGTTAAAAACCGAGCAACTAACTATCTTTACGTAAAATAAACGAGACCGAGCACGCGGGGATCGACCGGACTATAAAAACCATTTATTCTTCTTCTTCCTCATTTGGAAGAACATCCACTCTCTCTCTACACTCTTAATTTCGTCACTTTCTCTCACTAGAACTTCTCTCTACGATTTCTCCTTCGTTACCCAACGGATTCGCGAGATCTCGGAGCCTAAACGACCGGGGAATCAAGGAGAACAAGAAAGTACAAGAAAATCTCACGTTCACTCACTGAATCGAGGTAAATCTGAGGTTTTAAATTCGGTTTTTATGATAGATAAGAAACCCGTAACTCAATGATGTTAAAAACCGATCTAAGCACTTGGAAAACCTTAAAAACGAGTTGATGGTAATGTGTAGAAGCCCTAGATAGTCTCAAAATTGCAAGTGCTTGATAATGATGTTGATGAGTAGCCATAGATACGCAGGGTTTGTGGGTGGAGTTCGGCCGAACCTGTGCAAACCCTATTGGCCGAACCTTATGGTTCAAATGGAGGCCGAACCCTGGACATGAACGAACCCTTCGGCTTGCTGTTCACGAACCCACAGCCACGAACTCTAGGGTGGCCGAACCCTGGATCTAGGGAAAGCTATGAGCCAGCGAACCTTTCATGTTTTCATGGTGACCGAACCTTTTAGTTAGACGAACCTAAGGTTTTCTAGGAGTCTCAGACGAACCCCGTTGCTTCTAAACCCACGAACCTTAACAAGTTGGGCCGAACCCTTATTTCTTTCACTTGGCCGAACCTTGTCTTTCTGCGAACCTATGTGTACAACCAATCCTCGACGAACCTTGGTGCTAGGATGAGCCGAACCTATGGCTCATACCCAAAAGGTTCGCTGCCTAGTTGATGAATGGAACCTAAGTGGTCAAGAACTAGGATAAAAGGATGATTAAACACTAAGAATAATAATGAGGACCATGTATGCATGAATGACCATAGTTACTACCTCTTATGTAAATACTTATATCAAATTATGAAGTTTTAATTAATTGGAATACATAATGAGAATGAGTTAAAATATATGGATTTCTAAATTATGAATATCTTAGATGAACAACCTAAGTGTATTTCTCTTAAACCTAACTTAGAGTTGATAACTTTAAAACATGACAATAATTTGAACAACCATGTATGTATGGGTAGGTATATGAGTATAACCAAAGCTAACACCTTTTAGTGTAACTATCTACCACAAATGACCACAAGGGTTCGTATCTAGTTTATCACTATTGTATACATAAAAGCTAACAAGTTTAAATGATGAGCAAAGGGTGATTTAGTATGAAACATTAGTGGAGTCATTTTAACTTAGCCTACTAAACTGAGTTAACAACGCAATGATAAAACTGAAGCAAACAAGAATGAATATCTGATTTTGATAAAACACATATACTTATGAATACAATCACGCGATAAATACAGGTGGTCAAACTATCTATTGATTTCTCTTACGTGAGCGCGCATTATTTAAACACACGGAATCTAAGAACTCAGGTGAGTTCTCATAACCTCCCTTTCTTTAAACTGTTTTGTTTTAAAACTCGGAGGTGAAGCATGTATACCAAATTCAAATATTATTTTGATAAAACAAGGATAATACCTGTTTATCAATATGATATTCACATTTTAGAATTATCATTACTTATGGATTATCACTTATATGCATATATCCGTGTAATATTGTCATTGACTTCGGTCAATAACAAGGATTACATGTATTGTCACTTGGATTATCACAACTCCGTGAAACATTGCCTTTGACCTTGGTTAATTGCATTGGTTTCATGTATTGCCACGTGGATAGCTTCCACTCCATGGATCATGTTTTTAACTTATGTTAATTACATAATGACCATGTATAGTCACAAATATTATTTGAGATTACTGATGTTGAGATTGGTTGAATGGTTATGTGAATGATTATCTATGATTGACTATGACTTAATTGATATGTGGTTATGTGTTGATTGAATGTTTGATTTGTTGAGTTGGTGGATGTGTGTTGGATTATCTCATACAGGTACTTTTGTGGATCTTCTCGGATAAACTATAAGTTTTTATACTCATTTTATCTAAACTTTTTATAAAACCCTTTTTCAAACACAAACTTTTATACTCATTTTATAAAACACTTTTAAGTATAAAAACTTATGATTACTCACCAACTACTTCGTAGTTGACACTTGATTTCTTACATGTTTCAGGTGATGAAGCTAAGTAGGTTGAAGAGGATGAAATCTCACTTTTGGACATCATCACATAGGATCTTGGACTTAGCTAAAATTAACTAAAATTCTGGCGATTAGAGTTTAGTTAGTTTAGCTAATTCGTTTGTGTAACTGATGTATTTAATTCATGATAGACATGATTCTTGTGTAATTAATATGGTTGATTGAATGTTATGTGATGATTTAATTTAGATGCCCACGAGCTTTTGAACAATCTACACATCCCTCGTGGCATCCCGACGTTTCCGCCATCGGTCGGGGTGTTACAATACATTTGATGTTTAAATTATAAACTCTATGTTTAATATGGCCTCACCCATGACTCGAAATCCATTTAATTTGTGTTGATACTCAAAACGAGTTTTATCAAAAGCCTTGGTGAGAAGGTCTGCACATTGCTCATTTGTGTGTATTTTCACCACATCAATATTTTTTTTTTCATAGCAATCACGTATGAAATGAAACCGAATATCAATGTGTTTGTAACGCGAATGATACACTGGATTTTTAGTAATAGCAATGGCAGCCTCATTATCAACATGTATCGGGGTATTAAGATAATTTAAACAGTAGTCTCTCATTTGTTGTTGTTTCCACAATACTTGTGAACAACAACTAGCAGCAGCGACATACTCAGCTTCAAAAGTTGAAGTAGCCACAGAGGTTTGCTTTTTACATTGCCAAAAGACCAGTCATTCCCCCAAGAATTGTGCACCACCAGTTGTGGACTTTGCATCTGTCTTGCATCCTCCATAGTCGGAATCACTGTAGTCATTGAAGGAAAAGTTATCATACTTAGGATACCACATACCAGTGTCTGGTGTACCCTTCAGATAATGAAGAATTTGCTTGACTGCTATCAGATTTGACACCTTAAGTTTATATTGATATCCTGCACAGATACTTGTAGCAAACACAATATCTGGTCTTGAGGCTGTCAGATACATCAAACTTCCAATTATTCCACGATAAAATGTAGGATCAATCAACTCATCTTTAATATCAGGCTCAATCCCGTGATTAGGATGAATGGGCGTGGAAATTGGTTTTCAATCAAGCATGCTAAACCGTTTTAGCACATCTTGAATATATTTAGTTTGATGAATAAAAATCCCATTATCAGTTTGATCAACTTGTAAACCCAGAAAAAATTTGATATCTGACATCGCACTCATCTCAAATTTATCAATCATCACCTCTTTGAATTCCAAGCACATTTGTTCATCAATAGATCTAAAGATGATATCATCCACATAGATCTGAACAAGAAGAATGTCCTTGCCCTTTTCCCGAAAAAACAAAGTTTTGTCAATCTGACCCCTATTGAACCCATGTTCAATAAGATGAGTCGATAGAGTCTCATACCAGGCACGTGGAGCCTGATGAAGACCATACAATGCTTGGTCCAAGATGTAAACATGATCCCGATGGATAGGGTCGTCAAATCCCGGTGGCTTACAAACATACACTGTTTCCTTCAATGAACCATACAGAAAAGCAGATTTAACATCCAACTGAAATACTTTGAACTTCTTGTAGGCGGCAAAAGCAAGAAAAAGCCGAATTGCTTCTAAACACGCCACAGGTGCAAAAACCTCATCATAATCAATTCCTTCAACTTGACGAAAACCCTGAACCACTAAACGAGCTTTGTTTCTGACAATTACGCCTCTGTCATGTCATTTGCTTCTCAACACCCATCGTGTGGCAATCTTTTTCTCTCCTTTAGGCAAATCTACCAAATGCCAAACCCCCAACTTGCGAAATTGATTCAATTCTTCTTGCACAGGCCGGCTCACGCAAAGCTTCAGTCAAAGTCTTTGGCTCTATTTGAGAAATAAATGCTAAATGCATCCAGATCTCTTGACTACCATGAGTTTTCTCTAACTCAACATACATACTTTCTTCATTTGTGACTTGATTGCGTGTCTGCACTCCTGCATTAGGATTTCCTATAATTTGATCAATCGGATGATTAACATGAAAACGTGTGACAGGTAATTGCGGTACAACCACATCATGATCCAGATTATTGATGTTCTAATCAGGATCTGGATCATGAGAAATAGCATCTTCAAAAACCTCATTTTCATCCTCGAATGACCAATCTTCATTAATAACTTCTGAAGTACCTTCTCCATGTGGTGTAATAACTTCATATTCAGGTTGATAAGAAATACCTTGTTCTTCAGAATACTGCAAATCATACAACATTTGTAAGGTTATTTCATCACCAGAAACAGTTGAAGACGTATTAAAAGACTCAAACAACTTATTGTAATCGAAAAGCCAATCTAGACCTTTCCCGTTTGGTATAGGTGTATGTCGTTGGACATCCACATGATACCACAATTCCACAACACCCGTACGTTTGTTAAACACACGTTTGTTTCGCAGACTATAGCCAAGAAAGAAACCCTCTTCAACTTTAGAATTAAATTTTGAATCTTTCTTCAGCATAGTACAAGGAGCCCCAAAAGGTTCCAAGTGTTCCAGATTGAGCTTTGGATTATGAAGCAATTCGTAACAAATTTTATTTTGTCATTTGACAATAAAAACTCTGTTAAGGGTGCAGTAGCCACATCTTTACTCCAAAAAGTAATGGGAAGTTTAGAGTCAGCTAGCATCGTTCTCGCATATTCAATCAAAGTTCTGTTCTTTCTTTCAGCTACACCATTCATCTAAGGCTCATAAGGTGCACTGAATTGCTGCTGAATGCCTTTGGAATTACAAAATTCCTCCATTTGATGATTCTTAAACTCAGTCCCATTGCCATATCGTATACGCCTCACCCTCAACTTATATAAAGTCTCCAACCTATTTATCAACAAAACAAAATTTTCATAAGTATCTGATTTATGTTTCAAAAACATAACCCATGAAAATCTTGAAAAGTCATCAGTCACCATAAAACAATAAGATTCACCACTTATACTCTTCACATTGATGGGTCCAAAAAGATCCATGTGAAGAAGTTCAAGTGGCATGTCTATAGAAAATATTTTCTTTGTTTTGTGAGACTTCCTTTTCTGTTTACCCATTTTACATGAAACACACACATCCGGAAGTTTAAAATTTTTTTAGGTACACCATCAACTAAATGATTATGCACAAGATGATTCATTTTCCGGATGTGAATATATCCCATTCGCCTGTGCCATGAACGTGTGTCCTGTTCAGTAGCTTTGGACACCAGACATGTTTCCACATCATTTACTGTCTCCGCCTTTGCCATGTCAAGTACATAAAGATCCTTGCTCCGATCAGCCTTCATCAGAATCCACTCCTCTGAAATCTGAAATCCTTGCTTGAGTGCGTAACACCTTTCTTTGTCAAACATTACTTTGTAATCCTTATCACAAATCTGCGATACACTCAACAAATTGTTAGTTAATTCTTTACAAAAATTAACATTGTAAAACAAAACCTTCCCATTTGTCAAACTACCAAGCCCTGTGATTTGGCCTCTATTATCTCCAGCAAAATTCAGATAACTTCCTTTCACAAGCTTGAAATCTCTTAACAAGTTCTAATCTCCAGTCATATGGCGGGAACATCCACTATCAACAATCCAAAGATTGTTAATATGGACCGTGGATGCAACCTGCACAATAAATTAAAAGAAACTTGTCAGTATTCAAAAGGGATGACCCCCGCTATTTCGACGTCGAGTCTACCGGAATGGACCCTTTCCATTCTTTTGTGATGACCTGATTGAATAGCCATCATCACTTGTGTCATCCTCTTTCTTAGAAAATTCATCACCTGATCTATCTTTGAGTTTCCAAAATGATTTAGGTTTGATAGGTTGTTTTGAAAATGATCCTGATGAAAAATTTTCAAATGAATCATCGTTAGATGAAGTCACAATTTTCACAATCTTTTTAACATTTCTTTTGTTTTCAAAAATTCTTTTCTTTTGTTTGATTTCTTCTTGCACCCAAAAACAATCAGGGTTGAATTTCCTAAGAACTCTCATCTCAACTTCACTAGGTCTATCTCTCCTAGAACTTCCACTTGAAACATGCACCCGACACTCCTCATCAGAACTCTTTCTGACTTTGTTATTAGGACAATTAGCAGAAATATGTCCTTTACCACAACAAGTAAAACACTTTCGTGTTTCCCTTTGTGAAAAAGACCTCAAACTGCCACAATCACTTGAACTAAACTCTATATTGCAATTAGCAACTAAATGACCCATATTACCACATCGGTAACACTTTCTGTCCTTAGTTTGAGTTTTTGGTGTGGGTTCATCATAAAAACCTGATGAACTGACAGGTTTTGAGTAAACCTTTGAAGATGAGCTTTTTTTCTAAAACCAGTTGAACTCTTATTTGAATTATCCATTAGCTTTTGAAAATTCTTTGATTTAGCAGTGTGCCCAACCCCAAAATTATCAAAGAAAAAATCCACCTTTTCCACTTTCTTAGAAATTACATTTTTCTTTTGAAAATTTCCACTAGACTCTCCTTGATGTGTGTTAGAGGATTTAACATACACAATCGGTTTAAGAGTAGTGATTGGTTTGGTTTTAGTCACTGGTTTTGAAACCTGTGTGGTTTTAAGAACCACCTTCTCAACTTGTTTAATCTCAGATTTTGACTTATGAGTTTCAACAGAATTTTTCTCAACACTTTTTCCTTTCTATCCATTTTGTCTCAAAATATCAAAAGAATATTATGACTCAATGATATCTTCAATGATTGGAGCATCACTATCAAGTGACACCTTTTCATCAGAAGATGAGACTGTAGCATGTACAATAACATTTTCAGTCTCAGATTAATTTAAAGAAGCTGGATGAACTTCCAGATTAGGATCAATTTGTGGCCTAGGAACATACCTTGAAGGAGGTGGTACATCATGAAATCCCAAGCCAGTAGTATCATTCGATGATCTTAGCATAGCAGAAAAGTAATCGATAACATACTGATAATTCTGATAATTCTCTAGCTTGCTTTTATTCATTTCTGCCTCTACTCTGGCTGCTGACAGTTCAACTTTCAACTTCTGTACCGACTCGAGATGCACAGAAACTACATGATTATTTTGCAAAACTTTAATTTTTAATTCTTCATTTTCTTTTCCCAAGTCTATGATCTTTTTGTCAACACCATTTTCTCTTGAAACCAACTTTTTGTTAGCTTCAGTGCACTCGATCAGTTCAGTAGTCAATTGAGCATTCATTTCTTTCAACTTTTTATTGACCTCCAAAAGATCATTATTTACCTCCTCAGCCTTTTCTTTGCCCTTGCTTTCTTCTTTAGCCATAGAAGCCATAAAAGCGCCCCTTAAATCATCATATTGTTTTCCCCAGTAATATCCTTCGTCTGCTTGACTGACTAAAGCTTTGGTTGATTCTTCAGGCTTCTCCTTTTTCTTCTCATAAGCTTCTTTTGGCTTGAATGGATTCAAGTTGCTTTGCTTCTTTGAATTTTTACATTCTCGAGCAAAATGACCCAATTCACCACAGTTGTATCATTGTGTTGCTTTTGGACTGAATCAAAATTTTGTATTACGATCAAAAGTAAACTTCTTTCCTGTTTTCTTCTCATACTTGTTAATTCTTCTTATTGCACTAGCCAAACCCACTGTGTATCAATAAATTTCATTTCATCATCATCTATTTGCTCATAATCTTCAAAAGTAAGATTAGAATTGCCTATGCTTCCAGCTATATGTTCATCATAAGCACTGACAACACATGAAAGTATAGACATATGATCTCCAATAGCCTCAACATTTCCCAGATTGATTGTATTCAATTGAATTGGAGTAGCAGATGAAGAGTCAGACTTTTCCTCATTCCCAGAATAAGATGAACTTGAACTAATAGATGCAGATGGTACAGAAGTACTCTCAGTAGTACTTGAAACAAAAGATGTTTGTATTTTTGCGCACTGAGCAGGAGGTGTGACCACAGATGCACCATAAAGTGAAGGATCCTATGTTACATTAACTCTTCTAGCTTTTCTTCTAACCTTCATTTCCTGTTCTTCGAACTTTTGAATAAATTCCACAAGTGTCATTCCTGGAAGATTTTGTCTCAAAATCAACACCAATGAACTCCACTGTGACATCCAGTACCTGATCGTCCGGAAAGTCCGTACGATATGTGTACTTTCACAATTTAATGTGTGTAATACAATGTGTGAACAGTGTGTGTAACAACAAAACTTAGATAACAAGCAATAGTTGTACATGTTCAAGTGAAAACTCAAACACTGTAAGTACAACAACTCACGATAAACATCCAGTTGTTTGTATTTAGGTGAAAACCTAAGTACAGTTAATACAACGAATCAAGAGAAAGAACAGTGTACAAACAAATGACAAGAACATACCGGTTGCGATCTGATATCCATAGATGACAGGAATCAGATGGCCGATAACTCAGTATGAAAATAATGTGAATTCAAGGTTATCAATGTGAAAACAGACAAGTTTAGCTGAGTCCGTCAGTGAGGAAACATAATTTAAAAAACAAGTTTAGAATCGTTTCAGAATAACGAACTGGTAGTGTGTTTGCGTGGGTGAGGATTCACACAAACATATCTGTGAGTTTAAAGTTCTGAAATAATGAATGAAAAGTAGAAAACAAGAATCATAAAGTGAAACCATCGTCGTGTTCGTTCGGGTGAGATTCGCACGTATACACGCGAAGGTGACGCGATCTGACAAAATGAAATTTTAAACGAATCGAACGATAATAAATTAAAAAAACAAATTTAGAAGATTTACTAGTAATAATCACCTTAAAATCTTAGAAATAAATCCTTTTTATTAAAAATCCGTAAACACGTGCGTACGTGCCGGAAACGCAACGAAGACGAGAACCGAGCAAAAGAAACGAACCCGAACACCCTCGGGGTATAAAAAGACTAAATGAACCAACAACCACAATTAATACACTCATCCTCTCTCTCTAAAACCCTTTTTCTGGTTCTCTCTCTAGAAGTTTTAAACTTCAAATCACTAGAACTCACTCATTTCTAGATGAAATCGCGTGATTCTTGAGCCAAATCAAAGCCATAAACCTCCTCTATCTGAAAGTACAGTCGATCTAGAGCCAAATCCACTAAAAATCGAGGTATGGAGCTGTGAATGTCACGAAAATTAGGGTTTTTTACCCTCCTTGTTCATACCTTAGCTAAAACCCGCCCAAAATACATGGAATCTTCATTCCCTACCTTCGAAAACTGGTCCTCACATGCTTACCCACAGGAACCACCATGGAGTGGGCTAGGAACTCAGTTTGAACATCCATGGTTGATCTAGGCCTTCAGCTAGCTGAAAGGGACTATTCGGCCGAATGGCATGGCCGCATGGCCATGGGCCTGCCGAACCACTACCGACCGATCCACCTTGGACCGAAGGAATCCATTCGGTGATGCTTTCGTTCGAGGATGCTGTCATTCGGTGGCCAAGCTCCATCCGGGCTAACAGCCACCGTTCGGCCTAGGGCCATCCATTCGATCGGACCACCTTGCTTCGGCCAAGCCACACCCATTCGGCCAAGCACCTGATTCGGCCTCATTAATTCGGCCACTTATTCGGCCCATATGATTTGATCCGGCCCAAGACATATACATTCGGCCCATGGTTGCTAGATGGGCTCGGGATCAACGGTTCGGCCCATATGGTTATGGATATAATCTAACACACTAAATCAGTAATCATGGATAACATGCATGGATTTATATACTAATCCTATTTTACTACAAAGGTGGTGATGAGTGGGTATAATACATTTCACAAAACTCAAAACAACAAGTTTTACAAGGATAGTTATCTAGTTACTTGTTAACTAAGTAACAATCAACTCAAGTTTAACAAAGATAACATGTCAAGCTTCCAACTATAAACCTAAACTATACTTATGACTTGGGTTAGGTTACAAAGATTCTATCAATACAAGTAATTAACGTATCATGAAATGGTTTTGGATTTTCACGAATAAGTTTAAGGCAAACAAAGGTCAAAACAAAGTTAAACATAAAACACATAAATAGATATACTAAACTCAATCTAATTAGATTAAGTGTTAGTATGACCTATAACAATAGAATCGGGGCCGAATGAAGACCAAGACTGAGGGGTGTTAGCCAATTTTAGGGCTAACATATACACGCACACAAATCATCTATAACTTATACTTATAAGTTACAAACATTGTGAAATCAACACACGATCATGAAAACAATAACAAGTACAACAAAGAACGCGTGCATTCTTGTTTAGACTAAGTCAACCACAACAACAACAACAAGGTGAGTTCATACGCCCCTTTTCTAATCTTAACTGATTTTAACTCTCAGGGCTGAGAAACATGCTAAATCTTTTATTTAAATAAAGTTTTAGTACAACATATTGTTTATACCATGATTTAGATAATATTGCTTGACTTATTATTGCTTATCATTGTATGCATGCAAGTATGATCATAACATGACTAAGACAAACATGATGATACATGATAATGTAGCTTCATGAATCATCAATACAATAGAATAATGTAGTTGTAAGATTTTATCTTATAACACTTAACTATTCTTTCAAGAACAAACAATGAGATTATCACAGGTGAACATAATGACAATAACAACGACAAACAAGAATGGTATGAAGATAATATATCTTCTCAATATCATTCACCACCGGAGTTAGTTAAGTGTATTAGGACAAGTTCTTATAACACTAAGCTTACAACTCGGTGAAGACTATGAGATAACACGAAACAACAGCATCCACCACCTGAGCCAACTAAGTGTAGTAAGACTAGCTCTTACCGCACTGTAGTGGCAACAGAGTGATCATATGGAACAATGAGAATGATAATCATGATAACGTAACTTCATGATAAAACATCATTCTCACAACAGTTAACATTGTATAATAAGACAAGTTCTTATATAACTTTGTTAGAAACAACAGAAACATACTATCATGAGAACAACAACACTGAGAACAAACAACATTGGTGAACACAACAACAATTGATTACTATTGAACTGTTTGTATTATATCACGAGAATCGTGTGCCATGTATTCAAGTTTATCATTGTAATTCCCTTACATAAATCGTTTACCAGTTAGTTTGACGTGACTAAACCGACGATAGCATAGTTGTATCATAGGTTTGACAAACCTCCGGCTTGTAGGGCTGGTATGTTGATCGTATTGAACATTTGGCAGGTGTAACATCACTGTATTTCCGGTCGTCCGTACATCTGTACGATTGTACTGTTACGATCTGAGATTTATAATTATTAATGATGATGCATTATTTGATGATTATCACAGTTATTGGTATACACATTGAGAATATAATATTATACGCGTAAACCATGGGAAGTTTAGTTGTAACCCAACTAAACAGAACCAAAGAGTTTATCGCAGATAAATTCACGAATATGGATTCTTGGTTGAAATGGAAAGGAATTAGGAGTGTTGGTTGTTGTTTGGTTGCTAAACATAGTCAAGGACACATGGTCATGGTTTATCGAAATAGCGGTGGGACGGTGGCTGGGGCAGTTGCGACTGACCCCTACATATGCCCTATACATAAGCATATTTCGGTCTATCACGGATGTGTCAGTGACTTGGGTTTAGTGGGTTTTGGATTGGGATTTATAATATTAAAGTTCATAAAATAACGGAAGCATAATTGGAATTGATTACACGATGGTGAGGTTACGAACACAATTTAAACACGAATATTAATTCAGAAATATTAACTTAATAAATGTGTTCGCGTGGGTGACGATTCACACGAATATAATTATTAAGAATAATACTCTGAAACGATATTCCTTAATTCGTAAATCGAATCGAAATACGATACGAGCGTCGGATTCGGAAAGGTGACGATCTCTGCGAATACGCACGTAAGTAACGCGTTTCGACGAGATAATTAAATAATATCTAACGATATTAAATTAATAAATGAAAATTAAAAACATTTATTAGGAATCACAACCTAAAACAAAATCGAATAAACCGTTTTAATTAAATAAATGAATTGTCGTAAATGAAACTGAATCGTTTTACGAAAGAATTTATTTAAAATCATTTCGTTAAAATAAAACCTAATTATTTAAATGCTTTATGTATTAAATGTGTTTTTCGTTAAAAACCAAGCAACTAATTATCTTTACGCGATAGAAACGAGACCAAGCACGCGGGGATAGATCGGGGTATAAAAACCCACCTATTTTCTTCTTCTTCATTTGCAAGAATACATCTCTCTCTCTAACCAACAAATTTCACCACTTTCTCTCTCTACATCTTCTCTCTAGCTTATCTCATTCGTTACTCAACGGATTCGCGAGATCTTGGCGGCTACGCGTTCGTGGGATCAAGGGGAACCAGAAAGTACGAAGAAATTCTACGTTTTGCGAACTGTAAGAGGTAAATTTGAGTTTCTTTTTTCGGTTTTTGTTAAAGAATTTCGTGAGTACATGGATATCAACTTTTAAACGATTTCTAATGTTCATACTTGTAAATCTTAGTAGTGTTAAACGAACCTATAACTACTTGGGGGCTGATGAATGTGGGGGATAACAGAAAGTTATGGTCGAGGTGCTGCCCGAAGTACAGGTTCGCCGAGATTAGGGATGGCCGAACCTAGTGAAGGTGGCGAACCCTTAGCCACGAACCCTGCAGGAGCCGAACCCTCATCCCTAGCCGAACCTTGGCGCATGGGTGAGTAATGTAGCCAGACGAACCTAAGGGTTGTCTGATTTTGCCGAACCCATCATTTCGAAGCTTCAGGCAGCGAACCTTTGGGCCGAGACTTCCTAGAGCCGAACCTTTTCTACCTGCGAACCCATCTTAACCATGAAGCTTTTTCTTGGTCGAACCCCTACGAATGAACCATGAGGCCAGCCGTACCCTGGTGGAGCCGAACCTCTCCTGTGACCGAACCTTATGGTTGTTTAAAACCTCCTCATGCAGCGAACCTTGCTTGGTCGGCTACATGTTGGGCGGACCCTTTTTCCTTCCTTAGAACCGAACATAGAATGGGCCACGAACCTTTATGGGTCGAACCCCATTGGGCTTAGCCGAACCAAAAATTGGGTTGGGCCAATTGCAGCAAACTTAGAACCGGGCCCAAGACAGGAAAGTCCAATCTTTACGGGTTAAGGACAAGGGGCTTTATGGCTACACATACACTTTAATAAACAAAATGGAATGGTGATGTTATAGTCATGCATGCATGAAAGATTAATAGTTGCCATGTATATATATTTTTTATATATATATAAATATAAGTCTGGAATTATGAGATTTTACATAATTTAAACGTTTTTATGTAAATGACTCAAGGGCCAATTATTTAAACTCAAAATGGGTCTTGCTAGTTTAAATCAAGATGGGCACTCGAATTAATCATGCATGTATGCAATTATGTATACGTACATAAGTTGTAAGGATGACATCACTACAATCTAGATAACGTGGAATATTCTTTTTAAAAAGATCATCATATATCGGATAATCAACATTAACAAATGTAAAGTGTCCGGGTAAGATGGTAAGTAATAAAATCTTAGTTGTAACATCTTAACTTAGAATATACAAACTAAGTTAGCAAATCATTTAATGATTTAAGGGTGAGCCCTTATGGATATCTAATAGAATTAAAAAGCATATATTTATATGAATACACGATGAATACAGGTTGATTGAGTGTTCTGATTTTCTTATACGTGAGCGCGCATTCTACTAAAGCACAGAAACTAAGGACTCAGGTGAGTAAACTGATTTGTTTTAAAACTCGGAGGTGAAACATGTATACCGATTTTAAATATTATTTTGATAACACAAGGATGATACCTGTTTATCAATATGATATTCACATAATAGACTCATCATTATTTACGGATTATCACTTATTATCATATATCCGTGTAACATTGTCATTGACTTCGGTCAATAACAAAGATTACATGTATTGCCACTTGGATTATCACAACTCCATGAATTATTGTCTTTGACTACGGTCAATTACATTGATTTCATGTATTGTCACGTGGGTTGCTTCCACTCCATGGATCATGTCTTTAACTTATGTTAATTACATAAATTCCATGTATGGTCACATATACTAATTGAGAATGTTGATTGTTTGAGATTGGTTGAATGATTATGTGGTTGATTGTCTATAATTGTCTATGATTATGTGAGATATATGACTATGTGTTTGTGTATGTGTTTGATTGTTGTGTTGGGAGATGTGATGGATTTTCACGCAGCTACTCTTGTGGATTTTCTCAGATAAACCATAAGCTTTTATACTCATTTTGTCTAAACTTTTTATAAAACCCTTTTCAAACACAAACTTTTATACTCATTTTATAAAATACTTTTAAGTATAAAAACTTATGATTACTCACCAACTACTTTGTAGTTGACACTTGATTTCTTACATGTTTTAGGTGATGAAGCTAAGTAGGTTGAGGAAGATGAACTCACACTTTTGGACATCATCACATACGATCTTGGACTTAGCTAAAATTAACTGAAATTCTGGCGATTAGAGTTTAGTTAGTTTAGCTAATTCTTTTGTGTAATTGATGTATTTAATTCATGATAGACATGATTTTTGTGTAATTAACTTGGTTGATTGAATGTTATGGCATCCCGACGTTTCCGCCATCGGTCGGGGTGTTACAGCAGGTAACGTATGACCGGTGACACGGCGAAGGGTCTGGTAAGCGACACATGGTGATATTAATCTACAGTGATAATTGTAATTAATCCTTTGATCCTATTGACTAGTAGACAGAGGAATTGATTTTCTCTCATGTCGCATTACTGGTAATAATTTCGTTGAGGCCTATGCTAACACCAGGTGGTAGAGGAAAATCGGATGCATTGTAATGTGGTTACGTGAGGATTGCAATGGATTCCTTTTAGGCTCTACACACTTCAAGCAGAGAACATATATCAAATGGTTAACTAACACTTCTATTATTAGCAGTGACTAACAGTTAACGCCACAAGCGTGAGAATAATAACAAGGATAAGATTAAATTAATCTATTTTCCTTAAAACATGGAGGGTTTATCAATACTTCGGTTTGATAACTAAATCCCTCATACTATATTATTCTACATACAAAACATTGGGTGATGAACATAAACAGATGGGTGACTATCATATGGGTTGAACATGTGAGATGAAAATGGGTATCTGTAGTTGTATTGCAAGTGGTGTGGAGTTCTATTAGTTATGTGGTGGGATGTTGGCTGGGGCTTGTTCCCCTACATATGCCCTATATATATACATAGCTAAAAGGATGAGATACTACTTGTAAATATAACTATGGTGAGATCATTGTGAGAATAGATGAAACAAACATTAACAAGATTCATGTATAACATTGTGACAGTGTATGTGAACAAATCAATGTTTTCAATTATCAAACTTATGAACTCACCAACCTAGTGTTGACTTTCTTTAAATGCATGTTTTCTCAGGTGACGAACAAGTTTAGTCACCAGACATCATGAACATAGCTAGTGGACTTTTAGAAGACCTAGCTACATTTTGTGTCAAGCATACTTTTGAGTGACAAAACAATGAATCATCTTTTGTAGATCTTGTACAGTTACAAGATAGAAACTCATTGATTCTTTTGGAAAGATTTATTTGGTTAAATTATGAACATAACATTGTAATTTAACTTTGTAATTCTATATCATTGTCATGTTAGCATTTCTCATTTATATATCATGTGCTATGCAAACAATCTGATCATCTTAATTATCAAACGATATCGCGCCCCGAGAACCTTCCGCCAGACAGGAAAGTCGATCCAGCCCGCCGGCTCGGGGTGTGACAGATTGGTATCAGAGCCATGGTTATACAGAAATATAGGTCATATTACTTAACGGTTTGGCCTAGACTATAACTTAGGGACCCTCATGTAGATAACATACAACCTATGATTCTATATGCATGTGTCTTCTGCATTTGATCACTGCAGTAATCGATTCTCTTTCGGTTATGATCAGAATGCCGCCACGAAGACCACCACCAGCTTTACTGCCACCACCACAAGATTCAGCTCCACACTCCTCAACATCGACACCACCTGACTCTCCTCCACATCCACCACCACCTCCACCTCCTCCTCCGCCACCACCCAACCACGAGTTGGATCCTGCTACTATTGCACTGGCCACACTTCTGACCAGTCAACTGAAGGATGTGATTCCCGACATGATGAACATAATCAACAGTAACAACATTGCGAACTCATATGGGGAAGGCAGCGGTAACACACGACATCATCAGGACTATTCCTACAAGAACTTTGCAGGATGCAAGCCACCGAGCTTTAGTGGCAGTGAGGGTGCCATCAGATTGATCCAATGGATCGAGAAGATGGAGACAACTCTAGATATCAGTGGCTGTCTTGATCAGCATAGAGTGAGGTATGCTGCTGGCTTCTTCAACAAACGAGCATTGACATGGTGGAACGCTCAAATTCAGACTAGGGGCAGAGATGAGGCTCTGTCTATTCCTTGGGATGACTTCAAGACTATGTTGAGGGCAAAGTTTTGCCCGAGGAACGAACTGATGAAGGTTGAAACCGAGCTGCTCAACCTTGTCATGATTGGTGCTGGGCATCTGGCCTACACCACTCGATTTCACTAGTTAGCTACATTGGCACCGGAAGTGGTGCCAACATTTGAGAAAAGGATCGAGCGGTATGTCGGTGGACTGCCGGCTTGTATCCAAGGGCACGTGATTTCAGCCCACCCTACTACCATGGAGATGGCTGTTACTCTGTCAGCAACTTTGACAGATGTGATGGTTGCCTCCGGGGCTCTGAAGAAGGAAACTGAAGCGAAGATTGAAACTTCAAGAAAGTCCGATAAACGGCCGACTAAGAAGCAAAAGGTGGTCAAGAACTTTGCTGTGACCACACAAACACCGATGGCTAACCAACCACCACCGCTACAGATCAAGAGGCCCTACACTGGCATCGCACCATTGTGCAACAGCTGCGAGTATCATCATCCACCAAACACCCAGTTCAGACAATGCACTAACTGCGGGAAGTTTGGTCATTGGGCTAATCAATGTCGGGGCACGGGAGCCCAGAACAGAAACAACAATGCAACAACTACTGCCGCTACTGACAACAAGTCTTGCTACAACTGTGGCGAGCCTGGACACTTTTCTCGGTATTGTCCCAAGAAGAATCAACCAAGGGCTCAAGTAGCTAGAGGAAGAGCCTTTCAGATCGGAACTGCTGCTGGTCGACAAGACCCGAATGTGGTCACGGGTACATTTCTCCTATCTGACTTTTATGCATCCATATTATTTGACACTGGTGCAGATCAGAGTTTTATATCATCCGATTTTACATGCCATCTTTATCATGTTGAGAAATCTTTAGACTCCCCTTATACTATTGAGATAGCAAACGGCAAACAAATAACAGTTCACACAGTACTTAGGAGTTGCCCACAAACACTGGGCGATCACACATTTTCCATCGATTTGATACCAATGGAACTAGGCAGTTTCGATATCATCGTCGGAATGGATTGGCTATCTCTTAACAGAGTTGAGTTCATCTGTTCTGAAAAGATACTACGTATTCCGGTAGAGAACAATCATATCTTGGAAATTCACGGAGATCAAGCAAACCGCAGTGTCAAGATAATATTCTGTATGAAGGCTCGCAAGTATCTAAGAAAACAGTGCATTGCATTCCTAGCTCACGTGGTAGAGAAAGACAAGAAAGCGGTCAAATTTCAAGACGTTCCAGTTGTGAAGGACTATGCGGACGTGTTTCTGGATTATTTACCGGGACTGCCACCCGAGAGCTCGGTTCAGTTTCGAATTGATTTGATTCCGGGAGAGGTTCTTGTGGCTAAGTCTCCTTATAGACTTGCACCATCAGAAATGCAGGAGCTGTCCAATTAATTACAAGAGCTACTCGACAAGGGATTCATTCGACTGAGTTTCTCACCGTGGGGAGCTCCGGTTCTCTTTGTCAAGAAGAAAGATGAATCTTTCAGAATGTGCATCGATTACAGAGAGCTCCACAAACTCACCATCAAGAATGGGTACCCGTTACCGAGGATTGATGACTTGTACGATCAGTTACAGGGAGCTCAATACTTCTCAAAGATAGACCCGCGCTCAGGTTATCACCAGCTCCGGATTCAAGAGGAAGACATACCCAAAGACGGCCTTTCATACCTGATATGGTCACTATGAGTTCATGGTGATGCCATTTGGACTGACGAACGCACCGGCAGTGTTCATGGATCTTATGAACTGGGTGTGCAAGCCGTACCTAGACCAGTTTGTTATCGTCTTTATTGATGATATACTAATCTACTCAATAAGCGAGAAGGAACATGAACAACATCTCAGGACAGTCTTGGAACTCCTGGAAGACGAGCAACTCTATGCCAAATTCTCCAAGTGTGAATTCTGGATAAGTGAAGTTCAGTTTTTGGGTCACGTGATTAACAGTAATGGTATTCATGTGGATCCGGCCAAGATTGAAGCGATCAAGAACTAGGATGTGCCCACAACATCGACAGAGATCAGATCATTCTTGGGATTGGCAGGTTACTATAGGAGATTCATCTCGAATTTCTCTAAGATAGCCTTGCCTCTCAGAAAGCTAACACAGAAGAGTGAACCATTCATGTGGACACTGAAACAAGAAGACGCATTTCAAACATTGAAACAAAGATTGTGCAATGCTCCAATCTTAACACTCCCAGAGGGCAATGATGACTTTGTGGTATATTGTGATGCTTCCCATCACGGACTCGGATGTGTTTTAATGCAACGAGACAAAGTCATTGCTTACGCCTCACGACAACTGAAGATACAGGAGAAGAACTACACAACACATGACTTAGAATTGGGAGTTGTTGTCTTTGCTTTAAAGATTTGGAGACACTACATGTATGGTACCAAATGCACTATCTTCACATATCACAAGAGTTTTCATCACATATTTGATCAGAAGGAGCTTAACATGAGACAGAGACGTTTGGTTGAGCTCCTGAACGATTACGATTGTGTGATCAAATACCATCCGGGCAAAGCCAATGTTGTTGCAGACGCTTTGAGTCGGAAGGAAAGAGTCAAATCCTTGTACGTTAGAGCTATGGGAATGACTGTGCAAACAAGCCTGAGAGATCAAATACTACAAGCGCAACAAGAAACAATGGCAAGAAACAACTTAAAGAACAAGCTCGATTGTGGAGCCGAGAAACATTTCGAGACAAGACAAGATGGAGTTATCTATTTTCAGGATCGTGTTTGGATCCTGGCAGTAGATGAACTTCGAACACTCATACTTGACGGGGCACACAAGACACGATATTCCGTTCATCCTGGTGCTGATAAGATGTACCAAGATCTCAGGTCATTTTATTGGTGGCTGGGTATGAAGAAGGACGTTGCCACTTATGTTGGCAAATGCATAACATGTGCCAAGGTCAAAGTTGAACACTAGAAACCATCAGGTTTGCTGGAGCAACCAGAGATACCAAAATGGAAGTGGGAACAAATAGCTATGGATTTTATTACCAAGCTACCACGTACTTCTAGCGGACACGATTCAATATGGGTCATCATTGATCGATTGACCAAGTCCGCACATTTCTTGCCGATCAGAGAGAACTACAAGATGGAAAAGCTAGCAAGACTCTATGTTGATGAAATAGTAGTACGACACAGCGTGCCTTTATCTATTATTTCTAACCGGGACAGTCGATTTACATCGCGGTTCTAGCAATCATTACAACAATCCTTTGGGACAAGTGTTAACTTGAGCACCTCTTATCAACCACAAACGGATGGACAAAGCGAGCGAAAAATTCAAACCCTAGAGGATATGTTGAGAACATGCATCCTAGACTTCGGTAGAAGTTGGGATAAACATTTACCACTCATCGAGTTCTCCTACAACAACAGCTACCACAGCAGCATTGGATGTGCTCCGTTTGAAGCACTATATGGTAGAAAATGTCGGTCTCCAATTTGTTGGACCGAAGTGGGAGACAACAGAATCACTGGGCCTGAACTTATTCAAGAGACTACTGATAAGATAGCTCAGATACAACAGAGATTACAAGCAACACGTAGTCGCCAAAACAGTTATGCAGACAAACGGCGAAAAAACCTTTGGAATTCCAATTGGGTGACCGAGTTATGTTGAAAGTGTCCCCATGGAAAGGCGTGGTTCGTTTTGGGGCTAAAGGCAAACTAGCAACAAGGTATGTCGGACCGTTTGAGATAACTCAACGCATAGGTCCTGTGGCATACAGACTTAGACTCCCTGATGAACTCAGCGGAGTACACGATGTATTTCACGTATCTAATCTCAAGCGATGTCTCGCCGATGAATCATTGATCATACCTTTGGAAGAGATACAAGTGGATGAACAATTACATTTAATTGAAGAACCTGTAGAGATTATGGATCGTGAAGTCAAGAGACTGAAACGAAGCCGTATCTCTATTGTAAAGGTTTGTTGGAACTCCAAGCGCGGACCAGAATTTATCTGGGAGCGTGAGGATCACATGAAGACAAAGTATCCCCACCTGTTTGAAGAAGTGGTGCCCGAAAATGATGCTTAAATTCCGGGACGAAATTTTTTAACAAGGGGAGACTGTGACATCCAGTACCTGATCGTCCAGCAAGTCCGTACGGTATGTGTACTTTCACTATTTACTGTGTGTAAATACAATGTGTGAACTGTTGGACTAAAAGAACCAATGAGCCTGATCAGAAAAATCTCTAAGTCTCACAGCACTTATAACAACTGAAGAAGAACACAACGGCTGACATTCAATGTACAGAAGATACAAGATCTGAAGTGATATACAACAGCTGAAGTGTAAGTCATCAGATGTTGTAGTGTGTAGTTTAGTCTTCAGTAGTTTTCTTTCAGTTCTTGTAAAAGTCTGATGAGTAGTTTACTCATCAGATGTTTTAGTTTATTACTTCAGTAGTTTTATTACTTCAGTAGTTGTAAGAGAATGTCTTCAGATGTTGTAGACATTCTCAGTAGTTTAGTTATTTCAGTTGTTTTGTTTTGTCTGTTAGGTGTCAACATCATGTGACATCATCAGACGTCACTGTCTTTATATAAGGGCAGTTGACAATTTTGTAATGTGAGGAAGTTAGTGAATTGAATGAAATATTCCTTTTGCAGAAACTCTCTCTCTATAACAAACTTATTCGTTTACTGTTTGATTGAACTTTGTTCTTGCTATGATTGTGCTAATTCAACTTTGAATTCCGCTGCTATACTCTATTATTGAATCAATTGAGAACATCTGATCCTACAATTGGTATCAGAGCGAGGTTAATCATTGATCGATTAAACAATTGATCTCTGAAACTGCTCAAATTTGTTCTCTAATTGATCGAATTAGCTGATTAAGTAAGAATTTGTTATAGATTGAAGTTTTCTGTTAACTTCTGTTGATTTGTCCTTCAATATTAATTTGTTTTGAATCAATTGATCGAAATTTGCATTAGCTTGTGTCTAATTGCTTGAATCTGTGATCATGACAACTCCAAACAATGATCCGCACAATACAGGCTCCGCAACCAAGCCTCCGATGCTTGTGCGGAGTGAGTACAACATTTGGCAACGTAGAATGCTACATCACCTGTCGATTAACAGCGCAGGATGTTGGAAATCTGTAGTGCATGGTCCATATAAACCCACGATCACTGATCCTGAAACTAAGATCATGATTCCGAAACCGTCTGACATGTATTCGGATGAGGATATCAAACTGTTTGAAATTGATGCGAAAGCTCATGGTATTCTGGCCATGGCTCTGCCTAATGAGATTTATTCAGGCTTGATGCATCATGATACTGCTCATGATCTCTGGGTTGCACTGAAAGAACAATTTGGTGGAACCGATGAGGTTTTAGCAAATACTAGAGAAATCCTTGCTCAGCAGTATGAGACATTTTCTCACAGAAAGGGTGAATCATTGACTCAACAATTTGAGCGGTTCTCATGTTTAATTTCTGAGTTGAAAATGGTTAAGCAAGAATATACTAATAGTCAGATGAATAACAGATTTCTCAGATCACTGCCTAAGAGATGGGACACATACACAATTGTCCTACGCTCTAATGCTAATCTGGAAAATCTATCTCTCACCCAATTACATGGGAAACTCTTAACTTTTGAGAGAGAGGTAGAACAGAAGAGAAAACTATCTTCATCTGGAAAACTTGCTGATGATTTTGTCACTGGTAACACTGCTTTGATAGGTCAGGAGTCAGAGTTTAATGGGTCTGAATGTTCTTATGATGAACATATTGATTTTTCTACTAACAATTCTGAACATGCTTTTGTGGGAGTTGATGGTAATGCAGGAAATTATGGTGATAACTTGTGTTTTGTGATGGATGATTTGAAAGGAATCCCGGATGATGATCTAGAGGAGATGGACATTTTGAGTCAAATGGCATTAATCAACATTAGATCACAAAAGTTCTATAAACGAACAGGAAGAAAGTTCCCTGGATTATCTGGCAAAACCAAAGTTGGATTTGACAAAGGGAAGCTGAGGTGCCATAAGTGTCACAGACTTGGTCACTTTGCTAGGGAGTGCAAATCTACTGGTTCTAACTCTGCTGCACCTTTTGTGACTTTTCCAAGCAACAACACATCAAGCAAAGGACCACAATCTTCTGGTACTAGTCAACAACAATTCTATCCAGCTCACTTTGTTCCACAAAATCCTATGCCATATCCATATCCTTGTTTTTACATGCCTCAACCTACACACACTCCAGCATTAATTCCTTCACAATCACCTGCTCTTCCTGATCCCAGCAAATCTCAAACCAATCAACAGTCTCAACAACAACAGCATCAGAGTTTCTTTACTCCTGGAGTAGTTGATTGGAGTAGCCTACCTGATGATTTATCTGACTTCAACATGCAGCCTTACTCTGAAAATGGTCCACATGGTGGAGACAATCCTTTTGGAAATCTTGCATTGATGGCTATTGATTCAACTGACAACTCTTGTCAATCTTCTTCAACATCACAGGTATCTTCTGAATCAAAAGCTAAGTTATGCTCAGAGTCATGTATTTCAGCATTTGCTTCCATTAGGGAAATAAATGTAGAATTGATAAATGAGAAATTTGAATTAGAGAAGGCTGTGGCTAAAAACAAAACTGAGTTTGAAAAAGCTTTAAATGAAAAAGAGTCTGAAATTTATAAACTCAAATGTTTGTTATCTGATGAAAAAGCTAGAGTGGAAGTCATGCTTATGAAGCATAATGATTTGAAACAAACGCTTGCAGCAACCCAAGTCAACTGTGAAAAATGGGTTGAATCCTGTAAGGGGTTTGAAATGTTGTTAAGCAAACAGTCAGCTTCAAATGTTAAGTTTGGGATTGGTTATAATCACACTGCCCCCCCTGCTGATTATAAACCAAAATGTTTTGACTGTGAGTCTGATGAGGAAAGTGTGTATCAATCTACCAAATCTTCAGAAATGTCTGAGTCTGTAGACATATCTGAGGAAGAGTCAAATGTTTGCAAAGCTGAAAAGGTTGAGATTGAAACCTATTCTTATTCAATTGGGTGTACAAATGTCATTGAGGATGACACATGTCAGGATAATGTCTTAGTTGAGATTGATCCTGATGAAAAAGTTTCAAATGTCTTAAATCTACACTTAATTGAATCAGATGGGGATGGAGTTGGAGAAAATGATGCACGACTTTTAATAAGTCAAAGTCACTCATCAGCAGTTGTTGAAAAAGCCGATACTGCAACAACTGATGTTGGTGAATGTGTTGATACACAAGTGCTGAAGCACAACTCTTCAGATGTTGTCAACCCATCAGCTGTTGTCAAATTGGCTACAAATACTGATGCCTCAGATGTTCTGATGAACAAACAATCTATTTCTAAGTCATCAGTACTTGTAGACAATCACAAGGAAAAGAAAAAGAGGGTGCCTTGTGAAATTTGTAGGCTGTTTAATCATTCAACTGATGAATGCTGGTACAGAAAAGGTTCTAAATTCAACAAAATCAAGCATAAAAACAAGAACATACTCAAAATGAAAAATGAATTTAGTTCAAAGTTTGTACCAGAATCATCAGTAGTTTCAAAATCTGGAAAATCCTTACAAGGAAATAACTCAAGTACATCCAAGAAAGGAAAAGGGATTGTTCCTGATTCAGGGAAACAACACTTGACAGCATCTCATTTGATTAAAGACACTAAAATGATCAAACACAAAAATAAAAAATCAAGTTCTGATGTGTCTGATGAAATCAAAATTTTAACTCAAAATCATAATCAACTGATGCTAATGATGCAACAACTGATAGGAAAAGTCAATCTGGCAGAGGCATCTGTTGATTCATTTCATAAAAAGAAATCAAAATCAAAAGTCAAAGCAATATCTTCTGATAAGAATGATTCAAGTGTTGCTTCAACTGACAATGTTACTTCTGTTTCATCATGTGTTAACAGACCCAAAACCAAAATGGTTTGGGTCCAAAAGTCTAACTGAGTGTGTTGTTGTATGCAGGGTCCTTCAGCATGCCAAAATAGCATCTGGTATGTTGATAGTGGAGGATCCATGCATATGACTGGGAGCAGATCTCTCCTTCATAATTATTTCACTGGAAGGAAAGGATTTGTGTCCTTTGGAAATGATGCTAAGGGTTACATTATAGGTAAAGGTGTGGTAACAAATGGTGAGATTAGGTTTGATGATGTGAATCATGTTGAAAATCTTAAGTACAATCTTCTGAGTGTTAGTCAAATGTGTGATAAGGGTCATGTTTCTCTTTTCACTAAGCAAGATTGTAGGATTTTATCTTCTGATGTGATGCCTTTGATTGGCAAAGTTTTAGATGAGTATACACTTCTTAAGGCTAACAGAGTGGGAAAGGTATATGCCTTTGATTTATCTAAGAAAATCTCAGTCAAGGGTCATCCTTGTTTATTCTCTAAGGCCTCTTTCAAGGAATCAAATCTGTGGCATAGAAGATTAGGTCATGTGAACATCAAAAACATGAATCAATTGGTGAAACATGGTTTGGTTAGAGGTCTTCCTTTAAAGGATTTTAGCTGTGATGAGAATTGTACTGCCTGCTTGAAAGGAAAGCAACACAAAGTCTCTTTTCCTCCAATTGGAGATTCCAAATCCACTGGTTGCCTGCAACTACTGCACATGGATTTGTTTGGTCCAGTGCAGATAATGTCTATGGCAAAGAAGAAGTATTGTCTAGTTATTGTTGATGACTATTCAAAGTTTGTCTGGACTGTGACAACACGCGAATCAGGTTTATATTAAAACTTTAAATTACGATGCATTTTATTAATATGTTTAGATAAACACACTTCTTAGAAACATTAAGTAGAGAAATTAAGTCATTAGTTGAGAACAATAGAACGCCCAATGCCATAAAAATTTGGAAACAATAATTCTTCTATGAAACATAATATATCCTTGTGACACAACGAGTGAAAATAATGTGAAACAATGATTTCACATATTCATATATGTATATATATATTTTTTAAGCTTGTTTAACAATATGATAATTATAATATCTAATGCTAAATTAATTCTAATAAATAATCATCATATTAAAAAGTTATATGTATGTCACGACATACACACATAGTAATATACATGTTCACATTTTGTTTATACATACATACATGCATAGGTTATTTAAATAAATAAAGCACAACTCTTTATAGTATCCACACATAACATCATGTTATATATATATATTATTATCCTTACATGCATGGGTATATCATGACTCACATACATACATATATTCGGTATATATATATATATATATATATACACACGGTTACATTGTATATATATATAAACATATATACATACGTTAGACACACACACACAACAACAAAAACCTTACACCACCTTTAAATTACCCAATCCCTTTCCCATGCTTTAACATCAAATCAAAACATATATATATATATATATATATATATATATATATATATATATATATATATATATATTATTTTTATACCTTTACATCTTGACACACAAACATATATACACATGCATATACACGATACATATATAGATATACATGCATATATACGTATGATACACATACATATATATATATCTTCCTCTCTATTCTCAATACACATACATACATACTCGGCATATACACACATACATACTATCACTAGAAAACAAAATGCCACACTAATCTATTTCATCACCTCATTTCCAACCAATCCATTCCTTTCTTCTCTTCCCCACACACATCAACCACTTACCCCTCTCCCTTTTCTTACACCACCACCGCCCAAGTCTCTCTCTTTCCTCTCTCTATATTCGGCCACATACACACATATCACACTCTATCTCATTTGAAAACCACACAAGTCTCACTCCCTCTCCTCCTTTGCTCTCATCATCAACGAAAACCACCTCCCCCCTTTACACTAGAACTCGACGGTTCCAGCCACATCCACCTCAAGAGATCACAACTTGGAAGTTCACAACACAAGACAATCCCGAGTTCAAGGAGTTGGGTCGACGACAAGCCTTACATTCGACACAAAGGTTAGATAGTGAGTCTCTAAAACTTGAAAACCTTATTCTATCTACTCCTTCTTGTCTCACAAATCTCGACAGCCCCTAAACATTTATAATGAACTTTTCAAAAACATTCAAGCATAAGTTTTGATGACAATGTCCGAAAAACGCTCATGCATGCACATGCATGTGTGAAGATTCGACACATTCTAAACAAAAACCATGATTTCGGTACAAGGATCCTTACCCATTCAAAGAAATCGATTTTTCATCCTATCTAATACACTAAAATTCTATGAGGGACGAGTACACAAGACCATCCTTACACATGCAAGCCTCGCATGTGTAAATTCATGATCTTGGAAACCCATAACTTCCATGTAGCATGAACTCTAAATCCATTCTATGTTTCTACAATTCTTAACAGCCCACAACCACCTTGGAAACGTTGCATACAAGTGTTAAGCACAAAGTGTAAGAACCACACTCCTTAACAAATAGTTAAATGTGCATGCATGTATGTAAAAATGAAAACTACAACTTTAAAATGCTTATATATATGCCTCGAAATTTTGATCAGGTCTAGATATGATTTTATTGTTAGAAATATTTTATAAAAGATGGGGTTTAAATGATAGGAATGTTATATTGTTAATTTTGACCCAAAAACCCCATTTCTAAGACTTATAAGTATCTTAAATATCAAAATTTATGTTAACAGTTTTCTGGACAGAATGTATAACTAAAATAAGCTCATAATAATGTTGGGAAGACACTGAAAAAGTTTGAGTATTTATTGTTATGTCTAGAATAAGTAATGGATTTATTAAGATTCCTATAAATCTTGATAAAATCATCAAAAATAGCTCCTGTGTAATAAAAATTCTAAGTATAATTTATTCCTGTATGAATATAGTTAGGAGATCTGGGAAAAATATTGAAACTAAAAATTTATAGTTTAAACTAATTATTTGCTATTTAAAATGTTTGTAAAGGCTAAAAATACTAATAAAATTTGTTACTGTTCAAAATATGAAGTAAATATTTTTCCCTGTATTCTAATGATACTGGGAAGTCTCAGTAAAAATATGGTAATTTTTAGTGACTGTTAAGTATTTATTTGTTATTTAATATGATAAATAGGGCAAAAATCATTTTATATAGTAAATGACCTCCTAAAATTCTGAAATTTCAACAGTGACCTTAGAACGTGATTTGGTTTCTGTATAAAAAGTTTAGTAATTTTTACATATCGGGAAATATTTATTATAATATTAATGGGATTTAAAATGTTAAAACTGTTTAAAATAGTAAACGAGCTTTAAAGATTCTGAAAATTTTACAGGAGTTAAATAACACCATTATGAGACTATATAAATATTTTCGGAACTTTTAGTGATCAGAATCATTATCTGGGAGTTTTTGAGGATTTTAAACATATAAAAACAATTTGTAATATAAGTGGTTAATATAAAAATAATAGGAAATGTGTAAATAAAAATTTACCCAGACCCTTTACTAATAAAAAAGTAAAGGGGGAAAACTTATAAGTATGTAAATTTACATTCTCATGTAATTATGAATACTTGAAAATAAAAGTTAAATGAAACAATATCGCATCAATATTTATGGCATGAATATTTACTAAAATCTAAACATACATTAGGCAAGTGAACCAATCAAGATTTACCATCAATCCCTTCATATCGACAGATAACCATACATCAGTAGCAGGTGAGTTCATGTGATCCCTTTTCTTTTTACTGTTTTGGGATACTGAAAGCATGCTCCATAAATTGTTTATAAAATTTTATTTATGTGATAATGAACGTCCGTTTCAATAAAATTGCTTCCCCTAGACAATAAACATAATTTACAACCATTAACTCATTAGATAGAGCCGGTGAGTATATGGGTAGTACTACTTGGGGAATCCCCCACGCACAGTGGCCCGAAAGGGTGGCCTTATAAAAGTAAGGTTGAAACCCCACTGAGGTTATTGTCAACCGTTGTGGCATATATTCTTATGATACATAAATGACCGAGGGCAGGAACGGGTCTCGGAATGGGAAGTATATTTGGTTTGACCATGTTGTGGGCTAACAGTGTATGAGGCAAACGCCCGAGCATGGACAGGGTTGGTTGTATTGTTATTGAATTATCACATGTTATATTATTACCGATTGTGTCATATTATTAAACTCATGTTCTCACCAACTTTTTAGTTGACGTATTTTAGCATGTCTTTCAGGTTGAATTGGTAAGAGTAGGAGAACCGGATGAGCTTCTAGAGGAATAGTGTGGCTTTAGAATGGACTTGATTTAAAAACAATTTATGTTATTGAATTACGTTTTATTGGGCCCTGCGTGGCAACTTAGACAATTGTGGTGTGTTTGATACTTTATTTGCTTTAGTTTGCTTTGGGCTATGGATTATTTAAACTATGCTTCCGCAAAGTTAGTTAAATGATTTGAAATCAATCGTCACGCCCTAATCTCCTCGGGTTGGGGTGTGACATGGACTTTCTTCTTACACTCAAAAGGTGAGGTTGCCAAGGCTATTATAAACTTTGTGTTATATGCTGAAAAGCAATATTCTATTCCTATCAAGTGTGTTAGGAGTGATAATGGCACTGAATTCCGAAATCACATTCTGGATGAATTTTATATGTCAAAGGGAATTCAGAGACAGTACAGCATTCCCAGAACTCCTGAACAAAATGGAGTTGTAGAAAGGAAAAATAGGACTTTGATTGAAGCTGCCAGAACAATGTTGGCTGATTCTGGTTTGCCACTGACCTTCTGGGCAGAAGCTGTTAACACAGCTTGCTATGTGCAAAACAGGGTTCTAGTAAATCAAAGATGGTTGAAAACTCCATATGAAATACTTCACAATCTAACTCCTTTGATTTCCTTCTTCAGAGCTTTTGGGTGTCCATGTTATATCCTTAACACCAAAGATCAACTCACAAAGTTTGATTCCAAAGTTGATGCAGGATATTTTGTTGGATATTCTTCAACTTGCAAGGCTTATAGAGTGTTCAATTGTCGAACAAAGATTGTTGAAGAAACTCTTCATGTTAAATTCAATGAATGTCCCAAAGATTCCATTCCTCAAAATCCTGCTGAGATGTTTGATCTTAACATCTTGCAACATGAATTTCCAGTTGAGCCTAATGTTGAAGCACATGAGGTACTTACTGCAGATCCACCAAAAGCTTCTACAGAAACCACACAAGGAAGTCCTGATGATGAAGATGAAAGTACTCATCTGTTCAGATTTAGTGATAATCTGCCATTGTATGCTAAATCTGATGCTCCTCCTGCTCCAGTTGATCCTCCAAATACAAATGCTGATGAAATTCTGGCATCTTCTAAATCCTTTGAAATTCCTGCTGCTGTATTTCCTGAATCTTCTTCAACTGCAGCATCTGTTCCTCCAGCAAACACTTGCACTGATCTTATTCCATATCAAGAACTGAAGGATCATCCATTATCTCAAGTTCTTAGCGATATTTCTGCTGGTGTTTCCACAAGAAGTCAATTATCCAACTTTTGTCTTTATGCTCTATTTGTCAGTCAACAAGAGCCAAAGAACTATCACATAGCACTTAGAGACATTGGCTGGGTGGAGGCAATGCAGTTGGAGTTGTTGCAGTTCAAGAAGCAACAAGTTTGGGAGCTGGTTTCTCTACCTCCAGGTAAGTGTGCAATAGGCACAAAATGGGTGTTTAGGAATAAAACAGATGAAAATGGTCAAATCATTAAAAACAAAGCTAGACTGGTTGTACAGGGTTTTCTCAGGAAGAAGGTATTGATTATGATGAAACTTTTGCCCCTGTAGCCAGACTAGAAGCAATTAGGTTGTTCTTAGCATATGCTGCCTTACATAAACTTAAAGTTTTTCAAATGGATGTCAAAAGTGCTTTCTTATATGGTAAAATAAAAGAGGAAGTGTATGTGTGTCAACCTCCAGGCTTTGAGGACAATAAACATCCTGATTGGGTGTACAAGCTTGATAAAGCTCTTTATGGGCTGAAACAAGCACCTAGAGCCTGGTATGACACTTTATCCACTTTTCTTCTCAAAAATAATTTCACTAGAGGCTCCATTGATAAAACTTTATTCATAAAGAATGTAGGACAGCATAAGCTACTTGTTCAAATTTATGTTGATGACATTATATTTGCTTCATCTGATCTAAAGTTGTGTGATGCTTTCACTGAGCTTATGACCAAAAATTTTGAAATGATTGCCATGGGGGAACTAAAGTTTTTCTTGGGTCTTCAAATTAAACAAAAACCTGATGGAATTTTCATTCACCAATCAAAATACACAAAAGAGCTGTTAAAGAAATTTGATTTGCAAAACTGTAAACCATGTTCTAACCCCATGAGCAGCACCACACAACTTGATGCTGATCTGAAAGGTACTTCAGTGGATGAAACTCTTTATAGATGTATGATTGGCTCTTTGATGTATCTAACTGTATTAAGGCCAGACATTATGTTTGCCACATGTGTCTGTGCTAGATTTCAGGCTGCACCTAAAGAATCTCATCTGATTGCTGTGAAAAGAATTTTCAGATACTTACAGGGTACTCAATCTCTGGGAATATGGTACTCCACTGGACATTCCTGCAAGCTAGTTGCTTTTTCTGATAGTGACTATGCAGGATGCAAACTCTCAAGAAAATCTACTTCTGGTGGGTGTCAATTTCTCGAAAATTGTCTGGTTTCTTGGCAAAGTAAGAAACAAACATCTGTAGCCACTTCCACTGCTGAAGCCGAGTACATTGCTGCTGCAAGTTGTACTTCACAAATTCTCTGGCTTCAGTCTCAACTCTTGGATTATGGCATCAAAGAACTGAAGACACCATTGTTAATGGATAGTGCTTCAGCTCTTTGTATTGTCAAGAATCCAGTTCAGCACTCTAGGACTAAACACATTGAGATCAGACATCATTTTATAAGAGATTGTTATGAAAAGGGTCTGATTGATCCAAAGTTTGTTCCTAGAGCTGATGAGCTTGCAGACATCTTTACTAAGCCTTTAGACACTTCAACTTTTCAAAATTTAGTTCTAAGGCTTGGTATGCTGCAACTTGAATAGGTTGGTTTTTCATAAAATAAATTTTAATTTCTTTTCAAAAACCCAAAAATATTTTCAATTTTTCTTTTCAAATAAAATTTTTTTTACCTTGAAACTTTTTGATATTTTCAGTAAATACTGATACATATCAAAAGTACTGATTCAAGGAAAGATATGACCTTTTCTAATACTCTAAGTTACAAGAACTGATGAGTATTGATTCACTAAGTACTGAAGGTCAAACATTGTTTACAAGTTCTGATGAACAAATTGTTTACAAGTTCTGATGAACAAATTGTTTACAAGTTCTGATGAACAAATTGTTTACAAGTTCTGATGAACACATTGTTCACAAGTTCTGATGAACAAAATTTCCACAAAGTCTGATGAACAACTGATGAAAACAACTGCTGAACAAAATTGTCGACAACACCTGATGAGTAATTTTACTCTTCAGTTGTTTTAACTTCTGTTGTTTTCTCTATTTAACTCAACCTTCTTCAGTTGTTTCATTATCACTTTCTCAGAACTTTCCATCTTTTTCAAAAACCTATTTTCCCTCTCCAGTCTTTGCATCCATGGCGTCCATAACCTTGAAACCGCGTCATAACTCCATTGCCTATCTGACCAAATCCTCTTTCTGGTCAAAGTTTGATGAAGCTGTGGATTTGATGAATGCTTCTCAATTCAAAACTGCTTTTCTCATCAATCCAACACTATATGTCGACTCTATTCATCAATTCTGGATGAATGTGGAACTGATCAATGTTGGCACAGGAGTAATCTCTCTTCGGTCCACTGTCAATGGTCATAACGTGCACATAAGCCCAGCTGAACTGAGGGAGGTTCTTCAGCTTGATGATGCTAATCTGGTCACCCAATTTCCTAAGAGCGCAATTGACCTCTGTTTTACAAGTCATGAATACCAGGGTGACTTGAGTGACTCAACACTTTTCAAGAAGCACTTCAATGACCCAGAGCGCCTGATATTTCATATGATCAACATATGCTTGGCTCCGAAGTCTTCTTCATGGGACCAAATGTCTTCCAGGTGGCAACAGGTATTGTATTCAATCCTTGAATCTCAAAAAATAAATTTTTCTCAAATCCTGTTTTCTGAATTAACTGAACATGCTGCTAAGCCTGTTTCTTTTAGATGGCTACTCTATCCACGTTTTATCATGGCCATCATAGAGAAACAGCTTCAGCAAAATGGCCTTGTTGGTCAGGGGATCTCTGCTCCAGCAGTTTTGTTGGAAGTATATTCCCGACACAACTCTAACCTTACTCTAAAAGAGGCTGCCCGAAAGCTAAAACCCAAGCATAGGGAACCCACAGCCTCCTCTTCCAAATCAAAATCTAAGGTCCCCACCAAACCCAAATCCACAAAGCCCAAAAAGGCTGCTCAGGGAAATGAGTCCCCTGAGTCTGCCCATGCCTCACCAAGGCATGACATGGCCACTAGGGGTAGTCAACCAGTGGTCCATCAGACTCTACCAGCTCAAACCGCCCAGGTTTCCTCTCAACAGGATCCTGGAGCAACCATTGTAGGGGCAGACACATCTCTAGAACCTCTTTCATTTGAAAAGGTTTCTATTGAACAGCACCAATCTCCCCGGGTGCACTCTCTTTCAAAGCCAATTCCTATGGAAACCACCCCAAATAGCCCCACTTTTGTTATTGAAAACATCCTGGATCAGTTGAACACTCCTATCCCCTCCCAGACACCTATCACTACTGGGATTAGCTCCAACATTGAGGGGGAGGATCAAAGTGTCTCTGATAACCCACAGGATTATGACTACCACATCAGATCTCCTAGTGTGGAAAGAGAGATTCTGATATCTGACAAGGCTGCTACTTCATCTCCTCCATCATTTGGAGTGATTGATAGTGGTACCATTGCTAAGACCTTGTCAAAGGCAACAACTGATGAAGGGGTTACCCCTGAGGTTGGAAGTCCCCAGAACCAAGAAAAAGGGGCACCTGATCATGTTGAGCCACACTCAACTCAGGTAGATCCTGATATTCTCAGGAGGTCAGATGATTTAGCTAAGGCTACTGATGACCAAAGAACACTTGCTGAGGTTCTAAAGCAGAATCAAATCCTTGAGGCTGAGGTAGGTAGACTCAATGAGCTACTCACCAAAATGTCCAAGGACAAAAGTCCATCTTCCCCAATTACCCCACAGATGGCACCTTCTCATCCTAAAGGTCACCCAAACACTTCCACCACTACTTCACAATTTGACAAACCACCAGCCACTGCCTCAGGCACTAATCCTTTGGGTTCTAGCCCCCGGAGGCATTAGCTGCTGTCCTTCTAAATGTCATCCCTCTCATCACTCCTTTACTGAAAACCATCATTGCCCAAGCCCTTGATGAGAGGCTACCCTCCAAATCTCAAATTCAGCAGATGGTAGATGATGCTGTGACTGCCAGACTTACAACTCTTCATACTCCTTCTTCCCCTGCAGCCAAAAAGGGGGAGTTAGGAACAGAGTCAGTCACAACTTCAGCTTCCAAAAGGCAAAGGTCTGACAATGAAGATATTGCTTCTGAAAGGTCTCCTGCCATTCAAGTGACATACAAGAGACAGAAGAAGAATAAAACTGCTGAGGTTGTCAACAGAGCTGAGGAGGAGGTTGAGCAAGAAAATGTAGAAAGTGTGGAAAAGGCTGATAAAGAAGTTGAAGTAAGTTTTGAGAAAGTAAGTACTGAACAAGTTACAACCTCCAATGTACAAGAAACTGAACAAGAGGAGATGCAAGAACAAGAAGTTCAAACTCAGAGGGTTGAGGTTGAGAAATCCTCTGAAAGTGTTGAGGTAAGGGCTCCTCTAAAGAAAAGAAGGCAACTGAGAATTCAAGAAGAAGAGGAAGATTCAGATGAGGAAGACAGGATGCCTATCTCTACAGTCATTAAAACAAATGTTCAAAAGCCTGATTCAGCAACAACTGGGTTAGATCTGACCATTCAAAAGAAGAAAGTAACTCTTCCTGCCAAGCCACTGGTTTTTGGTCAACATCCAAAGATCACACCAGAGTCTAGAATGTTGGCAGTAAAAGTGAAGCTTGAAGAAGAAGAGAACCAGAAACAGCATGATGAGCAAATCTTAAAGATGGTTGACAAGGATTATCCTCAGACATCAACCATTATTGCAATGAAGAAAGAAGCTCAAAGGTTGTATGCTCTGAGGTTCACCTACCAGTATAGGAAGGAACAGATTAGAATGTGGCCTGATCCAAGAATCATTCACAGGATACACAAGAGAGAGGCTCCAGCATCTTATGCCAGAAGAATCAGTACTTGATCCTTGGGAGATAATCAATGACTTCAAGAGTGTGTACAACTCTGGCTCAAAAGCTCCAAAGTTTATAGAAAACAAAATGATCAAGAAAGGCTTGGTATATAGGAAACTTGAAAATGTTCAACAAAATGAGCTTTCTTTGTTTTTGGAAGGGAAGCATCCTGATGAGTTTGTATACAGAGAGATTACTAGAGTTGAGCTGAATGATGGGACAATGGCCAGGTACTTGTCTGAGTATTATGGACCTGAGTCTTTCTTTGAAGGTGAACCTGAGAGGCTGACTCCAGAAGAGAAGGTAATACTGCTTGAGGCATATGTCAGGGAGTCCTTCAGGTTAGTATATGATCAATAGCTTTAATGAGAGGGGTTAATGCTCATAGTCCATTTCCCCAATGGAGTTCCCTCTCATATTTTGCTTGTTAGATTTTTTGGAAGCTGTTGATTATCAGGCATACACTTTAACTGGTCATTTTGATACTGATCTCAAAGAAAAAGACTTATCTTTCAGCCTGGGAGTAAATAAGTGAGACCATAAATAAATTAGAGGTTTTTGGCTGCATTGGTTCAGGGGGAGTTTGTTGGACTAAAAGAACCAATGAGCCTGATCAGAAAAATCTCTAAGTCTCACAGCACTTATAACAACTGAAGAAGAACACAACGGCTGACATTCAATGTACAGAAGATACAAGATCTGAAGTGATATACAACAGCTGAAGTGTAAGTCATCAGATGTTGTAGTGTGTAGTTTAGTCTTCAGTAGTTTTCTTTCAGTTCTTGTAAAAGTCTGATGAGTAGTTTACTCATCAGATGTTTTAGTTTATTACTTCAGTAGTTTTATTACTTCAGTAGTTGTAAGAGAATGTCTTCAGATGTTGTAGACATTCTCAGTAGTTTAGTTATTTCAGTTGTTTTGTTTTGTCTATTAGGTGTCAACATCATGTGACATCATCAGACGTCACTGTCTTTATATAAGGGCAGTTGACAATTTTGTAATGTGAGGAAGTTAGTGAATTGAATGAAATATTCCTTTTGCAGAAACTCTCTCTCTATAACAAACTTATTCGTTTACTGTTTGATTGAACTTTGTTCTTGCTATGATTGTGCTAATTCAACTTTGAATTCCGCTGCTATACTCTATTATTGAATCAATACTTTAGCATAAGTATTGTTTATTAGAAACGTACCGGTAACGACATCCGGTATTTGATCAGCTTCTCGAGTGTTCAACATGAATGCTCGGGCATTCTTTTTGATTCCCCCATCAGTCTTCACACCAGATGTCCCAACAGGTTTCATCTTGGGACATTCAGACCGAAAATGTCCTATTTCTCCACATTTATAACAAACAACCGGTCCTTGTTTCTTGAAACAATTCTCAGTTGAATGACCTGAGATTTTGCAGTTGTTACAAAAAGCCATACTTTCGAATTTGAATTTTCCCAGGTGCCTCTTCCTGCAAATTCTACACTCAGGGTATATATTTCGAACAATCTTTTTATCAAACCTCTTCCCTGAATTTCTTTCGACCCTTTCACCTCCGAAGTGGTCTTCTGAGTTGCCTCTTTCTGTTTCCTCTCTTCATGTTTCCTTACCATACCATTGGTCATTAAACTTGCAATTTCTACAGCAGAATCGATGGTTCTGGGCATTACTGCCTTTACCATGTCACGAATTTCTTCAGCTAATCCCCATATAAAACGGGTAATCAAAGCAGATTCAGGAGTTGCAAGATGCGGGACTAATCGTGCATACTCATAAATCTTGGTAGTATAGCTCTGGATATCTGTTCCCACCATTTTATGACTTAGGAATTTTGTTTCTAATTCCTCTTTCTCATTTAGGGGGCAGAACCGTCTTGTCACTAATTCGGAAAACTCATCCCAAGACATTGCGTATGTAGCTTCCCTACCTTTACTTTTTAGCACTGCATTCCACCATTCCAAAGCGTGATCTTTAAAAGAGTTTGCTGCATACATCACTTTATCTTCATTGGCACATTTGCTGATAGTGATGACAGCTTCCATCTTCTCTAACCATCGAAGAGCAACTATGGCTCCTTCATTTCCAGAGAATGCTACAGGTCCACAGTTTTGGAAGGTTCGATAACTGCAACCTTTTTCTTCCACTTTATTCTTCTTTTTCTCAGGTTTACTAACTTTTGAATGTTCAGTATTTAAATCGTGGTGATCTTCCTCTCCTTCTTCAATAGGTCTTGAATTTTCAGTCTTTTCCTTCTGCAGCTTTTTATCTTTTTTCCTTAGTACAAGCGCATCTAATAGTTTTGGAATTGCTTTTACTATGCCTTCTTCCACAATTTGTTTTACCTCTTTCTTATAGATAATTTGTTGCTCAGTATTTTCTACCTCGTCTATAATTCTCTTTTCGCCTCTAACATCTTTAGATTGTAGGATATTATGGTCTGACATTCTGAAAAATAAGATTTAACAAAACGTCTTTTAATATTATACCACGGGGAAAACAGTACAATACGACGTACATTAACAGTCTAGAATTAAACTACATAATATTATACAAAGTCACACATATTATCTAACTATCCTATCTATTTATATTTCAGATGTTCTCCTAGTGTCTTCATCCGCTCGGCCATTCTTATCATTTCTTCTCCCATAACTACTTCTTCCTCCAAGCTTTTGACCAGCATTCTTCTAAGATCATCTGCCTCGTGTATAGTATGATTCAAGTATTCTTCCATATTACTAGGGTACACGTTCGGGTATCCATACTGAGGCGGGGGATCTCTCCTTCCAGTCATTAAGTCATGGTACACAGAGTTAGTAGGCCAGGCTACGTCATAATTAGCAGCGTATTCATGGCCTGTCCGTTCTTCGTTATACACATGATACCAAGAAGGATTTCCCACGGCAACTTCATTTTCAACTTCTCGTGCTAACTCTCTCTCTTCTGTAGCAAACGATGTGCTAAAGAGGTCTTGAGTGGAGTAGACTTGATTAGGTGGCATCATTTGATTGTTGAATCCTTCTCCTTCTGGAACAGTTGTTGGAAAGACGGTTTGAGGCGAAGGTGTATTAAAATCCCAGTAGTTGAATACAGAATTTTCATTGTTTTCAGTGGATCTTAACACACTCTCATATTCCATTGTTGAAGCTAGGCTATTTATCTCGTTACTTTCATTCAGATCGCTTAAGCAGAAATAAAGGTCAGGGTTATTCATATCAGGATTTGGTATGTCATTTATTAATGGTGGGTTTAGATAATTAAGATAATGTTCCTCATTTGCTGGTTGAGCATATGGGATATCATTGTCAGACATCTGCAAGACAATAGTTAAACATATATCTAATGATAATACATATTTTATTAATTCTATCTAGGGTTAAAGTCTAGACACTTATTTTTCCTAAAAGCATCTAGTTCACTAAAACCGGTGGCTCTGATACCAACCTGTCACACCCCGGTCTGATGACCCCCTGGGTGGTGACGTTTTGGTATCTTGATAGTATCATCTGTTTATTTTTAGAACATTTTTATTTAGCGGAAATTTTATCGGTCCCAATTACACAATAACAATTATTTAGAAACTATAAAGTTTTTATATATTCAAGGATATAAAATTCAAATTATTATTAGATATATATATATTACAAAACTTTATATCAAAATCTCCTGACAACAATCAGGGTTACAAAAGGAATGAACATTTTCAGGCTTGAGGAGTCGATTCATCCCTTCAACATTATTCTTGTTTTTATGTTATAAGCCACCAGGTATCTAATGCCTAAGGAGTCTATCTATCCTTTTAGCATGCACCTGTGCCTAACATAAATTTTATTCTTTACCTGAAAATATTTAAAAATAATACATCAGCAATTAAGCTGGTGAATAACGTTTATATGACACAATTTATTTTAAGCATACAACGTATTAATAATATCTAAGCATAGTTAGAATTAGTAATCTACACATTCAGAATAACTATCGTATACACTGGCATAATTATTCAAGTAGAACCGCAACTTTAAGATACACTACTATCGGTGTCTTTAAGTATTTTACGCCTCTGGTCTATTGATTTATTTATGCCAGACCCACTAGATCATAATCATCATGCGTGTATTATTTGATCAAATTATACGTATACCTTATAGCCTGATTGCTTCTTATAGATTACCCTCTATTCTTAAACATATAATAATTTGTATGCTAATTTTTTTTTAAAATAACAAAACATTTTGATTAATTTAAAATAATAAACGTATTCACCTTGAGATTGTTGGTTGATAATCTAGATTGAACAGCATCTCCTAGCGTCCACAGCATCTTATTTCTTTCTTACCGTGAATATATTTTGTGTATGTTGTGATTGTGATTGTGATTTTATGTTGTATCAAGAACTCCATATTTATAGTGCAATTGTACGTGATGCGCAAGAAATTTTCGTAGACTTAGGATATACACATGGTATCATTTTATGAGATAAGTTTTGATGTGGCATAAAAAAAATCTTTCAGCAGCATCTTTCGAAATTTTCTTTTCAAATGAAGGTTAATTTTATTATTTATAATTAATTTAGCTAACATTTAATTTATGTCCTATAATTTTTTTATACACGGTGTTTTAAAAACTTTCGAATATGTCGTTGGGATCTACTCATTATTCTCTACGTTTCTACCTAAGTTTGATCGAAAATGGAGCATGTTACTTAAAATATATTTTATTAATTTTATGTGGTCCTCTATAATAATAATTAACCGACTAAGTATGTCAAAAAAATTTAATAGTCATTTTACTTGTTACTTGCTAGTACGTAAGTGTATATAAATGTATATAATGATTATATACATACACATATATTTATTTTTAACAATATCGAATGATATATATATATATATATATATATTATTTAATTTTATAAAATATACGTGTATTACACGTGGACACCAAGAACACCAAAATCTGTTGAGAATTGAGCAAGATAGGCTAGTTTGAAGGTTGAAGATGCTGGTGATTTTCTATAGAGGGAAAGGGACGGGAATGGGTTGTAGAGAGAGAGGGAAAATGTGAAAAATGAAAGAAATGATCTCATTTGTGGTTTATATACCCCGCGGGTATTCGGGTTCGTTTCGGTTGCTCGGTTCGTGATTTCGTCGCGTATCCGGAATTTTACGCGTGATTTAGTTTTAATAAATAAAAGAAGTTAAATTAATTATTTTGATGAGTTTCAAAATTGTAAAAGGTTATTTATTTTATTTTATTAATTTAATTTCGTTCATGTCGTGTTTTCGTTTTCGTTTCGTTAGATCGCATCACCATCGCGCGTATTCGTTCGAATCGTCATTCGAACGAACACGACGATCGTTTTGCTTTCCGACTTTTGTTTTCTACTTTTCAGTTATCATTTCAGAACGTTAAACTCACA
This sequence comes from Mikania micrantha, assembly GCA_009363875.1. Taxonomy (NCBI): domain Eukaryota; kingdom Viridiplantae; phylum Streptophyta; class Magnoliopsida; order Asterales; family Asteraceae; genus Mikania; species Mikania micrantha. The sequence continues at coordinate 34,544,106 of CM018694.1, read as the reverse complement.
GATACGTTTATGTGAATCGTCACCCACGCAAACACACGTCAGTTCGTTATTCTGAAACGACACTGCAATTTAGGTTTGAATTGTATTTCCTCACTGTCGGACTCAACTAAATATCCTGTTATCACATTGTATTCACATTGAATTGTCGGCCATCTGATTCCTGTCATCTGTGGATATCAGATCGCAACCGATTTGTTATTGTTATTCGCTTGAACACTGTTGTATCTCATGATTTTTTGTGTTAACTGTACTTAAGTTTTCACTTAAATACACACAACTTATGTTTCAATTGAGTGTTGTACTTACAATATTTAAGTTTACACGAAAATACGTACAACTGTTTATTGTATTTAGAATTCTGTTAATACAAGTACTGTTTATACACATGTAATTACACACAGTTACTGTTGATAGTACACACACCGTACGGACTTGCCGGTCGGTCAGGTACTAGTTGTCACAGTCTCCCATTGTTAAAGAAATTTCGTCCCGAAATTTAAGCATAAAGGCCAGGCTTTACTTCTTGAACAGGTGGGGATACTTTGTTCTCATGTTGTCCTCGCGCTCCTAGGTAAATTATGGTCCACGCTTGGAGTTCCATCGTACCTTTACAATAGGGATACGACTTCGTTTCAGTTTCTTAACTTCACGTTCCATAATCTCTACAGGTTCCTCAATGAAGTGTAGTTGCTCATCAACTTGTATCTCTTCCAATGGTATGATCAATGATTCGTCTGCTAAGCACCTCTTGAAATTTGATACATGAAAAACATCGTGTACTCCGCTGAGCTCATCAGGGAATCTGAGTCTGCATGCCACAGGACCTATGCGTTGAGTAATATCAAACGGTCCGACATACCTAGGTGGTAGCTTGCCCTTAGCCCCAAATCGAACTACGCCTTTCCATGGGGACACTTTCAACATAACTCGGTCACCCACATCGAATTCCAAAGGCTTGCGCCATTTGTTTGCGTAACTCTTTTGGCGGCTACGTGTTGCTTGTAATCGTTGTTGTATCTGAGCTATCTTATCAGTAGTTTCCTGAATAAGCTCTGGCCCAGTAATTCTGTTGTCTCCCACTTCGGTCTAACAAATTGGAGATCGACATTTTCTACCATAAAGTGCTTCAAAAGGAGCACATCCGATGCTGCTATGGTAGCTATTGTTGTAGGAGAACTCAATGAGTGGTAACTGTGTACCCCAACTTCCACCGAAGTCTAGGATGCATGTTCTCAATATGTCCTCTAGGGTTTGAATAGTGCGCTCGCTTTGTCCATCCGTTTATGGATGATAAGCGGTGCTCAAGTTTACACTTGTCCCTAAGGATTGTTGCAATGATTGCCAGAACCGCGAAGTAAATCGACTGTCCCGGTCTGAAATAATAGACAATGGCACCCCGTGCCTTACTACTATTTCATCAGTGTATAGTCTCGCTAGTTTCTCCATCTTGTATGTCTCTTTGATTGGCAAGTAATGTGCGGACTTGGTCAATCTATCAATGATGACCCAAATCGAATCGTGTCCGCTGGAAGTGCGGGGTAGCTTGGTAATGAAATCCATAGCTATTTGTTCCCACTTCCATTGTGGAATCTCTGGTTGTTCAGCAAACCCGAAGGTTTCTGGTGTTCCGCTTTGACTTTGGCACATGTGATGCATTTGCCAACATAAGTGGCAATGTCTTTCTTCATACCTGGCCACCAATAAAATGACCTAAGATCTTGGTACATCTTATCGGCACCAGGATGAACTGAGTAACATGTCTTGTTTGCCTCGTCAAGTATGAGTGTTCGCAGTTCATCTACTGCTGGAATCCAAACACGATCCAGATAATAGATAACTCCATCTTGTTTTGTCTTGAAATGTTTCTCGGCTCCACAATCGAGCTCGCGTTTCAGGTTGTCTCTTGCCACTGCTTCCTGTTGTGCTTGTAGAATGTGATCTCTCAGACTTGTTTGCACAGTCATTCCCATTGCGCGAACGCGTAAGGGTTTGACTCTTTCCTTCCGGCTCAAAGCATCTGCAACTACATTTTGCTTTGCCCAGATGGTATTTGATCACACAATCGTAATCGTTCAAGAGCTCAACCCAACGTCTTTGTCTCATGTTAAGCTCCTTCTGATCAAATATGTGCTGTAAACTCTTGTGATCTGTGAAGATGGTGCATTTGGTACCATACAGGTAGTGTCTCCAAATCTTTAAAGCAAAAACAACAGCTCCCAGTTCGAGCTCGTGTGTTGTGTAATTCTTCTCGTGTATCTTCAGCTGTCGTGAGGCATAAGCAATGACTTTGTCTCGTTGCATCAAAACACATCCGAGTCCCTGATGGGAAGCATCACAATAAACTACAAAGTCATCATTGCCTTCTGGGAGTGTTAAGATTGGAGCATTGGACAATCTTTGTTTCAGTGTCTGGAATGCGTCCTCTTGTTTCTGAGTCCACACAAAAGGTTCAGACTTCTGTGTGAGTTTGGTGAGAGGCAAGGCTATCTTAGAGAAATTCGAGATGAACCTCCTGTAATAACCTGCCAATCCCAAGAATGATCGGATCTCTGTTGGTGTTGTAGGCACATCCCAGTTCTTGGTTGCTTCTATCTTGGCAGGATCCACATGAATACCATTACTGTTAATCATGTGACCCAAGAACTGAACTTCTCTTAGCCAAAATTCACACCTAGAAAATTTGGCATAGAGTCGTTCTTCCTTCAGAGGTCCCAAAACTGTCTTGAGGTGTTGCTCATGTTCCTTCTCGTTCTTTGAATAAATCAGTATATCATCAATAAAGACGATAACGAACTGATCTAAGTACGGCTTGCACACCCGGTTCATCAAATCCATGAACACCGCCGGTGCGTTCGTCAGTCCGAATGGCATCACCATGAACTCGTAGTGACCATATCGGGTACGAAAAGCCGTCTTTGGTATGTCTTCCTCTTGAATCCGGAGCTGATGATAGCCTGATCTCAGGTCTATCTTTGAAAAGTACTGTGCTCCCTGTAATTGATCAAACAAATCATCAATCCTCAGTAACGGGTACCGATTCTTGATGGTGAGTTTGTTGAGTTCTCTGTAATCAATGCACATCCTAAAAGTTCCATCCTTCTTCTTAAAAAAAAGAACCGGAGCTCCCCACGGGGAAAAGCTCGGTCAGATGAACCCTTTGTTGAGTAGCTCTTCTAATTGATTGGACAACTCCTGCATCTCTGATGGTGCAAGTCTATAAGGAGACTTAGCTACAGGAGTCGCTCCCAGAATCAAATCGATTCGGAACTGCACTGATCTCTCGGGTGGCAGTCCCGGTAAGTCATCCGGAAATACATCCGCATAGTCTCTCACAATTGGCATGTCTTGAATCTTGATTGCTTTCTTGTCTTTCTCGATCACGTGAGCTAGGAATGCAATGCATTGTTTTTCGTAGATACTTGTGAGCCTTCATGCACGATATTATCTTGACACTGCGTTTCGCTTGGTCTCCACGAATCTCCAAGACGTCATTGTTCTCCACAGGAATGCGTAATAGTTTATCGGAACAGATGAACTCAACTCGGTTAAGATATAGCCAATCCATTCCGATGATGATGTCGAAACTGCCCAGCTCCATCGGTATCAAGTCAATGGAAAATGTGTGATCGCCAAGTGTTTGTGGGCAATTCCTGAATATTGTGTCTACTGTGATCTGTTTGTCGTTTGCTATCTCAATAGTGTAAGGGGAGTCTAACAATTCCTTATCATAATTAAGATGGCATGCAAAGTCGGATGAGATAAAACTCTGATCCGCACCAATGTCAAATAATATGGATGCATAGAAGTCAGATAAGAGAAATGTACCCGTGATCACGTTCGGGTCTTGTCGAGCTGCAGCTGCTCCAATCTGAAAGGCTCGTCCTCTTGGTGCTTGAGCCCTTTGTGGATTTCTCTTAGGACAATCCCGAGAAAAGTGTCCATGTTCGCCACAGTTGTAGCAAGACCTATGATCAGCAGCAGCAGTAGTAGCTGCATTTTTGTTTCTGTTTGGAGCTCTCGTGTTCCTGCAGCGGTTTGCCCAATGGCCAAACTTTCCACAGTTTGTGCATTTCATGCACTGAGTGTTTGGCGCATGATGATACTGGCAAGTTTTGCACAAAGGTGCAGTGCCAGTGTAGGGCTTTCTGACCTGCAGTGGTGGTCGCTCGTTAAGCATTGGGGCTTGAGTGGTGGCAGCAAAGTTTCTAGCCACGTTTTGTTTCTTGGCCGGACGTTTATCCGACTTATTTGATGTTCCAGCCTTGGTTGTTTCAGCCTCCTTCTTGAAGTAACCAGAAGCAACCATCATATCTGTCAGGGATGCTGACAGAGTAACAGCTAACTCCATGGTATTAGGGTGGGCATAAATCACATGCCCCCGGATGCTGGGCGGTAATCCACCAATATACCACTCTATCCTCTTCTCTAGTGTTGGCACCACGTCAGGTGCCAAAGTGGCTAACTCATGAAATCTTGTGGTGTAGGCCAGATGCCCAGCACCAATCATCTCCAGGTTGAGCAGTTCAGTTTCAACCTTTTTTCTGTTCATTTCTTGGGCAAAACTCTGCCCGTAGCATGGCTTTAAAATCATCCCAAGGCATAGCATGGGCCTCATCCCGGCCTCTGATCGAAACCTGAGCGTTCCAACAAGTTAACGCTCGCTTGTGAAACGATCCAGCAGCATACTTGACTTTGTTCTGTTCAGGACAGCCACTGATGTCAAGGGTGGTTTCCATCTTCTCAATCCACTGTATCAATCCAACTGCTCCCTCACTACCACTGAAACTAGGTGGCTTGCAACCTACAAAGTTCTTGTAAGCATAGTCCTGATTCTGCCGGGTGTTGCCGCTGCCTTCTCCCAATGAGTTGGCAACGTTGTTGCTGTTGTTGTTGTTGATACGGTTCATCATCTCGGGAATCACATCCCTCAGTTGGCTAGTCAGAAGAGTGGCCAATGCCACAGTAGCAGGGTTCAACTGATGAACCGGTGGTGGTGGAGGAGCAGGTGGTTGTGTAGGAGAGTCAGGCGGTGTCGGTGTAGAAGAATGGGGAGTAGAGTCCTGTGGTGGTGGTAGTAAAGCAGGTGGTTGTCTTCTCGGTGGCATTCTGATCATAACCGAAAAGAAATCGGTTAGTGCAGTGATCACAAGCAGAAGACATATGTAAATAGAATCCTAAGTCACATGATCTCTATATGAGGGTCCTTAGGTTATAGTCTAGGCCAAACCGTTTAAGTAATATGAACTATATTTCTCTATAACCATGGCTCTGATACCAATCTGTCACACCCCGGGCCGGCGGGAACAGATCAGGTTTTCCCGCCGCGGAAGGTTCCCGGGGCGCGATGTCTTGAGTGATAATCAAATGATCAGATTGTTTACATAGCACATGATAATTAAATGAGAAATGCTAACATGTCACACCCCCAATTTGGAACGTGACAAACCAGGATCTCAGATCATTAGACATAGCGAAGACCTCTATATGAATTTCAAAAACATACGTTGGTCTTTAAAACAAACATAATAACCAGAGTTTACAAAAAGTGCGGAAGCGTTTAAAAACCATAAACAGTTGTAAATCAAACATTACAATTCAAGTACTTAAATATTCAAATTTAAATAATCAAAATGAAAGCAATGCATGAGACTCTATCTTCCTAGTCCATGCCAGCTGTTACGCGCGCCTTAGCGTCCTGAGAAAACATGCAAATCAAGTCAACACAAAGGTTGGTGCATAACACAGGTTTTAAGTAATCATAGTGTTCAAAACATCAGTTTGAATAACAAGTTGTAGATAACATAATCACAATTGCACAGTCATGATAGCTAGTCATATAACTATTTACATACGTGTTCGACACCGAAGCTGACTAGTTGCCATGCTATAGCATGTTTTCGCCTTGCCACTATTGTCTATCACAACAATAGTAAATGTGTGTTTTGTCAGTCAAACACCTGCGTAGATCCCATCTACCAGGTGAGGTTTGTCAAACCTAATAGATCTATTTCCAACTACCACGCTTTGCATTACAGCAAACTAAACGGTTCGAGGTGTGTAAGGACTTTCAAGTTGATATGTTTTCACATAATGTAAACAGATAACTCATGCAAGTGTTATGTATCTAAAAAATCAGTTTGTTGCACATGTTTTCTCCCCCAAAACAGTTTAAAATAAGAAAGGGGCCATGTACGCAGCTTTGATGATAGCAGAATGATCACACACTAAAAGCTCGTGAAAGAAATCCTTCTACGAAGAATCTGTGTTTAAACAATAACCTAGTGTTATTCGAATAATCGTTTTGTGCTTGAAATCACATACGTATCAACATACGTATGTTAAAGTGTGAGAATTTGGCATACGGAATTACGCGTGCTTTTGAAATCGTTTAAATAAAATCACATTTGATTTTATTTAATTAAACGTAATTATACGCGATTTCGTGTTCGGATTAAAATATGGATTTTATCATTTCAATACGTTCGCATTCTCGTTACGGTTCCAACGCAACTTGAACGGATTAAAACGGAGTTCGTATGCGAAAGTTATGCTAAAAATACTAAAATACATTAAAATCCAAAAACTGGTTGGGCCGGGACTCGAACCCGCGACCCTCAACTCCAAACCCACGCATCTAACCATCTCATCTGATGACACATTTGTTGCTAGATTGAAACCTAATTGATTTTAACCACAACTTAGCCGGTTCCCTCTTTTCTATTAACCGAACAAAATAACCTCTAATTGGCATCAATTCGAAACCAAACGAACTCCAATTCATAGGGCTTTGATTCTATTGTCCTAATCGATCATATAGGTCTGATCAATTGATCATATTCCTCGATAACACATTCAAATGGATCAAAACTTCTAACCGGTTTTATCCTAAAACTCGAATACTTACAATTCATTATTATTTGCTGAAATCAACATGGGATCACTCTAAATCGGCCACTTCTGAAACTATTAATGCCAACAATTTCATTTTTTGAACACCGTATAATCAAAATCCCAATTCCATTACTAAAACAAGCCCTAGAACTTGAAATCTATCAATTCGATGTCTTTAGTTGAAATTAACCGATGTTTTTCCATATATACATCAAACCGAAACTGTCTGAGCAATTCAATTCGATTTTTAACTACCCTAGGATCAAAACCCCAAAATGCTTTTGATATGAACCCTAGTTAATCGAATTCTAACAAATTGATGTTATCATTGAAATTGATTTAGGAAAAACCTTAATCGACTAATTCTGAAACTACTCATGTGGATTGATTTGAATATTAAACTCATTTGAGTTGAAATCCCCAAAACCGATCATATTAAGAACCCTAGAAATCAAATGCTATCAATTCGTTGTTATAAATCCAAATTGACATATGTTTAACCTTAATCGGCCATTTTAGGATGTGTTATAGTGATTACATACCTGATTGAATATTGAATTTATGCACTTCGAATTGTGGTGAAGTTTCGGTCGAGTCTCAATAGGTTTCTTCAATCCTGAGCTCTTGAGATCAAATTGATAGATGTTACAGCCTCTAATTGTGCCGATTGATGATATTTGGTGATCAATTTGAAGTATTGAAGCTAATGATGTGATTCATAATGTAACCGTGAACGGTTTCGAATTTCAATCAATTTTTCAGTTAATTCGACGAGTTAATATACTAATAACGTATAGAAACTGATATTAATCATTAATAGAATGATTATGGATAATAAATTTCGGTTTCTACTAAAATTCAATATGAAATTCGAATTTAATCCACAATTTGGGCCGAATTTTGACTTGTATAAGTCAAAATTGGTCCTTTTCCTTTTTACAAGTCTACTTCTTGTAGATTGGATATTCCTAAACCTAATTCGATTAATTATACCACTTCTGATTCAATCTTGATTGATTTCGAATCATATCTGTCAATTCCCGATTAACAGTATTAATCTGAACTTGCCGGATTGTCACTAACCGAGACATTTAAATCTTTGTTGGGCTAAATTATCCTAATTGGGCTTCTTAACTACAGTTGGGCCTCACTGGGCCTTCCTGGGCCTACCTTGGCCTTCCCTAGGCCTACTTGTTTACATTGGGCCTCATTTGAATTTATTGGGCCTTATTGGGCTTCTCTTGGCTTTGTGGGCTTACATTGGCTATGTTGGGCCTAATTGATCTTGTTGAGCCTCCATTAACCTTATTGGGCCTTCATTGACCTTGTTGGGCCTTCATTGGCCTTATTGGGCCTTGATTGGCCTTATTGGGCCTTGATTGTCTTTGTTGGGCCTGTGATAGCACCAACTCCCGTTAACAAGGTTAGTGTGAAAAGTCGGATTGTCACATCATCCCCTTGTTGAAGGAATTTTCGTCCCGAAAATTAGCAAGTGTTAAGAGTAGTTAGGAAACTACTTACGAGTTTAAATCGTACGTGTTAGTGTGATTTGATCATTCTGTGTGCTTGTGTGTACTCACACACAAAGTCTAATGCTTGCGACATCACAACTCAATTGTGATCATTCAATGTGACTGTTTGCGTGTACACTAGTTAGTTCACCTAACTGTGACTGTTTGTGTTTGATCATACTGTGTTGTGTAACCTCACACATAGTGAGTGTCTGAAACTGTTTGTACTATGCAACCCCGCACATAGTAAAATGTATGTAACCAATCGTGTATGTACTACCATAACATGTAACATATGAAATGTAGCACATAAAACATATAAAATGTAATGTAGCACAAATATCTGTAACAAAATCAATTGAATAAATAAAACGTTTGTGCTTACAGTTTGAAATTTGCAGTGTTGATGTGTGAAAGCATCACGTCATCCCCTTGTTGAAGGAAATTTCGTCCCGAAATTTAACGTGCGCTCTCAGTGTTAGCAGTAGCTGTCTTGAATAAATGAGGATATTTCTTCATCATTTGGTCTTCCCGTTCCCATGTGAATTCAGGGCCCCGTCTTGAATTCCATCGGACTTTGACTATTGGAATCTTGCTTTGCTTCAGTTGTTTGACCTCTCGGTCCATGATTTCTGCTGGTTCTTCAATGAATCGCAGTTGTTCATCTACTTGTATTTCTTCCAACGGTACAATCAATGTCTCGTCAGAAAGACATTTCTTTAAATTCGATACATGAAAGACATCATGAACTCCACTGAGTTCATCCGGTAGTTTGAGTTGATACGCAACCGGACCAATCCTTTTCAGAATCTCAAAAGGTCCTACGTAACGTGGACTAAGCTTGCCGCGCTTGCCGAATCGTATCACACCTTTCCAAGGTGATACCTTTAGAAGAACTCGGTCTCCTACTTGAAATTCCAACGGCTTGCGACGTTTGTCTGCATAACTCTTCTGTCGATCCCGAGCCGCTGCCATACGATTCCGGATTTGAACTATCTTCTCTGTTGTTTCATGCACCAGTTCAGGACCTGTTATCTGACTGTCACCAATTTCAGCCCAGCAAACTGGTGAACGACATTTGCGACCATACAAAGCTTCAAACGGTGCTGCTTGAATACTCGTATGATAACTGTTGTTGTAAGAGAATTCCACCAACGGTAAATGATTCTCCCAGCTATCACCAAAGTCAATTACACAAGCTCGTAACATATCCTCGAGCGTTTGAATCGTTCGTTCACTTTGACCATCGGTCTGTGGGTGATAAGCTGTACTCATATCCAAGCGAGTCCCCAATGACTTATGAAGAGATTTCCAAAAGTTGGAAGTAAACCGGGCATCCCGATCTGATATGATAGATATTGGCACACCATGCCGTGCTACTACTTCCTTGATGTAAATACGAGTCAACTTCTCCATCTTATCAATTTCTTTGATTGCTAAGAAGTGTGCAGATTTCGTTAATCGATCGACAATTACCCATATCGTATCACAACCGCTCGGTGTACGAGGTAACTTAGTAATAAAATCCATCGAAATCTGTTCCCATTTCCACATCGGTATCTCTGGTTGTTGTAGTAAACCAGATGGCTTCTGATATTCAACTTTGACTTTCGAACAAGTCAAACATTTGCTAACGTACTTAGCAATATCAGCTTTCATGTGAGGCCACCAATACAGTGCCTTCAAATCATGGTACATCTTGTCTGATCCCGGATGGACTGAATATCTAGACTTGTGTGCTTCGTCCATCACAAGTTCCCTTAAACCTCCATACAAAGGTATCCACATTCGATCAATGAAATAACGAATTCCATCAGGTTTAACATTCAATTGTTCTTCCATTCCTCGTAAAGATTCCGGTACTAAGTTTTCCGCTTTCAATGCCTCAATCTGAGCACTGTGTACCTTGTCAGGTAAATCAGTATGTATTGTCATCATAAGTGCACGAACCCGTCTTGTTCCCGTTGTATCTTTTCTGCTCAAAGCATCGGCTACGACATTAGCCTTTCCCGGGTGATACTTAATCGCACACTCATAATCGTTCAACAATTCAACCCATCGTCGTTGCCTCATGTTAAGCTCCTTCTGATCAAAGATATGTTGCAAACTCTTATGATCAGTATAAATAGTACACTTAGTTCCATACAGATAATGCCTCCAAATCTTCAAAGCAAAAACCACTGCTCCTAACTCCAAGTCATGAGTAGTGTAATTCTTTTCATGTGTTCGTAGTTGTCTGGAAGCATAAGCGATCACTTTATCCCGTTGCATCAACACACATCCCAAACCCTGTCCAGATGCGTCACAATACACCGCAAAGTCTTCCGTTCCTTCCGGTAAGGACAGAATCGGTGCACTGCAGAGTTTCTGTTTCAATAACTGAAATGCAGCTTCCTGTTTATCCGTCCAGTTATACTTTGTTCCCTTGTGCGTCAGAGCTGTAAGTGGTTGAGCGATCTTTGAGAAACCCTCAATGAATCGTCGATAATAACCCGCCAAACCAAGGAATTGTCGTACCTCGGTAGGGGTCTTTGGCGCTTCCCAATTCTTAATCGCTTCAATCTTCGCTGGATCAACATGTATACCCTTTTCATTAACTATATGCCCCAAGAACTGTACTTCTCGCATCCAGAAATCACATTTTGAGAACTTAGCGTACAGTTGTTCCTGTTTCAATAACTCTAGTAGTAATCGAAGATGTTCAGCATGTTCCTCCTCAGACATTGAATAAATGAGAATGTCATCAATGAAAACAATGACAAACTTATCAAGATAAGGTTTACAAACACGATTCATGAGATCCATGAATACAGCTGGAGCGTTTGTCAACCCAAATGGCATGACCAAGAACTCATAATGGCCATATCTTGTCCTGAATGCTGTCTTCGGAATATCCTCCTCCTGAACTCTTAGTTGATGATAACCCGACCTGAGATCAATCTTCGAGTAGTAACTCGAACCTTGCAACTGATCGAACAGATCGTCAATCCTAGGTAACGGATACCAGTTCTTGATAGTAACCTTGTTCAATTCCCGGTAATCGATACACATACGAAAAGTTCCGTCCTTCTTCTTTACAAACAATACTGGAGCTCCCCATGGTGAAAAACTAGGTCGTATGAAACCCTTATCCAACAATTCTTGCAATTGTGTGGATAACTCTTGCATTTCTGACGGTGCAAGTCGATAAGGCGCCCTAGCTATCGGTGTTGCGTCTGGTGTAAGGTCGATTCGGAATTCCACCTGTCTCACAGGCGGTAATCCCGGTAAGTCTTCTGGAAATACCTCTGGAAATTCACAAACTATAGGTATATCTTCAAGTTTCTTCTCAGCTACCGGCTTTTCAGTTATAAGTGCTATAACTGCCGTATGACCTTTCCGCAGACATTTGTGTGCTTTCATACAAGATATGAGACGCAGTGGCGTACTGCTCTTCTCTCCTTGTACATATAATGTCTCTCCCTGCGGAAGAGGTATACGAACAATCTTTTCATGGCATACAATTTCAGCCTGGTTTTTGGACAACCAGTCCATGCCAATGACTACATCAAAACTGCCTAAGGCAATAGGCATCAAATCAATCTCTAATGTCTGACCCATCAAATTAAGGATACATCCCTTATAAATGTTTTCTACTACAATCAACTTGCCATCAGCTAACTCCACAGTATAGGGACTATCTAAGGCAGTGGGACTAACATCTAGTGACTTAGCAAGTGAACTAGATACAAAACTCCGGTCGGCACCAGTGTCAAATAACATAGAGGCATAGTGATTATTTAAGAGGAACGTACCCGTAACAATGTTGGGATCCTCCCGCGCTTGACGTCCTCCTATCACAAACGCCCTGCCTCTAGCACCGTTGTTGTTGTTGTTGTTGTTGTTGTTGTTGTTGTTGTTGTTGTTGGTGCCATTACCGTTGCCACCTCCATTACCATTACCATTGTTGTCCCCGCCTTTCTTTAGTTGTGGGCAATCTTTCTTGAAATGGCCCATCTTGCCGCACTCAAAACAACCTTTCTGCGCGTTGTTTTGATTGTTATTCTGGTTGTTATTATTGTTCTGCAACTCTCCGCGACAATCCTTAGCCGCATGCCCAACCTTGCCACACCTCTGGCACTTAGCTCTGTCACACTGGTTACCCGCATGATGGTAACCACACTTGTTGCACTTGGGGTGCTTACCAATATAGCCCCCCGATGACGATGATTGCTGACCACTGTTGGAATTATGATAGGACTTGTTTGAGTCCTGTTTCCTGTTCTGCTGTTGGTTGTTACCCTTGAAGTTGTTACTATCCCACTTTCTCTTGTGATCTCCTACCTTGGTAGCAGATGTTCGCTTAGGCAGGGTCCCTTGCAACACTGCCTGATCAGTAAGCTGATGTGCTAGACGAACAGCTTGTTGGATAGTGGTGGGGTTTGCTGAAGTCACCAACCCTTGAATCTGAGGCACTAGTCCTCCAATGTACCGTTCAATCCACTTACTGACTGGAGTAGCCATGTGTGGAAGCAGTCTGGCCAGTTCATGCGATCTGGTCGTGTATTCCTCAATATTTGACCCCTCCATCTTGAGGTGCCAATACTCTTCTTCCAACTTCTGCATTTCACTACGAGGACAATACTCCTCTTGTAGCAAAGTTTTGAAGTTGTTCCAGGTCAACGCATTTGCTTCTCCCAACCCCAGAGTCTGAACATTGGAGTTCCACCAAGTCAGGGCTGGACCCTCCAAAGTTCCAGTAGCAAATTTCACTTTGCTGTCATCCGGGCAGTTGCACATCTCGAACACAGATTCAGCTTTTTCAATCCATCGGAGAAGTCCTATAGCCCCCTCCGATCCCTTGAAATTGTGTGGCTTGCAGTCCAAAAACATTTTAAACGTGCATGCCTGTGGATTTAACAATCCCCCAGCTGGACCATGTGGCCCCGTGTTGTGTGCCTGTGCGTACTGTGCGATTGCCTCGGCAACCCTGTTGTTGATTAACTCATTGAGCTCAGCAACAGTCATCTGAACATTTCCTTCAGCCATTTCCTTCCTATTTACAAGAAATGTTAATGCACAATCAAAATCCAATTTTGACATGTGTAAGTAAAAACAATAAATACAACATGTAATATAAACAACACAGTTGTTGGAAACAAACAATAGTTCTTTCATATATAGAAACTTCTTTGAATACAATACTTTTGAAATGAAATACAAAATTTCAAACTACTAATGTAGGAACACAACCCGTTCCTAATAAGTTTAAACAAAACAGAAATAAAAGAAAAATAATCAGTCGTCCTCAACGGTGGATTCAGGATCGGACTCAGCAACTGGTGCTGGTTCCTCCTCCTCATCCTCATCCTCATCCTGTTCCTCATTCTCAACTACCACTGAATCCTCCAAAGCTTCAATCCTGCCCTCCAAGATCTCGGCTCGGTTCTCTGACTCCTCTAGACGACCAATCATGTTCACCATCTCATCCCGCATGTCATGAACTAGATGGGCAAGTTCATCTTGCCTCTCAATGGCATCCCATAACTCCTGGGATCTCTGTATGAGCTTATCTTCTGTCTCATCCAAGTCCTCGCGCAACTTGGCGATCTCCTCCGCGTCCGTCCTTCGCCTCTTAGGCTCCGGAGCATCTAATACAGGTGGTGGATGCGTAGATGGTCCTGCAGCATAGAGTCCCTGGGTATTCACCCATGGTGCCTCCTCCGGATCCTCATCCGGGTCCTCAACTGGATCCTCGTCTGGATCCTCCTCTGGATCCTCATCAGGATCCTCGTCTGGATCCTCCTCCGGATCCTCCTCCGGGTCTTCCTCCGGATCCTCCTCTGGATCGGAGTCCTCCATCTCATATGGTGGAGGTGATGGAATGGGTGGTGGTGGTGACGATGGTGGTGCCGGAACTATCGGCTCCTCGTCCTCTGAATCATCAATGATAATGTACGGGACTGATGATGAAGCCATGCCTGTTACATAATATCATATGTAAGTACAGTGCCATGGAATACGTAAACAAATCAATTACATAATGTCATATGTAATTTCTAAGCAATACGTATAATCAGATGTGTCTAACGTCTAACAGTCATAGTCTAGGCCTACAAGTGCAAACCTAATTCGCTATAACCTAAGTCTCTGATACCAATCTGTCACACCCCCAATTTGGAACGTGACAAACCAGGATCTCAGATCATTAGACATAGCGAAGACCTCTATATGAATTTCAAAAACATACGTTGGTCTTTAAAACAAACATAATAACCAGAGTTTACAAAAAGTGCGGAAGCGTTTAAAAACCATAAACAGTTGTAAATCAAACATTACAATTCAAGTACTTAAATATTCAAATTTAAATAATCAAAATGAAAGCAATGCATGAGACTCTATCTTCCTAGTCCATGCCAGCTGTTACGCGCGCCTTAGCGTCCTGAGAAAACATGCAAATCAAGTCAACACAAAGGTTGGTGCATAACACAGGTTTTAAGTAATCATAGTGTTCAAAACATCAGTTTGAATAACAAGTTGTAGATAACATAATCACAATTGCACAGTCATGATAGCTAGTCATATAACTATTTACATACGTGTTCGACACCGAAGCTGACTAGTTGCCATGCTATAGCATGTTTTCGCCTTGCCACTATTGTCTATCACAACAATAGTAAATGTGTGTTTGGTCAGTCAAACACCTGCGTAGATCCCATCTACCAGGTGAGGTTTGTCAAACCTAATAGATCTATTTCCAACTACCACGCTTTGCATTACAGCAAACTAAACGGTTCGAGGTGTGTAAGGACTTTCAAGTTGATATGTTTTCACATAATGTAAACAGATAACTCATGCAAGTGTTATGTATCTAAAAAATCAGTTTGTTGCACATGTTTTCTCCCCCAAAACAGTTTAAAATAAGAAAGGGGCCGTGTACGCACCTTTGATGATAGCAGAATGATCACACACTAAAAGCTCGTGAAAGAAATCCTTCTACGAAGAATCTGTGTTTAAACAATAACCTAGTGTTATTCGAATAATCGTTTTGTGCTTGAAATCACATACGTATCAACATACGTATGTTAAAGTGTGAGAATTTGGCATACGGAATTACGCGTGCTTTTGAAATCGTTTAAATAAAATCACATTTGATTTTATTTAATTAAACGTAATTATACGCGATTTCGTGTTCGGATTAAAATATGGATTTTATCATTTCAATACGTTCGCATTCTCGTTACGGTTCCAACGCAACTTGAACGGATTAAAACGGAGTTCGTATGCGAAAGTTATGCTAAAAATACTAAAATACATTAAAATCCAAAAACTGGTTGGGCCGGGACTCGAACCCGCGACCCTCAACTCCAAACCCACGCATCTAACCATCTCATCTGATGACACATTTGTTGCTAGATTGAAACCTAATTGATTTTAACCACAACTTAGCCGGTTCCCCTCTTTTCTATTAACCGAACAAAATAACCTCTAATTGGCATCAATTCGAAACCAAACGAACTCCAATTCATAGGGCTTTGATTCTATTGTCCTAATCGATCATATAGGTCTGATCAATTGATCATATTCCTCGATAACACATTCAAATGGATCAAAACTTCTAACCGGTTTTATCCTAAAACTCGAATACTTACAATTCATTATTATTTGCTGAAATCAACATGGGATCACTCTAAATCGGCCACTTCTGAAACTATTAATGCCAACAATTTCATTTTTTGAACACCGTATAATCAAAATCCCAATTCCATTACTAAAACAAGCCCTAGAACTTGAAATCTATCAATTCGATGTCTTTAGTTGAAATTAACCGATGTTTTTCCATATATACATCAAACCGAAACTGTCTGAGCAATTCAATTCGATTTTTAACTACCCTAGGATCAAAACCCCCAAAATGCTTTTGATATGAACCCTAGTTAATCGAATTCTAACAAATTGATGTTATCAATTGAAATTGATTTAGGAAAAACCTTAATCGACTAATTCTGAAACTACTCATGTGGATTGATTTGAATATTAAACTCATTTGAGTTGAAATCCCCAAAACCGATCATATTAAGAACCCTAGAAATCAAATGCTATCAATTCGTTGTTATAAATCCAAATTGACATATGTTTAACCTTAATCGGCCATTTTAGGATGTGTTATAGTGATTACATACCTGATTGAATATTGAATTTATGCACTTCGAATTGTGGTGAAGTTTCGGTCGAGTCTCAATAGGTTTCTTCAATCCTGAGCTCTTGAGATCAAATTGATAGATGTTACAGCCTCTAATTGTGCCGATTGATGATATTTGGTGATCAATTTGAAGTATTGAAGCCTAATGATGTGATTCATAATGTAACCGTGAACGGTTTCGAATTTCAATCAATTTTCAGTTAATTCGACGAGTTAATATACTAATAACGTATAGAAACTGATATTAATCATTAATAGAATGATTATGGATAATAAATTTCGGTTTCTACTAAAATTCAATATGAAATTCGAATTTAATCCACAATTTGGGCCGAATTTTGACTTGTATAAGTCAAAATTGGTCCTTTTCCTTTTTACAAGTCTACTTCTTGTAGATTGGATATTCCTAAACCTAATTCGATTAATTATACCACTTCTGATTCAATCTTGATTGATTTCGAATCATATCTGTCAATTCCCGATTAACAGTATTAATCTGAACTTGCCGGATTGTCACTAACCGAGACATTTAAATCTTTGTTGGGCTAAATTATCCTAATTGGGCTTCTTAACTACAGTTGGGCCTCACTGGGCCTTCCTGGGCCTACCTTGGCCTTCCCTAGGCCTACTTGGTTTACATTGGGCCTCATTTGAATTTATTGGGCCTTATTGGGCTTCTCTTGGCTTTGTGGGCTTACATTGGCTATGTTGGGCCTAATTGATCTTGTTGAGCCTCCATTAACCTTATTGGGCCTTCATTGACCTTGTTGGGCCTTCATTGGCCTTATTGGGCCTTGATTGGCCTTATTGGGCCTTGATTGTCTTTGTTGGGCCTGTGATAGCACCAACTCCCGTTAACAAGGTTAGTGTGAAAAGTCGGATTGTCACATAACACATCCATGATATACAATTACAAGATTAAATTACAATGTATCGTTCATAATTTAACCAAGTAAATCTATCAAAAGAATCAATGAAACTATATCTTGTATCTGTACAAGATATGCAAAAGATGATTCATGTTCTTGTTATCCAAAAGCATGCAACACAAAATAAAGCTAGGTCTTCTAAAAGTCCACTAGCTAAATCCTTGCATGTAAGTATCTACACCTGTTCATCACCTGAGAAAACATGCATTTAAACAAAGTCAACACTGGGTTGGTGAGTTCATAAGTATGTTAATTGAAAACCTTGATTCATTCACATGCACAGTCACAAAGTTGATTATATTACTTGTATGATAATTGTTTCACCTATCACCCATTGGCTTCTCAATAGTTATACTTACAAGTATTATATCATCGTAGTAGTGATGCTTATATATAGGGCATATGTAAGGGAACTAAGCCCTAGCCAACATCCCACCACATCACGACTAGAACTCCATGCTACTTGAAATACAACTATTGATTTCCATTCCCAAATCCACATGTTAATCTCATTCTTGATCACCTGTGATATCATTTATAGAATAATATGATGATGTAATTGTAGTTATCGAATCGAAGTTTAGATAGCCATTATATATGTTAAGGATATTAGATTTATCAAATCTGTTCCTTGTATTATTCTATAATTGTGAGGTTAACTGTTGTTTTACTTTTAAATATTAAAAGTGTTAATCAATTGTAATTTGTTCTCAACTGATAGTGCATAGAGCCTAAAAGGAATCCATTGAAATCCTCACATAATCAGATCTCAATGCATCCGATTTACCTCTACCACTTTGTATACCCATAGACCTCATCGGAACAGTTACTAGTAATATGACATGAGAATATAAATTACTCAGTCTACTACTCAACAAGAAACGATGGATTAATTACTTATCACTGCAGATTAATATCACCATGTGTCGCTTTCCAGAACCTGACTTGAAGTCGCCCTGTCACCGGTCATACGTTACCGGCCAATGAATCAATACGATCAACATACTAGCCGTACAAGCTAGAGGTTTGTCAAACTTATGGTACCACTATGCTATCGTCGGTTTAATCACGTCAAACTAACTGGTCAGCGAATTAAAGGGGCTTACATGATCAACTTGTATAAATGGCACATGATTGAAGTGATATAATACAACAGGTTAATAGTAACTAATTGTAAGTGCGGTCATCCATGTTATTGTTCTCAATGTCATATGTTCTCTGTGTCATTAACAAAGTTAAATAAGAACTTGTCTTATTACATTATGTTAATTATTTGAGTGAATGATGTTGTTATCATGAAGTTACATTATCATGATTATCATTCTTTGTTCCATGTTCTCTTATAATATGTGTTGAGTTGTAAAGCTAAGTGTTAAAAGGACTTGTCCTATTTCACTTACTTAACTCTTGTGTCGAATGTTATTACAAAGATATGTAATATATTTATAACATTCATATGTTTGCCTGTGACTGTTCCAATGTCTGTTTATGTAAGAATAACTGAGTGTTATAAGATAAAATCTTATAACTATATTATTCTAATGTGTTGATGAATTTATAAGATATATTATCTTGTTCATCTGATTATTCCTGTCATGTCATGATCATACAAGCATGCATACAATGATAAGCGATAATAAACAATTAAGTATTATCTAAATCAATGTAATAGCAATATGTTAAGCAAAACTTTTAAGTAAACAAAAGTATGCGTGTTTCTCAGCCCCGAAGGTTGAAAATCGGTTAAGATTAAAGAAAAGGGGCATATGAACTCACCTTGTTGTTGTAGGGTTGACTTAGCTTAAAAGAAAGAATGCACGCGCTCTTTGATTGTTCTTGTGGTAGTTTTCACGCTCCTGTATTGATTTCACATCGTTTGTACTTATAAGTATAAATTGTAAGGTTTTGTGCGCGTGTACGTGTTAGCCCTAAGTTGGCTAACACATGTGAGTCTCGATAATGATTCTGCCCTTGTTTGTTGTTCATGTTCTCTGACATTTGCTTTCATTCGTTTAAGGTTATTATGTGATCAAAATTGCACGTTGTGCTAAATCCAAGTCATTAATATGACTTAGGTTTATAATTTGAGGTTTGTCTTATGATCTTGTTCACACTTGATTCCCATAGTTATAGTTCTATTGTGTTAGATTACATCGTTACATCATGATCCAAAATCAATTGGGCCGAATACAGTTGGGCCTTGGCCGTAAGGGTGCATGGGCTTTGTGGGCTTTTGTTTATACTTGGGCCAAAATGATGATGTTGTTTGGGCCGTAACCCACATGGGCCACTTAAACACATGGGCCAATGGAGTTATGTGGAAATGTTGTGGGCCAAAGGCTTGAGTCACTATTGGGCCGATTCTATGAGATGTTGGGCTCGACCGAGACTCCTTGGACCACATAGATCCCATGGCCTAAGAGGTGTTATGCTAAATCGATGAAATAGATGTGGGCCTAGACAGAATAAGATTGGGCCATGAACATGGGCCTGCTGGATTCAGCTAGGCTAACCGAATCAATGTAGTCGACTAGCTAGGGTGTGCTTGAGTGAAATCCCGCGAACCTAATGGTTCTTGTGGCCATGCAGCCGGTTGGCGAACCTCATGGTTCGGCTGGGAATAAAATCGAGGGTTCGGTTAGGTGAAGGATGGTTCGGCTGCGCCTAACCTCAAGAAGGTTCGTGGGCATAAAGGTTAGGTTCAGCTATGACCATCCTCATAAGGGTTCGGCTTGTTCAATAGGTTCGGTCACATTCAAATGTTTCGCCGGTCAAGATAGGTTCGCCATGCAAGTCACAGAGTTCGCATCTTCAAAGGTTCGGTTGTGCTATAAAGGTTCGGTCATGGGTTTGAGCATAAGGTTCAGCAAGCTGTAGGGGGTTTCGGCTGGTGCCAAGGGTTCGCCGTGATGAAGGAAGGTTCGGCCCTGGTTCGTTTGCTGATGGTTCGGGGCTACACACACCAGCAAAGGTTCGTGATAGCTACAGGGTTCGCTCGAGAAGGTCTGACAAAGGTTCGGCCACCTTTGTTCAGGTCGAGAGTTCGGCCAACCCTATTTCCACGAACCCTGTGTGTTTCGAAGCCACCATCCAGCACCAACCCTTGGTCCAGCCCTGTCTACGGTGTTCTCGACCTCATCTCAGTGAGCCTAGTCTTCGTGCTAGTGGAGTATAGGTCTAGATCCGGCTAGAAGGTTTGGTCGAACCATTACATAGAAAACCCTAATTTTCGTGAACTTTCCTTGATCATACCTCGACTTTGGCCGGTGAAAAGCTTAGATCCATTGTACTTCCTTGTAGAGGACACCAAGAGCTTCGCGTGGACACCAAGAACACCAAAATCCGTTGAGAATTGAGCAAGATAGGCTAGTTTGAAGGTTGAAGATGGTGGTGATTTTCTAGAGAGGGAAAGGGACGGGAATGGGTTGTAGAGAGAGAGGGAAAATGTGAAAAATGAAAGAAATGATCTCATTTGTGGTTTATATATCCCGCGGGTATTCGGGTTCGTTTCGGTTGCTCGGTTCGTGATTTCGTCGCATATCCGAAATTTTACGCGTGATTTAGTTTTAATAAATAAAAGAAGTTAAATTAATTATTTTGATGAGTTTCAAAATTGTAAAAGGTTATTTATTTTATTTTATTAATTTAATTTCGTTCATGTCGTGTTTTCGTTTCGTCAGATCACATCACCATCACGCGTATTCGTTCGAATCGTCATTCGAACGAACACGACGATGGTTTTGCTTTCCGACTTTTCTTTTCTACTTTTCAGTTATCATTTCAGAACGTTAAACTCACCGATACGTTTATGTGAATCGTCACCCACGCAAACACACGTCAGTTCGTTATTCTGAAACGACACTGCAATTTAGGTTTGAATTGTATTTCCTCACTGTCGGACTCAACTAAATATCCTGTTATCACATTGTATTCCCATTGAATTATCGGTCATCTGATCCCTGTCATCTGTGGATATCAGATCGCAACCGATTTGTTATTGTTATTCGCTTGAACACTGTTGTATCTCATGATTTGTTGTGTTAACTGTACTTAAGTTTTCACTTAAATACACACAACTTATGTTTCAATTGAGTGTTGTACTTACAGTATTTAAGTTTACACGAAAATATGTACAACTGTTTCTTGTATTTAGAATTCTGTTAATACAAGTACTGTTTATACACATGTAATTACACACAATTACTGTTGATAGTACACGCACCGTACGGACTTGCCGGTCGGTCAGGTACTAGTTGTCACACAGATCGTCTGGCAAGTCCGTACGGTATGTGTACTTTCACTATTTACAATGTGTAAAAATATTTATATGAACAGTGTTTGTATTAACATAATTCAAAATACAATAAACAGTTGTACGTATTTATGTGAAAACTTAAATACTGTAGGTACAACACTCACAATAAACAATAGTTGTTGTGCTTAGGTGAAAACCTAAGTACAGTTAATACAACGAATCAAGAGTAACAACGGTGTTCATGTAAATAACAAGAACATGTCGGTTGCGATCTGATATCCACAGATGACAGGAATCAGATGGCCGATAAATCAGTGGAAAACAATGTGAAAACATGACATTAGTTGAGTCCGTCAGTAAGGAAATACAATTCAGAATATAATTACAGTGTCGTTTCAGGATAACGAACTGATAGTGTGTTTGCGTGGGTGACGATTCACACAAACATATCTGTGAGTTTAACGTTCTGAAATGACAACTGGTAAGTAGAAAACAAAAGTCATAAGGCCAAACCATCGTCGTGTTCGTTCGAATGTCGATTCGAACGAATACGCACGATGGTGACGCGTTCTGACGAAACGAAAACGAAACACGACAAGAACGGTAATAATTTAAGAAAAATAAAATATTTTACAATTTTAAAACTCATCAAAAAGTAACTTAAAGAAACTATTTATTTAAATGACGTAAAAACAAGCGTAAAAATCCGGAAATGCAATGGAGACGAAAAATGAGCAACCGAAACGAACCCGAATACCCTCGGGGTATATAAACACCAAATAAGGGATTTTTCCTCATTTTTATCATCTTTCGCTCTCTCTAAAAAAATCCCACGAACCTATCTCTACATTTCTAGATTTCAACTTCAAACCTCCATATCTAGCTCGTTTCTCAACAAAATTGGACGTTCTTGGTGCCTAAACGAAGCTTGGGAGGTCCTCTACCTAAAAGTACAGCAGATCGGAGTAGATAACCACTGGAAAATGAGGTAATAAGCCATAAAAGTTCTGAAAAATAGGGTTTTATTACCCTTTAGTCGATACACGCATTCAACCGGTTAGAATCTTTATACTCACACATCTTACACTCTCCAAATTTCCCCATCGCATAACTATTGCCAAGAAAACCCCCCTACAAGAGGTTCGAGTTCGATGAGGAGGTTGTAGATGAACCAGGTTCGGGTGTAACAGGTTGGCCGAACCTGTGAGCTGCATGCATCGGCCGAACCTGCAACTTTCAAACATCATGGCTGCGAACCTTGCTGCCCCGAACCAGTGTCTTCCACGAACCTAGAAGGGACTAGCTCTATTCAGCCGAACCATGTTCACGAACCTCTCATGCATGACGAACCTGCCTAACCACGAACCAAAGGGGTAACGAACCTATCACCTGGGACTAACGAACCCATGGTCTGAAACCCATGCAGCCTAACCTTTGATTACTAGCCGAACCTTGGTCGAACTTCCCATCACCCCCGAACCTCGCATGGCTGAAGCCTAACTAAGCGAACCTTAGTGTTCGCTGGAAATACCCACGACCGTCTCAACTGATTAGGACCATTCTGTTGAAAACCATTAGCTGACCCACATGATTCTAATGGCCCATGTCCAGCCCATAAACGGCCCAATTGAGTTATCTTTGGCCCAAGTGAACTGCCCATAAATACTGGATTCGGCCCATGTTGGCTCATTAGGCCCAAACCCTTGTACAGTTCGGCCCACTCAAATTATTTGGCCCATATGATTTAACTTGGGATAAATACATGAAATGATATTTCAAGAGTTAACATATATGGGTCGAATAATAAAATTAATACAACGGGGGTGACAGGTGTTAGATAAATTGATAAAAACCTAGAAAACTATCATTTCTAGTATAAATTAATTATATACAAAAGAGTTAGATTTTTAGGCAATTATCATTCAGATCTTTTAGAAATAGATTAAGGATTTCAAATTCTTACCTGGGAAAGACTAAGTTGACTCTTAGAATTATTTTGGAGGTCAAGTCACTTAATTTATTTTGGTTAAGGCAAGTGAAAAAAAGAAATCAATAACATTACGTGCTAAACTTATCTTAAAGGGGGTTAAGTGATAGCCAAAACAATAACAAGTAAACCAGGGCCGAATAACGAAGACCAAGATCGAGACTCACGGGCGATAACCAAGTTAAGGTTAACACATACACGCACACAAATCCTTACAACTTATACTTACAAATTACAACAACGTGAAATCAATACAGGATCGTGAAAACAAACTCAAGCACAACCAAGAGCGCGTGCATTCTTGTTTAAGCTAAGTCAACCACTTCAACCACAAGGTGAGTTCATACGCCCCTTTTCTAATCTTAACTGATTTTAAACTCTCGGGGCTGAGAAACATGCTTAACTTTTATTTATTTAAAAGCTTATGTTTAACATATTGCTTATACTATGATTAGATAATATTGCTTGCCTTGTTATCATTTATCATTGTATGCATGCTTGTATGATCATGATATGACAGGAATAACTAGGATGAATATGATAATGTAATTTCATAATTCATCAACACATTAGAATAACATAGTTGTAAGATTATATCTTCCAACACTTATTTATTCTTACAAGAAGGAACATTGAAGTAATCATAGGTGAACATGATGACAAGAACAAAACACATGAATGATATGATGATAACACATCTTCATAACATCATTCAACACTAGAGTTAAATAACTGTAATAAGACAAGTGCTTATAACACTTAGCTTACAACTCAACACATATTACAAGATAACAGGGAACAAGAATCATCCACCACCTGAGTCGACTAAGTGTAGTATGACTAGTTCTTGCTATAGCTTAGTGACAACATGGTGATTATATGGAACAACAAGGAATGATAATCATGATAATATAACTTCATGATAACAACATCATTCACACAACAATTAACATAATTTAATAAGACAAGATCTTATTTAACCTTGTTAACAACGAGAACATACAACATTGATAACGAACAACATTGATGAACACAATACAATTGATTAATATTGAACTCTTTGCATTATATCATTTCAATCATGTGCCATGTACTCAAGTTTGATCATTGTAAGTCCCTTCACAAATCGCTGACCAGTTAGTTTGACGTGACTAAACCGACGATAGCATAATGGTACCATAGGTTTGACAAACCTCTAGCTTGTAGGGCTAGTATGTTGATCGTACTCAATCATTGGACGGTAAAGTATGACCGGTGACAGGGCGACTCAAGTTATAATTGTAATTGTAATTAATCCATCGTTACCTGTTGACTAGTTGACTGAGGAATTTATTCTCTCAAGTCATAATACTAGTAACCGTTTCGATGAGGTCTATGGATACTCAAAGTGGTAGAGGTAGATCGGATGCATTGCGATCTGATTACGTGGGGATTGCAATGGGTTCCTTTTAGGATCTATGCACTTCAAGTTGAGAACAAATAACAATTGGTTAACTAACACTCTTAATATTTAAAAGTGATTAACAGTTAACCCCACAAGTAGTAGAATAATACAAGGATCAGATTTAATTAATCTAATATCCTTCATACATAAAAGGGTTATCACTACTTCGGTTTGATAACTAAATCCCTATTATTATATTATTCTACACATGATGCTACAGGTGATTAACAAACGGGATGAACAGGTGAAATGGAAATGGATATCGATAGTTGTATTGCAAGTAGTGTGGAGTTCTAGTAGTTATGTGGTGGGATGTTGGCTGGGGCTTGGTTTCCCTACATATGCCCTATATATAAGCATAACTACTAGGATGATATATTACTTGTGAATATAACTATGGAGAAGCCATTGGGTGAACGAGTGAATCAAACAACATACAAGTAACAGGAATGACATTGTGATTGTGCATGTGAACAAATAAAGGTTTTAATTTATTATATTTATGAACTCACCAACCTAGTGTTGACTTTGTTTAAATGCATGTTTTCTTAGGTGACGAACAGGTTTAGTCACCAGGATTAGAGGGACATAGCTAGTGGACTTTAAGAAGGCCTAGCTACTTTTGTGTTGCATACTTTTGGATGACAAAACAATGAATCATCTTTTGTATATCTTGTATAGATACAAGATATGAACTCATTGCTTATTTTGATTATATTTACTTAGTTAAATTATGAGGAATCAATGTAATTTAACTTTGCAATTCTATTTCATTGTCATGTTAGCATTTCTTATTTATTTATTTATCATGTGCTATGTAAACAATCTGATCATTTCGATTATCACAACGATATCGCGCCCGGGGAACCTTTCGCCCGACGGGAAAATCGATCCACCCCGCCGGCTCGGGGTGTGACAGATTGGTATCAGAGCCATGGTTATAGAGAAATATAGGTCATATTATTTAAACGGTTTGGCCTAGACTATAACCTAGGGACCCTCATGTAGATATCATATGACATAGGGTTTTATTTGCATGTGTCTTCTGCATCTGATCACTGCACTAACCGATTTTATTTCGGTTATGATCAGAATGCCGTCAAGAAGACAACCAGCTTTACTGCCACCACCACCACATGATTCAGCACCGCACTCCACTCCACTACACCGACACCACCCGACTCTCCTCCACATATACCACCACCTCCCCTTCCTCCTCTGCCACCACCTGTTCATGAGTTGGACCCCGCTACCATTGCACTTGCCACACTACTGACCAGTCAACTGAGGGATGTGATCCCTGAGATGATGAACCGGATTAACAGCAACAACAGTAACAACATCGCCAACTCATCTGGAGAAGGCAGTGGCAACACCCGAAACCATCAGGATTATTCCTACAAGAACTTTGTAGGATGTAAGCCACCCAGTTTTAGTGGCAGTGAGGGTGCCGTCGGATTGATCCAATGTATCGAGAAGATGGAAACTACTCTTGATATTAGTGGCTATCCTGATCAATACAAAGTAAGATATGCAGCTGGTTCATTCCACAAACGAGCGTTAACTTGGTGGAACGCTCAAGTCCAGACTAGGGACAGAGATGAGGCTCTGTCCATGCCTTGGGATGATTTTAAGGCGATGCTGAGGGCAGAGTTTTGCCCGAGAAATGAACTCATGAAGGATGAAACGGAGTTGCTCAACCTGGTTATGATTGGTGATGGGCATCTGGCCTACACCACTCGTTTTCATGAGCTAGCTACCTTGGCACCGGATGTGGTGCCAACACTTGAGAAAAGGATCGAGCGGTACGTCGGTGGACTGCCGTCTTGTATACTAGGGCACGTGATTTCATCCCATCCTACTACTATGGAGATGGTTGTCACACTGTCGGCGACATTGACAGATGTGATGGTTGCCTCCCGGGCACTCAAGAAAGAAACAGAAGCAAAAGCTGGAACTTCAAGGAAGCCGGATAAACGGCCGGCGAAGAAACAAAAGGTGGGTAGAAACTTTGCTGCGATCACCTAGACATCGATGGTCAACCAACCACCACCACTACAAATCAAGCGGCCCTACACTGGCACCGCACCTTTGTGCAACACTTGCCAGTATCATCATGCATCGAACACCCAGTGCAGGCAATGCACAAACTGTGGGAAGTTTGGTCACTGGGCCAACAACTGCAGGAGCACGGGGGCTTCGAATCGAAATAACAATGCAGCTACTACTGCTGTTGCTGCTGATGATCACAGGTCTTGGTACAACTGTGGCGAGCCTGGACACTTCTCTAGGGATTGTCCCAAGAGAAATCAACAAAGGGCTCCGGCAGCTAGAGGACGAGCCTTTCAGATTGGAGCAACTGCTGCTAGATAGGACCCAAACTTGATCACGGGTACATTTCTCTTATCTGACTTCTATGCATCCATATTATTTGACACTGGTGCGGATCAGAGTATTATGTCATCCAACTTTTGCATGCCATCTTGATTATGTTGAGGAATCTTTAGACTCCCCTTACACTATAGAGATAGCAAACGACAAACATATCACAGTAGACACAGTACTTACGAATTGCCCACTAACACTTGGTGATCACACATTTTCCATCGACTTGATACCGATGGAGCTGGGCAGTTTCGACATCATCATCGGAATGGATTAGCTATCTCTTAACCGAGTTGAGTTCATCTGTTCCGAGAAGCTACTATGCATTCCAGTGGAGAACAATGGGACTATGGAAATTCATGGAGATCAAGTGAAACGTAGTGTCAAGATAATATCATGCAGAAAGGCTCGTAAGTACCTCAGAAAGCAATGTATAGGATTTATAGCTCACGTGGTAGAGAAAGACAAGAAAGCAATCAAGATTCAAGATGTACCAGTTGTGAAAGACTATGCGGACGTGTTTCAGGATGATTTACCGGGACTGCCACCCGAGAGATCGGTGCAGTTTTGAATCGATTTGATTCCAGGAGCAACTCATGTAGCCAAGTCTCCTTATAGACTTGCACCATCAGAAATGCAGGAGTTTTCCAATCAATTACAAGAACTACTTGACAAGGGATTCATCCGATCGAGCTTTTCCCCGTGGGGGGCTCCGGTTCTCTTTGTTAAGAAGAAGGATGGATCGTTCAGAATGTGCATTGATTACAGAGAGCTCAACAAACTCACCATCAAGAATCGGTACCCGTTACCGAGGATTGATGATCTGTTTGATCAACTACAAGGAGCTCAGTATTTTTCAAAGATAGACCTACGTTCAGGTTACCACCAGCTCCAGATTCAGGAGGAAGACATACCCAAGACGACATTTCGTACCCGATACGGTCACTACGAATTCATGGTGATGCCATTCAGACTGACGAACGCACCGGCAGTGTTCATGGGTTTAATGAACCGGGTGTGCAAGCCATACCTAGACCAGTTTGTTATCGTCTTTATTGATGATATACTGATCTATTCAAGAAGCAAAGAGGAACACGAACAACACCTCAGAACAGTCTTGGAACTCCTAAAAGAAGAACGGCTATATGCCAAATTCTCCAATTGTGAATTTTGGATAAGAGAAGTTCAGTTTTTGGGCCACGTGATTAACATTAATGTTATTCACGTGGATCCAGCCAAGATTGAAGCAATCAAGAACTGGGATGTGCCCACAACACTGACAGAGATCAGATCATTCTTGGGATTGGCAGGTTATTACAGGAGATTCATTTCGAATTTCTCTAAGATAGCCTTGCCTCTCACCAAACTCACACAGAAGAGTGAACCTTTTTTGTGGACACAGAAGCAAGAAGAGGCATTCCAGACATTGAAACAAAGATTGTGCAATGCTCCTATCTTAACACTCCCAGAAGGAAATGATGACTTGCACCATCAGAAATGCATGAGGTTTTCCAATCAATTACAAGAACTACTTGACAAGGGATTCATCCGATCGAGCTTTTCCCCGTGGGGAGCACCGGTTCTCTTTGTTAAGAAGAAGGATGGATCGTTCAGAATGTGCATTGATTACAGAGAGCTCAACAAACTCACCATCAAGAATTGGTACCCGTTACCGAGGATTGATGATCTGTTTGATCAACTGCAAGGAGCTTAGTACTTTTCAAAGATAGACCTTCGTTCAGGTTACCACTAGCTCCGGATTCAGGAGGAAGACATACCCAAGACGAAATTTTGTACCTGATACGGTCACTACGAATTCATGGTGATGCCATTCGGACTGACGAACGCACCGGTAGTGTTCATGGATTTAATGAACCGGGTGTGCAAGCCGTACCTAGACCAGTTTGTTATCGTCTTTATATATGATATACTGATCTATTCAAGAAGCAAAGAGGAACACGAACAACACCTCAGAACAGTCTTGGAACTCCTAAAAGAAGAACGGCTCTTTGCCAAATTCTCCAATTGTGAATTCTGGATAAGAGAAGTTCAGTTTTTGGGCCACGTGATTAACAGTAATGGTATTCACGTGGATCCTGCCAAGATTGAAGCAATCAAGAACTGGGATGTGCCCACAACACTGACAGAGATCAGATCATTCTTGGGATTGGCAGGTTATTACAGGAGATTCATTTCGAATTTCTCTAAGATAGCCTTGCCTCTCACCAAACTCACACTGAAGAGTGAACCTTTTGTGTGGACACAGAAACAAGAAGAGGCATTCCAGACATTGAAACAAAGATTGTGCAATGCTCCTATCTTAACACTCCCAGAAGGAAATGATGACTTTGTGGTGTATTGTGACGCTTCCCATCAGGGACTCGGTTGTGTGTTAATGCAACGAGACAAAGTCATTGCTTATGCCTCACGACAGCTGAAAGTACACAAGAAGAATCATTCAACACACGATCTAGAATTGGGAGCTGTTGTCTTTCCATTAAAGATTTGGAGACATTACCTGTATGGTACCAAATGCACTATCTTCACAGATCACAAGAGTTTACAACACATATTTGATCAGAAGGATCTTGACATGAGACAGAGACGTTGGGTTGAGCTCCTGAACGATTACGATTGTGTGATCAAATACCATCCGGGCAAAGCAAATGTTGTTGCAGACGCTTTGAGCTGGAAGGAAAGAATCAAACCCTTGCGCGTTCGAGCAATGGGAATGACTGTGCAAACAACTCTGAAAGATCAAATCCTACGAGCACAACAAGAAGCAGTGGCAAGAGACAATTTGAAACACTAGCTCGACTGTGGAGCCGAGAAACAATTCGAGACAAGACAGGATGGAGTTATCTATTATCTGGATCGTGTTTGGATCCCGGCAGTAGATGAACTTCGAAAATTCATACTTGACGAGGCACACAAGACACGTGATTCCGTTCATCCTGGTGCCGATAAAATTTACCAAGATCTTAGGTCGTTTTATTGGTTGCCGGGAATGAAGAAAGATGTTTCCACTTATGTTGGCAAATGCATCACATGTGCCAAGGTCAAAGCTGAACACCAGAAACCCTCGGGTTGGCTGGAACAACCAGAGATACCACATTGACCTAGTCCGCACACTTCTTGCCGACCAGAGAAACTTACAAGATGGAAAAACTAGCAAGACTCTATGTTGATGAAATAGTAGTTCGGCAAAGTGTGTCCTTGTCTATTATTTCTGACCGGGACAGTCGATTTACATCGCGGTTCTGGCAATCATTGCAACAAACTCTAGGGACAAATGTTAACTTGAGCTCCACTTATCATCCACAGACGGATGGACAAAGCGAGCGAACCATTCAAAATCTAGAGGATATGTTGAGGACATGCATCCTAGACTTCGGTGGAAGTTGGGATAAACATTTACCACTCATTGAGTTCTCCTACAACAACAACTACCACAATAGCATTGGATGTGCTCAATTCGAAGCACTATATGGTAGAAAATGTCAGTCTCCAATTTGTTGGACCGAAGTGGGAGACAACAGAACCACTGGGCCTGAACTTATTCAGGAAACTACTGATAAGATTGCCTAAATACAACAGAGACTACAAGCAACACGTAGCCGCCAAAAGAGTTACGCAGACAAACGGCGAAAGCCTTTGGAATTCCAAGTGGGTGACCGAGTCATGTTGAAAGTGTCCCTGTGGAAAGGCGTGGTTCGTTTTGGGGCTAAAGGCAAACTAGCACCAAGGTATGTCGGACCGTTTGAGATAACTCAACGCATAGGTCCTGTGGCATACAGACTCAAACTCTCTGATGAACTCAGCGGGGTACATGATGTATTTCACGTGTCAAATCTCAAGAGATGTCTCGCTGATGAGTTATTGATCATACCATTGGAAGAAATACAAGTCGATGAGCAATTACATTTCATTGAAGAACCTGAGAGATTATGGAACGTGAAGTCAAGAGACTGAAACGAAGCCATATCCCTATTGTAAAGGTTCGATGGAACTCCAAGCGTGGACCAGAATTTACTTGGGAGCGCGAGGACAACTTGAAGACAATGTATCCCCATCTGTTCGAGAATTAGAGCCCGACTTTGAAGCTTAAATTTCGGGACGAAATTTCTTTAACAAGGGGAGACTGTGACATCCAGTACCAGATCGTCCGGCAAGTCCGTACGGTATGTGTACTTTCACTATTTACTATGTGTAAATACATTTATATGAACAGTGTTTGTATTAATAGAATTGAAAACACAAGAAACAGTTGTACGTATTTATGTGAAAACTTAAATACTGTAGGTACAACACTCACAATAAACAATAGTTTTTCTGCTTATATGAAAACCTAAGTACAGTTAATACAACGAATCAAGAGAAACAACGTTGTTCAAGTAAATAACAAGAACATGTCGGTTGCGATCTGATATCCACATATGACAGGAATCAGATGGCCGATAAATCAGTACGAAAACAATGTGAAAACATGACGTTTAGTTGAGTCCGTCAGTGAGGAAAAACAATTCAAAATATAATTACAGTGTCGCTTCAGGATAACAAAATGACAGTGTGTTTGCGTGGGTGACGATTCACACAAACATATCTGTGAGATTAACATTCTGAAATGACGACTGGTAAGTAGAAAACAAAAGTCAGAAGGCCAAACCATCATCGTGTTCATTCGAATGACGATTCGAACGAATACGCGCGATGGTGACGCGTTCTGACGAAACGAAAACGAAACACGACACGAACGGTAATAATTTAAGATAAATAAAATAGTTTACATTTTACAATTTTGAAACTCATCAAAAAGTAACTTAAAGAAACTATTTATTTAAATGACGTAAGAACACGCGTAAAAATCCGGAAACGCAACGGAGACAAAAAACGAGCAACCGAAACAAACCCAAATACCCTCGGGGTATATAAACACCAAATGAGGGCTTTTTCCTCATTTTTATCATCTTTCTCTCTCTCTAAAAGAAATCCCACGAACCTATCTCTGCCTCTCTAGATTTCAACTTCAAACCTCCATATCTAGCTCGTTTCTCAACGAAATTGGACGTTCTTGGTGCCTAAACCAAGGTTGGGAGGTCCTCTACCTAAAAGTACAGCAGATCGGAGTAGATAACCACTGGAAAACGAGGTAATAAGCCATAAAAGTTCTGAAAAATAGGGTTTTATCACCCTTTAGTCGATACACACATTCAACCGGTTAGAATCTTTATACTCACACATCTTACACCCTCCAAATTTCCCCATCGCATAACTATTGCCAAGAAAACCACCCTACAACAGGTTCGAGTTCGATGAGGAGGTTGAAGATGAACCAGTCAGCTGAACCATGTTCACGAACCTCTCATGCATGACGAACCTACCTAACCACGAACCAAAGGGGTAATGAACCTATCACCTGGGACTAACGAACCCATGGTCTGAAACCCATGCAGCCGAACCTTTGATTACTAGCCGAACCTTTTATGATTCACAAAGCTACCATGCGCGAACCTTGGTCGAACTTCCCATCACCCCCGAACCTTGTATGGCTGAAGCCTAACCAAGCGAACCTTAGGGTTCGCTGGAAATACCCATGACCGTCTCAACTGATTAGGACCATTCTGTTGAAAACCATTAGCTGACCCACGTGATTCTAATGGCCCATGTCCAGCCCATGAACGACCCAATTGAGTTATCTTCGGCCCAAGTGAACTGGCCCATAAATACTGGATTCGGCCCATGTTGGCTCATTAGGCCCAAACCTTTGTGCAGTTCGGCCCACTCAAATTATTTGGCCCATATGATTTAACTTGGGATAAATACATGAAATGATATTACAAGAATTAACATATATGGGTTGAATAATAAAATTAATACAACGGGGGTGACAAGTGTTAGATAAATTGATAAAAACCTAGAAAACTATCATTTCTAGTATAAATTAATTATATACAAAAAAGATTAGATTTTTAGGCAATTATCATTCAGGTCTTTTAAAAAGAGATTAAGGATTTCAAATTCTTACCTCGGAAAGACTAAGTTGACTCTTAGAATTATTTTGGAGGTCAACTCACTTAATTTATTTTGGTTAAGGCAAGTGAAAAAAAGAAATCAATAACATTACGTGCTAAACTTATCTTAAAGCGGGTTAAGTGATAGCCTAAACTATAACAAGTAAACCAGGGCCGAATAACGAAGACCAAGACCGAGACTCACGGGCGATAACCAAATTAAGGTTAACACATACACGCACACAAATCCTTACAACTTATACTTACAAATTACAACAACGTGAAATCAATATAGAATCGTGAAAACAAACTCAAGCACAACAAAGAGCGCATGCATTCTTGTTTAAGCTAAGTCAACCACTTCAACCACAAGGTGAGTTCATACGCCCCTTTTCTAATCTTAATTGATTTTAAACTCTCGGGGCTGTGAAACATGCTTAACTTTTATTTATTTAAAAGCTTATGTTTAACATATTGCTTATACTATGATTAGATAATATTGCTTGCCTTATTATCATTTATCGTTGTATGCATGCTTGTATGACCATGATATGACAGGAATAACTAGGATGAATATGATAATGTAATTTCATAATTCATCAACACATTAGAATAACATAGTTGTAAGATTATATCTTCCAACACTTATTTATTCTTACAAGAAGGAACATTGAAGTAATCACAGGTGAACATGATGACAAGAACAAAACACATGAATGATATGAAGATAACACTTCTTCATAATATCATTCAACACTAGAGTTAACTAAGTGTAATAAGACAAGTGCTTATAACACCTAGCTTACAACTCAACACATATTACAAGATAACAGGGAATAAGAATCATCCACCACCTGAGTCGACTAAGTGTAGTATGACTAGTTCTTGCAATAGCTTAGTGACAACATGGTGATTATATGGAACAACAAGGAATGATAATCATGATAATATAACTTCATGATAACAACATCATTCGCACAACAATTAACATAATTTAATATGACAAGACCTTATTTAACCTTGTTAACAACGAGAACATACAACACTGAGAACAAACAACATTGATGAACACAATACAATTGATTACTATTGAACTGTTTGCATTATATCATTTCAATCATGTGCCATGTACTCAAGTTTGATCATTGTAAGTCCCTTTACAAATCGCTGACCAGTTAGTTTGACGTGACTAAACCGACGATAAATAGTGGTACCATAGGTTTGACAAACCTCTAGCTTGTAGGGCTAGTATGTTGATCGTACTCGATCATTGGCCGGTAACGTATGACCGGTGACAGGGTGACTCAAGTCAGGGTCTGGTAAGTGACACATGGTGATATAAATCTACAGTTATAATTGTAATTAATCCATCGTTACCTGTTGACTAGTTGACTGAGGAATTTATTCTCTCAAGTCATAATACTAGTAACCGTTTCAATGAGGTCTATGGATACTCAAAGTGGTAGAGTTAGATCCGATGCATTGCGATCTGATTACGTGAGGATTGAAATGGGTTCCTTTTAGGCTCTATGCACTTCAAGTTGAGAACAAATAACAATTGGTTAACTAACACTCTTAATATCTAAAAGTGATTAACAGTTAACCCCACAAGTAGTAGAATAATACAAGGATCAGATTAAATTAATCTAATATCCTTAATACATAACTAAATCCCTATTAATATATTATTCTACACATGATGCTACAGGTGATTAACAAATGAGATGAACAGGTGAAATGGAAATAGATATCGATAGTTGTATTGCATGTAGTGTGGAGTTCTAGTAGTTATGTGGTTGGATGTTGGTTGTGGCTTGGTTCCCCTACATATGCCCTATATATAAGCATAACTACTAGGATGATATATTACTTGTGAATATAACTATGGAGAAGCCATTGGGTGAACGGGTGAATCAAACAACATACAAGTAACAGGAATGACATTGTGATTGTGCATGTGAACAAATCAAGGTTTTCATTTATTATATTTATGAACTCACCAACCTAGTGTTGGCTTTGTTTAAATGCATGTTTTCTCAGGTGACGAACAGGTTTAGTCACCAGGATTACAGGGACATAGCTAGTGGACTTTAAGAAGGCCTAGCTACTTTTGTGTTGCATACTTTTGGATGACAAAACAATGAATCATCTTTTGTATATCTTGTACAGATACAAGATATGAACTCATTGATTCTTTTGATTAGATTTACTTAGTTAAATTATGAGGAAACAATGTAATTTAACTTTGTAATTTTATTTCATTGTCATGTTAGCATTTCATATTTATTTATCATGTGCTATGTAAACAATCTGATCATTTCGATTATTACAACGATATCGCGCCCCGGGAACCTTCCGCCCGGCGGGAAAGTCGATCCAGCCCGCCGGCTTGGGTTTGACATTATGTTGTGGGATGTTGGTTGGGGCTTGTTCCCCTACATATGCCTTATATATAAGCATAGCTAATAGGATGAGATACTACTTGTAAATATAACTATGGAGTGGTCATTGTGAGAACAAATGGAACAAACATTAACAAGAATCATGTATAACATTGTGACTGTGTATGTGAACAAATCAATGTTTTCAATTATCAAACTTATGAACTCACCAACCTAGTGTTGACTTTGTTTAAATGCATGTTTTCTCAGGTGACGAACATGTTTAGTCACCAGAAATCAGGAACACAGCTAGTGGACTTTTAGAAGACCTAGCTACATTTTGTGTCTAGCATACTTTTGAATGACAAAACAATGAATCATATTTTGTAGATCTTATATAGTTACAAGATAGAAACTCATTGATTCTTTTGGATATATTTATTTGGTTAAATTATGAACATAACATTGTAATTTAACTTTGTAATTCTATATCATTGTCATGTTAGCATTTCTCATTTATATATCATGTGCTATGCAAACAATCTGATCATCTTAATTATCAAACGATATCATGCCCCGAGAACCTTCCGCCAGACAGGAAAGTCGATGCAGCCCGCCGGCTCGGGGTGTGACATCCACTTTTCTAGCAAAACATCTGCAAATCAATCTATCTTCTCTTCTTCAGAATACTCAATTCCACACTTACGAACTTCTGTCAACAACTTTCTATATCTTGTAATCAAAGCTTCAACACTCTCATTGCCTATGTAGTTGAAATTCTCAAATTCTTTTCTCAAATCAGTGGCTTTCAAGTTCTTGAGTTTAGTGTTTCCCTCTATTCTTGCCTTCAATGCATTCCATAATCCGTATGACGTCTTATGTTCATCAAATAGATGAAGAATTTGATTAGGAATTGCTTGACTTAACATCCAATATGCTTTCTTCTCACAATCATATTTCTTTCGTTGTTCAACATCTAATCGATCAAGATTTTGATCAAGATCTGTTCCAACCGCCTTTGGTCTTTCATATGGTGATAAGATTCTTTCCCAAAGATTTGTGTCAGTACCATTGAGATGTGTCTCAAATCGACCTTTCCAGTTCTCATAATCAGTCAAATCAAGTAGTTTTGGTACTTTGTTTGTGCTTCCCGACTCAGTTTCACTAATCAAAATACTCTGAATCTTAGAATTTTGATTAGCAACTGCTGCAAACATATCCGCCATGATTCAAATTTTAATCAGTGAACCTATTCCTCTTTGTATAAGCTAACGAACCTATGACTCAGACGAAACTACCTCAAACATTTGAATCAACGAACCTTAGTCAACGAACCTACCTCAAACCTTGACCAACGAACCTTTGTCAACGAACCAGCAACAAACCTTGACCAACGAACCGTCTTGATAGACGAACCTTTTTCAAAACCTTTTAGAACAACGAACCTCTTCAATCCTTTAACACACAACCTCAACTTGAATACGTTCGTCTCACAAACCTCAACGAACCTTAGAATTCAGCAGAGGATC
This sequence comes from Mikania micrantha, assembly GCA_009363875.1. Classification (NCBI taxonomy): domain Eukaryota; kingdom Viridiplantae; phylum Streptophyta; class Magnoliopsida; order Asterales; family Asteraceae; genus Mikania; species Mikania micrantha. The sequence continues at coordinate 34,506,601 of CM018694.1, read as the reverse complement.
AACCAGGTTCGTCTCACGATCCTACGGTTTAGACTTGAAAATTTTGGCGGGAAAGTCTTCAAAATCTGGAGGGAAAACCTTCAAAACTTCAAACCTTCTAATTCACTGTTTTTAATGAAAAATCTCTTATTTCAACAAGTAAACTGTCAATACATGATGATAAAATACCAGCAAAACGTTCAGAAACTGAAAATTAAACTCCAGCCATTTCAGAGTCTTCAAAATGATTGATAATCTTCAATGACTTTTATAGAACTCCTCCAAAAGCTCTGATACCCCTGTAGATTGCTATAGATCGATCACTAGAATTCTGTTAACAATTCAATCTATGCAGAATCTAGATGAATCAAAGACATACAATCACACAGATCTAACAAACACAAGGTTTGTCACTTGCACCTACAAAATCTGACAAACCTGCAATATATACACAATACTCAACCGAACCTAGCCGAACCAATAGGTTCGCCAGACAAACCAACAGGTTCGCTAGACAAACCTTTACATAACCAAACTCTAGGTTGCCCAACCATAACAAACACATGCCTGGGTTCCTGGGCCAAACGAACCTAGCAACAAACCTAAATTAACTTAAACGATTTGAAAGCAACCTATTACAAAATGTACTAACATCTGATTAAATTGTCGATTATGGGTTAATTGATGTCAACTACTTCGATTACAGATTTTAAAAATCATTTTTATAATAATGTCGCTCTCTAATACACACACAACTCACTGCAATTGCAACAAGCCTACGATTTATCATTTAATTTATACACACATAAAAATAGAAACGACACCATTTAGACAAATGCGACTTGCTATAAGTGTTAATAACATGATATACCATATAACCGATTAAAACATGTTATAGTTAGTTTAAATTGTCGATTATGGGATAATTGTTGTCAACTGCTTCGATTACAGATTTTAAAAGTATTTTTATTATGATTACTTAAACGTCACTCACTAATACACACACCAGTCATTGTAATCGCAAAAAGCCTACAATTTATCATTTAATTTATACACAGACTAAAATAGCTACAACACCATTTAGACAAATACGACCTGCTATAATTGTTAATAACATGATATACCATATAACCGACTATAACAAGTTCGAGTCTGATTAAATTGTCGATTATGTGTTAATTGTTGTCAACTGCTTTGATTACGACTTTTAAAAATTATTTTTATCATACTGACTTAAATGTCGCTCTCTAATATACACACTAGTTATTGTAATTGCAACAAGGCTACGATTTATCATTTAATTTATACACACATAAAAATAGCAACGACACCAATTAGAAAAATACGACTTGCTATAAATGTTAATAACATGATATACCTTATAAATGTTTATAACATGTTCGAGTTTTATTAAATTGTCGATTATGGGTTAATTGTTGTCAACTACTTTGATTACGGATTTTAAAAATTATTTTTATTATAATGACTTAAATGTCCCTCTCTAATACACACGCCAGTCATTGTAATTGCAAAAGTCTACGTCTTATCATTTAATTTATACACACATAAAAATAGTAACGACACCATTTTGGCAAATACGACTTGCTATAAGTGTTAATAACATGATATACCATAGTACTGAATAAAATTTGTTATAGTTAGTTAAAATTCTTGATTATGGTTTATCTGTTGTCAACTGCTTCAATTATGTATTTTAAATACTCGTTTTTTAATTATAATGACTTAAATATCGCTCTCTAATACACACACCAGTCATTGTAATTGCAAAAAGTCTACGTTTTATCATTTAATTTAGACAGACATTAAAATATAAATGACATAAATGACAATTAAGACAAATACGACATTTTATAACTGTTAATACCATGATATACCACATGTACGATTAAAACATGCTGGAGTTTGTTTAAATTGTCGATTATGAGTAAAATGTTGTCAACTGTTTCATCTACGGATTTTAAATACTCGTTTTTATTATTATGATTTAATGTCGCTTTCTAATACACCCACTAGTGATTATAATTGCAACAAGTCTACGTTTTATTAATTTACGCACACATTAAAATAGTAATGACATAAATGACCATTTTGAAAAATACGACTTGCTATAATTGTTAATAACATGATATACCATGTAACCGATTAAAACATGTTATAGTTAGTTTAAATTGTCGATTATGGGTTATTTGTTCTCAACTGTTACAATTATGTATTTTAAATACTCGTTTTTTATTATATTGACTTAAATGTCGCTCTCTAATACACATACCGGTCATTGTAATTGCAACAAGTCTGCGTTTTATAATTTAATTTACACACACATTAAAATAGCAACGACATAAATGACCATTTAGAAAAATACGACTTTCTATAACAGTTAATACCATGATATACCACATAACCGATTAAAACATGCTGGAGTTAGTTTAAATTATAGATTATGGGTTGTCAACTGCTTCAATTACGGATTTTAAATACTCGTGTTTATTATAATGACTTAATGTCACTTTCTAATACACCCACCGGTGAGTGTAATTGCAACAAGTCTATGTTTATCATTTAATTTACACACACATTAAAATAGCAATGACATAAATGACGATTTAGACATATTCGACTTGCTATAACTGTTAATAACATGATATACCATATAATTGATTAAAACATGTTATAGTTAGTTTAAATTGTCGATTATGGGTTATTTGTTGTCAACTGCTTCAATTATGTATCTTAAATTCTCGTTTTTATCATAAAGACTTAAATGTCACTCTCTAATAAACACACCGGCCATTGTAATTGCAACAAGTCTACGTTTTATCATTTAATTTATACACACATTATTATAACAACGGCATAAATGACCATTTAAACAAATACGACTTGCTATAACTGTTAATACCATGATATACCACATAACTGATTAAAACATGCTGGAGTTAGTTTAAATTGTCAATTATGGGTGAATTGTTGTTAACTACTTCAATTATGGATTTTAAATACTCATTTTTATTATAATGACTTAATGTTGCTTTCTAATGCAACCACTAGTCGTTATAATTGCAACAAGTCTATGCTTTATCATTTAATTTACACACACATTAAAATAGCAACGATATAAATGACCATTTAGAAAAATATGACTTGCCGTAACTGTTAAAAACATGGTGTACTATATAACTGATTAAAAATGTTTCTCTAATAAACTCCCTTTTTAAAATTAGTATTTTTTCCATTATTTTTTATAATAAAAAGTCTTAGTGATCTAGGTAATGAATTTACATATTTAACTTATAAAATTTCGTTTCCCACGTTGTTCCGTTGAAAAGGAATACAAATTCCAAAAACCTCTAGATAAACCTAATTTTGGGCGCTCTCTTCTCTTCATCTAGCGATGGTTTTGGAACGAAATACCAAAGAGATCGGGATCTCTGTCCCTTCTATATTTATTTTTACTTCCATTGAAATAAGCCATTTATTAAGTTAGGTATAATATCTCTTTCGTGAATCTTCGATTCTTCCTTCTGGTCCTATTGCTTTGAAATAGAGTTGATCAATTCATCTGGATTTAATTTTTAAAGTATCAAATGAATGGGTTTTAGAAAATTGTTTGTTTAATGGTAGTCGAATTAGAAAGAATCGGGGAAAATTATGATGCTTCTTAGTTTAATTGTTCAACCAATTTTTTAGGAACAATTTAATCCCGTTTTTGTTTGCGCATGAACTAGCTGTTTATATATGTATTGCAGGTCCAGAAGAACAATGTTCTTGAATTTTGTGTATTTCTTGTTTTTTGCTATTTTTCATTTGTCTGCATTTACATTCAAGTTATCACAATTAAACATGATTTTTCAATGGCAAACTTATTAATCTAACGTATTGATTTGTACCATTAGAACGTGATTCAATTAAATTTATAAAAGGTCATTGAAAAAAAAAATAATTTTGTGTCTTACATGTTAATTTGCTAGAAGAAATTAGAGGATAGGAAGAACAATTTCGGATTCATTTTCTTATTATTTCCAGATCTAACTAAACTGAATAACCACAAGTTATCACTTTTTGTTCATTGCCAAAAGAAATTAAATTGTTTGGTTAAATAACTTTTTCATCAGCTCCACAAAAACCATCTATTGTTAATACATCATTTTACAAGAATGAAGCATGAATAAAATTCTCAAATACCTGCAAATCAGTCTGTATCCAATGGAAGTGGACATGTTGGTGCAAAACATAGATGCAAGCATAAGTCACTCAACAATGCTGGTAAATTTTATAAGTTTTGATCATTTATCTTTCATTGGATTATATAATTATTCATACTTAAATTGAATTAAATGTATAAACTTTTGCATCATATCCTCGTATATTACAAACAACTTGTTTCCCAATTATATTTAATTATATAAATACTCATAATCTTGTTTCATAGTTATATTCAGTCTGTAACCAACATTATCATAATTAAACCTAACTTATATCAAGTAAAGTACCTCCAGATGAAGCTATAGCTCTCAAGGAACCACCTTTTGTTGCTGACTATTGCATAACAACCTGCTAGAGACTATTACTACAACTGTTATTCAGTCTGATACTACAACTAATAGGCAGAATGTGGATGCATTTTTTAGGCATTATAATCTTTTCGAATAATTTATAGAAAATGGTATGGTAATTGATAGAAATTGGGAAATTTAATTAACTAAACTGGGAAAAACAAAGGATATTTTTATCTTATTCTATATATGCAGATATGCAAACTGAGAAATTTAATTAACTGTATCAATTCCATTGATCTTTCTAACTTTATTCATTGCTTCCTGCCTGGAAAAACGACTTTTCCTCAAGTTGATTAAGTGAAGGCGGTGTCACACCCTGCTAAAGCGGAAACACGAGGTTGCGACTCAAAGTGTAAGGACAGAACACATTGATCAAAGAGAAAACTAAACATTACATAATTATACATGTCTTAAAAAATAACTAATAAAGTTTCTACATTCTAATTACAAGTCTGACTATTATAAACTAAAGCACCAAACTTATACAAAATCCATCAAACACAAATTTCCATGCCATAGCTTAAATAGATGTCAAATTTTAATCAATGAGTTGTTGTGGCGCCCTGACTCCCGGGTGCTACCACTCATTAGTTATTCACAATAAATGAATGATTTTAATTCAAAATAAACAAGCTGCGGAATATTTTATCATTCATGATTACAGAACAAACATCCTAGTCACATCAAATAGACTGAATGTTTACAATCCAAAAGTTGATATTTCAAGAGTTTATTCGTACATACAACAAAACATAACCATTAAAAGAAAATAATGGAGATGAATTTTCTTCGCAACGGTTTTCCTAATGAGTTGTGAGAGCTCATCTCCACCATTATCCTACATCTTTGCTTTTCCCTTATTACCTTTCCCGAAGGCATTACCAGACACATAACGAAAACAGGTTCAGTATATACTCGTGAGTTCTAAGTTTGAAGTATATTTCAGAAATTCGATATATGTGAAAGTAGGTATAATTACCACAGATAGTTCCACGATTCTTATTTAAGAACCCCAACATAAAAGACAAATTCTTGAACCATCATTTAATCCCATATATATTAAGATTGTAAAATTAACTATGCAACATATAAATAAGTCACTGTCTTAGGGTCACGATCACCTCCTGGAAGGCCAGTCGTCACCGGCCATGTTCAGCTAACTGATCAAATATCTCCCTTTAAATGACAAAAATGTCAGTGATATTTCTCCCCAAGCAAATAGGTAAAATCTCAACACTATGAGACCGACAGTATACGACTCTATTAGTCCGATGCATAAGTCACAATCACAATCTAAAAGTATATTTTACATATTCACAATATCATGTATATTTAATGTTATGTGCCAGCTCAAATCATATTTAAATTAGAGCATCAGAGAACTCACCTAATTGTTCCGTTGACTTAACTTCTCTTAAGTCGTCAACCAATTTATCAATATCTAAAATATCATTCATATGGTTTTGTTTAGTATATTGTAATTGTTTTAAGAATGTCTTAATCATTCGCAGAAGAACTGAAGTTATAAATTGTTCATTCGCAAAGTCATATTTACTCATTCGCAAACATGTAAATATTTCTGGATAGTCATTCGAAATCATACTAACTATGATTTACTTATTCGCAAATACTCCAAGTATTACTTGTTCGCAAATGTTCGCAGCGTTCATTCGCAAATATCCCAAAAATACTTGTTCGCAATCATTCAAGACTTCATTCACAATTATCCCAAGTACTATTTACTCGTTCACAATTGCTCAAGAGTACTTATTCGCAAAAGTTCCAACTGCTTGTTTTTTGTCTGAACATTCATGATCGTCCACAGATGTTTCAAGTGTGATTCACTTGTTCGTAAATGTTTACGATTATTCATTCGCAATTATTCCAAGTATATTTTTCTTTTACACGGATCTTGAACTTTCTTTTGCGAATATTCTCTTGTATTGATACCAAGTATACCTTGTGTGTTCACAAGTACTTGTTTGTACTTATTTATATTTTCGTTGTCTTCTTAATAAAATTTTTACTTAATTAATTTTCTTCCTTCTTCTTTAAATCTTATTAATTTTGCTTAATCATTATTTTATAATTCTAAATTCATGTTACACAATACACATTTATTTACAGAAATTATACATTTGAAGAATAATTAAAACATGTTACAAGATAAACCTCCCAATTGTACATAATTAATTCTTTTTGGTTTTCTCTTCCTAAATTTTCCCTCTTTGATGAAGAGTACTACAGTTCACAGGTTTGGTCCACCAATGAAGCAACTGAATCTTGCCCTAACTCTCATAGCTGTTACAAAATTATTTGATCCAATTTGGCATATATGTGAACAACATCTTGGTATCATTTCTTTCCAACCTTGGTCACCATCTCCTCTTGAGATTTAGGTCTTTACCCCAATTTTTCAAGTATCTTAACCCCCATTATCCTCTTCTATTGTGAGGGTTAGAACTTAAAAAGAGATGTGACATGCAATAAGAATTTCTCAACCTTGATTGCATAATCTGGATGCAAACATAAGGTAAAGGAATGACCCCTCAGTTTCTTGCGGTGTCATAGTTGCTAAGGCGCCGGAAATTTTGACGTGCAATAGCAATCCCTCATCCCATCACCATAGAAAGGGTCCTGTCACTGTGCGGGTTACAGTTCAGGCCTCTACCTTCCCAGAAGTGGAATCTTGGGAGTTCAAGCAGAGACATAGACATGCAATAACAATTCCTTTTGATCGGAGTAGTTGGAAGCTCCGTCGCAGCTTTCGCCTATAAAGAAACAAGGTTTCTCTGTTCTTAATCTACCAAAAAGAGAGAGTGTTATTGAACTGTGTGTATTTCTTAAATTTGGTTGGTTGTGAATAAAGGAGAAGGGTGGTGGCTCCCCTTTTTATACTAATTTTGGAAACCAAATGGATCGGTAAAGATTCGCGTGTTAGGTCTTATTTCTCGAAATAGTATTTATTTTTATTTACACTTCTACCCCAAAATCTTATCCTTTTACTATTTAGTTTGATTTGGTTTTTAATTGTCTGCATTCCACCTACTCTCTTTTACCCCTTTTTCTTTTTACAGTATATCATATGGTTTGGAATCTTTACTATATTTAGTAGTACTATTCTGATGACCAATCGACATCACCTTGACTTTTATTTTTTTATTTTTTTTCCTATCGTCCTTTCTTTCGGCTGAATACGACAACCCCATATTTTAAATTCAAAATATTCATTATTTAATGTTTGTAATTTGTTATTTATCATAACAAGAATTTACGGATGTTACAAATCTACCCCACTAAAAGAGAGTTTCTTCCCCGAAACTATTTACGTACCGAATAAGTATGGACATAGTGTTCGCATTTCTTCTTCAGTCTCCCATGTAGCTTCCGATCTCTTTCCATTTCCCCATACCACTTTGACTAGTTTAACACTTTTGTTTCTCAACTCCTTCTCTTGATGATCTATCATTTGGGTCGGTTGTTCAACATAATTCAGGTTAGCATCCACCTCAATATCTTGCAAAGGAACTCGTAGATTCTCATACCATAAACATTTTCTCAGATAAGACACGTGAAACATGGGGTGAATTTCTTTCATTTCTTCAGGTAGGTCGAGTCGATAGGCCATTTTTCCCACTTTTGCAAGTATAGTAAAAGGCCCAATATATCTTGCACTCAATTTACCTCTCTTTCGGAATCTAATAAGGCCTTTCCAAGGTGACACTTTCAATAACACCTTATCACCAGCTTGGAATTCAACAGACCTTCTTCTTTTGTCAAAATAAGCTTTCTGCCTATCCTGGGCCGCTTTCATCCTTGATTTAATTTGTTCCAACTTTTGATTTGTAAAAGTCACTATATTTAAATCACCCAATTCTCTTTGATCTACATTACCCCAACAAACAAGAGTCCTACACTATGACAATATAACATTTCATAAGGAGGCATACCTATAGTTGAGTGATAACTATTATTGTACGAAAATTCTACTAATGGTAAATGTTTGTCCCAGCTCCCACCAAAATCCATAGCACATACTCTTAGCATGTCTTCCACCGTTTTTATAGTTCGTTCACTTTGCCCCTCGGTTAGAGGGTGATATGTAGTACTTAGAAGAAGTTTAGTTCCCATTTGCTCATGGAATTTATTCCAAAACCGTGAAGTGAATTTGGAATCTCTGTCTAACACAATTGACACTAGCACCCCTTGTCGAGTGACAACCTCTTTAACAAATATCTCCGCTAACCTCTCAGAGTTATAAGATTCTTTTCTAGGTATGAAATGAGCACTTTTTGTTAATCAGTCCACTACTACCCATATCGTATGAAATCCTTGGATTATCCTTGGTAGTTTTGCAATGAAATCAATTGTTTTTTACTCCCATTTCCATTCAGGTATAGGTAGCGGCTACATGTAACCATAGGGTCTCTGATGTTCAGCTTTCACTAAAGCACATGTAGAGCACTTGTTCACATACTGCATAACATTAAATTTATTCCAGGCCACCAATAGTCTCTTTTCAGATCTTGATACATCTTTGTGGCCCTTGGGTGGATTGAATATCTAGTCTTGTGTGCTTCTTCCATTATCTTTTCCCTTACATCACCAATCCTAGGAATCCAAATACTTCCAAAACGTGTTCCAAAATTGATGAAGTCACTGTCAAGGCATATGATTTTACGTGAATTGCCTCACTTCCCTCCTTCCTACTGAATGCATCCGCGACCACATCAGCTTTTCCATGATGTTATCGTATCTCATAATCATAATATTTTATAAGTTCCAGCCATCTTCTCTGCCTCATATTTAATTCTTTTTCCTCGATGAAATATTTTTTAAACTCTTGTGATCAGTATAAATCACACATTTGGATCCATACAGATAATGGCGCCATATTTTGAGTGCAAACACGACAGCTGCTAGCTCTAAATCATGTGTTGGATAATTGGTTTCATGAATTTTCAACTGTCGTGATGCGTATGAAATTACTTTACCTCTTTACATTAAGAAACATCTCAATCCTAAGTATGATGCATCTGAGTGGATCACCATATCTTCGGTTCCTTCTGGAAATCCTAAGATAGGAGCCTCAGTCAATGTTCTCTTGAGCTCGTCAAAAGCTAACTGCTGAGCATCTCCCCATTCAAATTTCACTTCCTTCTTTGTTAATTTTGTCAATGCTGATGCTATCTTTGAGAAGCCTTGGATAAATCTACGGTAATAACCAGTTAACCCTAAGAAACTTATTATATCAGTGGGTGTTCTTGGAATCTTCCGGTTAACCACCGCTTCCATCTTTACCGGATCTACTTTAATACCTTCCGCATTTACTACATGCCCCCAAGAATTGTACTTCCGGTAACCAAAACTCACATTTAGAAGACTTAGCATACATTTGTTCTCTTTTCAGAGTTTCCAGAAATTCCTTCAAGTGGCATGCATGATCCCCTTCATTCTTGGAGTAGATAAGTATATCATCAAAAAGTACAATTACTTATCTATCTAACATTTGTTTGCGTACTCGGTTCATCAGCTCCATAAAAGCAGCATGGGCATTAGTCAACCTAAATGGCATTACCAGAAACTCAAAATGACTGTATCTGGTACGGAAAGCTGTCTTATGAATATCTTCCTCCCTTATTTTAAATTGATGATATCCAGATCACAAACCTATTTTCTAAAACCAACTTCGTCCTTGCAATTGGTCCAATAAATCATCAATTCTAGGTAAAGGATATTTATTCTCTATAGTCAGCTTATTAATTCTCTGTAATCAATGCACATGCGCATGCTGCCATCCTTGTTCTTTACAAAAAGCACTGGAGCACCCGAAGGAGAAATACTAGGTCTGATGAAACCTATGTCAGTTAAATCTTGTAATTGCTCATTCAAATCCTTTAATTCCTTATGAGCTAACCTATAAGGAGCCTTAGCAATGGGTTGCGCTACCATAATTAAATCAATTCTAAACTATAGTCCTCGGTCAGGGGGTAATCCTTTGAAATCTTTTGTAAACACTTCAGGGTATTGACACACAACTGGAACCACACTAATCTCTCACTCCTTAATATCAACATTAATCACATAAGCCAAATAAGCATTGCATCCCGATATCATATATATTTGAGCTTTGATTACGTTAAGTATTTTCAACCGATTTCTATCTCGTTCCCCTCTAATAATAATTATTTTATCATCTGAAGTTTAAATTTGCATCATCTTTTCTTTTCAAACTATTTGAGCATTATTTTAAGACAGCCAATCCATTGCTATAACTACATCAAATCCCGCCAATGTCATAGGATATAATTTGGCTCTTAATAATCATCAATTTTTTTCACAATTTTTGAAGTTTTACCTATAGCAATTTCTACTTCAAATGGCTGAGCCAAATTTAATTCTGTTTTATCAAAAATCTTACTAAAAGTATGAGAAACAAAACTCTTACTAGCACCAGAGTCGAATAATATATTAGCAGGTACTTGATTTATCAAAAATGTACCCGTTACGACTTCCTCATTCTTCCTAGCTTCCTCAGCTGTCATTGTAAACGCCCTTGCTTTAGCTCCCTCCGCCTTCTTGGCTTCGTTCTTTCTTGGTTTTGGGCAATCCACAATTCTGTGCTGAGTATCTCCACATTTAAATCATCCCACTGACTTATTCTCTGTACAATTAGGGGCTATATGACCCGTCCTTACACATCTAAAGCAAGTTAGAAGAGTTAGGTTGTTCTCACGACATCTGCCCTTGGGGAACTTGTGACACTTTCTGCATCGGTTATTGTGATTCCCTTTGAATTTCTTCTTTGCATTACCCTTAGTAGTTTTGAAGTCTTCTCCAACATCAGAAATTTTCCGCTTCTCTACTGGAGCTCTTCTGCTATCACCATACTCCTCAATAAACAATGTGAGACTCACATCAATAGCCGCTTTGAAAGTTCGTGGAACCATAGCCATAAGGCATTTCCTAACCTCCTCTGGTAAACCCTTATCGTACCTTCTCACCTGAACACTTTCTGCTGTCACTAATTGTGGAAGCAATCGTGCCATCTCATTACTTAGAAGTACATTCCCTGTGAGTCAATCCATCAACTTTTATATTTAGAAAAGTAGTTTCCATCCGATCCAACTCTCTTTAAGGACATAAATTCTCCAATACCCTTCTTTTCAGCTCATACCATCCCATATTATCGATCCCATGTTCCCACTGATTTTGTTATAGTGTCCCACAAGAAAAGGGCCTCTGACACAAAAGAGTGCGCTGCAAATTTCACAGCTTGATTAGCTCCACATTCACTAATATTGATCACTGCCTCCATTTCATTAACCCACTGGAAAGTGCCAATAGCATCCTTCTTCCCATCAAAAACCGGTGGATTACATCCTTTGAATGCCTTATAACCGCATCTATTACATCTTCGGTTTCTTGTCTTATCCTCTTCCTCCTCGTCTTCTTCTTCACTCTCATCTTCGGTATCTTCATCATCACCTTCTTCTTCCTCATGGTTTCCTTCTTCATTATCCTTGTTTCCACCTTTACCGTGGAGGGTTTCCTCACTATCGTCACCTTCATCTTCCACCTCTACCACCTTCTTTTTTCCTTTTCTACTCTACCTTCCCCATTTGCTTTGGGATCATGTTCCTTTCTTAGCTACCACTTCACATGCGCTGTAGTAGTGCTCAATATTTTTGGCATAATCAGTTTTAAATGAGGCGTTAAACTCGGACGAAATCATTCCCTTCAGTTCTGCTGCTGTCATTTCTCCTATTGCTATATTTTTTCCAGTGGATTTATCTCCCGCCTTTGGCTTTCCTCATCCTCTACCACATCCAGCCATTTCATAGTATGACTAGTACACAAAAATTTTTACCTCTTGTTTTAATCATGGTGCATATATTAAAGTGTCTGATAAATAATTACAGGGCCCATTCTACTTATTTACAATTCAAGTTATGTCACACCCCCGCTAGAGCGGAAACACGAGGGTGTCACGAAATCGGATCTCTGAACGCATTGTGTTTAAAAAAACTACTAGCATGCATTCATGGTCCATAAACGATACATAATGTCAGTTACAATATTCCAAAATAAATACAACATATAAAGATTCTTCATATTGTCTAACTATCAAAACAATATTGTCCAAATCTTCGGTTGTATCACAAAAGAGCATGCATATTCCAAGCTTAGTTATTTCCTGAAATACATGCATAAAAAGGGTCAACTAAAATAGTTGGTGAGTCCGTAGGTTTACGACTCGATAAAATGTTGAAGAAAAATATTTATAAAATTTATCCATATGATGTTTAAATTAAAATTAGCACAAATGAATGATTACTTAACCATGAGCCCACAACCAAACCTATGACTTTTCGCCCCATAATGCCAACAATCAATCAAATATATAGTAAATGGAAATATACATTCATTTAAGCCCAGGCACTTGGGAACGATTTGGTGCGACCAAAATCTCGAAATGAATGGGGTCGTCAGCCCGATAGCACTATCCATATTAATCCACGGCTCGTCAATTGAGCTAAATAGTTGTGGAATTACCGATATAATACATACATTCATACATATATATACCAATGGGGACTTTGAAATAAGTACTCATGAAATAAACATTCAAACAAGTATCATTTTAATAAACACGTATGGATAAGTAAGATAGCAAGTATTTCACCCCGAAGAGTATAAATATTTAAATAAAAGGGGGCTACGAAACTCACTTGAGCAGTGATCAGGCGGTTCCAAGTAACCGTGAGTTTAGGGTTCAGTTTCCTTCTCGGGCCCTACAAAAGTATGGCACTTCATGAGATCCATGGAATAACCCCTATTGTTATCGAAATATATTTTTGTCTTAGTGTTTGTTGATTTTAAATCTTAGTTTAATTTAAAGTTAAATTGAGGGGGACTTACTAGTTTGCCCAAATTTAAATAGGAGACTTATGATATTGCCAAAATTATACTAAGAAACCTTCGTTTTATTTTACTTATTCATTTATTTATTGATTTATTATTATCGTTATTCTAATTATTGTTATTATTATTATTTGTCAATATTCTTGGTGTTATAAGACGATCCCCCTAAGCTTAATTTACCAAATGCTCGTGTATTAATCTAAGGATGTTTTAAAACATACTTTGGCTTAGTTTAGGTCTTATGTCAAAGTTTAAACAGAAATCCACCTTATGCATGTTTTATTAAATTATACTTGCTTGTTTAAACCATAGTCCTTATGTGTGCAAGCTATATTCACATATGTTTGAGTTCATCCTTTAAATACAACATTTTATGGTTTTTATTAGTATCTTATTTTATTATATACATATATATATATATATATATATTTAAACCTTCATGGGTTATACTTTCCTTATTCTGACGCGATCATTAGCTTGCACGTAGTGACCGAGATGGGTTACCACCTTGCATGGAGATGCATGCGGCTGGTCACTCCTTTTTACGGTTAATTTTTGCGGTTTACTCTTGAGCATATCTCATATATTCACCGTTCCTGATCACTTCTTTAAATCATTGAGTAAGAAATGGGTTTAGAGTCAGGTCTCTTGTGATAAGTTTTCTTGTAGGGATTTTCGATTTAACCTTCTTAGCTCATTATTTTTTGTGATGAGTTTAATATGTTTAAGTAAGAATATATATATGTTGAGATGTGCATACTAAGTACAGAAACTTACGAGAACTGGTAAGGAATGGTTGGATTTTTTCTTCACCAGCCACGTACAACCAGGTCTAGTCACCTTCGATATGGAGCTTCTTGGTTGCTGCCTTATTTTCCTTCACGAGATGCTGTCAGGACTGGTGTTGGCTGCAATGGGAAGCTGTTAAGCGGCTTCTTCACTTTTGGGTGGTGCTCGGCTAAAGGGTTGCTGGGTGACAGTCAAACGGTGGCCAGGAGATGGCGATCTTCGGTGCAGCCAAAAGGAGTAAAGAAAGTGGCAGTTTACGGTTGTTGCAGAAAGTTAGAGAGCTGATTGGGAGTTCCTTGCTTTAACCAGCATCTCACGAGGAAGAAGAAATGAGGTGAGGAAGACCTGATCGTAGGGAGATGCTATTGGGAGTTTCCTGAGTCAGCTACCAGTCGAGAGGTTTAAAGAAGATGAGTTTAGATGTTATGGTGCAAGTTTTTCTTCTAACTCCCGGTCCATTTTATAGATGAAAAGAAGAGTGGGGAAGGGAGTAGGTGGCATGGGAACTCTTCATTTGTCAGGAAAGTATGGAGGGAAAGACATGTTTTTATCTTTCTTTTTTTTTTTAATGAAATTAATGATTGAAAAGGTTTGATGTGTGTACTAAGAGCCGTAAAAGAGATGATATGTATATCTTTAAGATCCTCTAAGTATGGTGATATATGAGATTTGATTTGACATAACATCCTTTTATTATTATTATTATTATTATTTGGTGATCGTGTGGTTCAAAAATAGAATGGAGGTAGTTTGTTTAATTTCACTTTGTATTTATATACATATATATTATATAAACTCTAGTTTGATGGTAGTAAAATTGGTGACTAGATGCTGGAATCTTGGTCTGGTCAAGGCTTAGAGAAGAAGGGTAAGGACTCAGAATTAACAAGGCAACATAAGTCGGTTGGTTCAAATGAATTGGTTGAATATCAAGAAGGGTGGTCGACCAAGATTTAGGTTGGTTTCTTGAGTGAGTTTTATTTTTATTTTTTTTTAAACTCTATAAGATGTGTTTATAAAAGTTTATTGCTTTTGTTGTATTCATTACCCACGATTGGGTGTTCATATTTTAGTGAGGGTGCAGGTAAGGGTTTATGTGTGCGTGTATGTATTTAGATATATAGCCCATAAAATTGGTTCATGGAATTTGTTTTGTCATTAAATTATTGCCATTTTTTTTTTACAATTATAGACTATGACTACATTACTCGAATAAGATAGGTAAGTAGGGACCTGAATTTGTTCCGATTGTTATAGTCTCCCTTGGTTAGAAGAATTTCGTCCCGAAATTCAGTTATGGTCATGAGCAGGCACATTTGTAAATAGATGAGGATATTTTTGTTTTATTTGATCCTCTCGTTCCCATGTAAACTCAGGACCTCGTTTAGAGTTCCATCTGACTTTAACAATCGGTATTCGACTTCTCTTTAGCTTTTTCATTTCACGATCCATAATTTCAATGGGTTCCTCGATAAAATGTAGCTTGTCATCGAGCCGAACTTCATCAAGAGGGATTATTAATGATTCATCCGATAAGCACTTCTTAAGATTTGATACGTGAAATACGTCATGCACACCACCGAGTTCTTGGGGTAATTGAAGTTTATAAGCTACAGGACCAATCCTATCTAGGATTTCAAAAGGTCCAACATATATTGGTGCTAATTTTCCCTTCTTGCCGAATCGCACCACACCTTTCCACGGAGACACTTTCAACATTACTTTATCACCAATTGAAAACTCTAGTGGCTTCCTTCGATGATCGGCGTAGCTCTTTTGTCGGTCTCTGGCGGCTTTGATCCTTTCCTTTATTTGTGCGATTTTGTCGGTTGTTTCTTGAATTATCTCTGGCCCAATTACTACTTTCCCCAATTTCGGCCCAGCAAACTGGTGACCGACATTTTCTGCCATACAAGGCTTCAAATGGAGCACATTGGATGCTTGTGTGATAACTATTATTGTAAGAGAATTCAATTAATGGAAGGTGAGCATCCCAATTTCCACCAAAGTCTACCACACAACATCTAAGCATATCCTCTAAGGTCTGAATTGTTCTTTCTGTTTGACCATCGGTCTGAGGATGATAAGCAGTGCTCAGATCTAAACGTGTTCCCATTGATTTTTGCAAGGATTGCCAAAACCGAGAGGTGAATCGACTGTCTCTATCAGATATAATTGAGATAGGTACTCCATGTCGAGTTACAACTTCATTAATGTAGAGTCGAGCCAATTTCTCCATCTTGTAATCCTCTCTAATTGGTAGGAAATGAGCTGATTTTGTTAAGCGATCAACTATAACCCATATGGAGTCATGACCACTCGAGGTACGTGGAAGCTTGGTTATAAAATCCATAGAAATTTGTTCCCATTTCCACTGAGGGATTTCTGGTTGTTGTAACAAACCTGAGGGCTTCTGGTGTTCAGCCTTGACTTTTGAGCACGTTAAGCACTTTCCGACATATACAGCTATATCCTTTTCATCCCAGGCCACCAATAGTATTCTTTGAGATCTTTGTACATTTTGTCGGCACCAGGATGAATCGAGTACTTAGACTTGTGAGCTTCATCAAAGATTAATTCCCGCAAGTGGTTCAGATCAGGGACCCATATTCTTTCTTGAAAATACAACACTTCATCATCTTTTGATTCTAACTTTTTCTCTGCTCCACATAACAGTTCATCTTTTAACTCTTTGTTCCTTAAGACCTCTTGTTGTGCATTCAGAATTTGGGTCTTAAGAGTCGTTTGAATTGTCATTCCCAAAGCTCGTACGCGTATGGGTTTGACTCTCTCTTTCCTACTCAATGCATCCGCAACTACGTTGGCCTTGCCTGGGTGGTAACGGATTTCACAATCGTAATCGTTTAATAATTCTACCCATCGCCGTTGTCGCATATTGAGCATTTTCTGGTCAAGAATGTGTTGGAGACTTTTGTGATCGGTATAGATGAGACACTTTGTACCATATAGGTAATGTCTCCAGATTTTTAGTGCAAAAATGACTGCTCCTAACTCAAGATCATGAGTGGTATAATTCTTTTCATGAACTTTGAGTTGTCGAGAGGCGTACGCAATAACCTTGTCTTTTTGCATTAGCACACAACCAAGACCTTGGTGTGATGCGTCACAGAATACAACAAAGTTATCAGTACCCTCCGGAAGAGATAGGATAGGTGCATTGCACAACTTATGTTTCAACAGTTGGAAGGCATCCTCCTGTTCTTTTCCCCAATCATATTTTCTATCCTTTTGTGTCAAAGCAGTTAAGGGTTGGGCTATCTTAGAAAAATTTTCGATAAATCTTCGGTAATACCCGGCCAACCCTAAGAATTGTCGGATCTCCGTCGGAGTCTTTGGTGCTTCCCATTGTTTTACTGCTTCTATCTTGCTTGGGTCCACGTGAATTCCTTTTTGATTAATTACATGACCGAGAAAGTGAACTTCTCTTAGCCAGAACTCGCATTTGGAAAGTTTAGCGTACAACTTTTCCTTAGCGAGTAGCTCCAAAACCAACCTTAAGTGTTGTTCGTGGTCTTGTTGATTTTGAGAATAGATTAATATATCATCAATGAATACAATCACAAATTTATCGAGGTATGGCTTGCAGACTCGATTCATTAAGTCCATGAACACGGCAGGGGCATTAGTCAGCCCAAAAGGCATTACTAGGAATTCGTAGTGCCCGTACCGAGTTCGGAAAGCCGTTTTAGGAATGTCTTCCTCTTGAATACGTAGTTGATGGTAACCCGACCGAAGGTCAATCTTTGAAAAATAAGTTGACCCTTGTAATTGGTCGAATAAATCATCAATACGGGGAAGAGGATAACGGTTCTTGATCGTCACTTTGTTCAGTTCTCTGTAATCAATACACATTCGAAATGTACCGTCCTTCTTTTTCACGAACAGCACCGGTGCTCCCCAAGGAGAGAAACTTGGTCTAATGAATCCTCGATCCAATAGTTCTTGTAATTGATTGGATAACTCCTGCATCTCCGATGGTGCTAAGCGATAAGGAGCTCTAGCAATTGGTGCGGCTCCAGGGACCAAGTCGATGCGAAACTCGACTTGTCGAACAGGTGGTA
Organism: Mikania micrantha; assembly: GCA_009363875.1. Classification (NCBI taxonomy): domain Eukaryota; kingdom Viridiplantae; phylum Streptophyta; class Magnoliopsida; order Asterales; family Asteraceae; genus Mikania; species Mikania micrantha. The sequence continues at coordinate 34,488,249 of CM018694.1, read as the reverse complement.
GACCAGGAAGGTCTTCCGGAAAGACTTCAGGGAAGTTTCTAACAACTGGTATATCATCAATCTTCCTCTCTTTAATCTCCTTTACCTTCACATGAGCTAAGAATGCTTGGTACTCCTTCCTTAGATATTTTTGGGCTTTCATGGATGATATGATGTGAAAACTTCTTTCGGGAGTTTCACCTTTGATTTCAAGTGTTTCGTCATTCGTGAGTGGAATGCGAATAATTTTATCGAAACACTTAATCTCGGCTTGATTTTTAGATAACCAATCCATCCCTACAACTACATCAAAGCTTCCAAGTTGAATTGGAATAAGGTCAATGTCGAATGAGTGATTCTCTAAACTTATTTTGCATCCTTTAAGGATTGTTTGAGCTTTTAACAATTTTCCGTTGGCCAGTTCAATTGTGTAAGGTTCATTTAGAGGAATAGGTTTTTGTGTGATCAAGCATTCAAATTCAGGGGATATAAAGCACTTATCAGCTCCCGTATCGAATAAAACAGATGCATAGTTATTATTGATGAGATATGTACCTGTCACTACATTGGGATCCTGACGAGCTTCCTTTGCTCCAAGTACGAAAGCTCTTCCCCTGCCCTGATTGCCTCCATTTGTTGGTCCACGTTGTAATTTTGGACACACATTTCTCAAGTGTTCCAAACTTCCACACTCATAACAGACTCTTTGATTGTTTCGGCAGTTTCGAGCAAAGTGCCCTGTCTTCTTACATTGTGAGCAGATGGGACATTCTCCTTGGTGATACGAGTTACACTTGTTGCATTTTGATGGTGGAGGTGGTTTCTTTTCATGTGTGACTGCCCCATAGTTGCGGGCAGTTGTGGTCTTCTTGCTTGGTGCGTTCGCCGGGCGTGAGCTCTCAAACTTTCGCTTTTCCCCTGCACCTTTCTTTGTCAGTGTTCCAGTTCTGATCATCTCATCAGTCAATTGTCCTGCCAGGAGGATGGCACTTTTCAATGTGGTTGGTCGAGAGGAAGTGACCAAGCCCCGAATTTGAGGTGCCAAACCCCAGACATACCTTTCCACCTTCTTGGCTTCCGTGTTAACCATATGTGGAAGTAAGCATGACAGCTCATGAAAGCGATTAGTGTATGCTTGAATTTCAGCACCAATCATAGAGAGATTCCAAAACTCAGCTTCTAACTTTTGCAGTTCGTTAATAGGGCAGTATTCTTCAGTGATCAATGCCTTGAATTCATTCCATTCTAGTGCCTCAGCCTCGTCAATTCCACGAGCTTGAATCTGGGTGTTCCACCACGTTAAGGCTTTACCTTGGAGTGAACACACCGCATACTTCACCTTTTGGCTAGGAAGACAATCACTGATGCGAATAACCGCCTCCATCTTCTCAAGCCATTTCAACACTCCAACGGCCCCATCATTTCCATAAAACTCCTTAGGTTTACATGCTACAAAGGTTTTGTAGGTGCACCCCTTGTTGGCAGTTCCCTCTCCGAGGTCTACATTGTTGCTTGCAGAGCCGTTGTGACCACCGTTATTATTGGTCTTGTTCCCTGATGTTGAATTGATTTGAGCAACGATCTTAGGTATGGCAGCTTCGATATGCTTATCCACAATTTCAGCAATGTCATTGGAGTTGAGAGTTGTGTTTTCGGGATTTGCATTTTCAGTTTCGGTAGTTTGCTTCGGCTTCCTCCCTCTCCTTTTTGGCGGCATCTTCTATACACACATATAGTATTCTTATTTCACAACTAAAGGCAATTAATCATTACATATCATGTAAATGCACATAAGTCCTAGGATAAGCTAAAGGTCATAGTCTAGGTTTCCTTAAGAAAAAAAACCTAATTCCCTATAACCAATGGCTCTGATACCAATCTGTCACACCCCCGCTAGAGCGGAAACACGAGGGTGTCACGAAATCGGATCTCTGAACGCATTGTGTTTAAAGAAACTACTAGCATGCATTCATGGTCCATAAACGATACATAATGTCAGTTACAATATTCCAAAATAAATACAACATATAAAGATTCTTCATATTGTCTAACTATCAAAACAATATTGTCCAAATCTTCGGTTGTATCACAAAAGAGCATGCATATTCCAAGCTTAGTTATTTCCTGAAATACATGCATAAAAAGGGTCAACTAAAATAGTCGGTGAGTCCGTAGGTTTACGACTCGATAAAATGTTGAAGAAAAATATTTATAAAATTTATCCATATGATGTTTAAATTAAAATTAGCACAAGTGAATGATTACTTAACCATGAGCCCACAACCAAACCTATGACTTTTCGCCCCATAATGCCAACAATCAATCAAATATATAGTAAATGGAAATATACATTCATTTAAGCCCAGGCACTTGGGAACGATTTGGTGCGACCAAAATCTCGAAATGAATGGGGTCGTCAGCCCGATAGCACTATCCATATTAATCCACGGCTCGTCAATTGAGCTAAATAGTTGTGGAATTACCGATATAATACATACATTCATACATATATATACCAATGGGGACTTTGAAATAAGTACTCATGAAATAAACATTCAAACAAGTATCATTTTAATAAACACGTATGGATAAGTAAGATAGCAAGTATTTCACCCCGAAGAGTATAAATATTTAAATAAAAGGGGGCTACGAAACTCACTTGAGCAGTGATCAGGCGGTTCCAAGTAACCGTGAGTTTAGGGTTCAGTGTCCTTCTCGGGCCCTACAAAAGTATGGCACTTCATGAGATCCATGGAATAACCCCTATTGTTATCGAAATATATTTTTGTCTTAGTGTTTGTTGATTTTAAATCTTAGTTTAATTTAAAGTTAAATTGAGGGGGACTTACTAGTTTGCCCAAATTTAAATAGGGGACTTATGATATTGCCCAAAATTATAATAAGAAACCTTCATTTTATTTTACTTATTCATTTATTTATTGATTTATTATTATCGTTATTCTAATTATTGTTATTATTATTATTTGTCAATATTCTTGGTGTTATAAGACGATCCCCCTAAGCTTAATTTACCAAATGCTCGTGTATTAATCTAAGGATGTTTTAAAACATACTTTGGCTTAGTTTAGGTCTTATGTCAAAGTTTAAACAGAAATCCACCTTATGCATGTTTTATTAAATTATACTTGCTTGTTTAAACCATAGTCCTTATGTGTGCAAGCTATATTCACATATGTTTGAGTTCATCCTTTAAATACAACATTTTATGGTTTTTATTAGTATCTTATTATATATATATATATATATATATATATATATATTTAAACCTTCATGGGTTATACTTTCCTTATTCTGACGCGATCATTAGCTTGCACGTAGTGACCGAGATGGGTTACCACCTTGCATGGAGATGCATGCGGCCGGTCACTCCTTTTTACGGTTAATTTTTGCGGTTTACTCTTGAGCATATCTCATATATTCACCGTTCCTGATCACTTCTTTAAATCATTGAGTAAGAAATGGGTTTAGAGTCAGGTCTCTTGTGATAAGTTTTCTTGTAGGGATTTTCGATTTAACCTTCTTAGCTCATTATTTTTTGTGATGAGTTTAATATGTTTAAGTAAGAATATATATATGTTGAGATGTGCATACTAAGTACAGAAACTTACGAGAACTGGTAAGGAATGGTTGGAATTTTTCTTCACCAGCCACGTACAACCAGGTCTAGTCACCTTCGATATGGAGCTTCTTGGTTGCTGCCTTATTTTCCTTCACGAGATGCTGTCAGGAGTGGTGTTGGCTGCAATGGGAAGCTGTTAAGCGGCTTCTTCACTGTTGGGTGGTGCTCGGCTAAAGGGTTGCTGGGTGACAGTCAAACGGTGGCCAGGAGATGGCGATCTTCGGTGCAGCCAAAAGGAGTAAAGAAAGTGGCAGTTTACGGTTGTTGCAGAAAGTTAGAGAGCTGATTGGGAGTTCCTTGCTTTAACCAGCATCTCACGAGGAAGAAGAAATGAGGTGAGGAAGACCTGATCGTAGGGAGATGCTATTGGGAGTTTCCTGAGTCAGCTACCAGTCGAGAGGTTTAAAGAAGATGAGTTTAGATGTTATGGTGCAAGTTTTTCTTCTAACTCCTGGTCCATTTTATAGATGAAAAGAAGAGTGGGGAAGGGAGTAGGTGGCATGGGAACTCTTCATTTGTCAGGAAAGTATGGAGGGAAAGACATGTTTTTATCTTTCTTTTTTTTTTTAATGAAATTAATGATTGAAAAGGTTTGATGTGTGTACTAAGAGCCGTAAAAGAGATGATATGTATATCTTTAAGATCCTCTAAGTATGGTGATATATGAGATTTGATTTGACATTACATCCTTTTATTATTATTATTATTATTATTATTTGGTGATCGTGTGGTTCAAAAATAGAATGGAGGTAGTTTGTTTAATTTCACTTTGTATTTATATACATATATATTATATAAACTCTAGTTTGATGGTAGTAAAATTGGTGACTAGATGCTGGAATCTTGGTCTGGTCAAGGCTTAGAGAAGAAGGGTAAGGACTCAGAATTAACAAGGCAACATAAGTCGGTTGGTTCAAATGAATTGGTTGAATATCAAGAAGGGTGGTCGACCAAGATTTAGGTTGGTTTCTTGAGTGAGTTTTATTTTTATTTTTTTTTAAACTCTATAAGATGTGTTTATAAAAGTTTATTGCTTTTGTTGTATTCATTACCCACGATTGGGTGTTCATATTTTAGTGAGGGTGCAGGTAAGGGTTTATGTGTGCGTGTATGTATTTAGATATATAGCCCATAAAATTGGTTCATGGAATTTGTTTTGTCATTAAATTATTGCCATTTTTTTACAATTATAGACTATGACTACATTACTCGAATAAGATAGGTAAGTAGGGACCTGAATTTGTTCCGATTGTTATAAGTTAATATTTCACCAATTTCACACTTGGTAACTCTTGCAATACTAGCATAGATTGTCTATAAGAACCAATAAACCCATGAGAGATGATTTGTAAGAGCTCTTCGTTTTCTTCGATATTGAACATCAATTGCAACGATTCAATAGACGTCTTTCTTCCCTATAAAGGATTATCGGGTGAAAACTTTAAAGCTTTACAATAATTAAAAAGCTATGTAGTTTTGTAGTAGCTAATTGCAATTCTTCATCTCTTTTTAAAAATATTCAAAATTTAAAACTATTCTTCCATAATTCAATCCTTTCAAGCAAGAATGTAGGTATTTTGTTGTATTGGATTATCTCCTTGAAAATTTTTAGATTGTAGTTATGTTATTCTCAGTGATCCTGGTTTAAGTTTAAGCATACTTTTGTATCTAACTTCTCTTAAACCAAGGCTTTGATACCAACTTGTGACGCCCCGACTACCTGTGCTACCACTCATTAGGTATCCACAATACATGAATGATTTTAATTCAAAATAAACAAGCAGCAGAATATTTTATCATTCATGATTATAGAAAATACATGTCACATCAAATAGACTGAATATTTATAATCCAAAAGTTGATATTTCAAGAGTTTATCCGTACATACAACAAAACATAACCATTCAAAGAAAATAATGGAGATGAGTTTTCTTCGCAAATGTTTTCCTAACGAGTTGTCTTGCTCATCTCCACCATTATCCTAATATTTTCTTTTCCCTTGTTCCCTTTCCCAGAGGCATTACCTAACACATAATGAAAACATGTTCAGTATATACTAATGAGTTCTAAGTTTGAAGTATATTTATGAAATTCGATACATGTGAAAGTAGGTATAATTACTATAGATAGTTCTACGATTCTTATTTAAGAACTTCAACATAAAAGACAAATTCTTGAACCATCATTTAATCCCATATATATATATATACACACACATACTCAGATTGTAAAATTAACTAAGCAACATAAAAATAAGTCGCTGTCTTAGGGTCACGTTCACCCTTTGTCAGGCAAGTCGTCACCAGCCACCTTTAGCTAACTGATCAATTAACTCCCTTTAAATGACTCAAATGTCAGGGCTATTCCTCCATGAGAAAATATATAAAATCTCAACACTATGAGATCGACAGTATACGACTCTATTAGTCCGATGCATAAGTCACAATCACAATCTAAAACTTTATTTTACATATTCACAATATCATGTATATTTAATGTTATATGCCAGCTCAAATCATATTTAAAATAGAGCATCAGAAAATTCACATGGTTGTTCTCTTGACTTAACTTCCCTTAAGTCGTCAGCCAATTTATCAATAACCTATAATATCATTCATATGGTTTTGTTTAGTATATTGTAATTGTTTCAAAAATGTGTTAATCATTCGCAGAAGAACTGAAGTTATAAATTGTTCATTCGCAAAGATGTAAATATTTGTGAATAGTCATTCGTAATCATACGAAGTATGATTTACTTATTCGTAAATACTCCAAGTATTACTTGTTCGCAAATTTTCGCAGCGTTCATTCGCAAATACCCCAATAATACTTGTTCTCCATCATTCAACACTTCATTCGCAATTATCCCAAGTACTATTTACTCGTTCACAATTGCTTAAGAGTACTTATTTGCGAATGTTCCAAGTACTTGTTATTTGTCTGAACGTTCATGATCGTCGACAGATGTTTCAAGTGTGATTCACTTGTTCGTAATGTTTACAATTATTCATTCGCAATTATTCCAAGTGTATATAGATCATGAACTTTCTTTTGCGAATATTCTCTTGTATTGATACCAACTATACCTTGCCTGTTCACAAGTACTTCTCTGTACTTATTTATATTTGCTTTGTCTTCTTAACAAAATTTTTACTTAATTAATTCATTAATTAATTTTCGAAGGTACTTTATATATAGGGCATACGTAGAGCCAAGGCTCGGCCGGCAGCCCACCACCCCGTCGATAATCCACGAGGATGTCCTTAACGGAAATCAGGCCACGTCACTTATGTGCCTCTATTTAACCCGACACGACAGAAGTATAAAGAAATGTCTGTATGCTCTGTCTCCTGATAAAGGAAAAATAGTTTTGGTTATTTATTAGAAAATCACAAAGTTTACACTCCTTTCTTGTTGGTTGACATTATTTGTTTTGTACTTGTTTGAAAATCGGTTTGGTTTGAAAACTCATGTTATTGTTTACGTGGTCTGTCCGTAATATCACCCATGTGATCGTTTACCAAACCTAATTGATATGCCCTTGTTGATTAGTTCCCATGGAACTAATCTGAGTTGTTGTTTCATGTATGTATGTGTGTAACATACCAGCCTTGGCGCTGGAGGTTGGTTAGACCTATGGTACCATCTAAGTTACCGTCGTTTGACCCGCGCCAACTAATGGTAAATGACTCTAAGGGACTTACTTGAGAATTCCTCAGCGAATTCTTGATGTGTTTGTTGTGTGGACACATGCTCTAGTGAATTACCCTAGACATATACCATGCAAAGTTTGTTGTTTGTTTGATGAGGGATTCCCATGAAAATGATTATTTTCAAATGTGCAATACACAATTTCCCGGATCGTGTCCGTTCACCTCTTGGTTGGACATAAAGCCTCGAACTGTTGTGATCAACGGACATTTCTTCGCTGATTTATGTTTGAACCCTCAAAACTCGTTTGTTGTCGTTGAATTTGGAAAATTTGAAAGAGTGATGGGCACTTAGTAAAATAATTAAAAATGTACTTATTGGAATAACATTCGAATAAGAGGTTAAGAGTTGATCTTTTTATTGAAATTATTTGAAAATAACTCTTATTCTTTGTTCTTTCGAATAAGAGGGTTCATGTTTTCAGCCCCAAATGATTTGGAAGGCAATAAGTTAAAGAAAAGGGGTCTGCGAACTCACCTGGGGCTATGGGTCATCGATGCACTCACTCGGTATGTTCTCTAGGTTGGAATCCTATGTTACAATTTAGTTAGTTAAGTGTGGATGGTTGTGTGTTCTGTGTTTTGTTGTGATTTTGGAAGATGTGTCTTTAGTTCATATTGTCTTGATTAGATTTTAAAATTTGGTCTAAGTTTCGGTTCTATTAATACGAATGGCGTATGATAGGACGTTCAACACTTAGCCATTTTTGGGCTCTCCTTGGTGCGAATGGCATGTTCGTGCGAATGGCCTTCATTCACACAAATGGAATGATGCGAATGCATACTCTCATTCTGGTGTTGCATTTGTGCAAATGTATCTCCATTCGTATGGTTTTTCCATCCGAATGAATCCATGTCATTTATGTGATTGCCATTCGTCCAGCTGCTCGTTCAGGCGACTTTACCAAGAACGCCAATTTTCAAATTGGTGGTTGTTTTAGGTGTTTTTATGGTCAAAATTGATGGTAAAACATTTTGGAGTATTTTGGTGCAAAGGATCGGTGCTAATACTTACTATGGATTTGTATTTGACCGAAATGGGATGAAAAGGGTTGAATCTTAAAATGGAGGTGTTGGGGTTGAAATACACACGATTTGGACGGTGAAATGGTCCTATTTCGCGTGGAAATGGTCGAAAATTGAGTGGCCGAGAATGGGGTTCGATTGAGAGAGTTGGGTGCAAAATGGGTTTGAAAAACCGAAGTGTTGCTTTTATAGCTGTGCTGTTGCACGAATGAGTCATTCATACCAATGGCTCCCATTCGGCCAAATGACTGTGGCTATAAAGCTTCACCGAATTAAACCTATTCGTACAAATGGGGTCCATTCGTACGAATGGTTATGTGTGTTAAAATTTTGATTGTTTATTAACTTGTTTTGGTGAAATTTATATTAAAATTGTTATTATTTTTATATCAGTGTTAAAAGACTCACACTAACATGTGTATGAATCGTCACCCATACAAAAGTTGCGTTGCATTTAACTAATGACATTGTTTTATACTGTAAAGATATCATTTAGTGTATCAAATCTAACATATATCCACATGGATCAATACTCCTAATGTTATCTCGTTGGATCAATACTCCAAGTGTTATCCATTCAGATTTTGTTCATTGTTTTCCCTCACAAGGTGTTTTTTCTTCTAATTCATGTTTGTGTGATTCAATGGATTTTCCTAACTGTTTTAGGAATAATCCGTGTATTTTGATTGTTGCTTATTATCATTATCGTCACTCTCGTAACACAATGTTGTTAGTGCACAGATTTATCAACAGATTTCGATGGTTACTGAAGACATTGTTTTTAGTCTAGATCATGAATTTGAGTTGTATTTTGTATTTTTCATTGAATTTCTCTAGTATTGACTGCATATACTAATAGTATCGATGTCAGTTCCATCGATACTAGTAGTATCGACATGTGTGTTGTCGATACTAGTAGTATCGGTACGATTAGTTGCCGATATTACTAGTCTCGATACTAGTAGTATCAGTATGATTAGTTTTCGATATTACTAGTGTCAATACTAATGATACTCTGAGAAAGACTTTTCTAATACATCCATTAACCATACATTACATATATATTAGATGCTATTAATTAAAGAGAATAAATAACAATGAATACAAGAATAAATATAGGTGATGCTTAAGATTCTATAATATTCCCCCGCAAACAAAAGGGTGGCAGACCTAACTGAAGCTTTTGGTGGAAGAACTCGAAAGGAGGGCGTGGCAAACTTTTGTTAAAAATATCGGCAACCTGGAGTCTGGTTGGGATGAAATAAGTGTGCAGTTTCCCTGAGGTAACCAATTCACGAACAAAATGATAGTCTAACTCAATATGTTTGACCCGCTTGTGGGAAATCGGATTTTGGGTAAGCACTATGGCACTTTTGTCATCACAAAGAATGGTTGGACGATGCTGAGGAAGTGCATGTAGTTCTTGAAGAAGGTGAGTTAACCAAATAATTTCCGCCGCATTATTAGCCGTGGCACGATGCTCAGATTCACAACTAGAGCGTGAAATAGTTGGTTGTTTCTTTGCACTCCAAGAGACAAGATTCCCCCTAAGAAAATCGAGTAACCATACGTGGAACGAAGAGTTTCAAGGCACCGAGCCCAATCAGCATCAGAATAACCAAGAAGAGCAGAGTCTGAATGTTTGTAGAAATGAAGACCATAAATTAAAGTGCCTTTTACATAACGCAAAATCCGTTTAACATGTTGATAATGGTCAGTAGTAGGACAGCTCAAAAATTGGCTAACTTGATTTACAGCATAAGAGATGTCCGGACGAGTAATTGTTCAATATTGAAGAGATCCAACAAGAGAACAATAATGCGTTGGATCTGAAAAATGGGTGCCATCTTTGATAAAAGTTATGTTTGCTGAAAGTGGGGTTGAAGCAGGTTTAGCATCTAATAATCTGGCTCAATCAAGAATTTCCCAAGCATATTTTGCTTGACTAAGAAACAACCCTTTTAATGTATGTAGAACTTCAAGGCCAAGAAAATTACTTAGGTCCTCGAGATCTTTAGTAGCAAACTCGTCATGAAGAAAGAAGAAATGACAGAGGTATTATTTCCTGTTAAAATAATATCATCGACATATAATAATAAATAGAGAATGCATGAGTCTGTTTTAAAATTAAAAAGTGATGGATCTGCTCGACTACTGGTAAAACCATTTGCAAGGAGAAAAGAGCTCAAACGTTGAAACTAACCATGAGGTGCTTGATTGAGACCGTATATGGCCTTGTTTAATTTGCAAACGTAATCAGGATGTTGGGAATGATGAAACCCCGGTGGTTGCTCTATATAGACACGTTCTTCAAGATGTCAGTGTAAGAAAGCATTATTCACATCCAATTGGTGCAAACGACAGTTATTAAAAACAACCAAAGATAAGATGACTCGAACCGTGGAAGCTTTTACAACGGGACTAAAAGTATGAAAATAATCAAGGCCAGCGGTTTGACTAAAGACTTGAGCAACAGGCCACACTTTGTAGCGATCAATAAATCCGTCTAAGTGAAACTTGGTGCGAAAAATCCATTTGGATCCAACAACAGGCCGATCAACTAGGTGTGGAACAAGAGTCCATGTATGATTTTTGTGTAGGGCATTAAGTTCACATTGCATGCAATAAATCCATTTTATATCTTGGATGGCATGAGAATAACTAGTTGGTTCAATAGATGCAAAAAGAGCCAAGTGAAGACATGTGTGGAAAGTTGTGAAAGGTCGGCTAATTGATGGTGTTTGAAGATCCCATCTTTAGCACAAGTAACCATGGAATGAGTGTTGAGGGAAATGTGGATGTCAGGGTGGAAGTATTAGAAGTGGACATGGTTGTTGGTTGAGAGGATTCAGGAAGGTTTTGGTGAGTATCTATAAGTTGAAGGTTAATAGAGATAGAAGAGGTTAAATGATAAGATGGGGTTTCGGCTGGCAAGGGGCTGCTGCCAATAGGACTGTTGGGTTCAACAGGAGAAGTTTCAATATGTGAGGGTATTCAAATTTCATGGCAAAGTTGACATGGAGGAGATCGTTTTGGAAAAATGGGTTGTGGTGAGGTAGATGAAATGTGATGAGATGGGGTTTGAGAATTATTGGTTAAGAGAGGAGAGTATGTAACGGTATCACAGAAAGTGACAAGATCAGAAAGCAAAGTATGATTTTCAGGAGATGTAGTTCAGAACGGGAGTAAAGCTTCATCAAAACGGGCATGCCGGTTAACGAAAACCCGAGAAGTGATTCGTTCAAGACAATGACAACCTTTATATTTGGGACTATAACCAATAAAGATACATGGAAGGCTTCGAGGAAGCAGTTTATGAGAGCATTAATTCAAAAGGTGATTTGTTATTATGAACGGGCGAAGGTAATCAATTGATAATGAAGGCAGCCGTGGTGAAAGCATTAACCCAAGAAGATGGAGATAAACGTGCGTTAAAAAGCATAACCAAACCCGTTTCCAATGTGGTGATGCTTGCGTTCAGCTCGACCATTTTGTTGAGGTGTGTACGGACATGACAAACAGTGAAATGTCCCATTAGTTTCTAATAATGTCCGAGCGTGTTGATTAACAAATTCCGTGCCTCCATCAATTTGGAGAATTTGAATTTTACTAGAGAATTGGGTTTGAAAAAGAGGTATAAAAACTTCTAAAGCATGATAAACATCTGATTTGAGTTTAAGTGGGTATAGGCAAGAAAAACGAGAGAAATCATCAATAAACACAACATAGTATCAGTAACTTTCAATAGAAATAACCGGTGACGGACCCCAAACATCACAGTGGATTAGATGCACGTTCTGAGTTCAAATTAAATGACAATTTGTGGCTTTTGGCCATTTGACATGGTTCACAAATACCCGGTTTGGGTAACAATGCATTAACTGATAACAAACCAAATTTTTGTAAACTAATAATGGTATTAAAGGAAACATGTCCAAAACGAGAATGCCATGTCTCAAAAGAGGACTTGGGTGTTTTGTTTGTAGCAACTAGTGCTTGAGAGCCCATTTGCAACACATAGAGACCATCTTCATTTGTCCCACGGGCTTGTTCCTGCTTTGTTTGACGATCCTGAATAGAAATAAATGGGTAAGAAAATAGAACATCAACATTATTAACCCAAGTTAATTTTCTCACAGAGAGGAGATTTTTAGTTATATTGGGAACAACCAAAATATCTTTTAAGATTAAATTGTGAGGAAGAACAGTGTGGCTTGTATGGGGATTCGAAGAGATTGCCCATTACCAAAGGTGACAAATTCATTACCTATCAAAGAAGATGGGTTGGACAATGATTCTGAGGAAGTAGACATGTGATCGGAGGCACCCGAGTCAATATACCAATCAGGTCCAGAGGTGGTGACATGACACTGGCAGCAAAAGCTTGAGCCAAATCTGGAGTAGATGAAGCATGATTAATTGGAGCAGATTGATAGGCAAATGATCGGAGACTGGGACAAGCAGAAGCAAAATGGCCATTCTTTCGGCACCGTTGACAATGAGGGGCGCGTCGCCCTTGGCCACGACCACCATAGTTGAAACTGAAATGGCCACCCCTACCACCACGAACACGAGGAGAACCGGTAGGGGATGGTTTGGTGGCAGTATAAGCAATAGTCGGAGTAGCAGACCTGTGGATGGTTTGCAAAAACAACTCATGGATTTCAACCCTAGCAATGAGGTCAGCAATAGTTGGAGCTGGGCGAGTGGTACGGGCTGATGTAGAGAAAGACTTAAAGGACGGGCCAAGACCACAAATGAAGAGATGAAGTTGATCATCATTGTTGATTGGAAGACCAATAGCTGACATTTGGTCGCAAATAGCTTTGAAAGATCGACCATATTCAGTCACAGAACGAGAGCCCTTGATATATAACTGAAGTTGATCACGAAGGGTATGACTTCGTTCGATAGAAGAGTTCCCATATGCAGCCTTCAAAGCTGTCCAAATTTTACAGGCGGAAGTTAAGCAAACAATGACAGTCACAGCCTCTTAGACAACGACGCATGTAAGATGATAATAGTTTTCTGGTCAGCCGCGAGCCAAGCGGAAAAAGCCGGGTTGTCAATGGTTTTGTCTGATTGAATATTGGTGGGGTTGGGAGGAATGGATGACCCATCAACATGGCCAATAAGGTTTTGGTAGGACAAAATTGGAATGATTTGATTTTTACATAGAAGAAAATTTGAAGATGAGAGTTTGATCATGAGCATATGAATAAGGGTATTAATTGGGATGGAATTATCCAAGGTTGAAGAGGAAGCCATTGCAGATGTAAGAAAAAGAAAAGGATGAAGGAAGGGTGGTGATCGGTGGGAAAGGAGGGGAGGAAGGTGAAAGGGAAAAGGATCTATACCATGTGAGAAAGACTTTTCTAATACATCCTTTAACCATACATTACATATATATATATATACATATATATTAGATGCTATTAATTAAAGAGAATAAATAACAATGAATACAAGAATAAATATAGATGATGCTTAAGATTCTTTAATATATACTAGGTGCCTATGTATAAGCATGTGTTTGTATTTGTAAGAAGTTTTTCATTCACAACGTTAATATTTTCTTTGAATCTAGAGAGAGAAACATTGTAGAAAGACTTTGCATTTCATTCTTCTTATTAAAATTATTGTAATCAGATCTTCATCTAATGAGAATTCAAATTACTTACATTGTCATCTTCAATCTTTCACACACACACACACATCGACACATTTATGGATTCTGCATGTTTGCGAGATGAGTGATCTCGGTTTGATCCAATGCTAACGAACTTTCAAGTGGTATCAATGCCTTAGTGCTTGGTTATGAGATCACATTGTGTGTTTTGAATAGATTCGGATTGTTGAAGATTCAAAATTTGAATGTTTGTCGAAGATGATAGTTTGCAGCCACGTTTTTAGACAAATTGATCAATTTCAGATGTGATTTTGATCAAATTGACAGGCTAGGGTTGTGTAGTTTTGAATTACGAAGAGATTCATATAAAATTCGACTTCTAACTCTCAAAAATGAAGATTTTAGAAGAATTTTTGTGATTTTTCGAGCTGTTCGGACTTAACATAGTTTTACGCCAATTTCTTTCATCGATACTATTATTATCGACGGAATCTTGATCGATACTATTAGTATAAGAGATTTCGTCGATACTAAGAGTATCAGTGGAATCTTGGATGATACTGTTAGTATCGACGGAATCTTTATCGATACCATTAGTATCGATGGAATCTTTATCGATACCATTAGTATTGATGGAATCTTCATGGATACTATTAGTATCGGTGGAGTCTTTGTAGATACCATAAGTATCGCTGGAATCTTTGTAGATACTATTAGTATCAACGTTGGCTTTTTCAGATTATTAGTATCAGCGTTGACTTTTGTAGATACTGTTAGTATCTACAAAAACAAGACTTAGAAAATTTTTCAAAATGTTGAAATTTTTTTTTCGGGAATTCAAAATGGCAAATTATTCAAGATTATCTTCTTTGTTTAGTAAAACGGAGATTGAAAATGTCAAAGCTTCCGGTTCTTTTCTCGCTTAGCTATTTACATCTCAGAGTACACAATTTGAAGCGTTTCTCGAGCTTGTTGACCCGAATCTCAAAATTCATATATTTGATGGATATTTTCAACCTAAGCTCAGTGGAGTTTATAAGAATCCATCAAGATTGAATAAAGAAGAGAAGGAAAGTTATGATCGTGAAAAGAAGGTTTTTACCTTCCTTTCTATGGCAATCTCCAAAGACATTCTTCAAAATTTCAAACAAATCAAGAATTCTGAAGGTCTTTGGAGTGCTATTGCCAACTTGTGTGATGATTCCAAAATGAAGAATGATACTAATCATTTAAAATATCAGATTGATGAGTTGAAAGCTGAAATTATGAAACTAAATAAAATATGTGATGAATTTGATTTGTTGAAAGAGGATAATGTTAGATTGAAGAAAGAAATTGAAGATTTGAAGAATAAATCTGAACCCCAGGAAAGCAGATGGATAAAGATCATGTTGATATTTCTAAGGAAGTATTCAAGTCAATATCTAAACCTGTTGAGTGTCAGAAACAAAAGATGAAAAGGAAAAGAAAGAGGAGGTCAAGAGAAGTCAAGGAACAACAAGAAAACAACAGAGAATGTCAACTTTATCGATTTATTGACCAAGGCTTTTAATGATTATTTTCAAAATGAAAAGATGAAGCCTAAAAAAGTTTATCAACCACGTGTTTTTCATTCAAGATATTCTAGTTCCAATTGTGAAACAGAATAACTACTGAATTTATGGTGGTTATAGACAAAGAAACACAATGTGCTTTCAATAGTATACTCAATTTTTTCAGCCAGCTTGGAATAATCAATGATATGACTTCAGTATGGATGGAAAAAGAAGGTATCATATTAATCATAAGATTAACAAAGAAGTTGAATGCCAGTTTCACGAAAATGAAACAATTGTATTGAAGCCCAGACCAAAGAGGATTTGGATAGTTAATTCTTATACCCAGGCTATTACTAAGGAGGATACTGTTGGTACATAAATTTAGTAAAAGCTTTGGGTGATTAATTATTGTTATTTGATTACAATAATTCAAAATAAAGCTCAAACACTTGAGAGGGAGGAGAACCATTTTAGTGCACGGATTTATCAACAGCTTTTGATGATTATTGAAGACATTGTTTTTAGTCTAGATCATGTATTTGAGTTGTATTTGGTATTTTTCATTGAATTTCTCTAGTATTGATTGCCTATACTAATAGTATCGATGTGTGTTCCATCGATACTAGTTGTATCGACATGTGTGTTGTCGATACTAGAAGTATCGGTATGGTTAGTTGCCGATATTACTAGTGTCTATACTATTGATACTATTTGCCTATATATAGGCATGTGTTTGATTTTGTAAGAAGTTCTTCATTAACAACATTAAGATTTTCATTGAATCTAGAGAGAGAAACATTGCATAAAGACTTTGCATTTCATTCTTCTTATTAAAAGTCTTGTAATCTGATCTTCATTCAATGAGAATTCAAATTACCTACATTTTCATCTTCAATCTTTCACACACGCACACACACACACACACCGACACGTTTATGGATTCCGCACGTTTACGAGTCCAGTTATCTCGGTTTGATCCAATGAAAACGGATTTTCAAATGTCTTACACTATGGTTATGTACACCCTTGGATTTCAGACTCATGGCAGCTCATATACAGGTTGTCACTGTTGAACTACAGAAACCTCGAGGAGTAGCTGTTTCACCACGAACAAGGCTTTAGACACTTAGTCAAAGCTTTGGTTTTAGCTCCCTCTAAAGTTTTGCACAAGGTTATTTTTGTTGTTTGGTTTTCTTGCTTAGAAAGAGAGAAGAGAACAAATATAAAGCACAAGGAATTTTGGGGGAAGTAATTCATTTTATTCAGAGAATGTTGGGATATAAATACCCAAACATTTTGAGATAAAAGACAAGAAATAATAAGACAAATAGCTGACATTGTTACAGACACTGAAACAACAGACTAGTACAAATACAAAGTCAACAACAACAGAAACAAGAGTCTTCAGGTCTTCAGAGGTTGAATTAGTAGTACTAGAGTTCAGTGGTTATTCTTTCAGAAGATGTTCATCGGAAGCTGATTAAATAATCAGTTATTGGGGAGGAGGAGATTGTCTTCCGTGTCGTTTGACTTCTTCCGATGCAATGGTTGTCTTCCGAGGATGTCGAGATCAGCTAGTGTCTTCTAAGGTAGATAAGTTCAGCGGCAGTTCTTTTTGGCGAAGCTTCCGCTGATGGTCTTCCGACACTGAAGTAGTTCTTCAATCGGAAGTGAAGCATCCGCGGCTTGTCATTCCGTTGTTTTATTCAAGTGTCTGGCTTCAGTGGTTTTGCTCATCAGTCCTTATTTTCCAACAATCTCCCTCTGGACTGATCAAGCCAAAACTTATTTATTTTGTTTTAAAGCCAGACCAATTTTATTCCTAAGAGTTCGAACATAGTTCAAAACTTCATACTCTGTATCAACATTGTCTAGAGTCTTGTGCTGCAGTTCCTTCAGATCATCAGTTGGTAGGGTGAGAATCTCATCCCAATTTGAGAACAAAGTTCTTGAGCCATTATATCTTTCAATGGATATACTCTTGGAGACAGAGTCATAAAACCATCACTTTATTCTTATTCTTGAGTTGTTGATCTGAGTAGGCTAGGATTTAGAAGGCAGACGCAAAGGAAGAGGAGCTCCAGCTGGCCAATGTATTATTTCTCTCCTTATCACTTGATCTTTTGAATCAAGTACCCTCTTTACTACAGCATGCTGATGAGGCTCATAGTTCATTAGAAGATCTGGAAGGATTTCCTTATTAACATCAACCCAGGGTCTGAATTTGACAGCAGATGGAGATTCTGCAGACCCAACACCTAAGCTACCCATAGGTGCATTTAGCAAATGATCAAGCATTGTGATTGGGTTGGCATCCTTGAGCTGAGTCACTATAGAAGGAGAAGAAGGAGTGACTTCTTTCCAAAGCTCAGGGTGGTCTTTGTTCTCTCTTTTGAACTTTGACCATTCATCAAACAGAACATCATCTCTCCATCTTGTTATTGTGTTCTTTGGTCCCCATTGATTTTGTATGAGGATGTGCTTTATTCTTTTCCTCGGATCAATGGTCTTTTTCTTCTTGACTTCAGCTTTTATTCTTTTGGAAAAACCTTCAGCTTCATTTCCGAGGCTAGTGATATCCCAGTTGCTGAAGTTTTCAACCTTGTATTTCCCTTCATCCAACAAGTACTTGATCAGCTGGTCCCTCTCAGCCTGATAGGCTTTATCTTGCTACTGATCCAATCTGGCTATTTGTTCTTGATAGATCCTTACCAGTTCATCTCCTGAGAGACCAGTGGCTTCAAGACCAGCCAGAATCAGGTTTTCCTTCTCCGTTTCATTATTCTTTATCTTTCGAAGGTCTTCATCGGAAGGGAAGGTCCTAACAGGTGAGTAGGATTCCTTTATTGGAGAGGTTTGTGGTTTCTCAGCATCTGCTGATCTTATTGGTGAGGGAGTTGTGGGGGTGTTTGGATGATCAGACTCATCATCTTCAGCCAATATGAGCCTTCTCTTTCTTGAAACAAGAGAGGCAATGGGCTGATCATCATTTAAGTCTGAGGTGAGTTTTTGAGCAGGGGTTGGAGGTTTATGAGATAGGTTATTTAGTGATTTGGTTTTTCTGACCACACACTTTTTTCTTCTTGAGAAAGACTGAGTGATTATTGGTGTTGGTTTTTGGCCAATTTTGGAGGCATTGAGAGTGATAGGAAGAGAAGATAGTTCTAAGAGGGTTTGAGAGGCAGAATTTGGGGAAAGAGTTGGTGAGTTTTCTTTATTTGTGTGTATGGGTGAAGAGGGATATATATGGTGGGAGAAACATGTTTAGAAGGAATGGGGTTGTGCTCAGATTGGACAGAACCAGTTGGAATTGGTATGTCCTGAGTGGTTGAGGCAAAAGAAGTTGGGGAAGTGGTTGTGGGCTTTATTTGCTCAGTGGGAGCTGATTTAGAGGGTCTGGGTTTTTGGAATACTCTAGATGTTCCAGTGTTTATTAGAGTTTCAGCTTCCTTTTGCTTTTGCTCTAAGCTAGGCTTAGCAGCTTCAGTTTGGAAATGTTGATCCAATGCTGCTTTGAGGAGTGCCTCTTGATTTTGCATCCTTATTTGCTTCATCCACCTTTGCTCAGTCTTGTCTTCTGCCCTTTTGGCTACTTGGGCAGCAGACAGGAGCCGGTCATTCTCCCTATTTTTGGCTTCATCAGCCTGTTCTTTGAACCAGGGAGAAGAAGGAAGAATCCTAATAAGGGACTTAGGAAATATGGTATGGTTAGAGACTTCATGTTGTAAGGAGGAGACTTTGGTATCTACTAAAATTTTCAGCAGATCCAGTTCGATTTTTTGAGTCGTGAGGAATTGGTGGGTAAAGGATTGAAGCAGGGTAGTAAGTTGGGCAGTAAGAAGTGGGTTTAACACTTCTTGGAGAACTGGAGGTGAGAAGGTGGGGGCAGTGGAAGTAGGTGGATTGTTGGAAGAACCTTCAAGGGAAGGTGCCTGCATGGGGATGGATTTGGGTTGCAGGGCTTGGTTACTCAAGACTGTTGAGACAAGCTCAGCGAGCTTAGTCACATCAGCCTGAATGTGAGCAACAGAATCCGTCAATTCCATTATTTTAAGAGCTGATTCGTCTATCCTTTTACGGATATCATTCGAATCCTTGACTAATGAGTCATCAGTTGGAACATGATGGAGATCATCCATGATAAAGCACAGGTGATCAGAGATAGGAGATTGGTCATCACATGAAGAAAAAGTGATGCCAGTGGTTTGTTAGAATGATTTTTGAACACAGTTTAGTTCAAAAACCAAACTCCTACAGATTTAAAGAAAATCGAAAGACAGAAAAGACAGAATGCAGAGAACTAAAATAACAAGATATCAGTGAGAGCTTTGAGTTTTATTCTTGATGGTTAAACCAAGACTGAGGACAAGGCTCTTATACCAATTGTTGAACTACAGAAACCTCGAGGAGTAGCTGTTTCACCAGGAACAAGGCTTTAGACACTTAGTCAAAGCTTTGGTTTTAGCTCCCTCTAAAGTTTTGCACAAGGTTATTTTCGTTGTTTTGGTTTTCTTCCTTAGAAAGAGAGAAGAGAATAGATAGAAAGCACAAGGAATTTTGGGGGAAGTAATTCATTTTATTCAGAGAATGTTGGTATATAAATACCCAAACATTCTGAGATACCAGACAAGAAATAATAAGACAAATAGCTGACATTGTTATAAACACTGAAACAACAGACTAGTACAAATACAAAGCCAAAAACAACAGAAACAAGATTCGTCAGGAGTCTTCAGGTTTTCCTAGGTTGAAGTAGTTGTACTGGAGTTTAGTGGTTATTCTTTCGGAAGATGTTCATCGGAAGCTGATTAAATAATCAGTTATTGGGGAAGAGGGGATTGTCTTCCGAGTCGTTTGACTTATTCCGATGCAATGGTTGTCTTCCGAGGATGTCAAGATCAGCTAGTCTCTTCTGAGGTAGATAAGTTCAGCGCCAGTTCTTTTTGGCGAAGCTTCCGCTGATGGTTTTCCGATACTGAAACAGCTCTTCAATCGGAAGAGAATCATCCACGGCTTGTCATTCCGCGGTTTTATTCAAGTGTCTGCATTCAGTGGTTTTGCTCATCAGTCCTTATTTTCCAACAGTCACAGTTCCCCCCTGTTGAAGGAATTTCGTCCCGAAATTTGAAATGTGTTATTGGGCCCTCATCTACTTTTTGGAATGTTCTGGGAGACGACCGGTATGAATTGAGTTTTCATATTTCCATGTCGTGCTGAGACGCACATGGGAAAAATGTTGTTATTGTCTCATATCCACTAGTATGTACGTCATTCGAGTCCTGTGAGTTGCTGACTGTAGTCGTTGGTTTATGGTTCAATAACGATGTACTGAATGCATACATAAGGTCTCACGGTTCTCGATGGCGTAATGTGGTCAACTCGGTTTTACATAGACGGTTGATACATAAGTGATGTTACAATATCATCCATGTCCCTGTGTTATTCATTGATCTAGTTGATGGTTGTGGTTTTGATGGGAGCAGATGTATGGCTTCGATTGGTTGCTCTCGATAACTCTCGAGAAGTTTCCTTTGTTAACCAATCGTCTCTTCTCGTTACCATCTACTTCAAGTTGTGTACTGGGTACCGGTACTATTCTTCGCTATTGGGGTATATTTACAAACTTTGTTTGTAAATATTTTGGGGTTTGCTTAAAGAGTTAGTCTAATTCGTTTAGACTTCTCATTGAAGCTGTGTTTTCCATTTTGCATTTCCAGGTACGTCTACTTCCCCAATTTACTCACTGCTGCTGATGGAGTGTATTGAATCGTATCCTTTGAATCGTACGATTTCTTGCATTGTTCCTGAGGTGGATACGCATGATTTCTTTTCTCACATTCCTAGGTTGACGACTAGTGGTTGAAATTAAAAGGATGTCCTTTCACCTTCAAGTCCTCACTACTTCGAGTTTAATTCTGCAATTTGCTTCGGTATAGCAAATTATGGATTGTTCCCGGCTAGGTTTAGGTGATTCTGCACCTTGGAATTCGACTTTCCTCGTCTCCTTCCTGGCGATCAGGTGCAGCTATGTCAGTTGGGGCATTGAACAATATGGGAGCAAAGTTCTCTTGAATCTGTCTTGAATTGTTTCTCTTTGTTGGGAAGTGAATAAGTTTTGATGTTTCTAGTGGTTTTCGAGTTTGTTGTAGGACTGGAAATGGTTCTTGACTTGGTTTGGTGTTTTCGAGTTTAGTATAGTTTATTTTGTTTGGGTTTGGTTTAGTTTAATAGTGATGGACCGAGAGGTCTTGATTGATTTGTGGATAGTATATAAACCCGGTATGTAGTTCCTATTAGGGTTGGCTCAATTTTTGTTATTGGTTTCTCTCTGTTCTTGGAGTCGTT
Organism: Mikania micrantha; assembly: GCA_009363875.1. NCBI lineage: Eukaryota > Viridiplantae > Streptophyta > Magnoliopsida > Asterales > Asteraceae > Mikania > Mikania micrantha. Next base: position 34,466,382 of record CM018694.1, on the reverse strand, counting down.
GTTTTGTACGAGTCGGTTCTTGAGACCGAGTGCAATTTACACAAGTATTCTTTCCATTCTTCATCTTATTCTTAATTATTATTGTTCTTGCACACACGTGATACCATTCCACACTCTCACGTGTGTTGTGTTAATCGATATCAGTTTTAGATCATTGATTGTGACTAACAATTGGTATCAGAGCCTCAGGAACCAGTTTTGTGGCTCATAGTGGTATCCATTTTGCAAGAGAAAATTATTTTAAAGAGTTTGCAGATTGTGTTCGTGGTGTTCTTGATTTATTTTGTTAAAAAGGAGTGCTTTAATATGTGGTGTAGCCTTCTCGAGTTTGAAAAGTGTTAATCAGATCCACTTAAACTTTTACGAGATTGACAAAATCAGTATTCAAATTTTAAACTCCCATTATTTTCAGAATTGATCTTTCTCGAGTTTTGTTAAACTTTCGAGAATCCATTAATTCAAACTCGAACTGTGTGTCTTCAATTTTATTTTCTAGAGTATGATTTTCTCGAATTTGGTCTTCTTAAATTCTTGGTTCTCGTATTCATTCTTGGTTCTCGAACTTGATCAGACTCTCGAATTCAACTAGTGTTCAATTTGCCAGGGTTTTGAGTTTCATTTCTTTCTCGAATTCAACGGGTATTCTCGAATTCAAATAGGGTTTGTTAGTGCATGTTTTGTAATTGTTTGCTATTCAAAAGTTGGTTTTATTTATTTTTGTAGAAGGTTCGTTGCTATTGTTTAGGTTTGTTTGGCCCACGAACCTTAACATTTAGCCGAACTATAGAAGGTGTAGGGTTCGACGAACCTATGGTTCGTGAGTAAGGTTTGTCTAACGAACCCTAAGGGTTCGTTCACCGAACCTTAGGGTTCGGCTAGCGAACCTTATTAGTTGAAGGTTCGCTGGATCTATAACTATAAATAGGTGTTTTATTTGTAGTTTCAGTAGAACTTTGATCAAAGTTGTGAGGAAATTCTCTGTGTGAGAATCTTTTGTTCTTGTAATCATTTGTTGATATATACAAGAGTGTTTATGGAATTGCATGTGTTCTTTGTTCTTTTACATATTAGCTATGGATTCCGCACATAGTTAGTAGTTCGTAGAGCTTCGTATTCGATCCTAATTTGGTTCTAGATCAAAATCACCAAACCAACAGTGGTATCAGAGCGTTTGGTGAAGTTCTACACAACAATTTCAAAGAATTCAAGCAATTTTAAGATTTGAAGTTATGAAGATCATCAATGGCTACTTTCTACTTTCTTTTTGACTGATTTTCTGGTGTTTGAGGCTGTTAATATTGTCAATTGTTGTTGAATTGCAACAATTAAAGTTTTGGAAGTGTTTTGATAGAGTTTTGGAAGGATTTGTTGAAGATTTGAGAGATTTCCCGCTCAAAAATTTCAAATTTTTGTTACAGGTTCGTTTCACGAACCTTGAGTTGCTGTAAACAAAGGGTTCGCTGTTATTCTGGTTTTCCAGAGGGTTCGTTTGATAGTTCGGCAAGGTTCGTTCAAATAGTTCGCCCAGTTTGTGAGGTAGTTCGGCAATAGTTCGCTGAAGGCTCGGCAAGGTTCGTTCAAATAGTTCGCCCAGTTTGTGAGGTAGTTCGGCAATAGTTCGCTGAAGGCTCGGCAAGGTTCGTTCAAATAGTTCGCCCAGTTTGTGAGATAGTTCGGCAATAGTTCGGCTGAGGGTTCGTTTGAAACAAGGGTTCGCTAATTCCTTGGTTCGTTGGTTAAAAGGCTCGTCTGTGTCAAGGTTCGTGAATCTCAGGGTTCGTTGTCAAAGGTTCGCTGCTCGAAAGACAAATTTTGTCCATAGGTTCGGCTGAGGTTCGTCTGAAGGTTCGGCTGAAAGAAAATTTAATCCATAGGTTCGGCTGAAGGTTCGGCTGAGACAGAATTTTGTCTAAAGGTTCGTCTGAGGATTTGTTGAGGGTTCGGCAAGAGTAAATTTTTACAAGGGTTCGCTGATTAAAATTTTAACAACCATGTCAGAGATGTACGCAGCAATGGCAAGTCAGAACACAAAACTTCAAAGTATTTTAATTAGTGAGACTGAAGTGGGAAGCACAAATAAAGTTCCAAAGTTACTAGATTTAGCCGATTATGATAATTGGAAAGGACGTTTTGAAACTCATCTCAATGGAACTGATACAAATTTGTGGGAAAGAATTTTATCACCTTATGAGAGACCCAGAGTGGTTGGAACTGATTTGTATCAACTCTTGGAAAGACTTGATGTAGATGAAAGAAAGAAGTATGACTCAGAAAAGAAAGCTTATTGGCTATTAAGTCAAGCAATTCCAAATCAAATTTTGCATCAATTTGATGAACATAAGACTGCTTATAGTCTTTGGAATGCTTTAAAAGCAAGAGTTGAAGGCAACACAAATCTGAAGAAAATGAAAGCCACTGACATCAGAAAGGAGTTTGAAAATTTCAACATCATCGGAAATGAAACTCTAGATGCCTTGATTACCAGATACAGACATTTGTTGACTGAAGTAAGGAAATATGGCATTGAGTATACTGAGGATGAGAAGATAGACTGTTTAGCTGATGCATTGCCAGATAAATGGAACTCTTTGGTACTTATATTGAGAGAAAATCTACCTGGATTGACACTGGTAGAATTCATTCAGAAACTAGAAGAACAAGAAATGAAAGATAAGCGTAAAGCAAGGAGAGTAAATGTTACTCAAGATCCTTCATTATATGGTGGTTCAGTTGCTACACCTCCTGCTGCATCTGCAAAAATACAGACTGCATTTGTGTCTAGAACTTCTGAAACTTCTCAGAGTTTTTCTGTATCTTCAAGTTCTAGTTCACATTGTCCGATCAATGAGAAAAAGTCTGAATCAACTTCACCACCAGTACAGCTGAATACTTTAAATTTGGGAAAAGTAACAGTTGAAGCAGTAAAAGATCACATGTCTATTTTATCATGTGTAGTGAGTGCATATGATGAGCAAGTAGCTGGAAGAATTGGAAATGCCAATTTAACTTTTGAAGACTATGCTCAGATAGATGAGGATGAGATGGAGCTGATAGATACTCAGTGGGCGCTGGCAAGTGTTATTCGCAGAATTAACAGATATGAGAAGAAAACAGGGAAGAAATTTACTTTTGACCGGAATACAAAGTTTGGATTCAATCCAAAATCTACACAGTGTTATAACTGTGGGGAACATGGTCATTTTGCAAGGGAGTGCAAGAATCCCAAAAAGCAGGGAAATCTGAATCCTTTCAAACCAAGAGAAGAGAATCAGAAAAAGAAAGAAAAGACTGAAGAATCAACTTCTAAAGCACTTGTGAGTCAAGCAGATGAAGGCTATGACTGGGGTGTCAAGTATGATGATCTTATGGGTGCATTCATGGCTTCTTTAGAAGAAGAATCTAGCAAAGGAAAAGAGAAAATTGATGAGATGACTGAGGTACAAAGTGATTTGTATGAGATGATAGATAGACTTAAAGAAATGAATTCTCAGTTAACTTCTGATCTGAGGGAATGCACAGAGGCAAACAAAAAGTTGATTTCTAAAGAAAAGGCATTTGATAAGAAGATAATAGATCTTAGCAAAGAAAATGAAGACTTGAAAATCAAGGTTTTGCAAAACAATTATGCAGTTTCTGTACATTTAGACTCAGTTCAGAAGTTAAAAGTGGAATTGGCAGAAGCAAAAGCTGAAGCTGAATTAAACAAAGCCAAGCTTGAAAACTATCAGAATTCCGCATATGTCATTGATTATTTTGCGGCTTTGCAAAATTCACGTGATAGCTCTGGAATTGGCTTTCATGCTGTTCCACCTCCTTCTAGTTTTGTACCTAGACCACAACTTGAGCCTGATTTAGAAGTTGATCCTATTTCATTAAAGAAGAGTGGATCTGATCATGAGAGTGATTTTCTTGACAATGATGCTCCTATCATTGAGGACATCACTGATTTAGAATATTCAGATGATATTCTAAGAATGATTGGTCATCAAAAGGACAAGTCTGTGGATAAGAAGAATCAAGTTTTTCAGAAATCAAAATCTGAAATAAAGAATGTTGGGAATTCTGGAACTAAAAACAAGTCTGTTTCAAAATCACACCTAAAAGTCAAGACTACTTCTACTGTTAAGCCAATTGTGTTTGTTGAGTCTTTAACAACACAAAAAGGAGAGTCCAGCAGTTCTTTTAACAAACAAAAGGGTATTTCTGAAAAAGGAGATAAAAAGTTTGTCAAAAAGATTTCAAAGGTTAAACAGAGTGGGATTGGAAACAATGGAAAACCAAGGATTTCTCAAAAGAGTGTTCAGATAAAATCAAATGGTTTGAGCCAAAAGATCTTATCTTCATCTGTAGCATCCAAGTCTTTGGATTCATCTAAGGGGTCTGATGAAAAACCAAAGAAAGTTTCATCAAGAAAATGCTACAGATGTGGGAAATTGGGACATGTCATTGCTGAATGTGATATGGATAATTGTAACAGATTTCATACTTTTACTCCACGAGAAACACGACAGTGTTTTACTTGTGGAGGAAAAGGTCATATTTCTGTTAATTGTCCAAATCATAAGGTCAAGAAGAAAACTTCTTCTACTGACAGTCGGGTGATTCATTCGGATAGAATTCCTAGGAGGGTAAAGCCTAGTGAAGATGAGATGAGAATTCTCAGGAAATTTGATCCTGAGTGTATCTGGGTAAAAGAAGAAAATTTTCATAAAAAACAAGTTTTTGATAAAAATCAAAAAGGTAAAATGGTTTTAAACAGATCATCATTTTCTGATGATGAATTTTATGATCATTTTTCTCATAAAAATTTTTCAAAACAAAATTTGAGTTCAAATTCTTGTTGGAAATCCAGATACAGGTCAGGTGATAGATTTGATGAGAGAAATGATGAATACTTGGAAGAAGGGTCTTCAAGTAAATCATCAAGATTGAACGGCAGGAGGCTGTTCGGGGAGACTCAACGCCGAAAAGGCGGGAGTCATCCCTTTTGGTACTGATCATTTTTTTAATTTATGTTGCAGGTAGCATTCACGGGCCATATCAATAGTCGATGGATTGTTGATAGTGGATGCTCCAGGCACATGACGGGAGAGATCAGTTTGTAAAAGATTTTCAGGAGATGAACGGTTGTTATGTTAACTTTGCAGGTGATAAAGGTGGTCAAATTACCGGGAAGGGTAGTTTAACCAATGGTAAAGTGTCTTTTGATAATGTGAATTACTGCAAAGAGTTAACTAATAATTTGTTGAGTGTGTCTCAGATAAGTGACAAAGGATATAAAGTGTTGTTTGATGAGAAGAAATGCTATGTGCTCAAGCAAGGGATTCAAATTCCTGAAGACTGGATTTTAATGACTGCTGATAGATGCAAGGATTTGTATGTTTTAGATATGGCAAAGGCGGAGACAGTTAACAAAGTTGAAACTTGTTTGGTGTCGAAGGCGACAGAGCAGGATACTCGGTCCTGGCATAGGAGAATGGGTCATATACACATCAGAAAGATGAATCATCTTGTACACAATCACTTAGTTGATGGTGTACCGGTTAAACATTTCAAATTACCTGATGTGTGTGTGTCGTGTAAGAAAGGCAAACAGAAAAGGAGGTCACATAAGTCTAAAACTGTGTTTTCTATTGATAAACCTCTAGAACTTCTTCATATGGATTTGTTTGGTCCGATTAATGTGAAAAGTATTGGAGGTGAATCATATTGTTTTGTAGTGACCGATGATTTTTCTAGGTTTTCATGGGTGATGTTCTTGAAATTTAAATCTGAAACTTATGAAAATTTTGTTTTGCTTGTGAACAGGTTGGAGACTTTGTATAAATTGAGAGTTAGGCGAGTTCGATCAGATAATGGGACAGAATTTAAAAATCAGAATATGGAAGATTTCTGTGATTCAAAAGGCATTCAGCAGCAATATAGCGCGCCGTATGAACCGCAAATGAACGGTGTTGCTGAGAGGAAGAATCGTAGTTTGATTGAGTCTGCTAGGACAATGCTTGCTGATTCAAAGCTGCCCATTACATTTTGGAATGAAGCCGTAGCGACTGCCTGTTTCACTCTCAATCGAGTTTTGATTGTTAAACGACACAATAAAACATGTTATGAGCTTCTTCAAAATCGTAAACCTAATTTGGAACACTTGGAACCTTTTGGGGCTCCATGTACCATGCTAAAGAAAGATGCTAAATTCAATTCTAAAGTTGAAGAAGGTTTCTTTCTTGGCTACAGTCTACCAAACAAACGGGTGTTTAATAAACGCACGGGTGTTGTGGAACTCTGGTATAACGTGGATGTTCAACGACATACACCTATACCTGAGGGCAAAGGTCCAAATTGGCTTTTCGATTATGATAAGCTTTTTGAGTCGTTCAATTTGTTTCCTAATTGTACTGATGATGAGATTTCTTTGCAGTTGTTATATGATCTTCAAAATTCTGACTGTCAAGGAGTTTCTCAATCTTCTGAAGAAGTTGGTCCAACTGAGGAAGGTACTTCTGAAAAGTTGAATGTTGATTGGTCATCGGAGGATGATCAGGAAGTTTTTGAAGATGCACTTTCTCAAGATCAAGAAGAAGATCAGAATATCACAAATCTTGATCATGGAGTTGGAATTCCGCAAGTGCCAGTGACAAGAGTTCATGTGAATCATCCTGTAGAGCAGATCATTGGTAATCCGTCTGATGGAGTAAGAACGAGAAGACAAGTTGTATCGGAGGATAGCTTGTATGTAGAGCTGGAACGTAATCATGGGACTCAAGACCTATGGATGCATTCCGCATTCGTGTCTCAGATTGAGCCTAAGTCTGTAACTGAAGCTCTGCGTGAGCCTGCCTGGGTGGAGGCCATGCAAGAGGAGTTAAATCAGTTTCAGAAACTTGGAGTCTGGCATTTGGTAGATTTACCAAAAGGTGAAAAGAAGATTGGCACCAGGTGGGTGTTGAAGTGTAAGCGCGATGATAGAGGAGTGATTGTGCGAAATAAGGCACGTTTGGTTGTTCAAGGGTTCAGACAAATAGAGGGAATTGACTATGATGAGGTTTTTGCACCAGTGGCAAGGCTTGAAGCAATAAGATTGTTCTTATCTTTTGCTGCCCACAGGAAGTTTAAAGTTTTTCAACTGGATGTTAAGTCTGCATTCCTCTATGGTTCTTTAAAGGAGACAGTGTATGTTTGTCAGCCACCGGGCTTTGAGGATCCTATCCACCGGGATCAGGTCTATATCCTCGACAAAGCACTGTACGGTCTTCATCAAGCTCCTCGAGCTTGGTATGAGACTCTCTCGACTCACCTTATTGAACACGGGTTCAATAGGGGTCAGATAGATAAAACTCTGTTTTATCGGGAAAAGGGCAAGGATATTCTCCTTGTTCAGATCTATGTGGATGATATCATCTTTGGATCTACCGATGAGCAGATGTGTTTAGAATTTAAACAGGTGATGATTGAGAAGTTCGAGATGAGTGCAATGTCTGACATTAAGTTCTTTTTGGGTTTACAAATAGATCAGTCTGATGATGGTATTTTTATCCATCAGACCAAATATATTCAAGATGTGCTGAAGCGTTTTAGCATGCTTGATTGTAAACCTATTTCCACGCCCATCCCGCCCAATCACGGGATTGAGCCGGATATTAAGGGGGAGTTAATCGATGCTACATTATATCGTGGAATGATTGGGAGCTTAATGTATTTGACTGCATCTCGACCAGATATTGTATTCGCTACAAGTATCTGTGCTCGATATCAATCAAAACCTAAGATTTCTCATCTGATTGCAGTCAAGAGGATTTTACGTTATCTGAAGGGTACTCCAGACACCGGTCTGTGGTATCCTAAGGATGATAACTACTCCTTTCATGCTTACAGTGATTCAGATTATGGAGGATGTAAGACTGACTCCAAATCAACTACAGGTGGTGCTCAATTTTTGGGGGAGAGGTTAGTCTCATGGCAGTGTAAGAAACAGACTTCAGTTGCTACATCGACATGTGAAGCTGAATATGTAGCTGCTGCCAGTTGTTGTTCCCAAGTATTGTGGATACAACAACAGATGCGAGACTATGGAATTAATTTCTTAACTACCCCGATTCATGTCGACAATGAGGCTGCGATTGCGATTACTAAAAACCCAGTGTATCATTCACGTTCAAAACATATTGACATTCGGTTTCATTTCATAAGAGACTGTTATGAAAGGAAACTGATAGATGTTGTGAAGATACACACAAACGAGCAACGGACAGACCTCCTAACCAAGGCCTTTGATAAACAACGCTTTGAGTATTTACTCAAATTAAATGGGATCAGGGTCATGGGAGAGGTAATAAAAAATCAAATTCCTTCGTAATCAACTTTATTGAATTAACATCAGATTTTTTTATTTTTTATGTTTTAGTTTTTAGGGGGAGAAGTATTATAGAAAATACAAAAACATTAAAAATCAAAAACAAAAACATTAAAAAAAATAAAAATCTGAGAATTTGATTCAATAAAGTGAGAAATGATAGTACATTATTTGCATTTGGAAATATGTCTGTTTGTGTTATTAAAATTATAAAAGTAATTACAAGTACTAAGAATGATGTGTTGGTAGGTTTATTACTTAGTTAAGAAAAGTTTAAATAAAATTTTGATTATGTTTTATAAGAAACAGGTGCTTAGAATGCAGTACTTAGTTTTGTCCTGAAAGAGTGGTAATTTTCTGACAAAATGTTTCTTAAATAAAAAGTCAAAATACTAGTTTGATCATGTGTTTCATTTTCAAAAGAAATTAAAATTTTGTTTTTCTTTTATTTTAGTTTGAAACTGGAACATTCTTTGTGTATACTTACGTATCGACCTGAATGTTATAGTTTTAAACAATTCAAATTTGTTTTCTTAGTTTTGTTTAAGATTTGGACAATCTATGTGTATATGGGAATATCGATCTGATTGTTAAATCTTAAACTTAAATTATTGTTTAGTTCATTTTCAGGATCATTTGAGCATACGGAAGTATCAACCTTGATTTTAAGAATTTGAACAAGTTCAAATTGTTTTACTTTGTTATTTTCAGAAAAGAAATTCTGCTTTATTTTTACATGATCAGATTAGTTAAAATTGATATATTAAATTTTAAGAACATTTATGTTGGTTTAATTATTCACAAATCGGGGATGTGTTCAAGTAAATGGATTATTATAAAATGTTTTCAAAATTGTGTTTTAAACTGATTTCTTGATTAAGTAATAAATTTAAAAGGATAAGTATACTAACAATCATCTTAGTTTTGTGATTTGAAATTTAATATTTTAAATAATATAAACAGATGTATTGAAAATTGTAAAATAATATGATCTCATATTTTGAATTTTTTTCTCAAACAAAAAGATTTTAATTTTAGTTGAATTAGTTTTGTTAAATTGTAGTTTGTTTTGTTCTAAAAATTTTTTTTTTTAAAAATTTCAAAAAGATTTTTTTTTTTTTAAATCTGATGTTAAATTGATAATTGTTCATTATGTATTTGACCTTGGGACAATTAAACATGAATTTTGTTTTAAATTCAAAAGAAAAATCAAATTTTGAAAAGGTTCGTTTGGTTGGGTTCGTTGACAAGGTTCGTTGATTAAGTGTTGATAAGGTTCGTGATAGTAGTTCACAGAGGGTTCGTTGAGAGGGTTCGCTGAGATAGTTCGCTGATATAGTTCGCAGAAAGGGTTCGTGAAAATAGTTCGTTGAGAGGGTTCGCTGGAAGGGTTCGTGAGGTATAAATGCAGGGTTCGTTAGAATAGTTCGTCACTTTCATCTGATTCTGAAAACGACGAACCCTCCAGAAATTTTTTTAGATTTTCGATCTTGGACTTCCCAGACTTTTTCATTGTGATTATTAGATTCAGAATCATATCGTGAACATTTTTAGGTATAAATCTTGGAATTTGACCGAGTAATTTGAGAGATTTGAATGATTTTATAAGTTTTTAAATCGTATCTGTAAATTGACTTGAAATTGATTAAAATCTGAAAATTGAAGAAACTGCTTTCATTAAATATGTTCATCGATTAGTTTCGAACCTAGGTGTGTGAATTTTTTCAACAGATTTGAGATTTTTGTGTGTTTGATAAGATCTTGGTGATGAACAGGTTCGTTGAACGAACCTAAGGTTCGCCAAACCTTGAGGGTTCGTAGGATATATGAAGGTTTGTGGCGAACCTTTAAAATTCATATAGGGTCCGTTTAGTGAATGGTTCGTCAGATCATTTAGGGTTCGTCTAGTGAATGGTTCGTCAGATCATTTAGGGTTCGTCTAGTGAATGGTTCGTCAGATCATGTAGGGTTCGTCTAGTTTATAGGGTTCGTTTGTTAATCTAGGTTCGCTGCTTTTATTACTTAGAATTTTTTTAGTTTTATTTTTTTATATTTTTTGTTTTATTTTTTCTAATTGTTGTTTCTTTTATTTGTAGATATGGCGAACTTAGTATTTGGCGATAAACACAACATATGTGCATACTTGGATCCTACAACAAAGAATGGTCAAGAGTTTAGACCGATGATTGAATTTCTTAGAAGATCAAGGGTATATCATGCTATTTCAAGTTCAGTTCAGATTTATCGATCACACATTCAAAGCTTCTGGGGTTCAGCTAGAGTGATTACTGTGGATGATGTTTACACTATTGATGCGAATGTGCTTGGACAAGCAATTCGTATAACTGAATCTGATATCAGAAGAGTTTTACATTTTGGAGGTGAACCAGAAGGTATAACTCTCATTCCTGAGAGTTGTATCAAAGGATGTTTTCTTCGGATTCGATATTTTGGAGCTTATAATTCAATTTCTGTCAAGAAGGGCAAGTTACCTCTGCAATATAAGTTCTTAGCTCATGTTTTACTACATTGTATGAGTATGAGGAAGGGAACTTTTGATGAGCTGAGAGACTTTATGAGATCTGCTATGGTTGCTTTGATATTGAACAAACCGTTCAATTTCTCTGGAATGATATTCAGATATATGTGTGACAACATTACGAAGGCTAAGGATAGATTCTACATGTATCCTAGATTCGTACAGATGTTGATTGATGAGAGGATGCCTGAAGGACAATTGCCTAGAGAAGCTGGTGATTTATTGAAGCTTAAACATATGAATGATTCTAGCTTGGGTCAAGTTAGAGTTTATCAGAGAACTGGAGATGCTGTGTTAGAGAAGAATTTGATAGCACATTGTGCCAGGGCAAATTATGTTGCACCTGAGAATGAGGCATGCAGGCATGTTGATTCAGAATCTGACACAGAAGATGTTGAAGCTGATGATACTCAAGCTCCACCTCTACCTCCACCAAGACAATCAAAGAAATCTTCTGGACAGTCTTCTAGATCTACTCCTCAAGTTCAATCGTCACAAGAACCGAGTTCTCAAGAACCTCTAGAAGTTGATATGTCTGAAATGCAGACAGAGACTGCTACTGCTGATGATGAAATTGAGTCTTCTGACACAGAGTCAGAATATGAGATGGTTCAAGAAGGAAACCAAATGGTAAAGAGAATGAAAAGGAAATTTGTTGAAAAGGCTGCAGAAGAAAGAGCTGAAAAAGATGATCCAATCTTTGAACCTGAAGAGCCTGAAAGTTCAAAGCCAAAGAAATTAAAGAGAATGGCCAAGAGAGGGCCTTATGAGAAAAGAAAGGTTAAAGCTGCTAAGACCACTGTGTCTTCACCTGTTGTTACATCAGTTTCTGTTACTACTTCTTCAGTGGTTACTTCTTTGATTTCATCTTCTGATATTCACATTTCTACTTCACAAACTCCAGAGTTTGTGAATGAAGCTTCTTTTATACCTTCTTTTGTGGAGACAACTACTGTGACTACTTCTTTACCAGGATCTTTTATGCCTCAGGAATCAATTCCTAGAGATGACTTATTTTCTGGACTTGATGATTTAGGTGATATTCATTTTACAGATTATGATGATTCTGATCTCAAAAGAAGAATATCTTTGTTGACTAAAGAAGTTGAAAGTTTGAAAAAGGAAAAGGAACAAGATGTTGGTTCTTCTGGATTGAATGAGTTAAAAACTCAGATGGAATTGATGTTTAAATGGAAAGAAGAGGAGGCTGCTGAAAAGAAAGCAATGAAAGACAAGATTTCTGAGTTAGAATTTTTGGTCAAATTACAATTTGATGATATTATTGGACTTCAGCATGAAAACACTGAGTTGAGATCTAAGATAGAAGATTTAGAAAAGAAATTGACTAAATCAGATGCATCAAGTTCTGGAGTTGATAAGGAAGTTGTGGATATTGATGATGAAGAAGAGGATGAAGAAGCAGTTGATTATGGAGATACTGATATTGATGAACATCCAGATGATTTGGATTACCATGGTGATGATGAGACTGGTGGTGATGGTGCTGGTGGTGTTGAGAGTGGTGCTGGTAATTTGGATTCTGTAACTGGAGCCATTGTGGTTTATACTCCTTCAAAGAATGTTACTGATGCAGTTCCTGTTAGTGCAATATCAGATGATAGAGTCAGGGATTGTACTGAGATTGAATTTGAAGATTTGGATGAAATGGAAAATGACAAGACTGTTGTTGATTATTCTCTGCCTACTTTTCTTGATTTATTTAAAATGCATTCTGATGTTGATTTGCAGAGAAATATTGTTGAAGTACAGTTGGGTCAAGAAATAGAAGAAGGAGAGATTTTAGATGATTATTCAGTTCAAGAATATCAAAGTATATTTGATGATGTTGATGATGATGACTTGATCTTTGACTTTGAAAAAGATGTTGATGATGATGTGTCTGATTATGATAAAGATGTGATTGATGAAGAATTGTTAGCTCTGGATACTTTGAAGAAAATCTTTATAGCTGGAAGTATGTCAAGTTCTACCTTGAATCCAGTTAGAGCAAAGACTAATTGGGATTATTGGCAAGATTTTGAAGATGAAAGAAAGTACATAATTGCTCATTTACATTCTTTCAAGATTATGCGAGAGGTTTTTGAAGATAAGGATCCAGAAAACTTATCTAAACAAGTGAAGAAATTCAAAATTGGTTCTAAGTCTAAAATGAATGGAAAGATTATCAGTTATGGTTATTTTCACTACATTTCTGGAAGTTTAGTTGATAAAGGATGCTATGTGGTGAAGAGAACTGATGGATGTCAATACTTTGGAAAAGCAACTGATTTGATGACATTGCCAGTCTTTGAGTGTAAAAATCTTGCAAAGTTAAAGATGGTCAAGCCTATTCAGACTCGACACAATGAGATTTTTGAGAATTTGTTAAAAAAAGAGGCAAGGCATGGATGGAGTTTGTTATCTCCTCAGTATAGAGAAAGATTCAAGAATTATCTGAAGCCAGTTGTTTATAAAAGACCAAGACTCAGAAAGATTGAACAAGATTGGTATCATTATTTTAAGTTCTTTTTTTTTTTTTTTTGAAAAAGGCAATGCCTTGGTAAATTTTATTAAAAAGAATAGATGTTACAAACAAAACGCATTCCCCCCCTCCAGCGCATTTTAAGCATAGAGGGGGGAAACCGCAAGAACTAAAACAAACAAACCAAAACTTAGGCACACATGCCCAAATCAAACAAACCAAACATAGGCACGCAGGCCCAAAAAAAAACAAGGAATTATACTAACTCTAAGATATAGCAATTGAAGAGTTTTCTAATCCCATAAATCAAAAACAGCTCCAACCCATTCCATTCTTCACAGTCAAGTCATTCACCCCGTGTCATCAACCATGCCCATACATTGGTTCAATCCCCGTCCCATTTCTGAGGCTCATTTAGGGGACCTAACACTCAACAAGAAAATAGTAACAAACACTTACCAAAGGTAGTAAATGTCCACCTAATCCCATACTTAAGTATGCTTTCTCCCCCATTTCTAAGGCAATTAAGAAAACAAGAACTATCTTCCAATCGAGTGTTGATGAGATACAATGAAGAATTAACCATGAAGACAAAAAGGGTGGAACAAACAAAAGCCAAAGACTAACACACTCACATACATGAGGCTATGCAATCCTTCTTATGATGCAACCAAGCATCAAAGAAGACATTATCCTTTAACCATATCCATTCCTCATGCACATCATATGCACTAATCTTGACCAAATCCATATCACATAAATCAAATCCAATAAGATAGTTGGCAACCGCACCAGACATGCAATCCCATATATTCATGTAACCTCCATTCAAAAACATGCAACCCATGAAGAACCCATAGATGATCCATCCTTAGCCGTAACCCCTTAATATACCAAAAGTAACCAAAAAACTCCATGATTTCCTTTAACACACCCCTTAGTTCATCTCTAGCTAGATCCAAAACCAAATCAAGCTATGTGGTGAAGTAATACAAAAGAATTTGATCAGGTTTGATATAACTAGAAGATTACGGCCAAGAACATCATGTATACATTCAACAAACCATTTAACAAATAAAACCATATCATCCCCAAGCAAGCTTCCATCACCATGCAATACACAAAAAGATAATCGGCATCCACACCCAAAAGTGAGATCCATTATAATTGTATCAACCAAGTGAAAAGAAGCCAAAAAACCATCAAAACCGAATGATACCAACATATGATGCACAAAATAAATCCACCATGAGTTGTTACCTATTAGATTGCCGCCACCATCAACATGGTTGTCGACCAACTCACTTGGATATTCCGATAACATGAAGAACAAACCCACATCAAAGACACCATAGTAGCCGCAACCATGGAACATACAACCACCAAGCCAACAGCCACCATCCATAATCATCCTCACCATCATGAAGCCAATAATCAAGTAAAAACCCTAATCATCATAGCACCCACCACATGTGGCCCTAGAAAAAAAAACCGGCAGCCGCAATATAATGCAACCCCATAATCCTTCGGAACACATGCTCGAGCACCACCATACATGCAATCCAACCAAGTATCATCTTTGCATCAATCGAAACAAGCAACAGCCACCATGCATCGGCATCCAAAAACCCTAGTTGATAATCGGCATCCACAAATCTATGGATCCATAAACCATGAGTCAGCCATCATCTCATTTGAACCCATCACATCATAATCAAAACACCACCATGAATCGTCACCATGAAGGTTGCCACCATCATCAACATGATGGTCGGCCGAAACACTTGGTAGTTTCGAAGATAACATGCAAAAAAATAGAACCCGTAAACCCTAACTCAAATGAGAAGAAAGGAAACGCCATAAGCAACAAATCAAACAATCACGGCTCCATAGTATATAACAAAGAAACCATATGAACCGGAAGGAATCATTTAAACAATTGCACAACAACAACACCATTCGGTAATCCCTCTATAGCCGCCACCCTTTTTTTCAATTTCAAACCAAATAACGACATGATATCATGTAATACATCCATTAGATCATCTCTAGCAAGATCAACAAAATCAAGCTATGGGATGAGATAATCATGCAAGAAAGTTGATCGAAAATAGCAAAAGCAAGGTTACGGCCGAGAGAGAACATGAGAGAGATTTCTCTCACACCTTTAAGTGTGTGTTGCGAAATTGGAAAAATGATGAACAAACTTCTGAGTGTGTGATTGTTCTAAAGCAAGATGATGATTGGAGAGTTATAAGATTGTTTGATCCTATATGGATTGTCAATTGTTCAAGAGATGATATTGCTTTGTTGGATTCAGCTCAGATATATGCTGAAGAAGGATGTCATGAGTATGGAGTCAGTTATAAAGATATGGCTATTCAATATCAAACCATTGCACAAATGTGTTTCACTTTGAAAATACATTCTGGTTGCAATTGGAATGATGTGAATTATCTTTATACTGAGTTGATGCATATACAAAAGGAGAGAGATGATAGAGATTATAAAATGGAAGCAGAAAGACTTGCAAAGATACCACGTTCGGTAGTGATAAGAGCGGTGGACAATGTAGTTGCTGAAGTTGGTGAATCGAGTGGATCAAAAGACAAAGTTGAAGAATCAATTGAAGACAAAGTTGAAGAATCAATTGAAGACAAAGTTGAAGAAATAACTGAAGTCAAAGACTGAAGGTTTTGATAGCAAACATTTAGGGGGAGTTTGTTAGTGCATGTTTTGTAATTGTTTGCTATTCAAAAGTTGGTTTTATTTATTTTTGTAGAAGGTTCGTTGCTATTGTTTAGGTTTGTTTGGCCCACGAACCTTAACATTTAGCCGAACTATAGAAGGTGTAGGGTTCGACGAACCTATGGTTCGTGAGTAAGGTTTGTCTAACGAACCCTAAGGGTTCGTTCACCGAACCTTAGGGTTCGGCTAGCGAACCTTATTAGTTGAAGGTTCGCTGGATCTATAACTATAAATAGGTGTTTTATTTGTAGTTTCAGTAGAACTTTGATCAAAGTTGTGAGGAAATTCTCTGTGTGAGAATCTTTTGTTCTTGTAATCATTTGTTGATATATACAAGAGTGTTTATGGAATTGCATGTGTTCTTTGTTCTTTTACATATTAGCTATGGATTCCGCACATAGTTAGTAGTTCGTAGAGCTTCGTATTCGATCCTAATTTGGTTCTAGATCAAAATCACTAAACCAACAGGGTTCTCGAACTAATTCTTGGTTCTCGAATTCTCACTGTGTCTCGTTTGTTTCTTGAATACAGCTAAGGTTCTCGAACTAATTCTTTGTTCTTGAATTTTCATTGCTTCTCGAGAACATCTTACTTTTGTGTGCCAAATTTCGTTTTGTTTAAAAACGGATTCCTCAAGTAGACTTGCTGCTGCTCTGTCTAGTAAACAAAATGAGCTTGATGCAATCATGGGTACTACCACCAGAATTCCTAGATTTTCATTAGCCGTTGGATTTCCTGAATGAAAGTTTCGATTTGGAAAACATATCAGGACCAAAGAACCAAGACTTTGGAGGGTTATCTTAAGAGGAAAGCGACAGATAACCTATAAAGACATAGAAGGAAATGAGTTGATTAAAGATTCAGAAAACTACACTAAAGAGGACATTCAAATAATAGAGAAGGATGAACAGGTGCTTGGTTACATCACTCAAGGTCTTACTCCTGAGATATCACAATGTTTTAGGGAGATAACGGATGCAAGAGAGCTTTGGAGAGCTCTTATTGAAATGTATGAGGGTAACACTGAAATGAAGAAGTCCCGCAAAGAAATGTTAAACGATAAGTTTAACACCTTCAATTACATAGTCAGGGAAAGTCTGGACGATCAGATTCAGATATTTGTTACCTTAATCACTGAGATGCGTACCGCCAAAATTGACAATCAAGCATGTGTAATTAACAAAAAGCTTCTGAATTCTCTTCCTTGGAATTGGGATAGGAATGTTGGCATCATCAAATCAACCAAGAATCTGGATAATCTATCATTGACCTAGATGGTGTCTGTTATCAAATCCTATGATAGGAATGATCAGCAGAGAGCTATGAATCATACAAACAATTACAATGTTGCGAGTATCAGCAGTGTCAACAGTGCTTTTATCTCTTAACCTTCATCTGCTTACCCTGTTCATAAAGTTTCTTTGTCCTTTGTCTCATCTGGCAAGTATGTTTTGTCATCTACTGTCGGATCATCCATTCCTTCTCTTCAATCTTCTGGAGCTGTTTCAGGAAGTTCATCTGGTTCAATTGCTGTACAAGCTGCCACACTCACCAAGGAAGTTCCGGAGAACATTACTTTAGTTGCCGGATTTCATAAATGTTCAACTACTTTGGGATCTGGTGATCTGTTGCCACCATTTGCTGTTGTGGGTTCAGAACTTGAGCAGATCCATCCAGAAGATGTGGAAGAGATGGATATTACTTGGCACATTGCAAATGCTATTTTAAGAGATATGAACTTCACAAAAGCCGCAGGAAGAAATCCCTAGGGCCAGTCTGACATCAACAAGATGAAGTTCACAAAAGACAAGCTTAGATGCTTTAACTGTCATGAGCCCGGTCATTATGCTCAAGAATGTACTAAGCCAATGAAAAATATTAATAATCTTGAGCGCAATCTGATTCCAGTAAATGGAGCTACAAGTGTTGAAAACAAAGGTGCTGACACCAAGGCCCTAGTTGTGATGCAAGATAGTGCTTTTGGATGGGTTGATCAGATCAAAGCTCTAAATATTTCTGAGGAATCTGTAGTTGCATTGATGGCCGACACCACTCACAAACATAAGTAGCATGCTTTCATGGCACACCTTCCTATTGATGCTGATGTAAGTACTTTTTTGTTCACTCAAGTATGTGTTGATAAAGTGACTACGTATGGGGTTCATCATGCCAATCTCTTACCAATCTCTTACTCTGAATTGAATTTTAAAAAAATTGATGTATCATCTGCAGTGGTAGAAGATATGATTCAAAAACAAATGAAATGGCAATAAACTAAGGGAGTGGGGTATGTGAATCATGTACATGAGGGTTTGTCAAACCAACGGTTTGGGTACATGCAAAGGATCGGGAATTTGGGTTAAATTCTAAAGAAGAGACTCCTATGACTGTGGTCGGTGCAAAGGGCAACATTTTTGTAAATAACCCTCCACCATTGAGTAACAGTTTTGTTTACACACCCATGACGGAAGAAGAGTTAGCAAAGTCTGGCACTTTGAAATATGGTAGACAGGAAAGTATGTCTGTCTCGACTTCACGTTCAGTGAAAGCACCTGAACCTGAAGTCAATGTAACATCTTCTAACATTTCTGATTCTTGCGCAGATCAAGTAATAGTGGAAGATTGGGTTGAAGAGGATGATGAACATGTTGCTGCTATAAATTTTAACAATCCATCTTCAAAAATGATTTCTGATGACAATTTTGTTTCAAAACCTTTAGATTTTCCGTTTTTGAAAACTCAATGCCTTATATTCTGGGCAGAGGCCATTAATACTATCTGTTATGTTCAAAATCGAGTCTTTCTGAACAAACAACATATGATGACTCCATATGAAATTCTTTACAAACACAATCCATCTGTTGAGCATTTCAAAATCTTTTGATGTCCTTGTACATTACTGCATCTGGATGCAATCCCAAAGTTCAATGCTCGAGAATATGACTGCTATTTTGCAGGCTATGCACCATAGGTATGTGGGACTTAGTGTGATTCTCTCATAACACATTTAAGGTACCAAAACATGATAAACATGCGCAAATAGAAAACCGAAAAAAGGTTTTAAGTTTGAGTTTAGATGGATAATATACAAGCAATCATGATATCTAGTTCTTAAGGATTAGCATTAAAAGGATGCTTTTACTGATTTGAAAACTATTTGATCCCAAATAGTGAGGTAAATTGACTTGATGTGTGTTGATAATATTAAACTAAATGAATTTTAAATTTGTGGGTCGGAAAATGGGCTTGAGAAATTTGTAGGCCGAAAATGGGCTTGAGAATGTCATTTATGATCAAATCAAATAAAAGGGAGGGGTTAAAGAGGGTAAACGGTTTTAACCTAGACGTTATCGAGTTCTCTCCTCAAAATCATTAAAGTGAATTAGTCATTCTGGAGTTGTTCGTTGTGTTTCCGAGTTCTGCATTGGTGTTATCATCTTTGTCACTATCACTATTCGTATCCCTGCTGATTATTTTTAGGTATTTGTAGGTTTGAAATGAAAGCAAGAAAAATTGGTATTCATGGTTTTGTATTTTGTTTTTGGAAATGTGTTTTGATCGAAAACTCAACTTGGATCAAGAAGATGAGAAAATGATGAGAAACATCCGATTGAATGAAACTATGGAAACATAAATTCAGGTGGAATGGTTCTCGAAATTCAATAAAGAAGATGAAGTGTTCTCGAATTAGAAACTCGAGAACCTTGACCATAATCGAGAAAAGGAAGTTATTTCGAGATTGACACACATTGTGTTTGAATTCGACAAACATGTTATGTAAAATTCGAGAAACTGAATTTGTGTAAAACTCGAGAAAGAAACTAAGCACTTGAGAACAAAAGCTATTCTCGAGAACTGAGTTGTTTGATTTCCAAAATAAAATTTGATCTGGAAAACTAGTTTTGTTCTCGAAAATCTTTCTTAGACTTGAGAATGATAAAGTTAATTAAAAAATTAATTATTTTTGTAATTCGAGGAAATTGTTTCAGAGTTAAGTCGTTGATGTGTTTTGAAAATTTGTAGACTGAAATGGCTAAACAACAACAACTTCAAATTGTTTGGAGAGATTATCATAATCTGGCATTGCTGATTGCTGCTCCACCTGAAAGCCAGAAACAACTTGCTTCAGCTATCCGAGGATTCGATACTTGCAAGATTTCGCATGCTCTGAGTGTAACATCAGTGCCGGAAACTTCACCGGAACAGTGATCTCTACAGTAACGTGAACAGTAATCAGGTACAAACTATACGTAATTCAGTGTAATTCATATTCATGTTAAGCATCATTATCATTTTATGTTATCATACCGCAATTTCAGAATCATTTCAGAGAAACGAAGCTCATAACTATGGTTCATCAGTCAGATAATTATCTGGCAACACAGAACCATCATGTGATTATGTGTTAGGATTTTATTATGTATAAATGTATGTGAGACTTTACAGAACAAAATAACAACGGATGTCGTTACGCGAATGCTAAACCAACGGATTATTCGTATAGGTGACGCTCTGTACGAATATATCTGAAAGTTTAACGTTCTGAATGATGTCCAATAATTAGAAAACCATATTGAAAAGTATAGTTATCGCAGTGTTCGTACGGGTGACGATTCGAACGAACACGCGCGACGACCGTACGATTCGATTTTAAACCGTAAATTAAATATTTCTGAAAATTTAAAATAAATTAAAGATATTTAGTTAATTTACTAGGAATAACCACCTAAAATAATTATATTAACCTTATTTTAAAACCGAGTCGTTTCGTTACGAAAACGACGAAAAACCGACGCCTTTACGCGAAACCGAACAAAACCGAACGAACCCGAACATACCCGGGTTATTTAAGGCCTTGATGAGGGCATTTAATACCCTCATCTTCCCCACCAACCAAGCATTTAACACCACCACCGGCCCTTTCTCTCTCTTCTTTCTCTCTCTAGGAAGCCATAGCCAAGATCTCTCTCAATACTCCATGAAATCGTGAGTTCTTGGTGTCAAAACGACCACCATAACTTGTAGATCCAAGAAGTACAATAGATCTACGCTTTCATCCATCAGATTTGAGGTAAAATCAAAGATTTAAGCTCGGTTTTAGGGTTTTCTAAACCCTAAATTCGATCCTCCTTAGAACCGGTTTCACACCCTCTTGAACCATAGGAATTACACACGGACATGTCTAGGTTGTGTAGGAACAAGAGCCGTTGCCATATCTAACCACTTAGCTGGAAAAGAACCAAGGCGACCCTGGTGGAGTTCGAATGCCGAATGGGAAGTGCCAGTTCGCCGAATGTGAAGGTCGAATAGCCCATCTTTCGGCCGCAAGGCCAACTGCCGAAGCAGTATTTCAGTCGGCCAAACCCCTCCTTCGGTCGGCTTCGCCATTTGCTCGGACCCACTCCCACCATTCGGTCGATCCATTGATTCGGGCCAGGGGTCAATTGTTCTAGCCTTCATTCGGCTATCACCACCATTCGGCCCAACCCTATTCGGGTCCAGCGCCATTCGACAGCATGCCTGATTCGGCCGGCCTATTCTGTCGGCCCAGGTTTTTCATTCGGCCATCTATTGCGGCCCAGCACCTCATTCACCACACGGTTGTCCGATCAAATGGATTCGGGATGAGTGGTTTGTGCATGGGTTAAGTTGGCCATACTTATGTGCGTGGTGTATGGGTGTGCATGGGCGTGGTTTAGGGTTTATCCCCATGCAAGTGGCTTTAGTCAAAACAAATGAAATCATAAGTTAGGGTTGTACATGAGAAGTATACTAAGGCCACCTAATGATAAAGGTAATTAAGGTGGTCATGGGGTAGAATCGAAAAGATAAAGGGTTTTCAAATATAAAGGCCTTACATAAAACCATAAGGATCAAATAACAAGCTAGGGTTTCGAGTGTTGATCAAATTATTAACACCGAGTCCTTAGGAGAATCCATAAGGATATATAACTAACCTAAATGTTTTGTTTAAATCATCTAGGCTTAGTAATCAAAGGGAAGAAAAGAAATCACTTGGAAATCAAAGTCTAATAAATGGGCCCGCGGATGGCCCAATGGGCTTAATTTAAGCCCATCATACATTAAAAGTATTTTCATTTAAACTAATTATGTTTTGAATAAAATGAAACTAACTTAGAAACGTTTTAAATTAATATAGTATAATGATGACTTGTGGGATTGGGGTTATAAATGGGTGATAAGTTAAATCAAGTTAGGTGAAATCTTAGACACACATTAGTAATATAAGACACTTAGTTGCAAACCGAGACCAGACCCTAGATACGACGACTACCGTATATACTTATCGTATTCGAATTCTCTTAAAAACAACTCAGGTACTGAAGATACTTAGGCTACAACAACGAGCGCGCATTTTGTGGTAAATCAGTACAGAGCAACACAGGTGAGTTCATTGCCCCTTTTCTAAACATTTTTGTTTTCAAACGCGGGACTGAGAAGCATGCGTAAACCTTTTTACTTAAATATGTTTTACGTACATGCTTTTACTTTTATATGCTTTATATTTGCTTGTTTATACTCCTAGACTCCTGTCTAGGAAATTGCTATGCAGAATTAGCCATCAAGTTAATTAATTACTCTTATGAGTAATACTCATTCTAAACTCTAAACAAACCCTTAGTCCATCAAGTTCAAATTCAAGAATCTAAACTCACAGTGAAATCAAAAGAACTAAAGCTAAAGATCAAATGCAATGGAATCTAATCCAGTGTGACATCAGTAAACTAAGGATCCTACTCAAGAAATCTATAATCATTGTGAAATCATGGAATTCTAAAGATCAGAATCAAGAGAATCAAGGAATCAAGGAAATCATAACCGTGTGTGAATCATTGAAATAATGAAATCATTATGATCTAATGAAATCATTAATACCTAAAGTAAGGTGAGTTGTCAGTTGTATGTAAATCGAGACCACGTGTAACACACGGAAAGTCCCGTCACAGTAGTAGTCTCTTGTAGTCAAGCTACATGGGCATAACTTAAACTATCAAATGAAATCAAGGAAATCAAGAAGATCATAAAGCAAAGGATATCCTAAAGTCCCGACGCATACAGTAGACTAGTAGGTCAAGCTGATATGGGCATATCGTTAAAATCCCGGCACACACAGGTAGACTCCTTGTGGGTCATGCCTGATATGGGTCACGTGTGAGAGGGTACAACTTGGACAACCACCAACAATTAAGTCTAATTGATTGAGTCAAATAAGGCCCAATCATCATGTCTTGGTTGTAACTATATGATTAGTTATTAATTTAATTAACCATTTAATATTATATTTCTACAATCGTTTTGGGAAATCATGAGGACATGATGAACCCAGGAAATCAGAGGTATTTCAAATTGTGGGAATCAAAATTTTAACATAGAAGTGGGAGTTAGGTAAGACGCTTAATTATGCGGCTTAGTATGTCGTGGGATGGCGATGGAATTGAATGGTAGGTTAAATGCTTAATTATCATTAACACCAATGTCCTATGCGGCTTAGTATGTGGTGGGATGGCGTCTGGGCGGGTTGTAGGCTCGACTCAGGGGTATGCCCTATAGATAAGCATACCGAGCTGGATGATACAGGTGATGTTAATGAGGTTAAGGTTTTACCTAAAAGGTTCGCAAAGCTATTTTTCAACAACTAAACAATATGAACTCACCAACCATGTGTTGACTTGATCTTTTTGCATGACTTCTCAGGTGACGAACATGTCAAATAAGAAGTCATTACTTTTGGACTAGGACCTCAGATAGAAGACTTAGTATTTTGGACCTGCATCCGTTTTGGAACATCATTATACAATATATTTTTGTATATCTTGTGCAGATACAAGATAGAAAATTTATGATGTTGATGGTATATTTACATTGTTAAATTATAAACAGTACTGATGTAATTTAACTTTTTAATTCTATTCTAATTAGCATTTCTCATTTATATCATGTGCAAGGTAAACAATCTGATCATCACGATTATCACTCACGATATCTCGCCCCGGGAACCTTCCGCCTGACGGGGACTCCGATCCAACCCCGCCGGCTCGGGATGTGACACTGAGAATGAATCCGATGATTCATGAGAATCTGATTGAAGAGCTCTGGTTATCTGCTTCATTGAATAAACAAGGGGATGAAGGTCGGGGAATTATTTCAGCCAAAGTTCAAAATACAGAGATTGTGATTTCTGAGAAAGTGATTCGGGAGGTGCTCGCTTTTACACACAAGTCTTCTGATCCTGTTATAATCCTGAAAGAAATTGTTCAAAGATCCGCACCAGAGCAGCTCGACAAAGGCAATGAAATTCAGTCAGATACATCTATTGACTCCGAACCTGATCAACATCAGACAGCTCTTGAGCCCACTCACGCCTTTTCTGAACCAATTGAAGCTGAATATACTGCTAGTTCTTCTCGTTCTGAATCCAATGCTGAACCAAATAATCTAGATGTTCCATATGCAAATGCATCAAATCTACCAAATGTTATCAATCCTTCTCAAAATGATATTCCCACCCGCATTCAACGTGATCATCCCATTGAAAATGTAATCGGATCACTTGAAACGGGAGTTAAGGCACGGAGTCAGTATGGTGCTATCAATAGCTGCTTATATTCTTGTTTTATCTCTTAGATAGAACCTAAGAATATTTATATGGCTCTTGAAGAACCTAGTTGGGTTGAAGCCATGCATGATGAGTTGAATCAGTTTGATCGATTAAAGGTTTGGGAACTTGTTCCTCTACTTGATGGCAAAAAGGCTCTTGGTACACGTTGGGTATTTCATAACAAGCAAGATGACAGTGGTTTCATTGTAAGAAATAAAGCTCGTCTTGTCGTTCAAGGTTTTTGTCAGGTTGAGGGACTTGACTACCATGAAGTTTATGCTCCAGTTGCTCGATTGGAAGCCATTCGTTCGTTCCTTGCATATGCCTCATACATGGGATTTACTTTGTATCAAATATATGTCAAAACTGCTTTTTTCTATGGGAAGGTAAAGGAAGGGATAAGTTAGTCAACCACCTAGTTTTGTTGACTCAGATCATCCAGAGCATGTTTACAAGCTTGATAAAGCTTTATATGGTCTTCATCATGCTCCTCGGTCTTGGTATGCAACACTGACACAACATCTACTGAGTCATGGATACACACGGTGAACAATTGATCATACACTGTTTATGGAAAGAGTTGATGATGATATGATCTTGGTTCAAATTCATGTTGATGACATCATTTTCGGATCAACCAGTGAGAAGTTGTGCAAGGAATTTGAGAGCGTGATGAAGAAGAATTTTGAAATGAGCTCATTGGTAGAGATGACCAGCTTTTTGGGACTACCAGTTCATCAAAATTCCGAGGAAATTCTCATTCATCAAAGCAAGTATGTGACTAATATGCTGGTGAAATTTAGAATGCAAGATTGTAACTCCGAGGTAACTCCCATGAAAGAACGTCCTGTTCTCACTTTTGATGACCATAGTGCTAAGGTCGATCAAACTCATTATCGCTCCATGATCGGGTCATTGATGTATCTTACTGCTAGCAGACCAGATATTATGTTTGCAGTTTGTAAATGTGCACATTATCAGTCCACACCAAGACTTTCTCATCAGACTGCGATTCACAGGATATTTCGATATCTGAAACGGAAACCCTGTTTTGGTTTGTGGTATCCTCGAAATTATTAATTCGATCTTTATTCTTTCAGTGATAGTCACTATGGAGGATGTGACATTGATCATAGGTCCACTTCTGCTGGATGTCAATTTCTTGGTGATAGGCTCATTTCATGACAATGCAAGAAGCAACAAACAATGTCTATCTCCACTGCAGAGGCTGAAGTGCCTGCTGTTCTCAGGTGATATGGATGCAACATAAACTGCTAGATTACGGCTTGAATTTCAATAACAATCCTATTTTCTGTGATAACGATGCATAAATTCAAATTTACAAAAACCCGGTTCAACACTATAAAACCAAGCACATTGATATGAAATTTCATTTTATTAGAAATTGCTATGACCAAAAACTCATTAAAATGGAAAAAAGTGACACAAAATTAAATGTGGCTGATATGTTCACAAAGCGTGAGCATTTCAACCATCAATGATCGTTTTTGAGGATTGATTACTTGAAGTGATTGTTTTTAAAGGTTTATTCTTATTTTTATCTTACAAATTTCTTTTAAATAAATTTTTTTTTATCATAAATAAATCTAGGGGGAGAAATACGTGAAAGAAATTAAGTCTAAACATGTTTTGGGAAATGATATAAACTTTCTACATAAAGGGTTAGTTTTAAAAATTCCTGAAAAAAATGCTATATCAGAATGAACTGGGATTGAAATGATATTCTGGTAGGCTCACTTGACAGAGTTAGTTGATCTATTTTGTGCTAAACTAAAGAAATTGTGTGTTGCGTAGTCGAAATATCACAACTTAGAAGAGTGCATTACCTATTTGAATGTCTTAGAAATCTTATGATACTTTTGATATGCACGAGATTCAGAAAATATGTTGAAAATCGAGTGCTTTCTCTGAAATTAATTTACGTCTGTACATAAGAAAAAACTACAGTGCTCATGGAAGTCTCTCTCTTTCTGCTTCCATAGGGACCTGAGAAGTGTAGCTCTCTCTGTTATGTTTACGCGAAGACCTGAGATGTTACTTGCATACATGAGTATATGCTACGAAATTTGGATCTGCTCACACCAATAAAAGATGTCTCAGAGCACAATCATGCAAAATGCATGTTAAAAGAGACCCTTAAGAGTCCAAAAACCAAGCTCCACTGTATATTAAGCCTTGTATATTAAAACGTATGATCCATTCTTGCTATCTCTCTATAAAATATCAGACATACAATCAGAATCGGATGCATGTTGAATATGAAGTAGGAACTCTTTGACTTGATAGGATGCACCATATGTATCTAGGACTTAGTGTGATTCGCTCATAACACATTTAAGGTACCAAAACATAATAAACATGCGCAAATATAAAAGAGAAAAAAAGGTTTTAAGTTTGCATTTAGATGGATAATATACCGGCAATCATTCCAAAAAAAATTTGATATGGAAAACTAGTTTTTTTCTCAAAAATCTTTCTTAGACTAGAGAATGATAAAGTGAATTCAAAAATGACTTATTTTTGTAATTCGAGGAAATTGTTTCTAACTTAAGTCGTTGATGTGTTTTGAAAATTTGAAGATTGAAATGGTGAAACAACAACAACTTCAAATTGTTTGGAGAGATTATTATAATCTGGCATTGCTGATTGCTGCTCCATCTGAAAGCCATAAACAATTTGCTTCAGCTATCCGAGGATTCGATACTTGCAAGATTTCTCAGCTCTGAGAATGAATCCGGTGATTCATCAGAATCTGATTGAAGAGTTCTGGTTATCTGCTTCAGTGAATAAGCAAAGGGATGATGGTCAGGGAATTATTTCAGCCAAAGTTCAAAATGGAGAGATTGTGATTTCTAAGAAAGTGATTCGGGAGGTGCTCGCTTTTACAGACAAGTCTTCTGATCCTGTTGTAATCTAGAAAGAAATTATTCAAAATCTGTTGGTTAATATGGGATATGAAGGTTTTAATCCGATGCTTCAGAAGAAACAGTTGATTCCTTACTGGCGGTGCATTGCCCATGTTTTATGGTCTGCATTAGTGGGAATAAAGGGACTTTCGATATGCTGAACAGAGAACAAGCATCTGCTTCTGTTTCTCCTGCTATGTGTTGGGAGTATAACTTCTCCAAATTTATTCTGAATCAAATGAAGGGAAACTTAAAGGGATCTAAGGGAGAGCGGTTTATGATGTATCCAAGGTTAACGCAGATGACATTTGATGAACAGTATCCTATTCTACAAAGAGGTGTCGTCACGAGGGACTTAAAGCTGTCGAATGAATCAACATTTCTGTTGATATTGAAAAATAGAGGTGGAAAGTACCAGTTTCAAGGACTACGTCAACTGAGAAAGTTTGGTCAGTTTGCTGAGATTGAAGATATTGATGCTGCTTAAGCAGCTGAAATTCCAAATGCAGTGGTTTAGGAAGAACATGATGTACAAGTTTTGGATTAAAAGCTTTCGGATGAAGATGTTTATGTGGTACAGTCGCCAGAGTACGAAGATATTGAGTCTTGGTATGAACCTGATATGAGTTTTTATTTTGAGACGAAGACAATGCCGGTTGAGAGTGATTCTCCTGAGCAAGTGAACCTGCTCACTACTGAAAATCTTGAGGCACTGCTTGAGCATGTCAAAAGGAGTGTAGGAAATCCTCCTTCGGCATCTTCTTTTGCTGATCAAGAGCCACCACTAGATGCTCCTGGTAATATAATCCCAAGAAACAGAAGAAGAAGAAGAGACCCAAGGCCAAGGGTTATTTTTCGCGAACGAGAAACTGAACCTATTTCAGTAACTCAAATACCGACCATCACCATTGAACCAACTGAACGATTGCCACAATTTAAAGAGACTAGTGCTGGATCTTCTTCACACACTAAAGATATTGATTATAACTCTTTTCTGGCTAGAGAAACAGGAACTAGAGCTGATAAATGAAAGAATGCCTTGCCTAATGATGAACCAACTGATGTAGTAAAGCTTCAGAGCAGAATGTTCGAGCTAGAACAAGACTCTTTATCTCATTCTTTGTTGATTCAAGAGCTGAAGACTGACAATGAATTTAAAGACAAGAAGATTAAGGATTTTGAGATAAAAATGGGACACTTATCAGCTATTGTCTTGGATTTAAAGCAAAAGTTAAAAGATAAATTCAAGGGAGAGTTTATTGATGAATCTAGTTCATCAACTACTGTTGAACCTACGCCAGAAATGAGTAGATTTGGTATTGATGAGCTCACTAGAAGTCACGAAGAAGGACTAAGGAAATACTTTGCTGGTGATACCGGATTCAAGGTCAACATAGCAAAATCCAGAAAGCTCATGATGATCACCGACAGAACCACTCAAGAGGCAAAAGATGCAGCAAAGTTTAAACCTACAAGATTTATTGTTGATGTGGGAGACAGCCGGTACAACTATGAAGGGGATAGATCTGGAATTGTCTGCTGGGGTTATGATGAGGTTAAAGAATTGTGGTGGATACACAGAAAGTTAACAAAGCGGATTGATTATTATGATCATCCCTCCTCGTTCAAATCATTGAAAGTGGTAGGTATGGTGGAATTAGCAAGACAAATGTTTTACAATTCAACCAAGAATAAACGAGGAGAAAGTTTTTATACTTCATTGCAACAACATGTTAGGAATGGATTTTCATACATGACTCTTGCCCAATCCATAAGAACAAAGAAGAAGACGAACTCTCTTCGAAATCCAATTGACATAGATATATTTGAATTGAGATGGCCAACCGCATACTGGATGAAGAAAGTACCAATTCTTCCTGATTTGCCTGGAGGAGCATTGGATGATTTCAAATTTTGGGCTTTCGACGAACAAACATATGGAGTGATTATCAACTATGGAGAAGTGGAGTACACATTTTATGATCCAATTGATCTAATGTGTTTAAGTGAAAAAGATATCAAGTTTATAAACAATCAAGAGATGGAAGTATATTAGGATCATCTGGAAGATGCATTGGAATTCTTTGTGTATGTTAGAGTTATCGTAAAGAATGAAGCATGGTCAGGAGGAAAAGGAGACTCGTCTACATTGATGATAAAGTGTGGTGAATCTGATGAACATAAAAAGAAAAAGAGTGCTGAAGAAACACAAAACTATGGAAGATTGTTGGGAAGTGAATAAGTTTTGATGTTTCTGGTGGTTCGAGTTTGTTGCTGGATTGGAAATGGTTCTCGACTTGGTTTGGTGTTTCTGAGTTTAGTATAGTTTATTTTGTTTGGGTTTTGTTTAGTTAAATGGTGATGGGCCGAGAGGCCTTGATTGATTTGTAGGTAGTATATAAACCCGGTATGTAGGTCCTATTAGGGTTGGCTTAATTTTTGTGATTGTTTTCTCTCTTTTCTTAGAGTCGTTGTTTTGTACCAGCCGGTTCTTGAAACCGAGTGCAATTTACACAAGTATTCTATGCATTATTCATCTTATGCTTAATTATTATTGTTCTTGCACACACGTGATACCATTCCGCACTCTCTAGTATGTTGGGTTATTAGATATAAGTTTTAGATATTTCATTGGGACTAACCCTCTTCCAATTCCATTGAACTCATCGAGCAAGCTCTCTTTGATTTGATCACAACGTTATCCGTGGGTGGGTGAATTAGACATCTCATGTAGAGGATGATCTCATTTCATCATGGAGTAGTGGTGTTGACCTTCTACTGTGTGGTTGGGTAGGATGGTTCTCGTGCTTTCTGATACTGGGTTGTTGAAATCCTAACACATTTGGGAGGTGAAGAATGTCATTTCTTGACATTCTTGTTTGTTCTCTCACCATACGCGATCTTAATTTATTGAATTAAGACGGTCAGTAGTCGTATCTTCACATTCATCCTTAGGAATGATTCCTTCTTAATCTTTCGTAGCCATTGGCGCTGCGAGCACTGAATGTATTCCCTCTGCACTTTCGGGTCCTCTATGATATCTAAGTCAATGAGGGTTTTCTTCTATTGCTTGAAGAAATAATTTGGGTTGTCTTCACAACATGTAAGCCCTGATTGTTTGGTTTCAGCTCCTGTGGTCACTTATGGTCTTTCCAATGAAGGTTATTGAATTCCCTCTCCCTCCAGTTCAAATGTAATCGCGCTGATCTGGGTGAGGTAGACAGAGTTAACTACACTACCATTCTTTGAGTGATGGCTCACAAAGAAATCACTGGGAACACTTTGTTATAAATATGCCGATGGTGTGTAGTATCGCCCTAACGGGATTTTTGCTACACAGACGTGTATATGTCTACTTCTTTTCCTTGATGCGCTGTAAAACTAGCACTACCTCCTCAAAAGGACGAATGTCCTTGTGTTTTGGAGTGAGACAAGTACTGTCTCTTCTCACTAGTGTTAAGACCGCTTGGACTTAGGTCCACTACACATCCTTCGATCTTTAACTAATCTGTAGTCATATAGTATTGTGGTAGATAAATGGTCGTGGTTGTATGTAGTCGATGCTCTGCTATGCTTTCAAATTCCAAAATTAAAGGCCAGATCTCACCCGTGCGGCGGGGTTCAGTCCTCGAACCATCTTTGGGTTTGTAGGAAATGGCTATTCAAGATTAGACTGAAGTGGTTAAAAGTCTCTCATTTAACAAGTTTGACAGTCCTAGTGTTGGACACTAATTTTTTTTACATTTCCTTATTCAAGATTATTATGGTCGATGCGTATCGGGTTAGGTTCCAATTCTCCTTTGAAAGTACTTATAGCTTTCAAGGTTAGAGAGGTCAATTGAAGGAATATCGGGCTCATTTGAGTTCTCTTGATTCCTTGAATAACTCCTACTCTTTCAGAGTACTGATCCTTTTTAGATGTTAGGTAGTCAAGGTCGGTTTTTAGAGTCGCATTGGTTCTACATATTTCAAAATACTCCAAGAAATGCTTTTAAGGACCCTCTGCTGGTTCGGACATACCACCTATTCATCTCCCCTCCTGTCCTCATTTCCTAGTGGTGACTGACGTTGTCCTCTCACTCCTTCCTCTAGTCCTAAGAAAACTCTAGTATGTGTTTTGCTCGTTGAACTCTTAGAGTTTCTTGCTATTTAAAGACTAGGAATGGGCAGACACATTGTAATGCATACATATAAATTATACACACTACGTCTATGGAGGATCTAGGAGAATGTACCTGTGTTTGTGCCCCATTGACAGTGTTTCGTGTGTGTGGGCACGGTCAGCGCTTTACTGCAGTCATCTATGGTGATTCATACTCTCCTGAGGAACTTCTTTGGTACATGACCAGGTTCAGCAAACTTGTAGCAGCGCTTGACGTTGCTGGATGGAAGGCAGGTCGTTGCAACGTCACATGAGCGTTGAGAAGTTGGAGTCCGGAAACTCTAACTTTCATGGCCCATCATCCCGTATTTCGTGCAATGTTTACACGGTTTGCTTGCGA
Organism: Mikania micrantha; assembly: GCA_009363875.1. Taxonomy (NCBI): domain Eukaryota; kingdom Viridiplantae; phylum Streptophyta; class Magnoliopsida; order Asterales; family Asteraceae; genus Mikania; species Mikania micrantha. Next base: position 34,434,214 of record CM018694.1, on the reverse strand, counting down.
CATGATGTTGATTGCAGTTGGCACACATAGGAGATGTGCCAGCGTACCTCTTATGGACCGAGCTCCTTGATGAATTGCAAGGCTAGGCCCAATGACCCGGCTTTCCACATTTGGAGCACAGTTTGCACCTTCTGTGATTAGGATGGTGGTACTGACATTTGGTACAAAGGGGAAATGCTCTAGCGTATGATCTGCAAGGTTCACCTCGGTGGCTGGGACCTACTTGACCAGTGAAATCAGTCCTTCATCTCTTGGGGATAGGGTAACTGGATTCGTCCGTCGATTCCCTTCGACTCGCTTCACCTTCTGTTTTCAGCGCAATGGTTGCGTCTTCTGGTTGAAGCGTGCCGCGATTGATTTGGCTCACGATGTTAGGAATAGCAGCGATGAGTTGCTCTTCAATGAGTGTAGCTAGCACAGCTGTCTTCGGGTTGGTGTGGTTGTTACTTTTGAGGCATTCTTGTTATCCCCGAATTGGAAACGATTAGTACATGTGATCAGACACAAGTAACATATGCAATTGTTCTTATCCTAACTTCTATACGTGAGGTCCCTAGGTTATAGTCTAGGCCAAACTGTTTAAGTAAATGACCTAATTCTGTATAATCATGGCTCAAATACCAATCTGTGATCCCTCGGGCCGGCGGGCAGGATCGGAGACCGGTCGGGCGGATAGATCCCCAGGCGTGAGTGAATTGGAGTGATCATATTGTTACATTGCACATGATGATATGAGAAATACTACATTACATTGAATAAATATAATTAAATTACAACTATTTTATAATTTAATTTTATTACAACTTGACTTGGACATCTGGAATGTGGACCAGATGTTCCACAAGGATTTGCTTGCATAAGTGCAAGTCTTGAATCTTGTAGCCGATGTGGCTAGTGAGATTCCATGCAGGAGTTGTAGGTTCCTCTAAGGGATCCTATCTTTCTCTCTCTAAAAGTCATCCTGCTTTAACCTGTTCTTCCCTTGAGAACATGTAAAATATATCAATACTAGATTGGTGAGTTCACGTTAGTTATTAAAATATTAGGTTTTGTAAAAGGTTTAGTGAAAATATTTCCATTCACACTGGTTTTGAAAACGATGTGCGAATGGTGTTGAAAACACGAATGAACTACAAAAGTGCGTTAGCCTGAACATCGTTACTGACACCATCCCAAATTATCGAAGCTAGTTTATATAGAGGGCATACGTAGAGCCAAGGCTCGGCCGCCAGCCCACCACCCCTTTGAATATCCACGAGGATGTCCTTAACGGAAATCAGGCCTCGTCACTTATGTGCCTCTATTCAACACGACTCGACAGATGTATAAAGAAATGTCTTGAGAAAGAAGTGTACGCTCCTTTCTTGTTAGTTGACATTATTTGTTGTGTACTTGTTTGGAAACTGTTCAAGACCAGGTCTTGAACATTTGTTTGGTTTTAAAACTCATGTTATTGTTTACGTGGTCTATCCGTAATATCACCCATGTGCTTATTTACCAAACCTAACTCATATGCCCTTGTTGATTAGTTCCCATGGAACTAATTCGATCTGTTGTTTCACGTATGTATGCGTGTAACGTAGCAACCTCGGCGTTGGGGGTTGGTTAGGCCTACGGTACCATTTACATTAACGTCGGTTGACCCGCATCAACCAATGGTAAATTACACTAAGGGACATACTTGAGAATTCCTCAGCGAATTCTTGATGTGTTTTTTGTGTGGACACATGCGCTAGTGAATTACCCTTGACAGAACCCATGCAAAGTTTGTAGTTTGTTTGATGGGGGATTCCCATGACAATGATTATTTTCCATTGTGCACTACACAATTCCCCGGGTCATGTCCGTTCACCTCTTGGTTGGGCACAAAGCCTCGAACTGTTGTGATCAACGGACATTTCCTCGCTGATTTGCGTTTGAACCCTCAAAACTCGTTTGTTGTCGTTGAATTTGTAAAATTTGAAAAGAGTGATGGATGCTTAGTAAAATAATTGAAAATGTACTTATTCGAATAACATTCAAATAAGAGGTTGAGAGTGATCTTTTTATTGAAATTATTTGAAAATAAATCTTATTCGTTGATCATTTGAATAGGAGGGTTCATGTTCTCAGCCCCAAATGATTTGGAAGGCAATAAGTTAAAGAAAAGGGGTTTATGAACTCACCTGGGGTTATGGGTCGTCGATGCATTCACCCGGTATGTTCTCTCGGTTGGAATCATGTGTTACAATTTAATTAGTTAAGTGTTGGATGTTTGTGTGTTCTGTGTTTTGATGTGATTTTCGAAAATGTGTCTTTAGTTTGTTTTATCTTGATTAGATTATAAAATTTGGTCTTAGTTTTGGTTCTATTAATACGAATGGCCTATGATAGGACATTCAACACTTAGCCATTTTTGGGCTCTCCTTGGTGCGAACGGCATGTTCGTGCGAATGGCCTTCATTCACACGAATTGAATGATGCGAATGCATACTCTCATTCTGGTGTTCCATTCGTGCGAATGTATCTCCATTCATATGGTTTTTCGATTGGGCGAGTTTTCTCGATGAATGAGGCTTGTCATTTGCACGAATGAACCCTTCGTTTTGTTCATTCGTCTGCAGATTTACCAAGAACGCCATTTTTGAAATCGTTGTTTTTTTTGGTGTTTTTATAGTCGAAATTGATGGTAAAATGTGTTGGGGTGTTTCGGTGCAAAGGATCGGTGTTAATACTTACCGTGGTGCTCGTATTTGATCGAAATGGGCTGAAAAGGGTTGAATCTTAAATTGGAGGTGTTGGGGTTGAAATACACACGATTTCGACGATGAACAGGTCCGATTTCCCGTGGAAATGGTTAAAAAATCGAGTGGCCGAGAGTGGGGTTCCGTTGAGAGAGTTGGGTAAAAAATGGGTTTGAAAAACGGAAGTGTTGCTTTTATAGCTATGTTGTTGCAAGAATGAGTCATTCGTACGAATGGCTCCCATTCGGCCGAATGATTGTGGCTATAATGCTTCCCCGAATTAAACATATTCGTACGAATGGGGGTCCATTGGTACAAATGGTTGTGTGTGTTAAAATTTTGATTGTTCATTAACTTGTTTTGGTGAAATTTTATTAAGATGGTTATTATTTTATATCAGTGTTAAAAGACTCACGCTGACATCTGTATGAATCGTCACCCATACAAAAGTTGCGTTGCATTTAACTACTGACATTGTTTTACACTTTAAAGATATCATTTAGTGTATCAAACCTAACAATATATCCACATGGATCGTAACCCGTGCCGATATCTCGTTTGATCAATACTTCACATGTTATCAATTCAGATTTTGTTCATTGTTTTCCATCACAAGGTGTTTTTCTTTTCTGCTGATTCATGTTTGTGTGATTCAATGGATTTTCCTAACTATATTGGAATAATCTGTGTTTTTTGATTGTTGTTTATTATCGTTATCGTCACTCTCGTAGCATATTGTCTTACACTGTGGTTGTGTACACACTTGGATTTCAGACTCATGGCAGCTCGTATACCAGCTGTCACAGGGGGTAATCCTTTGAGATCTTTTGGAAATAATTCAGGGTATTGACACACAACTGGAACCTCACTAATCTCTCTCTCCTTAATATTTGCATTAATCATATAAGCCAAATAAGCAATACATCCCGATATCATATATATTTGAGCTTTGATTACGTTAATTATTTTCAACCGATTTCTATCTTGTTCCCCTCTAATAATCATTATTTTATCATCTGAAGTTTTTATTTGTATCATCTTCTCTTAACAAAGTATTTGAGCATTATTTTCATACAGCCAATCCATTCCAATAAGTACATCAAATCCCATCAATGTCATAACATGTAATTAGACTCTTAATTGATGCCCGTCTATATTTAATAAACAATCGTCAATTTTTTTCACAATTTTTGAAGGTTTCCCTATAATGTTTTCTACTTCAAATGGCTGAGTCAATTTTAATTCTGGTTTATCCAAAATCTTACTAAAAGTATGAGTAACAAAACTCTTACTGGCACCATATTCGAATAATATATTTGCAGGTACTTTATTTATCAAAAACGTACCTGTTACGACTTCCTCATTCTTCCTAGCTTCCTCAGCTGCCATTGTAAACACCCTTGCTTTAGCTCCCTCCTCCCTCTTGGATTCATTCTTTCTTGCTTTTGGGCTAAACACAATTTTGTTTCGAGTATCTCCATAGTAAAAGCATCCCACCAACTTATTCTACGTACAATTAGGGGCTATATGACCCGTCCTTCCACATCTAAAGCAAGTGAGAGGAGTTGGGTTGTTTTCACGACATCTGCCCTTGTGAAACTTATGACACTTAGTGCATCGGTTATTGTGATTCCCTTTGAATTTCTTCTTTGCATTACCCTGAGTAGTTTGGAAGTCTTCTCCAACATCAGAAATTTTCCGTTTCTCTCCTGGATCTCTTCCCCTATCACCATTCTCCTCAATAAATAATATGCGACTCACATCAACAGCCACTTTGAAAGTTCATGGAACCATAGCCATAAGGGATTTCATAACCTCCGCTGGTAAACCCTGAACGTACCTTCTCGGCCAAACACTTTCTGGTGTCACTAATTGTGGAAGCAATCATGCCATCTCATTGAACATGGAAGTATATTCCTTCTGAGTCAATCCAGCAGCTTTTATATTTAGAAAAGTAGTTTTCATCCAATCCAACTCGCTTTAAGGACAAAAATTCTGCAATACCCTTTTTTTCAGCTCATTCCATCCCATATTATCGATCCCATGTCTTCCCACTGATTGTTTTACAGTGTCCCACTGTCACACCCCTGCGCCGCGTGCGGAATCCACGGCGCGGTGACGTATGAACAGTTGAATCATGCACAAGTATTGAATAAGAACAACCACAATGGAATTTCTATGTTTCATAATGTTAAGGCAATTGTTTAGTACAGACAACTATTTACCAAGATAAAGACAACAACATACCCAAAATATAGTTTACAAAATAAGACATCAAACAAGACAATTAAACAATTAGGATTTAGTGAGTTTCTATTCCATCCTAGCATGTTTCTTCATCTTGTTCTATCTTAGAATGGTCTCCTTAGTTGTCTCTGAAAATGTCTTAAACCTGATTACCTGAAACACGTGAAAAGTAACTGTCAACTACAGACGTAGTTGGTGAGAACAATAGGTTTAATAATTTGTAAACATGAATATATGATATAAGACATAGGTAAGTTAAAGCCACAAAGATTCACACGGATGAGCTGTAACCCAAACTAACATCAAGTAAGAAAATGAGTGTAAACAGCCCAATCACTGTTCGCACGAAAGCCAATAATATCAAGTCCCAAACCACGTTTGGAGTTAGATAATACGTCAGCAGTTTTGATAACCATATGACACCAGACCTGCAGTTGGCTTTTAAAATAAATTTAAAAGCCAACTCCATCCTGGATAAGAAAACAACGACACCAGACCTACAGTTAGCTTTTAAAACAAATTTAAAAGCTAACTCCATCCTGGATAAGAAACAATGAGTCCGCTTTCCCTTGTTGTGATCACCCAGTACTAACGACAATGAAACTTGATGGGTTTATAAGTTTGTTTACAACAATGGACACCATGTTTATGAATCTTACTTTAACCGAATGTGTTAATGTCTTATTGAAAACCTAGATTTAATTCCACGAATTAAATCCTTTGTTTATGTAACATGAAATGAATCCCTTGATTTGATTACCATGATGTGAACCATTTGATTTGAATACCACAAAATGAACCACTTGATTTGAATACCATGATATGGTAACCTTGTGTAACAACAAGGTTTATAACAGAAAAGAGTTTATGAAATCATTTATTTAAAAGTGTTGATCCTTTATAAGAACTTTTGAGCAACTCTGTTATAAAACATTTCAAAGAGTCATTATAAAATCCTTTTTAGTAATAAAAGTTTAATAGTGAATAATTCCATCAAAACCGTTGTTAATCTCCTTTAAACAGTTGATGAATCCCATGGATTCGTAAGATGAACCTGTAATTTTCATGAATACACATAACCTGTGTAATGAAACAATATTGAAATAGTGGTTTTGATCACGTGTTTCACCCCAAAACAGTTATAAAACAGTAAAAGAGGGGCTAATGTTCTCACCTGTCTGCAGTAGACTCTGAACTTAAGACAGATAGCAAGTAGCAAACAGGACTTCTAATTGTTTCCTATAACATTGTAATCATACATAAGATATAGGATTTATAATTGTATAACTTTGATTCATTGATTGACTTGTGATCTCTTGAACTTGATTAACACTTGAAAGTTATGTCTTGGATTTATTGATTGATCATGGGTTCAAGAAACTAATGTGAAATGTTCTTTTGTGTACTCTCCTTGTGCATACAATGATAAATGTTTGTGAATTCTATCACCATTTGATTAACATGTATTGTGAAAAGATGTTCAATTGTTTCTTAAGTCTTTGTGATTGTGATTTGATCTCATGATTAAGTTTAGTTATAAACTTAAACCCAATAAGATCGAATTACAATTTACTTTGAGTGGTGGCCTATAATGGGCCGTAAGCCCAATAAATCATAGTGAGCTTAATCAAAGTTCTATGGGCCTCTAAATCAACTATGGTCCACTTTAAATATGATATTGGCCAACCAACTTGTTTGTGGATCACATAGTATGCCAAAGACAATATTGGGCCAACTTAAAGCTCATAATGGGCCGTAAACCACTACGTGGATCAAAAGAAATAGCATGGACCAAGTATAATTAAATTGGGCCGAGTATGGTGGAGTTGGGCCGAAGGCTAATGGGCTGCCACACTTGGCAGCGAACCCTCCACATTTACTGCTAAGGTTCGGCTGAGGTAGTCCCATGGTTCGTCTATCATGATTCACGAACCATGCAAAGGTTCGGCTTAGGAAAATGAATGGCCGAGGGTTCGTTGACATCCAAGTTCGTCTAAGGGTTCGGTCATTATGGTTCGGCCTTATGTCAACAAAAGAGTTCGATGTTCATTCCTTGGGGTTCGCTGTGCATGTCACGAACCATGCAAGGTTCGTTTGCATGGGGTTCGTGAAAGGATCTTCATGTAGGGTTCGCCATCATGCAAGTCATAAGGTTCGTGTGCTAAAGAGTTTGTGAGCCTGATGAGGGTTCGCATAAGGTTCGACTGAGAAGGACTCGTGGGCAGCATGAAGGCTTATCACAGGTTCGTGAAGACCTCAGGGTTCGGCCAGCAGCAGACTAAGGTTCGGTCGGCTGTGACTCACGAACCATGGGTTCGTTTCCCTTCGCCGGTTTGTCCAGAACAGGGTTCGGCTAGCGAACCTGTTACCCACATCATCTTCATCATCAAACTTCTGGATCTAGACCACGATTCAAGCTAATAAAACCTCCAGAAAGCTTTCTATGGCTGCGAAACTAATTAGGAGAGTGCTAGGACCGGCTAAACGTCGAGTTTAAACAAAAACACACAAGAAACCCTAATTCCCGAAACTTCCTTGGATCATACCTCGTTTTTGGCTGGATGGATCTGCGATATTCTTGTACTTTCGTGTAGAGTTTGTCGAGAGCTTCGCGTGGACACCAAGAACTCCGAAATCCGTTGAGAAATAAGTGAGTTACGCGCGTTTAAAGTTCGGTTTTTAGAGAGAGAGGGTAGACGAACTAGTAGAGAGAGAAAGGGTTGTTGAAGTAATAAATGAAGTAGGAAGCCTTGTTCAAGGCTTTTATAGTTCGGGTGAAGTTCGGGTTCGTTTCGGCCGCTCGGTTCGCGTTTCCGGAACGTAACGCGTATTTTACGCGGTTTTAATTAAAATAACATATTAAACTCATTAAAATGATGAGTTTCAAAATTGTAAAATATAAAATAATTAATTTAATTATTTTACTCTTCGTGCGTTGTCAGATCGTTAAACACATACAATTACGTGTATACCCGCAATCGCGTACGTTTTCCGATCGTATTAATTATTTAAAGTCGTTTAATCGTAATTATAAGTTCAACATTCGTATTATTATGGATCGTCACCCATAACTATACTCAGTCTCGCTTACAGATTACGATCTTTGTTGAATTAATTAAATGTCATAGTATTCGTCTCGACACTACGCACTAACACTAACCTGTTACACCGAACGCAGTATATATATAGGGCTCACTCTCGCTGCCCACCACTGTTTCGATATAACAAGTTACTGTTCTTGCTTAGTGAAATCGACTGTAAATAAATAATACATACCTGTTTTCTGATTACTAAGATCCTGTAACACACAAGCACACATTTTGAACATAGGAATCACATTGATGAACTGAACCATGAATAGACACTGTTCTAACACTGTTTACAACTACATGACTATATGCACAAATGTTACAGTCTCCCCTAGTTAAGGGAATTTCGTCCCGAAATTAACTAGCCGAAGATACTGTAAAAAGATGAGGGTACTTAAGCTTCATCTGGTCTTCACGTTCCCAGGTGAACTCAGCACCGCGTTTGCCCTCCCATCGCACTTTCACGATCGGGATACGGCTGCGTTTAAGTTTCTTGACCCCATGATCCATGATTTCAACTGGACGTTCTATGAATTGCATGTTGTTCTGAATCTGAATGTCTTCCAGTGGAATCCGAACATCATGATCCGCCAAGCATTTCTTAAGATTCGATACATGAAAAGTATCATGAACATTGCTTAGCTCCACTGGAAGTTTGAGTTTGTAGGCTACGGGACCAATCCGTTCCAGGATCTCAAAAGGTCCAACGTACCTTGGTGCAAGTTTCCCTTTCTTCCCGAATCGGACAACGCCTTTCCAGGGAGAAACTTTGAGTAATACTCGGTCACCGACTTGAAACTCAAGCGGTTTCCGACGTCGATCAGCATAACTCTTCTGCCGATCCCGTGCGGCCTTAAGCCGTGATTGAATGATGGTGATTTTGTCTGTTGTTTCTTGAATGAGTTCTGGTCCTACGACCTGTGAGTCACCAATCTCGGTCCAGCAGACCGGTGATCGGCACTTTCTATCATATAAAGCTTCGAATGGTGCACATTGAATGCTCGTATGATAGCTATTGTTATATGAAAACTCAATGAGTGGTAGATGAGTGTCCCAACTTCCACCGAAGTCAATGACACAAGAACGAAGCATGTCTTCAAGTGTTTGGATAGTCTTTTCGCTTTGGCCGTCGGTTTGGGGATGATACGCCGTGCTAAGATTAACACGCGTTCCCAAAGCCTTTTGCAATGATTGCCAAAAGCGAGAAGTGAAACGACTATCACGATCAGATATGATTGATGTTGGAGTACCATGACGTGCAATGATTTCGTTGATGTACAGTGTGGATAACTTCTCCATCTTGTAATCCTCTCGGATAGGGAGAAAATGAGCAGATTTGGTGAGTCGATCAACGATCACCCAAATCGAATCGAAACCTCGCGGAGTTCTCGGCAACTTTGTTATGAAATCCATGGAAATTTGCTCCCATTTCCATTGAGGAATTTCAGGTTGCTGCAGAAGTCCCGAAGGCTTTTGATGTTCTGCTTTGACTTTTGAACATGTAAGACATTTTCCCACATATAGTGCTATGTCTTTCTTCATCCCCGGCCACCAGTAAGATGTCCTCAAATCTTGATACATCTTGTCGGCTCCAGGATGAACTGAGTATCGCGACTTATGTGCCTCATCATAGATGAGTGTGCGCAATTCTTCAGACTTTGGAATCCAAATGCGACCATTGAGATATAACAACCCATCAGTTCGAGGTTCTAGTTTCTTCTCAATACCACAATCCAAGTCTGTCTTAAGTTGATTGTCTGTTACTACTTGTTGCTGTGCAATACGAATCAAGTCTTTCAAGTTTGGCTGTGTGCTGATCTCCATGGCTCTTACACGAATCGGTTTGACTGGTTCCTTGCGACTAAGAGCATCCGCCACCACATTGGCTTTACCCGGATGGTAACGAATCTCGCAGTCGTAATCAGTGAGAAGCTCAACCCAACGTCGTTGCCTCATGTTGAGTTCTTTCTGATTGAGAATGTGTTGTAGGCTCTTATGGTCAGTGTAGATGACACATTTAGTACCATACAGGTAGTGTCTCCAAATCTTCAATGCAAAGACCACAGCCCCTAACTCAAGGTCATGAGTAGTGTAATTCTTCTCGTGCACCTTAAGTTGTCTTGAAGCATATGCAATCACCTTATCTCGTTGCATAAGTACACAACCGAGACCAAGGTTTGAAGCATCACAGTAGACAATGAAATCATCACTGCCTTCTGGAAGACTAAGGATAGGGGAATTACATAACTTCTGTTTAAGAAGTTGAAATGCATCTTCTTGTTTCTGTCCCCATATAAAGGCTTGACTTTTCTGAGTCAGTGTAGTGAGTGGCAAGGCAATCTTAGAGAAATTCGCAATGAATCTCCTATAATAACCCGCCAGACCCAGAAATGAACGAATCTCTGTTGGAGTAGATGGAGTAGTCCAGTTCTTAATCGCCTCAATCTTTGCTGGATCTACATGTATTCCATCCCTGTTTATGACATGTCCTAAGAAGTGAACCTCCTTTAGCCAAAATTCACACTTTGAGAATTTAGCATAAAGATGTTCCTCTCTTAGTAGTTCTAAGACTTTCCTCAAATGATCCCCATGTTCTTGTTCTGACTTGGAATAAATCAGGATATCGTCAATAAAGACAATAACAAACTGATCTAAATATGGCCTGCAGACTCGATTCATCAAGTCCATGAACACTGCAGGTGCATTGGTCAGCCCAAATGGCATAACGACGAACTCATAGTGTCCATATCGAGTTCTAAACGCAGTCTTTGGTATATCCTCATCATTTACTCGTAACTGATGATACCCGGATCGTAAATCAATCTTAGAGAAGCAAGTTGCTCCCTGTAATTGATCAAATAGATCATCGATCCTAGGTAGAGGATATCTGTTCTTGATTGTTAACTTGTTCAGCTCACGATAATCTATGCACATGCGAAATGAACCGTCTTTCTTCTTGACAAATAGAACCGGAGCTCCCCATGGAGAGAAACTCGGTCTAATGAAACCTTTGTCTAGAAGTTCTTGAAGCTGACTAGACAGTTCCTGCATCTCAGACGGTGCTAATCGATACGGTGATTTCGCCACTGGGTTTGCTCCAGGGACGAGATCAATTCTAAACTCCACTTGTCGGACTGGTGGTAGTCCAGGCAAGTCTTCTGGAAATACGTCTGGATAATCTCTGATGACCGGTACATCTCCAACTGCCTTCTTGTCAGGTTTCTTTTCCACCACGTGAGCTAGGAATGCGAGGTATTTCTTTTTCAGATACTTCCTCGCCTTGATACACGATACAATCTTCAAACCGCGGCAGGGTTTCTCTCCGTAGACTATCATCGTTTCGCCGGATGGTAGGGGAATTCGAATGAGTTTTTCCGAACACACGATTTCAGCATTGTTTTTGGATAACCAATCCATTCCTACTACAACTTCGAAGCTTCCGAGAGTCATAGGAATGAGATCGATGGAAAAGAGATGGTCATTTAGTCTTAGCTCACAAGCATGAATTATGGAATCTACAACTATGGTTTTACCATTTGCTACTTCTACGGTATAGGGAGCAGTAAGTGTTGATAGTTGCATATTAAGCAAAGAAGCAGTATGAGCAGAGATAAAACTTTTATCAGCACCAGTATCAAATATGATAGGAACATAGTGATCATTGATAAGAAATGTACCCGTGATGACTGCCGGCTCTTCACGTGCTTCAGCAGTTCCAATCACGAAAGCACGAGCAGCAGCAGTATTGTTTTTGAGTTTTGGACACTGATTTCTGAAGTGTCCCTCTGCCCCACAATTATAGCAAGCTCTTCCACCTGTAGTAGCAGTGGTCGTGGTAGCAGTTGTGGCAGCAGCAAGATGTGCAGATCGGCATGTAGCTGCCAAGTGTCCCATACGCCCACACTTGAGACACTTTCTGCATGCAATAGTGGGTAGATGATGGTATTGGCATTTGGTGCAGAGTGGCAATGGACCAGTATAAGGCTTTCTGACTGTGGAAGATTGTGGCATAGCAGTAATGGGTGTGGCATGAGTGAGAGTAACTGCAGTCAGGGCTGCAAAGTTCTTGATTGTCTTTTGCTTCTTCCTCTTTTGATGATGCTGTTCAGGCTTTTTGCCTTCATCAGTCTGTGCTCTTTTGAATCCCTTTCGGGTGAGCACTCCAGATTTCACATATTCTTCAGTGAGTGAAGCACCAAGTTGAATTGCTGCTTCCAAAGTAGTGGGGTTGTTCCCCATGACAGTTCCTCTGACCACCAAAGGCAAACCTTCAATGTATTTCTCTATCCTGCGAGATAGAGGAGTAACCAAGTGTGGTACCAAAACGCACAACTCATGGAAACGAGTTGTATACTTGGCACTTTCACCACTGTCTTGCACCAAGTTCCACATCTCCACCTCCAGTTTCTTTAGTTCATGACGTGGACAAAACTTTTCCACCAGCAATTTCTTGAAACCTTCCCATGGTAAAGCTAGAGCGACTTCGCGTCCTCTGGTGTTCTTCTCAGAGTTCCACCAGGTGAGTGCTCCCTTATGAAAAGCACTTGAGGCCATCTTGACCTTCAGATTCTCAGGACATCCAGTGAAGTCGAGAATGTCTTCAATGCTTTCTAGCCATTGCAGTAGGCCAGTAGCTCCTTCAGTCCCAGAGTACTTAGGAGGCTTAGCATCGTTGAACTGCTTGAATGTGAAGTTAGCAGTTCCAGAGTGATTGGTGTTGGAGTTGTTTGCTGAGTCACTGGTACTCCCCCGAAGATTCTGGGTGATATCAGTGACCATGCCCGGAATGACATCCCTCATATGTATAGCGATGGCTCGGGAAATCTTGTTAATCTCATCATCGTTACCACTTGTCGAACCCCCAGCATTTGGGTCACGTCGAGGAGGCATTCTACGAATAGAAGCCACAAGTGGGTCAGTAATGAGAATGGATACAATTGAATTTTCATGATAAGTCAGTAATATATCCATACTACTAGTATTATCATTCAATTGTAATATGATCCAGTACACGTATAAGTTATCAACTTCTTTGTATACTTATCATGTGAATATGTACGATGTCTCATGATCTCACCACCAAATCTACACACTGACACTTTCCCGATATACCGAAAATAGCTTATATATAGGGCTCACTCTCGCTGCCCACCACCGTTTCGGTATACCACGATCGTGCCCTTGCTAGCATTCGGCAACACGTTTGTACCGATTTCCAAGTGTGTTCCATTGATTAAGAATCCCATGATCTTTGATCAACTTGAACTATGATTTATTCCATGATTGAACTATGATTATGTTATACGTGCACTTTCTAACAATCGTTAACATGTAGAGCTAAATCATACGTGTGCCCTACACTTTCCCGTTAATCTATGTTAGTAAGTACCAATGATGTAATCACTTAAGAATTTCACTTAAGGTTTACATTGAAGGAATGTTCACAACTTGAGTGATTCACCATAATGTCTGGTTCATCCAAGTTTGAATTCCACTATGATTTGATTCACCAATGATTGTTTCCCAATTGTTTTGTATTCCATATGTTTGACTAATGTTCAATGATTCCAGTTGATCCCGAATCCTCACTTCAAATACGAACGCCGGATTTCCCCTTGACCTATCAAGATAAGCTTATATATAGAGTAAGCTCTCACCGACCCACCACTTACCTCAACACGTCAGCGTTAATCCGCCGTCTGTATTTAAAGCTAAGATTCCAACTCTTGATTGATTGTGATTGTTTCATGATTTCTCTTGTTCTGTGACTATGATTATGATTATGTAAACCATGGTTCTTAATTTACTTTGAAATTAAAACCTTAGGTTTCTGTATATGTGTCCTAGGTTAATTAACCTAGGTTCTCAATACCTCCAGTATCGAGTATAATGATCTCTTGTGAGAACTTCAACTAAAGAATACTGTTACACAGATTCTAAATTATAAAGTTCCTATGATAATGAACACCTGATAATGATAACATGACAAGGATTTCAAGTTAAGATTCTAAGTTAATAGATCTTGACCTTTAAATTCCTATAGTGAATATGACAAGGATTTCAAATCAAGAATCTAAATTAATAAATCTTGACCTTTGAATTCCTATAGTGAATATGACAAGGATTTCAAATCAAGAATCTAAATTAATAGATCTTGACCTTTGAATTCCTATACTGAATGTGACAAGGACTTTAGATCAAAGATAACAATCTTTGCCTCTAAATCCCATAATGAATATGACAAGAAATTCATATCAAAGATACTGAAACTACAGATCTTTGCCTCTGAATTTCTATAATGATCTCTGTGTGAGAATTTCAAATCAAGGATACTAAGAATACAGATCCTTGCCTCTGAAATCCTTAATGCATATGTGTGAGAATTTAATTCGGTTTCTAAAATTATAGAATTCCGATTCAAATTCCTTGACTCGATATCTAATCTTAGTAAAATGTCCTAAGATCTTTGAAGCTTAATGTAGACTTAATGCTTACTTAAGTTACTTAAATCCTAAGTATCCTCAAGCCTATAGCACTTAGTCCTATTGGGTAGCTTAGGTTATAGTCTAGGTCATTAAACATTGGGTTTTTTCCTAGTTCTCTACAACCTTGGCTCTGATACCAACCTGTCACACCCCTGCGCCGCGTGCGGAATCCACGGCGCGGTGACGTATGAACAGTTGAATCATGCACAAGTATTGAATAAGAACAACCACAATGGAATTTCTATGTTTCATAATGTTAAGGCAATTGTTTAGTACAGACAACTATTTACCAAGATAAAGACAACTACAGACCCAAAATATAGTTTACAAAATAAGACATCAAACAAGACAATTAAACAACTAGGATTTAGTGAGTTTCTATTCCATCCTAGCATGTTTCTTCATCTTGTTCTATCTTAGAATGGTCTCCTTAGTTGTCTCTGAAAATGTCTTAAACCTGATTACCTGAAACACGTGAAAAGTAACTGTCAACTACAGACGTAGTTGGTGAGAACAATAGGTTTAATCATTTGTAAACATGAATATATGATATAAGACATAGGTAAGTTAAAGCCACAAAGATTCACACGGATGAGCTGTAACCCAAACTAACATCAAGTAAGAAAATGAGTGTAAACAGTCCAATCACTGTTCGCACGAAAGCCAATAATATCAAGTCCCAAACCACGTTTGGAGTTAGATAATACGTCAGCAGTTTTGATAACCATATGACACCAGACCTGCAGTTGGCTTTTAAAATAAATTTAAAAGCCAACTCCATCCTGGATAAGAAAACAATGACACCAGACCTACAGTTAGCTTTTAAAACAAATTTAAAAGCTAACTCCATCCTGGATAAGAAACAATGAGTCCGCTTTCCCTTGTTGTGATCACCCAGTACTAACGACAATGAAACTTGATGGGTTTATAAGTTTGTTTACAACAATGGACACCATGTTTATGAATCTTACTTTAACCGAATGTGTTAATGTCTTATTGAAAACCTAGATTTAATTCCACGAATTAAATCCTTTGTTTATGTAACATGAAATGAATCCCTTGATTTGATTACCATGATGTGAACCATTTGATTTGAATACCACAAAATGAACCACTTGATTTGAATACCATGATATGGTAACCTTGTGTAACAACAAGGTTTATAACAGAAAAGAGTTTATGAAATCATTTATTTAAAAGTGTTGATCCTTTATAAGAACTTTTGAGTAACTCTGTTATAAAACATTTCAAAGAGTCATTATAAAATCCTTTTTAGTAATAAAAGTTTAATAGTGAATAATTCCATCAAAACCGTTGTTAATCTCCTTTAAACAGTTGATGAATCCCATGGATTCGTAAGATGAACCTGTAATTTTCATGAATACACATAACCTGTGTAATGAAACAATATTGAAATAGTGGTTTTGATCACGTGTTTCACCCCAAAACAGTTATAAAACAGTAAAAGAGGGGCTAATGTTCTCACCTGTCTGCAGTAGACTCTGAACTTAAGACAGATAGCAAGTAGCAAACAGGACTTCTAATTGTTTCCTATAACATTGTAATCATACATAAGATATAGGATTTATAATTGTATAACTTTGATTCATTGATTGACTTGTGATCTCTTGAACTTGATTAACACTTGAAAGTTATGTCTTGGATTTATTGATTGATCATGGGTTCAAGAAACTAATGTGAAATGTTCTTTTGTGTACTCTCCTTGTGCATACAATGATAAATGTTTGTGAATTCTATCACCATTTGATTAACATGTATTGTGAAAAGATGTTCAATTGTTTCTTAAGTCTTTGTGATTGTGATTTGATCTCATGATTAAGTTTAGTTATAAACTTAAACCCAATAAGATCGAATTACAATTTACTTTGAGTGGTGGCCTATAATGGGCCGTAAGCCCAATAAATCATAGTGAGCTTAATCAAAGTTCTATGGGCCTCTAAATCAACTATGGTCCACTTTAAATATGATATTGGCCAACCAACTTGTTTGTGGATCACATAGTATGCCAAAGACAATATTGGGCCAACTTAAAGCTCATAATGGGCCGTAAACCACTACGTGGATCAAAAGAAATAGCATGGACCAAGTATAATTAAAT
The DNA here is from genome assembly GCA_009363875.1 of Mikania micrantha. Lineage (NCBI taxonomy): Eukaryota > Viridiplantae > Streptophyta > Magnoliopsida > Asterales > Asteraceae > Mikania > Mikania micrantha. Next base: position 34,417,551 of record CM018694.1, on the reverse strand, counting down.
TGGGCCGAGTATGGTGGAGTTGGGCCGAAGGCTAATGGGCTGCCACACTTGGCAGCGAACCCTCCACATTTACTGCTAAGGTTCGGCTGAGGTAGTCCCATGGTTCGTCTATCATGATTCACGAACCATGCAAAGGTTCGGCTTAGGAAAATGAATGGCCGAGGGTTCGTTGACATCCAAGTTCGTCTAAGGGTTCGGTCATTATGGTTCGGCCTTATGTCAACAAAAGAGTTCGATGTTCATTCCTTGGGGTTCGCTGTGCATGTCACGAACCATGCAAGGTTCGTTTGCATGGGGTTCGTGAAAGGATCTTCATGTAGGGTTCGCCATCATGCAAGTCATAAGGTTCGTGTGCTAAAGAGTTTGTGAGCCTGATGAGGGTTCGCATAAGGTTCGACTGAGAAGGACTCGTGGGCAGCATGAAGGCTTATCACAGGTTCGTGAAGACCTCAGGGTTCGGCCAGCAGCAGACTAAGGTTCGGTCGGCTGTGACTCACGAACCATGGGTTCGTTTCCCTTCGCCGGTTTGTCCAGAACAGGGTTCGGCTAGCGAACCTGTTACCCACATCATCTTCGTCATCAAACTTCTGGATCTAGACCACGATTCAAGCTAATAAAACCTCCAGAAAGCTTTCTATGGCTGCGAAACTAATTAGGAGAGTGCTAGGACCGGCTAAACGTCGAGTTTAAACAAAAACACACAAGAAACCCTAATTCCCGAAACTTCCTTGGATCATACCTCGTTTTTGGCTGGATGGATCTGCGATATTCTTGTACTTTCGTGTAGAGTTTGTCGAGAGCTTCGCGTGGACACCAAGAACTCCGAAATCCGTTGAGAAATAAGTGAGTTACGCGCGTTTAAAGTTCGGTTTTTAGAGAGAGAGGGTAGACGAACTAGTAGAGAGAGAAAGGGTTGTTGAAGTAATAAATGAAGTAGGAAGCCTTGTTCAAGGCTTTTATAGTTCGGGTGAAGTTCGGGTTCGTTTCGGCCGCTCGGTTCGCGTTTCCGGAACGTAACGCGTATTTTACGCGGTTTTAATTAAAATAACATATTAAACTCATTAAAATGATGAGTTTCAAAATTGTAAAATATAAAATAATTAATTTAATTATTTTACTCTTCGTGCGTTGTCAGATCGTTAAACACATACAATTACGTGTATACCCGCAATCGCGTACGTTTTCCGATCGTATTAATTATTTAAAGTCGTTTAATCGTAATTATAAGTTCAACATTCGTATTATTATGGATCGTCACCCATAACTATACTCAGTCTCGCTTACAGATTACGATCTTTGTTGAATTAATTAAATGTCATAGTATTCGTCTCGACACTACGCACTAACACTAACCTGTTACACCGAACGCAGTATATATATAGGGCTCACTCTCGCTGCCCACCACTGTTTCGATATAACAAGTTACTGTTCTTGCTTAGTGAAATCGACTGTAAATAAATAATACATACTTGTTTTCTGATTACTAAGATCCTGTAACACACAAGCACACATTTTGAACATACGAATCACATTGATGAACTGAACCATGAATAGACACTGTTCTAACACTGTTTACAACTACATGACTATATGCACAAATGTTACACCCACCAAAAAAGTGCCTCTTACACAAAAGAGTGTGCTGCAAACTTCACATCTTGATTAGCACCACATTCAGCAATATTGATCATTGCCACCATTTCATTAACCCACTAGAAAGTGCCAATTGCATCCTTTTTCTCATCAAAAACCGGTGGATTACATCCTTTGAAAGCCTTATAATCGCATCTATTACGTCTTCGGTTTCGTGTCTTATCCTCTTCCTCCTCTTCTTTTTCTTCACTCTCATCTTCGGAATCTTCATCATCACCTTATTCTTCCTCATGGTTTCCTTCTCCATTATCCTCGTTTCCACCTTTTCCGTGGAGGTTTTCCACATTATCGTCATCTTCGTCTTCCATCTCAACCACATTATCTTTTCCATTTCCACTACTACCTTCCCCATTTGTTTTGGGATCATGTTCCTTTAAGTAGTGCTCAATATTTTTGGCATAGCAGTTTTAAATGAGGCGTTAAACTGGGACGAAATCATTCCTTTCAGTTCTGCTGCTATCGTTTCTCCTATTGCTTTATTTTTGCCTGAGGATTTCTCTCACGCCTTTTGCTTTCCTCGTCGTCTACCACGTCTAGCCATTTTATAGCCTGACTGATACACAAAAATGTTTACCTCTTGTTTTAATCATGGAGCATATATTAAAGTGTCTAATAAATAATTACAGGGCCTATTGTACTTATTTTCTATTCAGATTAACATTTCACCAATTTCACACTTGGTAACTCTTGCAATACTAGCATAGATTGTCTGTAAGAATTTTATGTACAGAAAACTTTAAAGCTTTACAATAATTAAAAAGCTATGTAGTTTTGCAGTAGTTAATTACAAATCTTCATCTCTTTTTAAAAATATTCAAACTTTAAAACTATTCTTCCATAATTCAATCCTTTCAAGAAAGAATGTAGGTATTTTATTATCTTTTTCAAAATTTTTAGATTGTAGTTCTGTTATTCTCAGCGAGTCCTGGTTTAAGTATAAGCATACTTTCGTATCTTACTTATCTTAAACCTAGGCTCTCATACTAACTTGTTGCGCCCCGACTCCCGATGCTACCACTCGTTAGTTATTCACAATACATGAATGATTTTAGTTCAAAATAAACAAGCAGCGAATCATTTTATCATTGATGATTACAGAACATACATCCTAGTCAGATCAGATACACTAAATTTTTACCATCCAAAAGTTGATATTTCAAGAGTTTATCCGTACGTATAACAAAACATAACCATTCAAAGAAAATAATGGAGATGAGTTTTTCTTCGCAACGGTTTTCAAACGAGTTTTCTTGCTCATCTCCACCATTATCCTAGATATTTGTTTTTCCGTTATTCCCTTTCCCGTTGGCATTACCCGACACATAATGAAGACAGGTTCGATATATACTGGTAAGTTCTAAGTTTGAAGTATATTTCAGAAATTCCATATATGTGAAAGTAGGTATAATTACCGTAGATAGTTCCACGATTATTATTTAAGAACCCTAACATAGAAGAAAAATTCTTGAACCATCATTTAATCCCATACACACACACAAATATATATATATTATGATTGTAAAATTAACTAAGCAACATAAAAATAAGTCACTATCATAGGGTCACGTTCACCCTCTGCTATGCCAGTCGTCACAAGCCATCTTCAGCTAACTGATCAATTAACTCCTTTTAAATGACACAAATGTCAGAGCTATTCCTCCCCGAGCGAATGGGTGAAATCTCAGCACTATGAGACGGGCAGTATACGACTCTATTAGTCCGATGCGTAAGTAGCAATCACATATATTTTACATATTCACAATATCATGTATAGTTAATGTTATGTGCCATCTAAAATCATACTTAAAATAGAGCATCATAGAACTTACCTGGTTGTTCTCTTGACTTCACTTCCCTTAAGTCGTCAACCAATTTATCAATAACCTATAATATCATTCATATGGTTTTGTTTAGTATATTGTAATTGTTTTACGAATGTCTTAATCATTCGCAGTAGAACTGAAGTTATAAATTGTTCATTCGCAAATTCTTGTTTACTCATTCGCAAAGTTTTAAATATTTGTGAATAGTCATTCATAATCGTACCAAGTATGATTTACTTATTCGCAAATACTCCATGTACAACTTGTTCGCAAACGTTCGCAGCGTTCATTCACAAATTTCCCAATAATAGTTGTTCGCAATCATTCAAGACTTCATTCTAAATTATCCCAAGTACTATTTACTCGTTCTCAATTGCTCAAGAGTGCTCATTCATGAATGTTCCAAGTACCTGTTATTTGTTTCAACGTTCATGATCGTCCTCAGATGTTTCGAGTGTGATTCACTTGTTCGTAAATGTTTACGATTATTCATTCGCATTTATTCCAAGTATATTTTACATGTACCCAGATCATGAACTTTCTTTTGTGAATATTCTCTGCACTTATTTATATTTGCTTTGTCTTCTTAATAAAATTTTTAGTTAATTAATTTTCTTCCTTTTTCTTTAAATCTTACTAATTTTGCTTAATCATTATTTTATAATTCTAAATTCATCTTACACAATAAACATTTATTTACAGAAATTATACATTTGAAGAATAATTAAAACCTGTTACAAGATAAACCCCCAAATTGTACATAATTAATTCTTTTTGGTTTTATCTTCCTAAATTTTCCCACTTTGATTAAAAGTACTCTAGTTGACAGGTTCGGTCCACCAATCAATCAACTAAATCTGGCCCCAACTCTCATAGTTGTTACAAAATTATTTGATCCAATTTGGCAGATCTGTGAACGGCATCTTGGTATCATTTCTATCCTACCCCGGTCACCATCTCCCTTTTAGATTTGGGTTTTTACCCCAATCTTTCAAGTATCTTAACCCCCCATTATCCTTTTTCTATTGTGAGGGTTAGAACTTGAAAGGAGACGTGACATGCAATAAGAATTCATCAACCTTGATTGCATAATGTGGATGCAAACATAAGGTTAAGGAATGACCCCGCTGTTTCTTGTGGTGTCATAGTTGCTAAGGCGCCGGAAATTTTGACGTGCAATAACAATCCCTCATCCCATCACCATAGAAAGGGTCCTGTCACTGTGCGGGTTACAGTTCAGGCCTCTACCTTCCCAGAAGTGGAATCTTGGGAGTTCAAGTAGAGACTTAGACATGCAATAATAATTCCTCTTGATCGGAGTAGTCAGAAGCTCCTTCGCAGCTTCCGCCTTTGAAGAAACATGGTTTCTTTGTTCTTAATCTACCAGAAAGAGAGAGCGTTATTGAACTGTGTGTATTTCTTACATTTGGTTGGTTGTGAATGAAGGAGAAGGGTGGTGGCTCCCCATTTTATACTAATTTTGGAAACCAAGTGGATCGGTAAAGATCTGTGTGTTTGGTCTTATTACCCGAAATAGAATTTATTTTCATTTACACTTCTAACCCAAATTCTTATCATTTTACTGTTTAGCTTGATTTGGTTTTTAATTGTCTGTATTCCACCTACTCTCTTTTACCTCTTTTTTCTTTTTACAGTATATCACATGGTTTGGAATCTTTATTATATTTAGTAGTACTATTATGATGATCAATCAACATCACCTTGACTTTTATTTTTTTCCTATCGTCCTTTCTATCGGCCGAATACGACAACTCCATATTTTAAATTCGATATATTCATTATTTAATGTTTGTAAGTTGTTATTTATCATAACAAGAATTTACAGATGTTAAAGTTGTACCTAAAAAACATGTTGAAAAAGGTCAACTACGAAAATAGTTGGTGAGTTAGCAGGTTTGAAGACTCAATAAATAGTTTTAAATAAATGCACATAATGATATATTCATGATATGAGATACAACCAAACCTTTAATATACTATGCCCTAATAAAAAAAATATAGTGTATTTATGTATTCATTGGACATGGATTGTAATGAAATGTCCTAGATTGGCGCTACCAATCCATGAATAGGGTGTCAACCAATAGTACTATCCATAAAGTCCTCGACTCATATCAAATAAGTTAGATGGTTGCGAGTTTTAATATACAGGGCCTTTTGAATAAAACAATCTCACTTAGAAATATATCAACACAACATGTGCGTAAGTAATAAAATAAACATGTTTTTCACCCCAAATATATAAAACAAGTAAAAGGGGCTGCGATAACTCACCGAAAAAGGTGGTAATGAAATAGGATTCAACAGTAAAACACCAATGTTGAATCCAATATAGCAGTCCTACTCGTGTCCTAAAATGAAAGTTAGAACAACATGAGTCTTAAGAACTAACTTAAGTTATACTTCAAATCTTATCTTGAATGAATACACCAGTTAATTAAGATAGTCACTAATTAAAACTATCTATATATGTGTTGATATTTTGTATCTTTATTTTGGGTATTATAAAAATAACCTTACAAAATTTATTAAGCATGTATAATGCCGGCTCTCGGGCAAATGCCAAGTTTTATGTATGCATAAACTATTTGAAGTAATGTGAATTAATATAAATTTGAATTGAGTATTAATTACTATATGTATGCATACATGCATACATATCTTACTACTTTATAATAGAGATAAGAAAGAGAATGTTGAAATGTCTTAAAATTAAGAGATGTATACTTGATTAAACATAATGTACAAATACTTCATGCATAAACTCTTAAAGCCTAATACCCAACTTCAAGAGTTGTATAGAAACCCTACACCTCCTTTCCTTCTCATTTGAAGGACAGATACACTAAATAGGCAATTTCCTAATAACTTGGTGGTTTCATTGATTTTGAAATTTGGATTTATCAAAATATTTGCGTGACTTAATCTTCTCCTTCGTGTATTCGACGTTGATTTTTTTCCTATCAAGCTATCGGATCGGATTGATCTTCGGTGTATGAATATCTTAAAAAAGATACTAGAATCAGGTATGAGCCTTTAAATCTAGACAATTTTGGTATTATTTGCATCTGAAACTTTTTAGTTTGTAACAAATCACCCAAATCCGGTGTCTTGCTCCTTATTCTCGACAATGTATATGTTATAATCAATTTTGTATCAGTGAATCGATTTGATTTCCATTTCTTTGGCGACGAACTTTGGCTGCTTTTTCAAGGTTTTGATTTTTGATTTCTTTTTCATTTCTCATTCTTTTTTGTCTTGCATGTTGTATATAGAGTCTATGATTTTAATAGAACTGCATGTATCAGAATAGTTTGTTGTGTTGTTTATTGAAGATGATCAAGATTTAGCTTCATTAGTTCTTTCTACGTGTGATTCTTGTGATTCAAGTTTGGATTCTTGAACCGTCTTGCACTAACGGGTTGTCTCTCTTTTTCTTTAACTTTACTTTTACATTTTTTGTGCATCATGTTTTGGTTTTGTGGATGGGCATTTGCTTCTTTGGGTTTTTTATTACAAGGAAAACTTGGTTATGATATGCTTCTTATAAAGGATTTTGCTTTTGAGTTGATTGTTTTTTGCAATTAGGCTCCATGTATAGGATTTTTTAAACCCTAATTTATGATATTAATTGCTTCATGTAACCATGTAGTAGAAATTTGTATACAATGCAGATTCCAATATCCAAAGGATGGTGATTCTACCTCGCCACCAACAACTAATTACTATGAGGTTTGTTTTACCTATATATACTTTCTTTAAATATTGGCCCACTTTTATAATTTAGATCTTTATAATTTCTTAGTTTCGGATTGCAAATTGGCAATTCTTGACATTTGACACCTAAAGCACTCATGAAATTGGGTGCCGTGAATCTGTCACAAAACTAATTTGGGTTAAAAATGTGCCTAAATTTGGCAGGCTGAAGAACTTGAGAAGCAAATGCAGCGAAGAATATGACAGAGGTAATTTAACTTTTTTGAGTAAATTCTGACCTAAAAGCTTTTATGACTTTAAGCAAAGCCTCATTGCAATCATGAAAAGGTAATTTAACTTTTTTAAGTACATTCTGACCACACCATGTAGTGCAATAGGCATCTCTGGGAATAGGAACCACTATGTATACACCAACCAAAACAAATTAACGACTGAAATAGTTTAAATTGTTAAAAGAACAGAAGTCATCAACCATTTATTTTTGTTTTATTTAACTCCAACAAGAACCAACTGTATGAAGAAACATTCTTAAAGGAGCAATTTCAATATGGGCTTGTTCTAAATACCAATACTTATTTCCAAAATGGGAATTTTCCTTGTGCTAACATAAGCTTTAAACATAGTTTGAGATATATTGATCAAGAGTTTTAACTTTGTGCCAACAATAATTTCATTGCAAAAAAAAAAAAACTGCCAACAATTTGTACAAGTATACATCGTTCTTATTTTGGCACACTTCATACAATTCAAGGACACTTATTTTTATAATATTACAACCTTTTCAAATCTTCACTCTGTTTTATTCAACAGGTTTTGTAAAGCTTTAATTTTTGGTGCAAATGTAACCCAACGATTGTCCCAAATGGATGTTCAAGAAACGGGGAGTTGCGAAGGTGCTGGATTTGGGTTTTGGAAAAGAACACACGACCTCCATTCATGGTGATTTCTACTATTACAACTTGCAAAATACGTTTTCTTCTTTCACTTTAGCTATTAACTAGGAGTGATGTTTCTTTGACCTCCGTTAATATTTATTAGTATTGACTCCAACATGTTGGTTTGGGTATAAGGATCCAAATTTTAATGTGGTCTGTACCTTGCCTACGACTATAGTTTGAAACTTTTGTGCCTTATTCTTTCTGAGAATGTATGTTTCTTTTGGTGTAGCATATTCTCTTGATTGGTAGGTTCATGTTGCAGCTCCTAACATTGTGAGAAGGCCAGAAGGCAAATGAACTTTATGAGGCTAACACATACATACATCAAAATTAACATCAAGTGAGTTCCAAACAAGAGAACTCTTATTGTTGCTTTGTACGATGCTGGTATGTATCCTATTAGTACAATATTAAAAGTTTATTAGATGCTTTTGATTTTGTCAAGAATTTAACTAAGTCACAGTTTAAGTGGCCTAAAATGCAGGAAGGATCTATTTCTAAAGATATCATTGATGTAAATAGTTCAATAAAAGGTAATGTGTGAGAAAGAGAAACTGTTGCAATAACAATCAATTGTATATTGAAAGAATTTAAAGAGGTTAGTAGGTAACTGATAATTTGTATCGGCTATGTGGGTAATATCTTTTAAAAGTTTAATATCATATATGTATTTTTTATGGCTTGCTTTAGGATCTTTAGGATTTGCATTTGTGTGGAGCTATGATTTTTATCAATGGCTACAAATGTACCAGGTTTCTTATAGTCTGCTTAGGTTGTTTTGTTGAACATCAAGGTAATTTGCATACAAACTTGCAACATTTGGGCAAATGTAAGAGGTTTATTATCTGCTACTTTTGTTCCTATTTCGTGTGCTATCATAAGAGTAGCTTGGTTTAGTAGGTTGATCATGTTCTTTAGTCAAATCACTCCTTTCTAATAGTTCACTGAGACATGTTCTTTAATTTGGGCATTCGTAAAACCAGTTGTTTTCTGTAAATTATGTGAATCTTGAATTTGGTTCTTTTGTAATTTCACTTTTCATCTTTCTTTCTTTTTTTTCATTTTCCTTTTTCCATCCTTTCTTTGCCCGTTTTCTTTTCTCCTTTCTATCATTGCTTTATCAGTTACTGGAGCTTCACCAGAGCAAATAATATAGATCCAACAACATAGACATGAACAAACCATAATAGCAAGACAAAGATATTGCCAAAACTTGTATAGTGGTCAAAATGTAACTTAAGGACCAATCAACTCTTTTAATAGTACACAAAATAGAAAATTATTTGAATTCGTGTCAACCATAAACAACTTGATGAATATAAACAAGGTGAACATAAACAACTTAAAAGCCTAATATGGTAATGCAACAAAAGTTAAACAATAGCCTCTTACTGGCTTACAGAAAACACAATTGAAGTTTACTAAAACTCAATAGTTGTTTTTATGAAGAATGATATAATTTGTGTCGTCGTTTATTAATTTTTCAAAATCATTGTATTATAGTGGATTTTTTTCCTTAGCTGTGTGTATTATCTTTTTGAGATTTGTAAAACTTATCGCATGTATACCACACCGATGTTAGAAAAATCAAACTAATGAGAACACAATATGTATCACAAGAACATATTAATGAGAGATTGTTTAGAAAAAGCGAACACCACGTTGTATATTGATGTTATCGTCGCTGCATCGCGCGGGGTCCCAACTATTATATAAATATGTATGTAATTGAAAATTATTCCATAAATTACGTTACTTAAAATAATTTTATAAATTGTTACACATTAAATTTATATCACTTAAATTGTATTAAAATAATAAAGATATATATAATATTATTATAAACTTTAGAAATTTTATTTCTACCAATTAAATATTATAATTAGATTTATAATTTATTTATTATCTTTTGCATTTTCAGTCTTAGAGTACGTCATATTAAGGTGAAAATTCAAATTTATAACTACATGATTCAAAATTTTATAAAAATTATTTTATAACACTTTCATATTGTTATAAAATTGCTGTAAAAAATTTAGAATTTAATTCTATCAGAAGCTATTATTTTTGTATTTCTACATTATTTTATATTCTAAAATATAAATAATTACTAAAACAACTCTAAAAATTATGATAATTATTTTCTATACTATAATAAATATTATAAGACTTCTGGGAAAATTATGAGTTTTTATTAATTCAGAAGCTGTATATTTATATTTTTGTTCTTATTTAATGTAAAAATCCAGAAAATATATATAGACTTTTCAGAAAATTATAAAATTTATGTCAAAATCTTCTCTTTGCTAAATAATGATTCTGTGAATTTTTTTTAGATTTTTATAAGTTCATTTATATATATTTCATATTTTTAGGCATTATTTAATAGATAAAAATACAAATAAACAGAGAACGAAATCCAAAAATTATGAAAAGTTGTCAGAAATTTTATTTTATTTTTTATTGTCTATTGTAAAATTTTTAGAATTTTTCAAGGTTTTACCATTAGTTGACAGGGGTCAACCAAAGGTAACGTAGATGATACTATTAGTCTGACGAACTTTCGGTGCCGAGGTCGGTACGTTACGCGAACAAAACAACACAATTATCATTTGGATTAGGTTTGTGTGACCAAATCAACAAGGGTAGCTCAACGTTAGGATTGGTAAATGATCACGTGCGTGATAGAATATACAGACACCCTAGAGAGAATATACTCAATTAAAAGTGCTGAACTGTATACTTGAAATGGAATAAAGAGTTCAGAGACAAATCAGTGCTCAAGGTAAAAGGTGTAGTGTAGAAGCAAAGATATTCCGATTCTTGTTAAGTATACAATCTTGAATCACCTAAGGCGTGGTGGGCCAACGGCTGAGTCTTGAGCTCTACGTATGCGTTATACATATACCACATTCGATGGTTCGGGAGAGTATAAGTAGCTAAAAAAATGGAATTGTTACTGATACAGTAGACCAATCAACTTAGATAATTTACTATTTTCAAGAATTTATTTTCATTCTAAAACTATGAACTCATCAATATATTTGTTGACTGTATTTTACATGTTTCTCAGGAGACGAACAAGTATAATTAAAGTTCCAGCTAGGGCGCATAGGATGCATGTCAGAGTTTAGGATGGTTGACCTATTTCGCTGTGAAACTTTTTGAATAATCTTGTGATTAGAAGACCTAGAATTGAATAACCCTCTTTTGAAATAGGATATAATTGTTGTAACATACAATATGTATTTAAACTTTGACATGATGAAATGGGATGTAGAATTTTCTTTTATATCATGTGCTGTGAATACATTCTGATCATCCAGGAATCGTGCCCGGGACTATTCCGCCCGACGGAAAGCCGATCCACTCCGTCGGCCTGGGGTGTTGTGACAACTAGTACCAAACCGTCCGGCAAGTCCGTACGGTGTGTGTACTTTCACCATCTACTGTGTGTAAATACAGTGCGTAAATAGTTGTGTGACAACAGAATTCAGAAAACAAACCACAGTTGTATGTGTTTAAGTGAAAACTTAAATACAGTAAATACAACAGCTCAAGAGAAACAGCAGTGTACAAACAAATGACAAGAACATATCGGTTGCGATCGGATATCCATAGATGACAGGAATCCGATGGCCGACAAATCAGTACGAAAACAATGTGAAAATAGGAAGTTTAGTTGAGTCCGACAGTGAGGAAACACAATTCAAACATAATTTACAGTGTTGTTTTAGAATAATAAACTAACAACGTGTTTGTGTGGGTGACGATTCACACAAACATATCTGTGAGTTTAACTTTCTGAACGATAACTGATAAGTAGAAAACCAAATCAGAAAGTGAAACGTACGATCGTGTTCGTACAGTTAGCGCTCTGTACGAAAACGCGCGTAAGTGACGTTTTCTGACGAAACAGAAACGAAAACACGACGCGAACGAAATTAATCTAATAAAATAAAATATTTAACATTTTTACAATTTTGAAACTCATCAAAATAATTAGAATAACTAATCTTTCAGTTATTACAAATAAAACACGCGTTACGTTCCGGAAACGCGACGAAAACGCGAACCGAGCAACAAAAACGAACCGGAACTCACTCGGGGTATAAATACCCTAAATGAACTCCTTCTTCCTCATTTCTCTCTTCCCACTCTCTCTCTAAACCCAAATTTCCGGCTCTATCTCTTTCTAGAAAACCCTAACTTCTCTCTACCATATCTCACTCATTTCTTAATGAAATCGAGTGATTCTTGCGCCTAAACGAAGCTCTCATCGTGCTCTACGTGAAAGTACAACATATCGGGGAGTTTGTCCAGCCAAAAACGAGGTATGAAGATATGAAAAATCTGGCTAAATAGGGTTTTATAATCATAGATCGTCCCACACACCTCCTCGGTTTAAAACTTTACTATACATGCATCTTACACAGTTGGGAACTAACCCACGCATGAGTCTTCTTGTAGAACAGCCTCATAATCATCGAACCTCATAGTAGCCACGAACCCTACGATTTGCCGAACCCTAGTGATGATGGCCGAACCTTGGATGCACCGGTCGAACCTTTCTAGCACATGCCGAACCCTCCATCGAACCTGAGTCAGCCGAGCCTTCAACATACACGAACCATCACACCACCGAACCCTTAGGGAAGCAACGAACCTTCTATGTGCATGGAACCATGGGATGCAAACCTACAGCTAGCAACGAACCCTCATGAGGAAACACTAGCCGAACCCTAAACATGACTTAGCCGAACCTACTAGAACCATCAACAGGGAACGAACCTTGCAGGCTGAACGAACCCATGACCACCGGATGCTAGCCGAACCATCCTTCGCCGAACCTATGCATGATTGTGAACCTTCGAATATTTCATGCGCATCCCAGCGAACCTATTACTGTCTCAGCACCATGGCCGAACCTTAGCTATTTGGACCTAATAGGTTCGCTAATCTGTTGGTGACCGAACCCAAAGCCATGCGATTATCATTGCACTTCAGACAATAGATGATCTTCGGCCCATACAAGGGTACAACAGGCCCGACATTAAACCTTGTCCCATTGACACCTTTCGGTTGGGCCACACACACACCTACGGCCCATCTAATTACCAACGTTGGCCCAACAACACCCTAAGGCATAAGCTTTCTTATTTGGCCCAACAGCTTAATGAGATCGACCCAATGGCAATTGCTTAGGCCTAACAATGGCCCACATTCGCTTTAGGTCCATATGGCATGTCTCGGCCCAACCATCTTGCTAACCGGCCCATCCACATATGTTCATAGACGAACAGTTGATCCATACACATTCTTGGCCCAAAACCATAACACAAATTCTTATGATTATTCGATCTATATTTTTAAACCTTGGCCCAAAATGCAAAACATAACAGGCCCATGATATTAATAATTAGCCCTAGACAATTGGCTTAGCCCATTCACATGGAATTCGGCCCATATGGGTTATTGTATAACCTAACATACTAAATCAAAGAACAGGTAAAATACAAATGGGATTATACTTATACAAAGACATAAAGTGCGAGTTTTCACAAGGTAACAAATACTAAACAAGTTGAACATAAAAAAAAACCATAATTCATAGTCAAGGGCCGAATCACGACCAAGAATTTTGAGTGTTAGCCAAGTTTATGGCTAACACCTACACATACACAAATCACACACAACCCATAATTTGGAGTTACAACAATGTGAAATCGATACAGGACCGTGAATTCACAACAAATACCATCAAGGAGTGCGTGCATCTCCTCTTTTAAGCTAAGTCAACCACATCAATCACAAGGTGAGTTCATATGCCCCTTTTCTAATCTTTACTGATTTCAAAGCCCGGGGCTGAGAAACATGCTAAACTTTTATTTACTTAATAGTTTCTATTAACATATTGCTTATATTATGATTTAGATAATAATTGTTTATCTTTATTATCGTTTATCATTACATACATGCTTGTTTGATTTGATCATACCTGAAATAGCTAGGATGCTACACGCTAACCTAGAATTATGATGCAATAATATCATAGGATAATGTAAGTTCCTAAGAATATATCTTACAACTGTGTATTATCCTTACACGATAGAACAACGGGGAGAACCAAGGGATAACATGCCAATAACAATTACAGATAACAAGAATGATAATCATGATAATGTACTTCATGATAACAAGATCATTCACACATTACTAACATTGTGTATAAGACAAGTTCTTATAACACTCCGTTCAAGTTAGTAGGAACACTCAACAACGAGTTAACAGTTGAGACAGTGACATGTGATATCGAGGAGGATATCGCATGCGCACACTTTTGGGATGGCTTTTCCACCCATACTATCACTACCTATTAAGACTCTATTAGAGCACATCTTATAACCGTCAGAGGATGCCGGTTATACAACCTTAGATCAGTTGGGCAAACCACGAACACTAATTATTAAGGATTAGGGTAAGCTAATGAGATCAAACCGGGCACGAGAGGTGCTATCATTCTAATTCATAACATTCATAAAATCTAGGGAACATATTCATTCCAATAGATATCGTGGGAGGATATCTTACACACCGGGCTGATCAGAAATGACAGCTACTGAGTCTATCATGTCTCAAGCTAGGAATCATGGGTAGAACATTTCACATACCGGGCTGGTCAGGGACGACAACTACTGTAACATTTGTGCATATAGTCATGTAGTTGTAAACAGTGTTAGAACAGTGTCTATTCATGGTTCAGTTCATCAATGTGATTCGTATGTTCAAAATATGTGCTTGTGTGTTACAGGATCTTAGTAATCAGAAAACAAGTATGTATTATTTATTTACAGTCGATTTCACTAAGCAAGAACAGTAACTTGTTATATCGAAACAGTGGTGGGCAGCGAGAGTGAGCCCTATATATATACTGCGTTCGGTGTAACAGGTTAGTGTTAGTGCGTAGTGTCGAGACGAATACTATGACATTTAATTAATTCAACAAAGATCGTAATCTGTAAGCGAGACTGAGTATAGTTATGGGTGACGATCCATAATCGTACGAATGTTGAACTTATAATTACGATTAAACGACCTTAAATAATTAATACGATCGGAAAATGTACGTGATTGCGGGTATACACGTAATTTCGAATGTTTAACGATCTGACAACGCACGAAGAGTAAAAATAATTAAATTAATTATTTTATATTTTTACAATTTTGAAACTCATCATTTTAATGAGTTTAACAACTCTTTTTATTTAAAACCGCGTAAAGTACGCGTTACGTTCCGGAAACGGGAACCGAGCGACCGAAACGAACCCGAACACCACCCGGACTATAAAAGCCTTGAGCAAGGCTTAAATGCTCATAAATTCAACCAACAACCCTTTCTCTCTCTACAAGTTCGTCTACCCTCTCTCTCTCTAGAAAACCAAACTTTAATCGTTCGTATCTCACTCGTTTCTTGACGGAATTCGGTGTTCTTGGTGTCCACGCGAAGCTCTCGACATCCTCTACTCGGAAGTACAAGATTTTCGCAGATTCATCCAGCAAATCGTGAGGTAATGAAGCTTGAAAGATCACGAGTTTAGGGTTTTCGGTCATGGGTTTGTTTAAACTCGACCCATAGCCGGATCTAGTCAACCACGTTCAATTTCGAGACCATAGAATCAATCTCTGATGATAGTCGAGCTTAGATCGAAGCTTGGATGCAGGATTTGATGATGGTGATGCGGCTGGCAACAGGTTCGACGGCCGAACCTTCTTCCTCAGGTGGCCGAACCCTAATGAGGTTCAACGAACCTGCATGGTTCGTTAGATAGCAGCCGAACCCTTAGGGGATCTCTTGAACCTGTGCCGAGCCTTGATGCCACCGACAAACCTGCATTCAGCCATCAATGATATCACGAACCCTTGTTCTATGGCGAAGCTTCATGAACTTGCATGGTTCGTTGCATTACAACCGAACCCTAGGAGTCCTCACGAACTCTCCTTGATTTACGAACCATGCATAACACAGCCGAGCCTTGGAGTTTCACGAACCTACATAGTTCGTTCATGATCAGCCGAGCCTTCATGCAATAGATTAACCAGACGAACCCTTAGTCCATGGCAAACCTTCACGAACCCATCAAGCCTTGGACGAACCCTGCATGTAAATCATTTCACGAACCCCATGCATGCCACGAACCCATCTGACCAAGGCCGAACCCCAGCGAACCATTGGAGCCTCTACAAACCATAACGAACCCTGCATGGTTCTCTGGTTGTCACCGAACCTTGGAACTTAGACACGAACCATGTTTGCTGCTATGATCCACGAGCCTGTATGACATCATCTTAGCCGAACCATGTTGGATACTAGGCCGAACCCTTGAACCTCTCATCATGACCGAACCCTTTGGTTTAGGGGCGAACCCTAGGCTGAAACCCAAGAGGGTTCGCTGCCCAAGGTTGGCAGCTCACCTTCCCTCGGCCCAACTCCAACCTATTTGGTCTAAATGCATTAGTACTAGGCCCATAGGTGTGAGGTAAGTCCAAGGGAGTTAAATTGGTCCATTAGGCCTTCAATTAGCTCAAACCACCTGGGAACGTTACGTAGATTTCATTCACATTGGTTGGCCAACTTAAATCCTTAGGCCCCAATCCAATTCCATTTGGTCCACTAAGATGTTAAGTGGGTTGTTATATCTTGGGCTTGTTACAAGGATTAGTGACATGTTGTTGGGCTAACATCATATTCAATTGGCCCAACATCACAATTAAATGGCCCATGGTGTGGTTTACAATGCAAAATGGTTATGAATTGACTTGTTTGGGTTAAGATTAACCTAAACTAATAATGAGATCAATTCATAATCACAAGAGTCTAAAACATTGAAACATATTCATACATTTCATATTGATCAAAGGTTAATCAAAATTCTCAAACACATGTGATGTGTACAAACAAGTTTGAACACAAAAGAACATTTCATAAGTTTCATTGACCCATGATCATGCAATTGATTCAAATCATAACATTCAAGATTTCACAACAATCTTAATCATGAGAACACAAGTCAATCAATGAATCAAAGTCTATACAATTATAAATCCTATATCTTATGTATGATTACAATGTTATAGGAAACAATTAGAAGTCCTGTTTGCTACTTGCTATCTGTTTTAGTTCAGAGTCTACTGCAGACAGGTGAGAACATTAGCCCCTCTTTTACTGTTTTATAACTGTTTTGGGGTGGAACACGTGATCAAAACCGCTATTTCAATCTTGTTTCATTACACAGTTTATGTGTATTCATAAACATTACAGTTTCATCTTACGAATCCAAGGGATTCACCAACCGTTTAAATAGATTGTCAACCGTTTTAAAGGAATTATTCACTATTAAAATCTTATTACTAAAAAGGATTTTATATTGACTCTTTGAAATGTTTTATAACAGTTTTACTCAAATGTTCTTATAAAGGATAAACACTTTTAAATAAATGATTTTATAAACTCTTTTGTTCCAAACCTTGTTGTTACACAAGGTCACTATATCATGATACTCAAAACAAGTGGTTCATTTCATGGTATTCAAAACAAGTGGTTCATTTCATGGTATTCAAATCAAGTGGTTCATTTCATGGTATTCAAATCAAGTGGTTCAAAACAAGGTATTCAAATCAGATGGTTCAAAACACGGTATTCAAATCAAGTGGTTCAATTCATAGTATTCAAAACAAAGGATTTAATTCGTGGAATTAAATCCAGGTTTTCAATTCATGTTATCAAATAAGGCATTAACACATCCGGTTAAAGTAAGGTTCAGAAAACATGGTGTCCATTGTTGTAAACAAACTTGTAAAAGCATCAAGTATCATATTCATTAGCGTTAGTACTGGGTGATCACAACAAGGGAAAGCGGACACATACATTGGGGCAGGCCGATTGCTGCAGTTAGTTTTTAAATCTGTTTTATAAACTAACTGCAGATTTCGGTTTCATATGGTTTTATCAAAACTGTTGACACATTATCTAACTCCAAACGTGGTTTGGGACTTGATATTATATGTTGACTCTTGTGCAAACAGTGATTGGACTGTTTACACTCATTTTCTTGCTTGATGTTAGTTTGGGTTGCAGCTCATCCGTGTGAATCTTATGTAGCTTTAACTTACCTATGCCTTATATCATATAACTCATGTTTACAAATGTTTAAACCTATTGTTCTCACCAACTACGTCTGTAGTTGACAGTTACTTTTCACGTGTTTCAGGAAATCAGGTTTAAGACAATCTCAGGGACAACTAAGGAGACCATTCTAAGATAGAACAAGATGAAGAAACATGCTAGGATGGATTAGAAACACACTAAATCCTAAATGTTTAATTGTCTTGTTTGGAGTCTTATTTTGTAACTATATTTTGGGTCTGTAGTTGTCTTTCTTTTGGTAGATAGATTGTCTGTAACTAAACAATTGTCTAAACGTTATGCAACTTACTAAATCCATTGTGGTTGTTCTTATTCAATACTTGTGCATGATTCAACTGATCATACGTCACCGCGCCGTGGATTCCGCACGCGGCGTAGGGGTGTGACAGGTTGGTATCAGAGCCAAGGTTGTAGAGAACTAGGAAAAACCCAATGTTTAATGACCTAGACTATAACCTAAGCTACCCAATAGGACTAAGTGCTATAGGCTTGAGGATACTTAGGATCTAAGTAACTTAAGTAAGCATTAAGTCTACATTAAGCTTGAAAGATCTTAGGACATTTTACTAAGATTAGATATCGAGTCAAGGAATTTGAATCGGAATTCTATAATTTTAGAAACCGAATTAAATTCTCACACATATGCATTAAGGATTTCAGAGGCAAGGATCTGTATTCTTAGTATCCTTGATCTGAAATTCTCACACAGAGATCATTATAGAAATTTAGAGGCAAAGATCTGTAGTCTCAGTATCTTTGATATGAATTTCTTGTCATATTCATTATGGGATTTAGAGGCAAAGATTGTTATCTTTGATCTAAAGTCCTTGTCATATTCATTATGGGATTTAGAGGCAAAGATTGTTATCTTTGATCTAAAGTCCTTGTCATATTCATTATGGGATTTAGAGGCAAAGATTGGTATCTTTGATCTAAAGTCCTTGTCATATTCATTATAGGAATTCAAATGTCAAGATCTATTAATTTAGAGTCTTGATTTGAAATTCTTGTCATATTCATTATAGGAATTCAAATGTCAAGATCTATTAATTTAGAGTCTTGATTTGAAATCCTTGTCATGCTCATTATAGGAATTCAAAGGTCAAGAACTATTAATTTAGAATCTTGATTTGAAATCCTTGTCATTGTTATCATTGTTATCATTATCAGGTGTTCATTATCATAGGAACTTTATAACTTAGAATCTGTGTAACAGTATTCTTTAGTTGAAGTTCTCACAAGAGATCATTATACTCGATACTGTAGGTATTGAGAACCTAGGTTAATTAACCTAGGACACACATGCTAAAACCTAAGATTTTAATTTCAAGCAAATTAAGAACCATGGTTTACATAATCATAATCATAGTCACAGAACAAGAGGCAATCATGAAACAATCATAATCAATCAACAGTTGGAATCTTAGCCCCAAATATAGACGACGGATTAACGCTGATGTGTCGAGGTAAGTGGTGGGTCGGTGAGAGCTTACCCTATATATAAGCTTATTTCAGTACGTTAGGGGGAATCCAGCGTTTGTATTTGGAGTGAGGATTCGGGATCAACTGGAAACATGGAACATGAGTCAAACACATGGGATACAAACATTTGGGAAACAATCATTGGTGAATCAAATCATAGTGCAATTCAAACTTGGATGAACCAAACATTATGGTGAATCAATCAAGTTGTGAACATTCTGTAAATGTAAACCTTAAGTGAAATTCTTAAGTGATTACATCATTAGTACTTACTGACATAGGTTAACAGGAAAGTGTAGAGCACACGTATGATTTAGTTCTACATGTTAACAACTGTTAGTAGGTGCACGCATAACATAATCATAGTTCAATCATGGAATCAATCATAGTTCAAGTTGATCAAAGATCATGAGATTCTTAATCAATGGAACACACTTGGAAATCAGTACAAACGTGATGCCAAATGCTAGCAAGGGCATGATCGTGGTATATCGAAATGGTGGTGGGCAGCGAGAGTGAGCCCTATATATAAGCTGTTTTCGGTATATCGGGAAAGTGTCAGTGTGTAGATTTGGTGGTGAGATCATGAGACATCGTACATATTCACATGATAAGTATGCAAATAAGTTGATAACTTATACGTGTACTGGGTCATATTACAATTGAATGATAATACTAGTAGTATGGATATATTACTGACCTTATCATGAAATTTCAATTGTATCCTCCCTCATTACTGACCCACTTGTGGCTTCTATTCGTAGAATGCCTCCCCGACGTGATCCTAACGGAGGGGGTTCAACAAGTGGCAACGACGATGAGATCAACAAGATTGCTCGAGCTATCGCTGTTCATATGCGGGATGTGATCCCGGGCATGGTCACTGATATCACCCAAAATCTGCGGGGGAGTACCAGTGATTCAGCGAACAACTCCAACACTAATCACACTGGAACTGCTAACTTCACATTCAAGCAGTTCAATGATGCAAAGCCTCCCAAGTACTCTGGTACTGAAGGAGCTACCGGCTTACTACAATGGCTGGAAAGCATCGAAGACATTCTTGATTTCACAGGATGCCCTGAAAATCTGAAGGTCAAAATGGCCTCAAGTGCTTTTCATAAGGGAGCACTCACCTGGTGGAACTCTGAGAAGAACACCAGAGGACGCGAAGTCGCTCTAGCTTTACCATGGGAAGGATTCAAGAACTTGCTTGTGGAAAAGTTCTGTCCACGTCATGAACTGAAGAAACTGGAGGTAGAGATGTGGAATCTGGTGCAGGATAGTGGTGAAAACGCGAAGTATACAACTCGGTTCCATGAGTTGTGTATCCTCGTACCTCACTTGGTTACTCCTCTACCCCGCAGGATAGAGAAATACATTGAAGGGTTGCCCTTGGTTGTCAGAGGAACTGTTATGGGAACAACCCCACTACTCTGGAAGCGGCAATCCAACTTGGTGCTACTCTTACTGAGGAGTATGTGAAATCTGGTGTGCTCACCCGAAAGGGATTCAAGAGAGCACAGATTGAAGAAGGCAAGAAGCCTGAACAACACCATCATAAGAAAAAGAAACAAAAGACGATCAAGAACTTTGCAGCGTTGACTGCAGCTGCTCCTACTCATGCCACACCTATCACCGCTATGCCACAACCTGCTAATGTTAGAAAGCCTTATACTGGCCAGTTTCCACTTTGCACCAAATGCCAGTACCATCATCTGCCCAACACTCCATGCAAGAAGTGTGTCAAATGTGGGCGTATGGGACACTTTGCAGCTACTTGTAGATCTACTCATCTTGCTGCTGCAACAACTGCTACCACTACCACTGTTGCTACAGGTGGAAGGGCCTGTTATAATTGTGGAGCAGAGGGACACTTCAGAAATCAGTGTCCAAAACTCAACAACAATACTGCTGCTGCTCGTGCTTTTGTTATTGGAACTGCTGAAGCACGTGAAGAGCCGGCAGTCATCACGGGTACATTTCTTATCAATGATCATTATGTTCCTATCATATTTGATACTGGTGCCGATAAAAGTTTTATCTCTACTCATACTGCTTCTTTGCTTAATATGCAACTATCCACACTTACTGCTCCTTATACTGTAGAAGTAGCGAATGGTAAGACCATAGTTGTAGATTCCGTAATTCATGCTTGTGAATTAAGATTAAACGACCATCTCTTTTCCATCGATCTCATTCCTATGACTCTCGGAAGCTTCGAAGTGGTAGTAGGAATGGATTGGTTATCCAAGAATAACGCTGAAATCGTATGCTCTGAGAAACTTATCCGAATCCCCTTACCGTCCGGCGAAACGATGATAGTCTACGGCGAGAAACTATGCCGCGGATTGAAGATTGTATCGTGCATCAAGGCGAGGAAGTACTTGAAAAAGAAATATTATGCATTCCTAGCTCACGTGGTGGAAAAGAAACCTGACAAGAAAGCAGTTGGAGATGTACCGGTCATCAAAGATTATCCAGATGTATTTCCAGAAGATTTGCCTGGACTACCACCAGTCCGACAAGTGGAGTTTAGAATTGATCTTGTCCCTGGAGCAAATCCGGTGGCGAAGTCACCGTATCGATTAGCACCGTCGGAGATGCAGGAACTGTCTAGTCAGCTTCAAGAACTTCTAGACAAAGGTTTCATTAGACCGAGTTTCTCTCCATGGGGAGCTCCGGTTTTATTTGTCAAGAAGAAAGACGGTTCATTTCGCATGTGCATAGATTATCGTGAGCTGAACAAGTTAACAATCAAGAATAGATATCCTCTACCTAGGATCGATGATCTATTTGATCAATTACAAAGAGCAACTTGCTTTTCTAAGATTGATTTACGATCCGGGTATCATCAGTTACGAGTAAATGATGAGGATATACCAAAGACTGCGTTTAGGACTCGATATGGACACTATGAGTTTGTGGTTATGCCATTTGGGCTGACCAATGCACCCGCAGTGTTCATGGACTTGATGAATCGAGTCTGCAGGCCATACTTGGATCAGTTTGTTATTGTCTTCATTGATGATATACTGATTTATTCCAAGTCAGAACAAGAACACGAGGATCATTTGAGGAAAGTCTTAGAGTTACTAAGAACTGAACGACTATATGCTAAATTCTCAAAATGTGAATTTTGGCTAAAGGAGGTTCACTTCTTAGGACATGTCATAAACAGGGATGGAATACATGTAGATCCAGCAAAGATTGAGGCGATTAAGAACTGGACTACTCCATCTACTCCAACAGAGATTCGTTCATTTCTGGGTCTGGCGGGTTATTATAGGAGATTCATTGCGAAATTTCTCTAAGATTGCCTTGCCACTCACTACACTGACTCAGAAAAGTCAAGCCTTTATATGGGGACAGAAACAAGAAGATGCATTTCAACTTCTTAAACAGAAGTTATGCAACTCCCCTATCCTTAGTCTTCCAGAAGGCAGTGATGATTTCATTGTCTACTATGATGCTTCAAACCTTGGTCTCGGTTGTGTACTTATGCAACGGGACAAGGTCATTGCTTATGCTTCAAGACAACTTAAGGTTCACGAGAAGAATTACACTACTCATGACCTTGAGTTAGGGGCTGTGGTCTTTGCATTGAAGATTTGGAGACACTACCTGTATGGTACTAAATGTGTTATCTATACAGACCACAAGAGCCTGCAAAACATTCTCAATCAGAAAGAACTCAACATGAGACAACGACGTTGGGTTGAGCTTCTAACTGATTACGACTGCGAGATTCGTTACCATCCGGGTAAAGCCAATGTGGTGGCGGATGCTCTTAGTCGCAAGGAACCAGTCAAACCGATTCGTGTAAGAGCCATGGAGATCAACACACAGCCAAACTTGAAAGACTTGATTCGTATTGCACAACAACAAGTAGTAACGGACAATCAACTCAAAACAGACTTGGATTGTGGCATTGAGAAGAAACTAGAACCTCGAGCTGATGGGGTGTTATATCTCAATGGTCGCATTTGGATTCCAAAGTCTGAAGAATTGCGCACACTCATCTGTGATGAGGCTCATAAGTCGCGATACTCAGTTCATCCTGGGGCAGATAAGATGTACCAAGACTTGCGTACATCTTACTGGTGGCCGGGAATGAAGAAAGACATAGCATTGTATGTGGGAAAATGTCTTACATGTTCAAAGGTCAAAGCAGAACATCAAAAACCTTCGGGACTTCTACAGCAACCTGAAATTCCTCAATGGAAATGGGAGCAAATTTCCATGGATTTCATAACAAAGTTGCCGAGAACTCTGAGAGGTTTGGATTCGATTTGGGTGATCGTTGATCGACTCACCAAATCTGCTCATTTTCTCCCTATCCGAGAGGATTACAAGATGGAGAAGTTATCCACATTGTACATTAACGAAATCATTACACGTCATGGTACACCAACATCAATCATATCTGATCGTGATAGTCGTTTCACTTCTCGCTTTTGGCAATCATTGCAAAAGGCTTTGGGAACGCGTGTTAAACTTAGCACGGCATATCATCCCCAAACCGACGGCCAAAGCGAAAGGACTATCCAAACACTTGAGGACATGCTTCGTTCTTGTGTCATTGACTTCGGTGGAAGTTGGGACACTCATCTCCCACTCATTGAGTTTTCATATAACAATAGCTATCATACGAGCATTCAATGTGCGCCATTCGAAGCTCTATATGGTAGAAAGTGCCGATCACCGGTCTGCTGGACCGAGATTGGTGACTCACAGGTCGTAGGACCAGAACTCATTCAGGAAACATCAGACAAGATCACAATCATTCAGTCAAGGCTTAAGGCCGCACGAGATCGGCAGAAGAGTTATGCTGATCGACGTCGGAAACCGCTTGAGTTTCAAGTTGGTGACCGAGTCTTACTCAAAGTTTCTCCCTGGAAAGGCGTTGTCCGATTCGGGAAGAAAGGGAAACTTGCACCAAGGTACGTTGGACCTTTTGAGATCCTGGAACGGATTGGTCCCGTAGCCTACAAACTCAAACTTCCAGTGGAGCTAAGCAATGTTCACGATACTTTTCATGTATCGAATCTTAAGAAATGCTTGGCGGATCATGATGTTCAGATTCCACTGGAAGACATACAGATTCAGAACAACATGCAATTCATTGAACGTCCAGTTGAGATCATGGATCATGGGGTCAAGAAACTTAAACGCAGCCGTATCCTGATCGTGAAAGTGCGATGGGAGGGCAAACGCGGTGCTGAGTTCACCTGGGAACGTGAAGACCAGATGAAGCTTAAGTACCCTCATCTTTTTACAGTATCTTCGGCTAGTTAATTTCGGGACGAAATTCCCTTAACTAGGGGAGACTGTAACATTTGTGCATATAGTCATGTAGTTGTAAACAGTGTTAGAACAGTGTCTATTCATGGTTCAGTTCATCAATGTGATTCGTATGTTCAAAATATGTGCTTGTGTGTTACAGGATCTTAGTAATCAGAAAACAAGTATGTATTATTTATTTACAGTCGATTTCACTAAGCAAGAACAGTAACTTGTTATATCGAAACAGTGGTGGGCAGCGAGAGTGAGCCCTATATATATACTGCGTTCGGTGTAACAGGTTAGTGTTAGTGCGTAGTGTCGAGACGAATACTATGACATTTAATTAATTCAACAAAGATCGTAATCTGTAAGCGAGACTGAGTATAGTTATGGGTGACGATCCATAATTGTACGAATGTTGAACTTATAATTACGATTAAACGACCTTAAATAATTAATACGATCGGAAAATGTACGCGATTGCGGGTATACACGTAATTTCGAATGTTTAACGATCTGACAACGCACGAAGAGTAAAAATAATTAAATTAATTATTTTATATTTTTACAATTTTGAAACTCATCATTTTAATGAGTTTAACAACTCTTTTTATTTAAAACCGCGTAAAGTACGCGTTACGTTCCGGAAACGCGAACCGAGCGACCGAAACGAACCCGAACACCACCCGGACTATAAAAGCCTTGAGCAAGGCTTAAATGCTCATAAATTCAACCAACAACCCTTTCCCTCTCTACAAGTTCGTCTACCCTCTCTCTCTCTAGAAAACCAAACTTTAATCGTTCGTATCTCACTCGTTTCTTGACGGAATTCGGTGTTCTTGGTGTCCACGCGAAGCTCTCGACATCCTCTACTCGGAAGTACAAGATTTTCGCAGATTCATCCAGCAAATCGTGAGGTAATGAAGCTTGAAAGATCACGAGTTTAGGGTTTTCGGTCATGGGTTTGTTTAAACTCGACCCATAGCCGGATCTAGTCAACCACGTTCAATTTCGAGACCATAGAAACAATCTCTGATGATAGTCGAGCTTAGATCGAAGCTTGGATGCAGGATTTGATGATGGTGATGCGGCTGGCAACAGGTTCGACGGCCGAACCTTCTTCCTCAGGTGGCCGAACCCTAATGAGGTTCAACGAACCTGCATGGTTCATTAGATAGCAGCCGAACCCTTAGGGGATCTCTTGAACCTGTGCCGAGCCTTGATGCCACCGACAAACCTGCATTCAGCCATCAATGATATCACGAACCCTTGTTCTATGGCGAAGCTTCATGAACTTGCATGGTTCGTTGCATTACAACCGAACCCTAGGAGTCCTCACGAACTCTCCTTGATTTACGAACCATGCATAACACAGCCGAGCCTTGGAGTTTCACGAACCTACATAGTTCGTTCATGATCAGCCGAGCCTTCATGCAATAGATTAACCAGACGAACCCTTAGTCCATGGCAAACCTTCACGAACCCATCAAGCCTTGGACGAACCCTGCATGTAAATCATTTCACGAACCCCATGCATGCCACGAACCCATCTGACCAAGGCCGAACCCCAGCGAACCATTGGAGCCTCTACAAACCATAACGAACCCTGCATGGTTCTCTGGTTGTCACCGAACCTTGGAACTTAGACACGAACCATGTTTGCTGCTATGATCCACGAGCCTGTATGACATCATCTTAGCCGAACCATGTTGGATACTAGGCCGAACCCTTGAACCTCTCATCATGACCGAACCCTTTGGTTTAGGGGCGAACCCTAGGCTGAAACCCAAGAGGGTTCGCTGCCCAAGGTTGGCAGCTCACCTTCCCTCGGCCCAACTCCAACCTATTTGGTCTAAATGCATTAGTACTAGGCCCATAGGTGTGAGGTAAGTCCAAGGGAGTTAAATTGGTCCATTAGGCCTTCAATTAGCTCAAACCACCTGGGAACGTTACGTAGATTTCATTCACATTGGTTGGCCAACTTAAATCCTTAGGCCCCAATCCAATTCCATTTGGTCCACTAAGATGTTAAGTGGGTTGTTATATCTTGGGCTTGTTACAAGGATTAGTGACATGTTGTTGGGCTAACATCATATTCAATTGGCCCAACATCACAATTAAATGGCCCATGGTGTGGTTTACAATGCAAAATGGTTATGAATTGACTTGTTTGGGTTAAGATTAACCTAAACTAATAATGAGATCAATTCATAATCACAAGAGTCTAAAACATTGAAACATATTCATACATTTCATATTGATCAAAGGTTAATCAAAATTCTCAAACACATGTGATGTGTACAAACAAGTTTGAACACAAAATAACATTTCATAAGTTTCATTGACCCATGATCATGCAATTGATTCAAATCATAACATTCAAGATTTCACAACAATCTTAATCATGAGAACACAAGTCAATCAATGAATCAAAGTCTATACAATTATAAATCCTATATCTTATGTATGATTACAATGTTATAGGAAACAATTAGAAGTCCTGTTTGCTACTTGCTATCTGTTTTAGTTCAGAGTCTACTGCAGACAGGTGAGAACATTAGCCCCTCTTTTACTGTTTTATAACTGTTTTGGGGTGGAACACGTGATCAAAACCGCTATTTCAATCTTGTTTCATTACACAGTTTATGTGTATTCATAAACATTACAGTTTCATCTTACGAATCCAAGGGATTCACCAACCGTTTAAATAGATTGTCAACTGTTTTAAAGGAATTATTCACTATTAAAATCTTATTACTAAAAAGGATTTTATATTGACTCTTTGAAATGTTTTATAACAGTTTTACTCAAATGTTCTTATAAAGGATAAACACTTTTAAATAAATGATTTTATAAACTCTTTTGTTCCAAACCTTGTTGTTACACAAGGTCACTATATCATGATACTCAAAACAAGTGGTTCATTTCATGGTATTCAAAACAAGTGGTTCATTTCATGGTATTCAAATCAAGTGGTTCATTTCATGGTATTCAAATCAAGTGGTTCAAAACAAGGTATTCAAATCAGATGGTTCAAAACACGGAATTCAAATCAAGTGGTTCAATTCATAGTATTCAAAACAAAGGATTTAATTCGTGGAATTAAATCCAGGTTTTCAATTCATGTTATCAAATAAGGCATTAACACATCCGGTTAAAGTAAGGTTCAGAAACATGGTGTCCATTGTTGTAAACAAACTCGTAAAAGCATCAAGAATCATATTCATTAGCGTTAGTACTGGGTGATCACAACAAGGGAAAGCGGACACATACATTGGGGCAGGCCGATTGCTGCAGTTAGTTTTTAAATCTGTTTTATAAACTAACTGCAGATTTCGGTTTCATATGGTTTTATCAAAACTGTTGACACATTATCTAACTCCAAACGTGGTTTGGGACTTGATATTATATGTTGACTCTTGTTCAAACAGTGATTGGACTGTTTACACTCATTTTCTTGCTTGATGTTAGTTTGGGTTGCAGCTCATCCGTGTGAATCTTATGTAGCTTTAACTTACCTATGCCTTATATCATATAACTCATGTTTACAAATGTTTAAACCTATTGTTCTCACCAACTACGTCTGTAATTGACAGTTACTTTTCACGTGTTTCAGGAAATCAGGTTTAAGACAATCTCAGGGACAACTAAGGAGACCATTCTAAGATAGAACAAGATGAAGAAACATGCTAGGATGGATTAGAAACACACTAAATCCTAAATGTTTAATTGTCTTGTTTGGAGTCTTATTTTGTAACTATATTTTGGGTCTGTAGTTGTCTTTCTTTTGGTAGATAGATTGTCTGTAACTAAACAATTGTCTAAACGTTATGCAACTTAGTAATCCATTGTGGTTGTTCTTATTCAATACTTGTGCATGATTCAACTGATCATACGTCACCGCGCCGTGGATTCCGCACGCGGCGCAGGGGTGTGACAACTACTGGGACTATTATGTCCCAATCTAGATATTGAGTATGATATCTTACACACCGGAGTGGTAATTACTGACAATCACAGAGACTACTAGGTCTCGCTCTAGATATCGAATATGATATCTTACACACCGGGCTAATCCTTAAGGAATAGCTAACGGAGGTAATTATGTCGCATATTTCAATTGTTTGGGTATTCTACACGCCGGCTTAGCTACAGAAACTATTTAGTTTCGTTCTAGATATCGAGTATGATATCTTACATGCTGGGCTATTCCGTAAGGAATAGTTAACAGAGACGATTACGTCTCTTACTGTATTTCATTGGGTTATTATACATGCCGGGCTAATCCGTAAGGAATAGCTAACAGAGATATTTATGTCTCTTTATTCAATTATTGGTTTATTATACATGCCGGGCTAATCCGTAAGGAATAGCTAACAGAGATTATTACGTCTCTTTATTCAATTATTGGTTCATCTTACATGCCGGGCTATTCCGTAAGGAATGGCTAACAGAGATAATTACCTCTCTTTCTTTTCATTATTTGGATAAACATACCGGGAAATTATGGGTGAAAGGAAATGGGTATCCATCGTTGTATTACAGGTAGTGTTGAGTTCAGTTGAGCATGTGGTGGGATGGTGTCTGGGCTTGACCCTTTCGTATGCCCTATATATAAGCATGCTTGGTTGGATGAGACACTATCTGTACATATAACCATGGAGGGGACATTGTGTGAAACATGGGAATCAATTAACAATACAACTTGTGTCAAACGCTGTGAACATGATTGACAAGAATTCAATGGTTTTCAATTACTAAACTTATGAACTCACCAACCTAGTGTTGACTTTGTTTAAATACATGTTTTCTCAGGTGATGAACAGGTGTAGCTACTTACATGCAAGGATTAAGCTAGTGGACTTTTAGAAGACCTAGCTTTATTTTGTGTTGCATGCTTTTGGTGACAAGAACAATGAATCATCTTTTGTATATCTTGTACATATACAAGATATAGTTATATTGATTCTTTTGATAGATTTACTCGATTAAATTATGAACGATACATTGTAATTTAATCTTGTAATTCTATATCATGGATGTGTTAGCATTTCTCATTTATATTATCATGTGCTATGTAAACAATCTGATCAATTGATTATCACTCAAGATATCGCGCCCCGGGAACCTTCCGCCCGACGGGAAAACACGATCTGTTCCCGCCGGGCCGGGGTGTGACAGATTGGTATCAGAGCCATGGTTATAGAGAAATATAGGTGATATTGTTTAAACGGCTTGGCCTAGACTATAACCTATGGACCCTCATATAGAGATCATGTGATATAGGATTCTATTTGCATATGTCTTCTGCTTCTGATCACTGCACTAACCGATTTTCTCTCGGTTATGATCAGAATGCCGCCGAGAAGACAACCACCTCTGTTACCGCCACCTCAAGATTCTGCTCCACATTCTTCGACACCGACACCGCCTGACTGTCCCCCACATCTACCACCACCTTCACCCCCTCCTCTGTCACCACCTGTTTATCAGTTGGATCCTGCTACCGTTGCACTGGCCACCCTCTTGACTAGCCAACTGAGGCATGTGATCCCGGAGATAATGAACAGGATCAACACTAATAACAGCAACAATGTCGCCAACTCATCTGGAGAAGGCAGTGGAAATACTAGGAACCAAACGGATTATGGAAACAAGGGTGCTGTGAGCTTAATCCAATGGATTGAGAAAATGGAGACTACTTTAGACATCAGTGGATGTCCTGATCAACACAGAGTGAGGTATGCTGCAGGATCGTTTGAGAAATGAGCACTGACCTGGTGGAATGCCCAGGTTCAAACCCGAGGAAGATACGAGGCATTGGCGATGCCTTGGGAGGATTTCAAGACTTTGTTAAGGGGCGAGTTCTGCCCGAGGAATGAATTAAAGAAAGTAGAAACAGAGCTGTTGAACCACGTGATGGTGGGAGCTGAACATTTGGCATTCACTACCAGATTCCATGAACTGGCGGCATTGGCACCGGATATTGTGCCCACACTCGAGAAAAGGATTGAACGGTATGTCGGTGGACTACCGCCATGCATTCGAGGGCATGTAATTGCCGCCCACCCAACCACACTAGAGATGGCTGTCACGCTATCAGCTTCACTGATTGATGTAATGGTTGCCTCTGGTGCACTCAAGAGGGAATCTGGAACTACTGAGGATCTGGCACAACCCTTCACCAAGAAACGAAAGGTTGCTAAGAATTTCGCAACGACCACCACTACCAAGCAAACAGTGCCTACACAACCACAACTGGCCCACAAGTCTTACTCTGGCACGGCTCCGTTCTGCAATAAGTGCAACTATCATCATAAGCCTGACACAGGGTGCAGGCAATGCACTTATTGTGGAAAAATGGGGCATTGGGCCACATTCTGCAAGAATCAAACAAAACAATACAGGGTTAATCAAGAAATGGCACAAACCACTGTAAGAAACGATCGCATTTCCTGCTACACTTGCGGAGAGCCAGGACATTACGCAAAAGACTGTCCAAAAAGGGTACTACCGAGAGGGCAAGCACAGAGAGGACGCGCATTTCAGATAGGGGCGACTGCGGCTCGCCAGGACACTGACACAAATGCTGGTACGCTTTTCATTCTAAATCTTTGCAATTGTATTATTTAATACTAGCATAGATTTCCGTTTGCCTCTTTAGAGTTAGTTTAAAAACATACTCACAATTGGGGCAACACTCGGATATCTCTTACACTAAAAGATATGAACTTTTGTTCACCTACCTTTGGTGAACAAACACAAATCATGGAATTCAAAGTGATGGACACGAGCGGTGTCAATACCATCACCGGAACGTATACTTTGTCCCTGATGGGGATGAAGTCATCTAATCCGATAGGATTTTTTCATGTCCTTACAAGTGAACGACAGAGATGCACTCATAAATCCCATTTCTTGGGAACGAAAACTCATGATTGGATCTGTCAATGTTGTCCTACCAGACAATATACAAATCCATACTGACAAGGGGAGAAACGAGAGGCTTCTCCTAACAGGGATTAGCACGCGAGCATAAGGATCATTGCAAACGATAGGGATCATGAAATTGTTACCACAACTCGAGATACCACCAGGGGAGTGTATACAAACAGCTATGGAATGTGATGCCAAGCTACCTTACACATCCGGTAGACTTGATGTTCTTGAATTGACAGGAATAATGAAATCAAGTCTACTCATTACATAATTATGCACAAAAGCCTAGGCTCCCTAAGGAGGACTAGGTCACATACAAACCATATCTTTCCAAGAAACATAAACATTTCGGATAGTACAGTCGAGAGACTGAAAACGAATCCGTATCACATTGAACAGACTCGGGGAAACTCTAAATACAACTTCACATAAACATGAGAACATGAGAGACACAAGATATTAAAGCATCTCCACCTATGCAAAGAAAAAGTAGTACCTGACAATGATGCTTAAATTTCGGGACGAAATTTCTTTAACAAGGGGAGACTGTGACAACTAGTACCAAACCGTCCGGCAAGTCCGTACGGTGTGTGTACTTTCACCATCTACTGTGTGTAAATACAGTGCGTAAACAGTTGTGTGACAACAGAATTCAGAAAAAAAAACCACAGTTGTATGTGTTTAAGTGAAAACTTAAATACAGTAAATACAACAGCTCAAGAGAAACAACAGTGTACAAACAAATGACAAGAACATATCAGTTACGATCGGATATCCATAGATGACAGGAATCCGATGGCCAACAAATCAGTACGATAACAATGTGAAAATAGGAAGTTTAGTTGAGTCCGACAGTGAGGAAACACAATTCAAACATAATTTACAGTGTTGTTTTAGAATAATAAACTAACAGCGTGTTTGTGTGGGTGACGATTCACACAAACATATATGTGAGCTTAACGTTCTGAACGATAACTGATAAGTAGAAAACCAAATCAGAAAGTGAAACGTACGATCGTGTTCGTACAGTTAGCGCTCTGTACGTAAACGCGCGTAAGTGACGTTTACTGACGAAACGGAAACGAAAACACGACGCGAACGAAATAAATCTAATAAAATAAAATATTTAACATTTTTACAATTTTGAAACTCATCAAAATAATTAGAATAACTAATCTTTCAGTTATTACAAATAAAACACGCGTTACGTTCTGGAAACGCGACGAAAACGCGAACCGAGCAACAAAAACGAACCGGAACTCACTCGGGGTATAAATACCCTAAATGAACTCCTTCTTCCTCATTTCTCTGTTCCCACTCTCTGTCTAAACCCAAATTTCCGGCTCTATCTCTCTCTAGAAAACCCTAACTTCTCTATACCATATCTCACTCATTTCTTAATGAAATCGAGTGATTCTTGCGCCTAAACGAAGCTCTCATCGTACTCTACGTGAAAGTACAACAGATCGGGGAGTTTGTCCAGCCAAAAACGAGGTATGAAGATATGAAAAATCTGGCTAAATAGGGTTTTATAATCATAGATCCTCCCACACACCTCCTCGGTTTAAAACTTTACTATACACGCATCTTACACAGTTGGGAACTAACCCATGCATGAGTCTTCTTGTAGAACAGCCTCATAATCATCGCAGCTTAGATGAGGGATGACGAACTGAGCACAGGTTCGTGAAGAACCCACAAGGGCCGAACCTCATAGTAGCCACGAACCCTACGATTTGCCGAACCCTAGTGATGATGGCCTAACCCTGGATGCACCGGTCGAACCTTTCTAGCACATGCCGAACCCTCCATCGAACCTGAGTCAGCCGAGCCTTCAACATACACGAACCATCACACCACCGAACCCTTAGGGAAGCAACGAACCTTCTATGTGCATGGAACCATGGGATGCGAACCTACAGCTAGCAACGAACCCTCATGAGGAAACACTAGCCGAACCCTAAACATGACTTAGCCGAACCTACTGGAACCATCAACTGGGAACGAACCTTGCAGGCTGAACGAACCCATGACCACTTGATGCTAGCCGAACCATCCTTCGCCGAACCTATGCATGATCGTGAACCTTCGAATATTTCATGCGCATCCCAGCGAACCTATTACTATCTCAGCACCATGGCCGAACCTTAGCTATTTAGACCTAATAGGTTCGCTAATCTGTTGGTGACCGAACCCAAGCCATGCGATTATCATTCCACTTCAGACAATAGATGATCTTCGGCCCATACAAGGGTACAACAGGCCCGACATTAAACCTTGACCCATTGACACCTTTCGGTTGGGCCACACACACACCTACGGCCCATCTAATTACCAATGTTGGCCCAACAACACCCTAAGGCATAAGCTTTCTTATTTGGCCCAACAGCTTAATGAGATCGACCCAATGGCAATTGCTTAGGCCCAACAATGGCCCACATTCGCTTTAGGTCCATATGGCATGTCTCGGCCCAACCATCTTGCTAACTGGCCCATCCACATATGTTCATAGACGAACAGTTGATCCATACACATTCTT
Source organism: Mikania micrantha (assembly GCA_009363875.1). NCBI lineage: Eukaryota > Viridiplantae > Streptophyta > Magnoliopsida > Asterales > Asteraceae > Mikania > Mikania micrantha. The sequence goes on along the minus strand of CM018694.1, from coordinate 34,382,949 downwards.
GGCCCAAAACCATAACACAAATTCTTGTGATTATTCGATCTATATCTCCAAACCTTGGCCCAAAATGAAAACATAACAGGCCCATGATATTAATAATTGGGCCTAGACAATTGGCTTAGCCCATACACATGGAATTCGGCCCATATGGGTTATTGTATAACCTAACATACTAAATCAAAGAACAGGTAAAATACAAATGGGATTATACTTATACAAAGACATAAAGTGCGAGTTTTCACAAGGTAACAAATACTAAACGAGTTGAACATAAAAAAAAACCATAATTCATAGTCAAGGGCCGAATCATGACCAAGAATTTCGAGTGTTAGCCAAGTTTATGGCTAACACCTACATATACATAAATCACACACAACCCATAATTTAGAGTTACAACAATGTGAAATCGATACAGGACCGTGAATTCACAACAAATACCATCAAGGAGTGCGTGCATCTCTTCTTTTAAGCTAAGTCAACCACATCAATCACAAGGTGAGTTCATATGCCCCTTTTCTAATCTTTACTGATTTCAAAGCCCGGGGCTGAGAAACATGCTAAACTTTTATTTACTTAAAAGTTTCTATTAACATATTGCTTATATTATGATTTAGATAATAATTGTTTATATTTATTATCGTTTATCATTACATACATGCTTGTTTGATTTGATCATACCTGAAATAGCTAGGATGCTACACGCTAACCTAGAATTATGACACAATAATATCATAGGATAATGTAAGTTGCTAAGAATATATCTTACAACTGTGTATTATTCTTACACGATAGAACAACGGGGAGAAACAAGGGATAACATGCCAATAACAATTACAGATAACAAAAATTATAATCATGATAATGTACTTCATGATAACAAGATCATTCACACATTACTAGCATTGTGTTTAAGACAAGTTCTTATAACACTCCGTTCAAGTTAGTAGGAACACTCAATAACGAGTTAACAGTTGAGACAGTTACATGTGATATCGAGGAGGATATCGCATGCGCACACTTTTGGGATGGCTTTTCCACCCATACTATCACTACCTATTAAGACTCTATTAGAGCACATCTTATAACCGTCAGAGGATGCCGGTTATACAACCTTAGATCAGTTGGGTAAACCACGAACACTAATTACTAAGGATTAGGGTAAGCTAATGAAATCACACCGGGCACAAGAGGTGCTATCATTCTAATTGATAACATTCATAAAATCTAGGGAACATATTCATTCCAATAGATATCGTGGGAGGATATCTTACACACCGGGCTGATCAGAAATGACAGCTACTGAGACTATCATGTCTCAAGCTAGGAATCATGGGTAGAACATTTCACATACCGGGCTGGTCAGGGACGACAGCTACTGGGACTATTATGTCCCAATCTAGATATCAAGTATGATATCTTACACACCGGACTGGTAAGTACTGACAGTCACAGAGACTACTAGGTCTCGCTCTAGATATCGAGTATGATATCTTACACACCGGGCTAATCCTTAAGGAATAGCTAACAGAGGCAATTATGTCTCATATTTCAATTGTTTGGGTATTCTACACGCCGGCTGAGCTACAGAAACTATTAAGTTTCGTTCTGGATATCGAGTATGATATCTTACATGCCGGGCTATTCCGTAAGGAATAGTTAACAGAGACGATTACGTCTCTTACTGTATTTCATTGGGTTATTATACATGCCGGGCTAATCCGTAAGGAATAGCTAACAGAGATATTTATGTCTCTTTATTCAATTATTGGTTTATTATACATGCTGGGCTAATCCGTAAGGAATAGCTAACAGAGATTATTACGTCTCTTTATTCAATTATTGGTTCATCTTACATGCCGGGCTATTCCGTAAGGAATGGCTAACAGAGATAATTACCTCTCTTTCTTTTCATTATTTGGATAAACATACCGGGAAATTATGGGTGAAAGGAAATGGGTATCCATCATTGTATTACAGGTAGTGTTGAGTTCAGTTGAGCATGTGGTGGGATGGCGTCTGGGCTTGACCCTTTCGTATGCCCTATATATAAGCATGCTTGGTTGGATGAGACACTATCTATACATATAACCATGGAGAGGACATTGTGTGAAACATGGGAATCAATTAACAATACAACTTGTGTGAAACGCTGTGAACATGATTGACAAGAATTCAATGGTTTTCAATTACTAAACTTATGAACTCACCAACCTAGTGTTGACTTTGTTTAAATACATGTTTTCTCAGGTGATGAACATGTGTAGCTACTTACATGCAAGGATTAAGCTAGTGGACTTTTAGAAGACCTAGCTTTATTTTGTGTTGCATGCTTTTGGTGACAAGAACAATGAATCATCTTTTGTATATCTTGTACATATACAAGATATAGTTATATTGATTCTTTTGATAGATTTACTCGATTAAATTATGAACGATACATTGTAATTTAGTCTTGTAATTCTATATCATGGATGTGTTAGCATTTCTCATTTATATTATCATGTGCTATGTAAACAATCTGATCAATTGATTATCACTCAAGATATCGCTCCCCGGGAACCTTCCGCCCGACGGGTAAACACGATCCGTTCACGCCGGCCCGGGGTGTGACAGGTGTAATAGATTGGTATGAGATCCATGCTTATAGAGAAATTAAGCCATACTAAGGGATTGACATAGACATTAACCTAGGGACCGCATGTAGAGAGGATATGCAAAGGATAACACGTACATGTCAACTGTATTCGATCGGAAGTACTAACCAATACTTCTTGATTTCAATCAGAATGCCACCAGGAAGACGAAGTCAGTCAACGTCGCAACTAGAGGGAACAGCAACAATGGACCCGGAAACGGCCTCACTAGCCACTCTCATCACTAGTCAGCTAAAAGCAGCCATTCCTGACATTATAAACTATATCGACAACGACAACTATAATAGCAGCCATGCTGAAAATTCATCTTGATCGGGGAGTGGTATTGTGACACCCCGGCCTTCCCAGCCTTCCGAGGGTACGACGTGAGACCCGACCATCAGGGTCTCTGTAGGATCGCAGTCTCCGGTCACAGTTGCGAGACCTACATGTCTGGTTGCATACGAACATCCAAAAACTTGGTTCAAACAGTTTGTACAATCAGATTTGCGGAAGTTAATGTATGAGTTATCAAAATAGTTTTGAATTCTTAGGTTGGGGAAGCATTGTTAAAACAGTTTTCTAAACAATTCATAGTAATAGTTACGGAAGCGATTTAAGTAGTTTTCATTACATAACAAGACAAATATTTAAATGTTTTCCAATGGTCTAAGACACAAAAGCTGGTGCATGGGACTCCATACTAGCATCCTAGTCCTTGTGTGCGCGCCTTAGTTACCAGAGATAACACGTGAGTAAAAGGTCAACACAATGGTTGGTGTGAGCACACGTTTTTCAATAGCAATAAACATCAAATTCTTAAAGTAAGTGTTTCTGGAATACATTTCATTACAATGCAGTATCGGTTGATAGCTAGTCAATACAATTATATTATATGTGGGTTTAAAATCGAAGCTGACTGCATGCCTCCTGTCATGTCCATCACACAAGACAATGGCAAAGAGTTTGGTCAATTTTGTTCCCATTCCGACCTCCAGTTGGGTTGGCCTCCCAGGCGCTATGGGTTGGGCTTCTCAGGCTCAAATAGTACTATCCAAGATTACCATGCTTGGCGCCACGCGCTACGAACGGTCCGAGGTGTGTTTTTAAGGACTTTGAGTTGTGATGTGTGCCACACATATACAGATAGTTATAAAGCATTTTCATATGTGTCACAAATATGTTGTTGTTCCAAAAACAATTTATCATGTAATGTTTTCTCCCTCAACATTAGAAAGTAAAAAAAGTGGCCGTGAACTCACATGATAGAGCAGTTCCGATTTTTGTGGTGTTCGCGACTCGTTGCGTGTTGTATCTAATACAACTCCAAGTGTCGGTGTGCTCAACCGAGTGTTGTGTGTTGACTTGACGAACGGTTGGTGGCCCATTTGTTGTGTTTAGTGTTTTTACGTGTGTTAAATGCATGTAGGACACCAACATGCATCTTACGACTCTAATCCTAACGCTTTCACACAAGTCTTATTACGAAAATCATAAAGTATCCATTTAAGTGAAGTTTCGATATGTAGAAAGTTTCTATTTTTGGAAAGTATAGTTATGAAATCCCATTTCATAAAACTAATACTTCTAGTATGTTTATAAAACCACTAACACTTCAAATACACGATTTGTGCATAAATTACCATTTATGCCATTTTGCCCAAACAAAGTTTCCTTATTTGGAAACTGCTCATTTGAAAAACTCTTTTTCTTAAATCAAAGTTCCAAATATGTTAAAAATCATTTTTAAACATATTTCAATAGTTACAAATCACCAAAACATGTTACAACGTCAAAATCCATCTTTTGATTTACAAAAGTTTCTAAAAATGGTAAGTTTGTCTTAAAACCATATTTTCGCAATTCCAACTATCCAAATGTGTTTCTAAACACTTAAATACACATTTGACACCATCTAGACATGTCTAACATGTCTTGATCATTACAAATCTACAACATGCAACATAAAAGTTTCCTTTTATTTCAAGTTTAACAAAATCACCATCAAATCACTATATCTCAATCCTATATGATTTTTAACTTGAAGCTTAGCCAAAATACTTTAAAATCACACAACAATACCAACAAATGCGTACACAAGAGGCACATGGAGTTGCATGTGGTTGGATGTTCATGTATGTGCATTTTCACCCCTTGCATGTATGATCTAAGTGTAGATAAACCATAAGAATTACCTTAGAAGTACTTGGATGGCTTAGATTCAGTTAAACAGAGGCTGTGGAGCTCTAGATGTGGCTGGGATTGATCATCTTGTTGATTGATGGCTTCCAAAGCTTCCTTGAGGCTCCAATGTCTTCAAATCAGCAAGGAATAGCTCAATAAGGTTTCCAGAGTGTTTGGGAGCTGGTTCCAGTGGGTTTTGGTCGAGGATAAGTGAAGAAGTTCGGTGAAAATTAGAGAGAACCGAAAGAAAGAGAATGGGGTTGCTTTTTACAAAGTTTTGTTTTCTGAGACTCGTCGTGTAAACCCAAGGCCGATTGTGGATGGCCTTGTAGTACCGCCAAGGATTTCGGGATTCAAAATCCCGCTTTCTCTTCGCGTACCACCAAGCTTTCCACCTAGGAGTCTTGGCATACCGCGAAGAGTTCATTTCACCAATTCTTTGATTTCGTTTATTCGATTCATTTGCTTTCAATTCGTAACATTCATTCTAAACGTCTAATTCATGTTTAGCACATAATGACACAATTGTTTGTTTGTTTATTGTTTGTTTACCCATGTTCGTGAGACTCGTGTGTGTTTCGATAATTGCTCGAAGTATTGGTGATCGTTCGTGTTCGTCTTTAACGAAATGTTTGCAAGTTTGATAAATCTTAATCAACATGTAGTGCACAATTCAATAATTCCTCGAATTATTGATTTGCGTTTGTGTTGTGTTTGCCATACTTGGTTTCAGTGGCGGATCCAGGAATTTTTTTCATGGGGGAGAAATTTTTTAGGTTCGTTGGTGTTCAAGCTAAGTTAGGGCGGATCATGTCGAGTCGGGTCGGGTCGGGTCGGGTCAGGTTATGTTAAAAAACTACAATCAAACTAAATTTCATATATTAAGACATAATGAAAATACAATATATCTAAGGTTGTTTACTACGTGATTTTATTTTCTTATATGTATTCAAAAAAAGCATAAGGTGGCGTTCTTAAGTAACCATTGCTGTATAAAACAAATACAATTATCGATTAAATACTCCTAACTTCAATATGTTAATGTCACACCCCGAGCCGACGGGACAGATCGAATTCCCCGCCGAACGGAAGGTTCTCGGGGCGCGATATCGTGAGTGATAATCATGATGATCAGATTGTTTACATAGCATCAATGTCAAGAATAACTAAAGCACAATATAACATCAACTAGTATTACAAAGTTAAATTACAAATGTCAATGTTTAGTAATTTAACTAAGTAAACCTATCAGAAGAATCAAATGTTACTATCTTGTATCTATACAAGATATCAAAAGTGACTCGTATTAATAAAAAAAAGATATGCTTTCCAAAAGTCAACTAGGTCCTCTATCTGGGCATCCTAGTATGCAATCCTATGCCATAGCTTAAACCTGTGCATCACCTGAGAAAGCATGTAAGAAAACAAAGTCAACACAATGGTTGGTGAGTTCATATAGTTTAAAATAGCTTTAGCAAACCTCTTTCAGTAAAACCTTAACCTCATTAACATCACATGTAATATCCGAATCGGTATGCTTATATATAGGGCATACGAAAGGGTCGAGCCTACAACCCGCCCAGACGCCATCCCACCACATACTAATCCACATATGACACCGTTGTTAATGATAATTAAGCATTTTACCTACCATTCAATCCAGTCTTCATCATAGCTTTAGTATACAGTTTCAAAGTTTACAAGTTCATATCATTTATGTGGATTAGCTTTAGAGTAAATTGTACAAGCACCATTGTTTCACACCTCATAGTTTACTTTCACCAATCTCATGGGTGGGTACAAGCTTTGCTCTAGCAATGTTTAGCTTTTACGTAGCCCACGATTAGATACAAGCTTTGTTCTAGCAATGTTTAGCCATTACGTATCTCATGAATTGGTTTAATCTTAGCATCCGAATAGTTTAGCATTTACGTATCTCCTATATAAAGATACAAGCCTGGCTCTAGCAATGTTTGGCAATTACATATCTCATATATAGACACAAGCTGTGCACACACAAATAGTTTAGCATTTATATACCTCATATATAGACACAAGCCTCGCTCTAGCAATGTTTGGCATTAACGTATCTCATATATAGATAAAAGCTTAGCATCCTCATAGTTTAGCTTTCACGTATCTCAATGCATGGGTACAAGCTTTGCTCTAGCAATGTTTAGCAATTACGTAGCCCATGAATAGATACAAGCTTAGCATTTCGCATACAATCATAGCTTTGAGCATTTAGTTTCAAGCATTAGCATATATTTTGAGCATATAGTCTGTAACATTAGCATTGCGTATATAGTTAAGCATAGAGTTTGTAGCATAAGCCTTGAGCATATAGTCTGAGCATAGAGTTTATAGCATAAGCATTAAGCATATAGTTTAAGCTTCAAGTTTATAGCATAAGCATCAAGCATATAGTTTAAGTATCAAGTTTGTAACATAAGCATCAAGCATATAGTTTAAGCATCGAGTTTGTAGCTTCCAGAATAAGAGTTGCAAGCTTAAGTACTAGTATAAGCATCATGAGTATGTGTAAAAGCATTTAATAAACATTTCAATAATTTCTTAAAATGTATAACATGCTTCTTAGTCCTGCGGTAAAACAAATATGTTTGAAAAGGGACAAATGAACTCACCTTGTGTTTGAAGTGGTTGACTAAGTATAAACAAGAATACGCGCGCTCATGTTGTGTTTGTCGTAGTATTAACGATCCTGTATTGATTTCATATTGTTTGCAACTTATAAGTACAAGTTGTAGTGAATGGCATGAGTGTACGTGTTAGCCCTAATGTTGGCTAACACCTGTGAGTCTCGGTCTTCATTCGGCCCTAGTTTACTTGTTATTACTTATGCAAGTATGACATGTTTTCATATTGTATGTTTTAAGTGCTTGTTGTCATCATTAGGCTAGTAATAGTTAGTTGCATCCTAATCGTAGAAGTTAGAGTTTCAATCATTTTCTAAGTGCAGCACTTAGATTTATACTCAAACTTGATCATACAGTTGTTAGCTTAATTTGTTTCATCCTTGTTCCAAATTTCGTTCACCATCTTTGTAGTAATTAGTTAACTACCATAAATTCCTTCCATGTTTTTCGAATCATTTATGTAAAGTGGTTGTGTATGGGCCGAATGATATGTGGGTTGATTTAACCACTATGGGCTGAAATAGTGGATTGGGCCGAACAAGAGTGGGTTAAGATATTCACACGGGCCCATGGTGTTTTCTTGGGCCGATTTATGGCTTTAACCGATTGGGTTGAATCATTGGGCCAACATTTAGGCCTTGGGCCGAATGGTTTTAGATTTCAGCGAACCTATGGGTACTTTTTGGCTAAGGTTCGGCTGAGATCAACAAGGATTTTAACTTAGGTTCGTGATTATGTAGGTTCGTAGCTTGAGTAACAGGTTCGCAAATAGGGTTTCAGTTGCATGCTTCGGCTGGAAATGGTTCGCGGTTGATAGGTCCATAGCTACCATGGAGATAGGTTCGGCCATAATGAGGTTCGCCAGCTTTGAGTTCGCAGCAATAGGTTTGTGTTGAAGGGAATGTTCGCTTGCATGAACAGGTTCGCTGGTCATGCATGTAATAGGGTTCGGCTAGGTTCGCCCATGTCATATGCCAGGTTTGTCGAGCTGGGAGGTGGCGCCACACAGGTTCGGCTGGTAGTTCCTAGGGATCGGCAACAAGCAGCAGGTTCGGTGATGGACGGCACAACAGGGTTCGTTGGTAGCGCAAGGTTCGGCCAATGGCTCGACCATGTGGAAGTTCGCCGCTCAGGGAGGTTCGGCTCCTCCTCCTTCTAGCTGAACCAAGGTTTGGCCATGGCTTGTGGCTCACGAACCTGCATATCACCCGCATCGTAAACCTCCGGATCTGTTGTATGGGTGGTTCTATCGTGTTGTGATGCGACAGTCGACCCCTAAAGGTGTAGGGTGTGAGTGTAGATGAGTTTTACACTGGTTGTGTGTTGGTCGAACCAAGGGTTTAGGAAAACCCTAGTTTTCATGCTATTCAAGCTTGATTACCTCTAAAATGGCTGGACAACTTCGTAGATCTGCTGTACTTTTATGTAGAGAATGTCGAGGGCTTCGAGTGGACACCAAGAACACGCGATTTCACCAAGAAACGAGCGATTTATGAAGATTTGAAGTCTTGAAACCTTAGAGAGAGAGAAAACGGGTGGGGCTTGTAGAGAGAGAAGATGATGGTAAAATGAAGAAAAGAGCCTCATTTAGGGTTTATATACCCCGTGGGAATTCGGGTTCGTTTCGGTTGCTCGGTTTTCGTTTTCGTCGTGTTTCCAGCACGTTACGCGCATGTTTTGTAAATTATATAAACATAATTTATTTTCGAATGTTTAGAAGGTGGTTATTTCCAGTAAATCTTTTAAATTAATTTTCTCGAATCGTTTTATCGAAATTAATTATTTTACCTGTTTTAATTTAAATAGTTTCCTTTTAATTTATTTCTGATGAGTTTCAAAATTGTAAAACAGAAAATATTATATTTTCTTAAATTTATTATCGTTCGTATCGTTTTCGTTTTCGTTTCTTCAGAACGCGTCACCATCGCGCGTATTCGTTTGAATCGTCATTCGAACGAACAGGACGATGGTTTGGCTTTCTGATTCTGGTTTTCTACTTTCCAGTCATCGTTTCAGAACTTTAAACTTTCAGATTTATTCATACAGATCGTCACCTATACGAATAATTCGTCGGTTTAGCATTCTGTAACAAGAACCGTTCTGGTTTTGTTTTGTTTACCCTCGCACACGTTTCTACATAATAGCATCAAATCAAACATTTGTGTATCTGTTCTGTGTTGTCTGATGTGTTTCTGACTGTTAAACCATAAGGTTTAAGTCAGATTTCAGAACAATAGCATAATAGTTTAGTGTCAATCATCAAGTGTCAATAGCATATAAATAGTTTCACGTAGTGTGTACCTGAGTTACTGTGCAAGTTACTGTGGAGATCACTGTTCCGGCAACGTGTCCGGCACTGATGTTACAGTCTCCCCTTGTTAGAGAAACTTCGTCCCGAAATTTAAGAATCGTTATCTGGTTTAGCTTCCTATGTAAACAGTTGGGGATACTTGAGCTTTGTAACACCCCGACCAATGGCGGAATCATCGGAGCGTACACGAAGTGTAGATTGTTCAAAAGCACAGGGTGTTTGTTGTAATAAATTCAAACCACTTATTATAATAAATTCAAACTTAAAATTCAAGCATTCATTACATCAAAAGTAAACAATAATTCAAACATTTAAGTTCTAAACATAATACGAAAACTAAATTTAATATCCTTGCAGGCCTAAGTAGCATTTCCACCTGAAACATGTTTAAATAAAAAGTCAACTATAAAGTTGGTGAGCTTCACAGGTTTAAGCACACACACCAAAATGGTTGTATAAAATGTTGATAAATGTTGTAAATAATATGTGTAACCAAGCAATATGAACATACAATATTGAATTAGTAAATGAAGCAGATCAACTAATGTTAACAGAATAATGTTTGACCATGGTAAGCATCGCAATGCTTGAACTAGTAACTATCACTGCGGGCTTCCCCCGAAGGGTAAATCAAACACAGTGGAATGGCCGGTCAATAGATCTATCATAGTCACTAGGGGTGATCAATGCTAAATGTTAACTAAAGTTCAACATGTATAATGCCATAAACTTGTTTCACATAAATAGTTTAAAAGATTTGATAACATGTTTCACCCCAAATAATAAAAGCATAAAAAGGGGCTATGAAGACTCACCTTGTGTGATGAGCTAGTCGTTGCAATTAAATGACAAATATGTAGTCCAAATAATATCCAACTCGATTTAGCTTAACCTATAATTCAATCGCACGCAACTAATGTAACTATGACTTTGCATAAAGTTTCATAATGTATTTGTGTTCCATATGTTTCTAACCAAATCCATAATATGATCTCATAAAAATTGTTTCAAGTCGTGTTATTGTTTAAAATTTAAAATATTTATTAATGTTGAAAAATACTATAATAATAATTATATTAATAATGATAATTGTGATAAAAGTAATAATACTAGTAATACTAATGTTAAAAATAATACTAGTAATAATAATATTATTATTATTATTAATAATAATAAGAATAATAGTAATAAAAATAATGATATTAATAGTAATAGTTATAATGATATTTTTATTAATAGTATCAATAATAATTGTAATAGTAATGATAATAATTTTAATAATAATAATAATAATAATAATAATAATAATAATAATATTAGTAATAATAATAATGGTCATAATAACAATAATAATATTAGTAATAGTAATATTAATACCTTTGATATTGATAATAATAATTATTAATTATACTAATAATAATAATAATAATAATAATAACAACAACAACAACAACAACAATATTAGTAGTTCTAGTAATAATAATAAGATAGTAATAATTATAATTTCAATAATAATAATAATAATATATATATATTTTTTTTTTAAAGAAATAAGTAAATAAATGTATAAATAATACATAAACTAAATATAACCTTTTATGTATCTAATTAAAAGAAATAAATAAATAATTAAATGAATGAATTAAATAATTAAATTAAATAAATAAACTGAATAATATATATTTTCTTTATTAAATTAATAGTTTTTAAGTTTATAAAAATTTAGGTGAAATCAGATTTTAAAAATAATGAGTAAATAAAAAGTTATAAAAAAAATGGTTAAATAGCCTAAAAACCCGGCCCAGCCCCGGCTCGAACCCCCGATCACGCGTTTAGAACCCTCGGGTGTTAACCGGTTCGTCTAGAGCCTTGCTCGCGTTAATGATCCAGTTGGAAATTATTTAACATAAGATCCAGTTCTTCCCCAACCCCTTAATAAAATCAAGCCGTAACCCTAGTTTCTTTATCCCTCAAATTCACGCGATTTCGAATTCGATCGACTACGAAACCATGGGGCTTTTGTTTATCATTGAAAACCGAGTTCAAGGGTATATAGAAACCATACCTTTGTAAACGAATGAATGGGTCTCGACACTGGTTCAGTTGCGACTCAGCCGAGGCCTTTAAGGCTTGATTTCTCGATAATGAGAGCTTCTGGATGGGTTTCGCTTGCTCAGATCGTTTCGTCGAGGTTAAGAGAAAGGGTGGGTGTGATTAATTTGATTATTACGCTCGTTTATATAGATTTTAGGATACACGTTCGAATCCGGGTAATTAGGAACGAATTTTGAATAAATCTTTGACTTATCCGACGATTTGAGGGTTGTTATCGATCCATGATGTTCGGAGTTGTTTAAATTTCAAATCTTGTTGAGTTTTATCCAATAATTCGACTGGATAGCTTGATGGGTCGTGAATTTATTAAATGGGTATCCATGGAGGATATGGGTGGGGAAGAAGGTGATAACTTTCAGCAATTGACAAAACTAGTCCCTCCTTATTTCTTTCTATTTTAACTTTTCAGCTTTGACAATAATAACCCTTACAAGTTCTTAAAACCTTTTTACAAAATTTTTATTAAACTACATTTTTCTAAATTTTAATATTTATGCATTTTAATAATAATAATAATAATAATAATAATAATAGTATTAATTTTTATTGTTGTAATATATATTTATAAAACTTTCCTTTAGAAATCTTAAATACTTGAGATTTTTATTTATATTGTTATTATTGATATTATTTGTAATATCATTATTAATTTCATATTAAAATAATAATACTATTATTAGTAATAATAATAATGATGATAGATAGATAAAAATTTCTCATTTAAAATCTTGAAATTACATAAATTCGAAATGTTACAGTCTCCCCTACTTTTAGGAATTTCGTCCCGAAATTAAGAAGAAACTATAGAAAACAAATATGGATACTTCAACTTCATTTGGTCTTCGCGTTCCCAAGTGAACTCGTGACCATGTTTCGATTCCCAACGAACTTTAACAATCGGAATTCGGCTTCGCTTGAGTTGTTTGACATGACGATCCATGATCTCTACCGGTTTCTCAATAATTTTCATTGACTTGTCAATGCGAACGTCATCGAGAGGTACGTGTAGAGTATCATCGGTCAAGCACTTCTTCAAATTAGACACGTGAAAAGTTGGATGAATGTTGCTAAGCTCTTGTGGTAGATCGAGCTTGTAGGCTACCTTCCCAATTCTTTCAAGAACTTTAAAAGGACCCACGTAGCGAGGAGCAAGCTTTCCCTTTTTACCAAATCGTATAACTCCTTTCCAAGGTGAAACCTTAAGAAGTACCATATCACCGACTTGGAATTCCAAAGGTTTACGACGTTTGTCGGCATAACTCTTTTGTCGACTTCGAGCAGCTAACAAGTTGTCGCGAATAAGATGAATCTTGTCGGTCGTTTCTTGAATCAGTTCGGGACCGATGATTTGACTTTCACCAATCTCGTTCCAAGCAATAGGCGATCGACATTTACGGCCATAGAGAGCTTCGAAAGGCGCCATGCCGATACTCGCATGATAACTGTTGTTATACGAGAACTCGACAAGCGGTAGATGATTATCCCAATTGCCACCAAAATCAATGGCACAAGCTCTAAGCATGTCTTCGAGAGTTTGAATCGTTCGCTCGGTTTGACCATCCGTTTGAGGATGATAAGCCGTGCTAAGATCCAATCGAGTACCAAACGATTCATGTAAAGATTCCCAAAAACGAGCAGTGAATCGAGCATCACGATCAGATATGATGCTAAGAGGTACACCATGTCGGCTTACGATCTCATCAACATAGATACGAGCTAACTTTCGCACGGGAAAGTTCTCGCGAATCGGTAAGAAATGAGCTGATTTAGTCAAACGGTCAATGATCACCCATATACTATCATGACCACTAGAAGTTCTTGGGAGTTTAGTGATGAAGTCCATAGAAATGTTTTCCCACTTCCACATGGGAATTTCAGGTTGAACAAGCAATCCCGAAGGTCTTTGGTGTTCGGCTTTGACTTTAGAACAAGTCAAACATTTAGTAACATACTCAGCAATGTCTTTCTTCATGCCGGGCCACCAATATAGAAATCGAATATCTTGATACATCTTGTCTGCTCCAGGATGAATGGAATAACGAGACTTGTGTGCCTCGTTCATGATGGTCATTCGAAGATCGTTTCGATTAGGAATCCAAATACGATTCAAGAAATAGAGTAAACCATCATACTTGATTTCTAGTTGCATTTCGGCACCACAAGACATTTCATCCTGCAATTTGCCTTGATTCAAAGAGATTTGTTGAGCCTCATAGATGTGGTTATGAAGATTTGATTGGATCCGAATGCTATGCACTTGAGTATGGCTCTTTCGACTAAGTGCATCGGCTACCACGTTGGCTTTACCGGGATGATAACGAATCTCGCAATCGTAATCGTTTAGAAGTTCGACCCAACGTCGTTGCCTCATGTTAAGTTCTTTTTGATGAAGAATATGTTGAAGGCTCTTGTGATCGGTGAAAACAACGCACTTTGTGCCATAGAGATAATGCCTCCAAATCTTTAAGGCAAATACAACAGCACCGAGTTCGAGATCGTGAGTGGTGTAATTCTTTTCGTGAACCTTCAATTGTCTCGATGCGTAAGCAATAACCTTTCCCCGTTGCATAAGAACACAACCGAGTCCTTGATTAGATGCATCACAATAAACAACGAAGTCATCGTTTCCATCGGGAAGAGTCAAGATAGGAGCATCACAAAGCTTTTGCTTTATGTTTGGAATGCTTCTTCTTGTTTTGGCCCCCATTCATAAGGCTTGTCCTTATGAGTCAAGGCGGTGAGTGGAACAACAATCTTTGAGAAATTAGCGATAAAACGTCGATAGTAACCGGCAAGACCGAGAAAAGAACGAATCTCGGTTGGAGTCTTTGGTGTACTCCAATTCTTAACGGCTTCAATCTTTGTTGGATCTACATGAACACCTTTTTCATTGACAATGTGTCCTAAGAATTGAACTTCCTTAAGCCAAAATTCACATTTAGAGAATTTGGCATACAGTTGTTCTGTTCTTAAAAGCTCCAAAACCAACTTAAGGTGTTTTTCATGTTCAGATTTGCTTTTAGAGTAGATCAAGATGTCGTCAATGAATACAATCACGAATTTGTCCAAATATGGTCTACACACTCGGTTCATAAGATCCATGAAAACCGCAGGTGCATTGGTTAGCCCGAAAGGCATAACCACAAACTCGTAGTGACCATATCTAGTTCGAAAAGCAGTCTTTGGGATGTCATCTTCATGAACACGAAGTTGATGATAACCGGAACGAAGATCGATCTTTGAAAACCAAACCGATCCTTGAAGTTGATCAAATAAATCATCGATACGAGGCAATGGATACCGGTTCTTGATGGTGAGTTTGTTGAGTTCACGATAGTCAATGCACATTCGGAATGACCCGTCCTTCTTTTTAACAAAAAGGACCGGTGCACCCCAAGGTGAATGACTTGGGCGAATGAAACCCTTATCGGATAACTCTTGGAGTTGACTAGCAAGTTCTTGCATTTCAGAAGGTGCAAGACGATAGGGAGACTTTGCAATCGGATTGGCACCGGGTACTAAGTCGATTCGAAACTCGACTTGTCGTACGGGTGGAATTCCCGGGAGATCATCGGGAAATACTTCAGGATAGTCGCGAATGATCGGAATGTCTTGAATACTTTTGTCCTTGTCTTTCTTCTCCACAACATGGGCTAGAAAGGCTACATACTTCTTTCGTAAATACTTGTGGGCTTTCGTGCACGACATGAGTTTAAGACCGCTACAAGGCGTCTCTCCAAAGATTCTCAGAGTTTCACCCGACGGTAGTGGAATACGTATGAACTTCTCGAAGCAAACAATCTCGGCTCGATGAGTGGCTAACCAATCCATGCCAATTATAACATCAAAGCTACCAAGAGGCATGGGTATAAGATTGATAGGGAAAACGTGATCCATAAGGTTCACCGTACATCCTAATATAATAGTATCAATGTTTATCGCGTTACCGTCAGCCACTTCCACATTATAAGGTTTGTCTAATCTAGTTCGTGTTCTACCAAGTAAAGGCTCAAATTGACTAGACACAAAACTCCTATCAGCACCAGAATCAAATAACACAGAAGCATAACAGTCATTAATCAAGAAAGTACCGTTCACCACATCTTGGTTAGCTTGGGCTGTTTGTGCATTAAGCTGGAAAGTACGTGCTCGTGTAACCCTCTGTTCGTTGCCCACAAGCCTTGGGCATTTGTTCCTAAGGTGATTGGGGTCGCCACATTCATAGCAGGCCCTTCCATTGGTTATAGCGGGAACCGGTGCAGCTGGTTGTTGGTTAACTGGTGGAGCTGGTTGACCTTGCTGCAAGTTTTGTCCATTCCGACAGTAATTTGCAAGGTGACCGTATTTCCCACAAACAGTGCATACCCTGCATTGTCGGTTTGATGCATGATGGTACCTACAAGTAGAGCACAAAGGTTGAGCCCCCACATAGGTTCTATTGTTTGGGTTTGGTGGAGCTTGTTGGTTGACAGGTGTAGCAGGGATAGCAGGGGTTACTATAGCAAAAGTTTTAGCCTTCCTCTTACGGTTAATGGACTTTGAAGCATTTGAAGATTCAGATTTAACCTCCTTAGAAGGTTCATCAGTAGTGGACTTGGCTTCCACTTTCTTGGCTCCCTTTCTAGTTAAAGTACCTGCCCTAACATGGTTGTCAGTTAGGGTAGCAGCCAATCGAATTGCATTTTCCAAAGTAGTCGGGTTGCTCCCATAACAGGTGTCTTGGATTTGCATGGGTAGGCCACTGATATACTTCTCAATAGCACGAGAAAGTGGGGTGACCATGTGTGGCACCAACAGACTAAGTTCGTGATGACGGTTCGTGTAAGCCAGATTTTCACCACTATCCTGTTTAAGATTCCAGAACTCCAACTCCAGTTTCATCATTTCGTTGCGAGGGCAAAATTCTTCTGTCATTAGTCGTTTGACCTCATCCCAAGTTAAGGCCATTGCAGTTTCTGCACCCTTAGTTCGTTTCACGGTATTCCACCAAGTGAGTGCCCTTTTCTGAAAGACACTGGTGGCATAACGAACCTTGAGGTTCTCAGGGCAGTTTGAATGGAGGAAGGTACTCTCCATGCTTTCGAACCACTGAAGCAGTCCAGTGGCCCCTTCAGATCCAATGAACTTGGCAGGGTGGCAAGAATTGAAATGCTTGAAGGTGCAAGTTTGGTTTGCACCCTCACCATTTCGGTTGTTGTTTTGAACCCCACTAGCTTGATTGAGCTGGGTCACAAGGCCAGGCAGGACTGTGGCCATTTGCTGAGTAATGACAGCAGCCAATTCTTGCATGATAGGGTTATTGAGGTTGGTGGTGTTATTAGCATTGTTGGTGTTGGTGTTATCGGTATTGGTGGTGTTGGCATTGGTGGTATTGGTGTTTGTGGTGTTTGTGTTATTGACATTGTCGGTGTTGTTGGTTTCATTACCACTGTTGTTAGCATTCGTGTTGTTGGCAACATTGCGACGAGGAGGCATGATTCTACAAGAGTTCAAAATGAAAAGGATCAGAAATAAATCAAGGAGTTCAAAAACAAGAAATTGATAGTTCAAATGAGAGTTCAAGCACAAATCAATATAGATTGCATTCCCTAAGGAACACTTTTGACATATCAAAGTGTTTAAGTCCAAATTAACTTTTAGAAAGACATACTTTAGCCTATAGGTTCATACTCACTCCAAGGGTTCCCAGGAAAGTATAACAGGTCCATCGGTTGATTTGGATTTATACGAAATACTTTCCTAGACAGAACTCCCCAAAGTACAGGCATTCCCCCTTCCAGATTGTATGTGTTTCCTACTCATTAATGTGAACCTAAAGACTATTGACGGGAGTCAAAGATTTAATTAGACTTATAAGTCTAAGAGTAGTCTTCATAATGACGATCCTCTTGCAAGACGTAAGAAAGGGGTCAAGAAGTTCAGAACCCTAAAGTCTAGTGTGTGCATATTAGGCATCCTAAACTAGGTTCAAATTATTGACCTATCAAATAACTAGCCAAGTAGTACAAGTAGTCACATAATCAAATTTGACCTATCATGGCAACTATGTAGTTCAAACTTAAGGTTCATGGCCTAGTCCTTACAACTATAAGATTCAACTTAGAGTTCATGGCAACTACATAGTTCAACTAAGTCATTCTATGGTTATAGTCTAGGTCATTTATTTCTAATTAACCTAATTCTCTATAACCCAGGCTCTGATACCAATCTGTAACACCCCGACCAATGGCGGAATCATCGGAGCGTACACGAAGTGTAGATTGTTCAAAAGCACAGGGTGTTTGTTGTAATAAATTCAAACCACTTATTATAATAAATTCAAACTTAAAATTCAAGCATTCATTACATCAAAAGTAAACAATAATTCAAACATTTAAGTTCTAAACATAATACGAAAACTAAATTTAATATCCTTGCAGGCCTAAGTAGCATTTCCACCTGAAACATGTTTAAATAAAAAGTCAACTATAAAGTTGGTGAGCTTCACAGGTTTAAGCACACACACCAAAATGGTTGTATAAAATGTTGATAAATGTTGTAAATAATATGTGTAACCAAGCAATATGAACATACAATATTGAATTAGTAAATGAAGCAGATCAACTAATGTTAACAGAATAATGTTTGACCATGGTAAGCATCGCAATGCTTGAACTAGTAACTATCACTGCGGGCTTCCCCCGAAGGGTAAATCAAACACAGTGGAATGGCCGGTCAATAGATCTATCATATTCACTAGGGGTGATCAATGCTAAATGTTAACTAAAGTTCAACATGTATAATGCCATAAACTTGTTTCACATAAATAGTTTAAAAGATTTGATAACATGTTTCACCCCAAATAATAAAAGCATAAAAAGGGGCTATGAAGACTCACCTTGTGTGATGAGCTAGTCGTTGCAATTAAATGACAAATATGTAGTCCAAATAATATCCAACTCGATTTAGCTTAACCTATAATTCAATCGCACGCAACTAATGTAACTATGACTTTGCATAAAGTTTCATAATGTATTTGTGTTCCATATGTTTCTAACCAAATCCATAATATGATCTCATAAAAATTGTTTCAAGTCGTGTTATTGTTTAAAATTTAAAATATTTATTAATGTTGAAAAATACTATAATAATAATTATATTAATAATGATAATTGTGATAAAAGTAATAATACTAGTAATACTAATGTTAAAAATAATACTAGTAATAATAATATTATTATTATTATTAATAATAATAAGAATAATAGTAATAAAAATAATGATATTAATAGTAATAGTTATAATGATATTTTTATTAATAGTATCAATAATAATTGTAATAGTAATGATAATAATTTAATAATAATAATAATAATAATAATAATAATAATAATATTAGTAATAATAATAATGGTCATAATAACAATAATAATATTAGTAATAGTAATATTAATACCTTTGATATTGATAATAATAATTATTAATTATACTAATAATAATAATAATAATAATAATAACAACAACAACAACAACAATATTAGTAGTTCTAGTAATAATAATAAGATAGTAATAATTATAATTTCAATAATAATAATAATAATATATATATATATATTTTTTTTAAAGAAATAAGTAAATAAATGTATAAATAATACATAAACTAAATATAACCTTTTATGTATCTAATTAAAAGAAATAAATAAATAATTAAATGAATGAATTAAATAATTAAATTAAATAAATAAACTGAATAATATATATTTTCTTTATTAAATTAATAGTTTTTAAGTTTATAAAAATTTAGGTGAAATCAGATTTTAAAAATAATGAGTAAATAAAAAGTTATAAAAAAAATGGTTAAATAGCCTAAAAACCCGGCCCAGCCCCGGCTCGAACCCCCGATCACGCGTTTAGAACCCTCGGGTGTTAACCGGTTCGTCTAGAGCCTTGCTCGCGTTAATGATCCAGTTGGAAATTATTTAACATAAGATCCAGTTCTTCCCCAACCCCTTAATAAAATCAAGCCGTAACCCTAGTTTCTTTATCCCTCAAATTCACGCGATTTCGAATTCGATCGACTACGAAACCATGGGGCTTTTGTTTATCATTGAAAACCGAGTTCAAGGGTATATAGAAACCATACCTTTGTAAACGAATGAATGGGTCTCGACACTGGTTCAGTTGCGACTCAGCCGAGGCCTTTAAGGCTTGATTTCTCGATAATGAGAGCTTCTGGATGGGTTTCGCTTGCTCAGATCGTTTCGTCGAGGTTAAGAGAAAGGGTGGGTGTGATTAATTTGATTATTACGCTCGTTTATATAGATTTTAGGATACACGTTCGAATCCGGGTAATTAGGAACGAATTTTGAATAAATCTTTGACTTATCCGACGATTTGAGGGTTGTTATCGATCCATGATGTTCGGAGTTGTTTAAATTTCAAATCTTGTTGAGTTTTATCCAATAATTCGACTGGATAGCTTGATGGGTCGTGAATTTATTAAATGGGTATCCATGGAGGATATGGGTGGGGAAGAAGGTGATAACTTTCAGCAATTGACAAAACTAGTCCCTCCTTATTTCTTTCTATTTTAACTTTTCAGCTTTGACAATAATAACCCTTACAAGTTCTTAAAACCTTTTTACAAAATTTTTATTAAACTACATTTTTCTAAATTTTAATATTTATGCATTTTAATAATAATAATAATAATAATAATAATAATAGTATTAATTTTTATTGTTGTAAATATATATTTATAAAACTTTCCTTTAGAAATCTTAAATACTTGAGATTTTTATTTATATTGTTATTATTGATATTATTTGTAATATCATTATTAATTTCATATTAAAATAATAATACTATTATTAGTAATAATAATAATGATGATAGATAGATAAAAATTTCTCATTTAAAATCTTGAAATTACATAAATTCGAAATGTTACAAGCTTCATGTGATCTTCGCGTTCCCAAGTAAACTCAGGTCCGTGCCTTAAGTTCCAACGAACCTTGATAATCGGGATACGGCTTCGCCTTAGTTGTTTAACCTTGCGATCCATAATCTCCAAAGGTTCTTCAACAAAGTGTAAGTGTTCATCCAATTGAATTTCTTCAACTCGTATGAAGAGCTATTCATCAACTAAGCATTTCTTCAAGTTTGAGACATGAAACACGTCGTGTACACCTCTAAGTTCATCCGGTAGTCTAAGTCTGTATGCCACGGAACCAATATGTTAGACAATCTCGAACGGTCCAACGTACCGCGGTGCTAGTTTGCCTTTCTTTACAAAGCGGACTACGCCTTTCCATGGGGATATCTTTAGCGTTACACGATCTCCCACTTGGAATTCCAACGGCTTGCGCCATTTATCGGCATAGCTCTTTTGTCTGCTTTGAGTTGCTTGTAGTCTTTGTTGTATCTGAGCAATTTTGTCTGTAGTTTCTTGATTGAGTTCTGGCCCGGTTATTCGATTATCTCCCACTTCAGACCAACAGATCGGCGATCGACATTTTCGACCATAGAGAGCCTCGAATGGTGCACATCCGATTCTACTATGATAGCTATTGTTGTAGGAGAATTCGATCAGTGGCAAATGAGAATCCCAATTCCCACCGAAGTCTAGAACACAAGTTCTCAACATGTCCTCCAGGGTCTGTATAGTACGTTCGCTCTGACCATCCGTTTGTGGATGATAAGCTGTACTCAAGTTTAAGTGTGTCCCCAGAGATTTCTGCAATGATTGCCAGAAACTTGATGTGAATCTGCTATCACGATCTGAGATGATAGACAATGGTACACCATGGCGTACCACTATCTCATTGATGTAGAGTTTTGCCAATTTATCCGTCGTGTAAGTTTCTCGCATTGGCAAGAATTGAGCAGACTTGGTTAATCGGTCAATAATAACCCAAACAGTGTCATGTCCACTGGAAGTGCGGGGTAGCTTGGTAACAAAGTCCATAGCTATCTGTTCCCACTTCTAAAGTGGAATTTCAGGCTGTTGCAGTAAACCCGATGGTTTCTGGTGTTCTGTCTTAACTTTAGCACACGTAAGGCATCGACCAACATACTCAGCTATGTCTTTCTTCATACCCGACCACCAATAAAACGCCAGTAAGTCTTGGTACATTTTATCAGCACCAGGATGCACAGAGTACTTGGTCTTGTGTGCTTCATCGAAGATAAGCTTCCTCAATTCATCCACTGCAGGAATCCATACATGATCCTTGTAGTAGATGATTCCATCAGGCTTTTTTTCCAATTGCTTTTCTACTCCACAATCTAGTTCCTTCTTCAAGTTTCCTCGTTGAACAGCTTCTTGTTGTGCTTGCATAATGTTATCGTGTAAGCTTATCTGCACAGTCATTCCCATTGCTCTGACGCGCAAGGGTTTGACCCGTTCCTTCCAACTCAAGGCATCAGCTACAACGTTTGCCTTGCCCGGATAGTACTTGATTACACAGTCGTAATTATTCAGAAGTTCAACCCAACGTCGCTTTTGCATGTTGAGTTCCTTCTGATCGAATATGTGCTGCAGACTCTTGTGATCAGTAAATATGGCACACTAGGTGCCATATAAGTAATGTCTCCAGATCTTCAATGCGACTACCACTTCTCCGAGTTCCAGATCATGAGTAGTGTAGTTCTTCTCATGAATCTTCAGTTGTCTTGAAGTATACGCGATAACTTTGTCCTGCTGCATTAGCACACAACCGAGTCCCTGATGGGATGCATCACAGTACACTACAAAGTCATGACAACCGTCGGGGAGAGATAAGATCGGAGCATCACATAACTTTTGCTTCAAAGTCTGAAAGGCGTCTTCTTGCTTCTGTTCCCAAACAAACGGTTCGCTTTTCTGTGTTAGCTTTGTGAGTGGCAGGGCTATCTTAGAAAAGTTTGAGATAAGCCTTCTGTAATAGCCTGCTAAGCCTAGAAAGGAACATATCTCCGTCGGTGTCTTTGGAGTGTCCCATTCCTTTATTGCTTCGATCTTGGCAGTGTCAACATGTATTCCCTCATTGTTAACTACAAGACCCAGGAATTGAACCTCTTTTAACCAAAATTCACACTTAGAGAATTTGGCATAGAGTTTATCTTCCTTCAACAGTTCCAAGATCATTCTAAGATGTTGCTCGTGCTCTGCTTTGCTTTTAGAATAGATCAATATGTCATCAATGAAAACAATAACAAATTGATCTAAATACGGCTTACACACTAGGTTCATGAGATCCATGAAAACCGCAGGTGCATTCGTCAATCCAAAAGGCATCACCATAAACTCATAATGCCCGTATCTGGTATGAAACGCCGTCTTAGGTATGTCTTCGTCTTGAACTCTTAGCTGATGGTATCCGGACCGCAAATCGATCTTTGAAAAGTATTGAGCTCCTTGCAATTGATCAAACAAATCATCAATCATCAGTAATGGATACCGATTCTTGATGGTTAGTTTGTTTATCTCCATGTAGTCTATGCACATACGAAAAGATCCATCCTTCTTCTTCACGAACAAAACCGGAGCTCCCCAAGGTGAGTAGCTCGGTCGAATGAAACCTTTATCGAGTAGCTCCTGTAGTTGGTTTGACATTTCCTGCATCTTCGAAGGTGCTAACCTGTAAGGAGATTTAGCAACAGGTGTTGCTCAAGGAATCAAATCAATACGAAACTCTACCGGTCGCACAGGTGGCAAACCGGGTAGATCTTCAGGAAACACTTCAGGGTATTCCTTTACTATCGCCACGTCTTGTATTGTTTTCTTGTCTTTCTCCTTCTCCACCACGTGAGCCAAGAAAGCTATGCATTTCTTTTGTAGACACTTACGCGCTTTTATGCAGGATATGATTTTGACACTTCGCTTCGCTTGATCCCCATGAACTTCCAATCCATGATCATTCGCCACTGGAATCCAATGTAACTTTTTGGAGCAGATGTCTTCAACTCTATTGAGTGATAGCCAATCCATCCCCACAATGATGTCGAAACTACCCAACTCCATCGGTAAGAAGTCGATGGTAAATGTGTGATCAGTGAGTGTAAGTGGGTAGTTCCTAAGTATAGTGCTAACTGTAATTTGCTTCCCGTTCACTACTTCGATAAAGTAAGGAGAGTCTAAAGTTTCCTCAGTAAGATTAAGTTGTCGTGCAAAATCAGATGAAATAAAACTCTGGTCTGCACCAGTGTCAAACAATATAGATGCATAAGAGTCATGCAAGAGAAATGTACCAGTGACCACATTAGGGTCTTGGCGTGCTGCATTGGCTCCGATGACAAAAGCCCTTCCACGAGGTGCTTGTGCTCCTTGTTGCACTCCCTTTGGGCAGTCTCTATAGAAATGACCCATTTCTCCACAGTTGTAACATCCTCTGTTGTTGTTGTTGTTGCCTGGTGGTGGTGGTGGATGTAATGCTCTGGCTGCATTGTTGGTGGCTTGTGTTGCGGGAGTGCGGCACTGTGCAACCCAGTGGCCAAATCGACCACAATTTGTGCACTTCCTACACTGCGCTGTAGCATGATGATGATACTTGCAGTGAGTACACTGAGGATGAACTCCAACATAATTCTTGGGTGCAGCGTTAGTAGGTACTGCAGGAGCTTGTCTCAGAGGTGCGGTGGCCGCATAGTTCTTGACGACCTTTTGTTTCTTCTTTTGATGGTGCTTAGGTTTCTTTGTCGGTTCTTCCTTAGCTTTTCCCGTGTCATTCTTCTAAACTCCTCACTTCACCATTACGTCAGTGATTTTAGCTGAGAGAGAGATGGCTGACTCCAGAGTTGTAGGGTTTGTCCCACATATCTATCAATCAGTTTTCCAGTGTTTACACCATCTCTGGCACCAAGGCTACCAATTCGTGATAGCGAGTGGTGAAAGTCATATGATCAGCTCCCTTCATCACATGGTTTGAGAGCTCAACTTCTAGCTTTTGTAGTTCATGCTTCGGACATAATTCATTCCTCAGCAGGAGTTTGAAATCTGCCCAAGGCATCGCCAGTGCTTCATCCCTGCCTGTTGCTCGAATCTAGGAGTTCTACCAAGTCGAAGCTTGCTTGCTAAAAGACCCAGCTGGATAGCGAACTTTGTGATGTTCTGTACAACCACTAATGTCCAAGGTGTTCTCCATTTTCTCTAGCCTTTGGATCAGTACAACAGCTCCTTCAATACCAGTAAAGCTTGGTGGTTTGCATCCTACAAATGACTTGTAGGAGCAGTCAGAAGTAGTGCCAGTGTTTCCACTAGCTTCTCTAGTAGTGTGACCAGAATTGTTGCCGTGGCCTTGGATTCGGTTAATCATCTCTGGGATGACATTCTTAAGTTGGCTTGTCAGTTGACTGCTCAGAAGAGTTGTCAAAGCAATAGAAGCAGGATCGAGAACTGGACCCGCATTCAGGTTCGGAGGATGGTTTAGTGGAGGAGGAGGTGGCGGTGGTGAATCTGGTGGTGTAGGAGTAGATGAGTGTGGTGCAGAGACTTGCGAGGTCGGTTGTTTTCTGGGCGGCATTCTGATCATAACCAAAAGATATTGGTTAGTGCAGTGATCGAATGCAGAAGACACAATGCAAACATAGATCCTAAGTTCTCTACATGAGGGTCCCTAAGTTATAGTCTAGGCCAAACCGTTTAAACAAATGACCTATTATTCTATATAACCATGAGCTCTGATACCAATCTGTCACAACCCGAGCCGGCGGAACGGATCGATTTCCCCGCCAAGAGGAAGGTTCTCGGGGCGCGATATCATGAGGGATAATCGTGATGATCAGATTGTTTACATAGCATCAATGTCAAGAATAACTAAAGCACAATATAAATCAACTAGGATTACAAAGTTAAATTACAAATGTTAGTGTTTAGTAATTTAACTAGGAAAACCTATCAGAAGAATCAAATGTTACTATCTTGTATTTGTACAAGATATCAAAAGTGACTCGTATTAATAACAAAAGATGTGCTTTCCAAAAGTCAACTAGGTCCTCTATCTGGGCATCCTAGTATGCAATCCTGTGCCATAGCTTAAACCTGTACATCACTTGAGAAAACATGTAAGAAAACAAAGTCAACACACTGGTTGGTGAGTTCATATAGTTTATAAGTTTAAAATAGCTTTAGCAAACCACTTTCAGTAAAACCTTACCTCATTAACATCACATGTAATAACCAAATCGGTATGCTTATATATAGGGCATACGAAAGGGTCGAGCCTACAACCCGCCCAGACGCCATCCCACCATATACTAATCCGCATATGACACCGTTGTTAAAGATATGTAACACCCCGACCGGCGGCGGAATCGTCGGGATGCCACGAGGGATGTGTAGATTGTTCAAAAGCTCGTGGGCATCTAAATCAAATCATCATATATCATTTAATCAAACAAAATAATTACACAAAAATCATGTTCATCATGAATCAAGTACATCAGTTACACAAAAGAATTAGTTAAACTAACTAAACTCTAATCGCCAGAAATTTAGTTAATTAACTAAGTCCAAGATCCTATATGATGATGTCCAAAATAGAAGAGATCCTCTCTTCATTCCTACTTGTCCCCATCACCTGAAACATGTAAGAAAACAAGTGTCAACTACAAAAGTAGTTGGTGAGTAATCATAAGTTTTTATATTGAGAAATGTTTTAGTAAAATAAGTTTAATGGTTTATGCTTAAAATGATTTTATAAAAGGCTTTGTTTAAAACGGTTATAAAACTTATGATCTTCATGAGAAAATCCATATGAATACCTGTATGAGATAATCCAACATACATCCACCAATCCAACAATCAAACACATACACAATCACATAATCACATAACCAATCAGTCATAGTCATTCACAACCAGTCATAATCAAACATAGATAATCAATCCACAAACTAATCAACCAATCTCATCAATTATATTCTCAAATAATGTTCGTGACTATACATGATCATTATGTAATTAACATAAGTTAAAAACGTGATCCATGGAGTGGTAGCTAACCACGTGACAATACATGAAGTCAAAGCAATTAACCGAAGTCAAGGGCAATGTTTCACAGAGTGGAAAACAATCCACGTGACAATACACGATGTCAAAGCAATTAACCGAAGTTAAAAGCAATGACTCTCGGAGTTTGCGACGATACATGTAATCTTTGTTATTGACCAAAGTCAATAACAGTGTTTACACGGTTATAAAATATTAATCAGTGATAATCCATAATAATGATAGTCCATAATAGAGAAAATCCATAATTTATGAATATCATATTGATAAACATGTATTAGCCTTATGTTATCAAAATAATATTTGAATTTGGTATACATGCTTCACCTCCGAGTTTTAAAACAAAAACAGTTTAAAGAAAGGGAGGTTATGAGAACTCACTTGAAGTCCTTAGTATCTGTGTTCTCGTATTATGCGCGCTCACCGTTGTCGTACTGATGTTGTATTCACAGTCCTGTGTTTGATTAAATGTTATCTAAAGTTATGATCCTTTATTTGATTGTTCTTTTTGAAATCTAAGTTGTTAATTGAGTTGGTGTAGTGAAAATGACTCATTCTTGTGATTTTCATAAGAATGGCTCATGCTAATGAGTTTTCACCCGAATGAGTCATTCTCCCGAATGAGTCATTCTCCCGAATGAGTCCCGAATGAGTCATTCTCCGAATGAGTCCCGAATGAGAGTCATTCTCCGAATGAGTCCCGAATGAGTCATTCTCCGAATGAGTCTCCCGAATGAGTCCCGAATGAGTCATTCTCCGAATGAGCTCATACTCCACTCATTCTCCCGAATGAGCTCATACTCCACTCATTCTCCCGAATGAGCTCATACTCCACTCATTCTCCCGAATGAGCTCATACTCCACTCATTCTCCCGAATGAGCTCATACTCCACTCATTCTCCACTCATTCGCCGAATGGCTCATACTCATGGGCCATTCGCCCGAACGGGTTTTCAGCCATGGGAGAAGATGATTTCGAGGTATAGTCGTATATATAGTCGTTTTGAGTGGGTTTAGGTGAGTAAACTCATTTAGAAGGTGTATGGGTCGAAAAAGTGATGTTTTGAACCGGTTAAAGTTCGGTTTTTGTCGGGTTTGTAGAAAACCCTAAAAATCGCTACTTTGATCTCGATTTTACCTCGGTTTTGGTCGTTTTCAGAGCAGATCCTTTGTACTTCCGTGTAGAGGGGATCAATACCTTCGTCTAGGCTCAAGAATGGCTCGATTTCGTTGAGAGATGAGTGAGATATGGTAGAGAGAAGGTTAGGGTTTCTAGAGAGAGAAAGTTCCGGTGGTTTGGTTTTAGAGAGAGAGTGGGAAGAGAGAAAATGAAGAAGATGACTCATTTAAGGGTATTTATACCCCGAGTGAGTTCGGGTTCGTTTTTGTTGCTCGGTTCGCGTTTTCGTTACGTTTCCGGAACGTAACGCGCGTATTTTTACGGTTTAAAATAAAAGATGTCGGTTATGCTTGGTTTTTAACGATAACATATTTAAACATAATATGTTTAAATAATTGGATTTCATTAATTAAAATGATTTAAATAATTTTATTTCGTAAAACGATTTCGTTCTATTTTTACTAAATTAATTATTTTAAATAACTGATTTACTCGGTTTTGCTTTAGGTTGTGATTCCTAATAAACGTTTTCAGTTTTCATTTATTAAATTAATATCACCATTAATTATTTTATTATCTCGTCGAAACGCGTTACTCGTGTACGTATTCGTAAAGATCGTCACCTTTGCGAATCCAACGCTCGTACCGTATTTCGATCCGATTTATAATTTATTGAATATCGTTTCAGAATATTATTCCTAATAATTATATTCGTGTGAATCGTCACTCACGCGAATACATTTATTAAGTTAATATTTCTGAATTAATATTCGTGTTTAAATAACGTGCGTAACCTCACCATCGCGTAATCAGTTCCATTATTCTATAAATTTTAATATTAAAATTCCCAAACCAAAACCCATATTCATTTTTATTCCGAACCAACAATCATTATTTTCAATAATATTACTGCGATGAACTCTCTGGTTCTGTTTAGTTGGGTTACAACTAAACTTCCCATGGTTTACGCGTATAATATATATTATAATCATGCATACCAGTAACAGTGATAATATCAGTAATGTTAATCAATAATTTCATAATCATCAATAATTATAAATCTCCGGTCGTAACAGTACAATCGTACGGATGTACGGTCGTACGGACAACCGAAAGTACAGTGATGTTACAGTCTCCCCTAGTTAAAGGAATTTCGTCCCGAAATTCAATTTGGAGCGACCGTAGTAAATAAATGTGGGTACTTAAGCTTCATCTGATCTTCCCGCTCCCATGTGAATTCTGGACCCCGCTTCGATTCCCAACGTACTTTGACAATTGGAATTCTACTGCGTTTGAGCTGTTTAACCTCACGATCCATTATCTCCACTGGTTTTTCAACAAAGTGCATGGTATCATCGATGCGAATGTCATCGAGTGGTACCTGAAGATCCTGATCAGCTAAGCACTTTCTTAGATTGGACACGTGGAACGTTGGGTGCACGTTACTAAGTTCAGTAGGAAGTTCTAACTTGTAGGCCACCTTCCCGATCCGTTCGAGGATCTTAAAAGGGCCAACATAACGTGGAGCAAGCTTCCCTTTCTTTCCGAATCGAACAACGCCCTTCCAAGGCGACACTTTAAGCAATACCATATCTCCAACTTCAAACTCTAAAGGTTTTCTTCGTTTATCCGCGTAGCTCTTCTGTCGACTGCGAGCAGCTAACAGATTGTCGCGGACCTGGCAGATCTTGTCAGTCGTTTCCTGAATAATTTCAGGACCAGTAATCTGCGAATCGCCGACTTCGGTCCAACAAATAGGTGACCGACATTTCCTGCCATAAAGAGCTTCAAACGGCGCCATCCCAATGCTCGCGTGATAACTGTTGTTATACGAGAACTCAACCAATGGTAGATGGCTATCCCAATTGCCACCGAAATCGATGACACAAGCTCTTAACATGTCTTCCAATGTCTGAATCGTTCGCTTCGTCTGACCATCTGTTTGAGGATGATAAGCAGTGCTAAGATCCAATCTTGTTCCAAAGGCTTCATGAAGTGATTCCCAAAATCGTGCCGTGAAACGAGCATCACGATCCGATATTATGCTTAAGGGAATACCATGTCGGCTAATGATCTCATCAATGTAGATACGCGCTAACTTCCGCACAGGGTATGTTTCGCGTATCGGCAAGAAGTGAGCCGACTTGGTCAATCTATCAACTATCACCCAAATGCTATCTTTACCGTTTGCGGTTCGTGGGAGTTTGGTAATGAAATCCATAGAAATATTCTCCCACTTCCACATCGGTATTTCTGGTTGTATTAACAATCCCGAAGGTCGTTGGTGTTCTGCCTTGACTTTAGCACAGTTAAGGCACTTGGACACATATTCAGCAATATCCTTCTTCATTCCAGGCCACCAGTACAAGCCCCTAAGGTCTTGATACATCTTGTCAGAACCTGGATGGATTGAGTAACGAGACTTATGAGCTTCATCCATGATCAGCATCCTAAGATCACCACGGTTCGGTATCCACAACCGATTCAAGTAATACATTAAACCGTCATCCTTAGTTTCCAATAGAATTTCAGCCCCGCAAGACATCTCATTTTTCAAGTTATCCTGAGCTAATGAAAGTTGTTGGGCGGTGAGAACATCATTACGGAGATTAGTGTGCACCCGGACACTATGGATCTGAACTTGACTTTTGCGACTAAGCGCATCTGCTACAACATTCGCTTTACCAGGATGGTAGCGAATTTCACAGTCATAATCATTTAACAGTTCAACCCATCTCCGTTGTCTCATATTAAGTTCTTTCTGATTGAGAATATGTTGTAAGCTTTTATGATCAGTAAACACTACACACTTAGTGCCATAAAGATAATGTCTCCATATCTTCAAAGCAAACACGACTGCACCAAGTTCCAAGTCGTGTGTGGTGTAGTTCTTCTCGTGAATCTTCAGCTGCCTTGATGCATAAGCCACAACCTTTCCCCGTTGCATGAGAACACAACCGAGACCTAGGTTGGATGCATCACAATAGACTACAAAATCATCATTCCCATCAGGCAGTGTCAAGACAGGAGCATCACAAAGTTTCAGCTTCAGAGTCTGAAATGCCTCTTCTTGCTTTGGTCCCCACTCATATGGTTTATTCTTTTGAGTCAAAGAAGTGAGAGGGACAGCAATCCTGGAGAAATTCGAAATAAACCGCCGATAGTAACCGGCGAGTCCGAGAAACGATCGAATCTCCGTTGGTGTCTTCGGTGTACTCCAATTCTTCACCGCATCAATCTTTGCAGGATCCACGTGAACACCGTATTCGTTGACTATGTGCCCCAAGAATTGAACTTCCTTAAGCCAAAATTCACATTTAGAGAATTTGGCATACAGTCGCTCCTCTCTTAGGATCTCCAAAACCAACTTAAGGTGTTTCTCGTGTTCTTCCTTGGTCTTTGAGTAGATCAAAATATCATCAATGAATACTATCACAAATTTATCCAAGTATGGCCTGCAGACACGGTTCATGAGATCCATGAAAACCGCAGGTGCGTTGGTAAGGCCGAAGGGCATTACCAGGAATTCATAATGGCCATATCTTGTTCTGAAAGCAGTCTTGGGAATATCATCGTCATGTACGCGAAGCTGATGATACCCAGACCTAAGATCGATCTTTGAAAACCATGCCGAGCCTTGAAGCTGATCGAAGAGATCATCTATGCGCGGCAGTGGGTATCGATTCTTGATTGTAAGTTTGTTCAACTCGCGGTAGTCGATGCACATTCGGAACGACCCGTCCTTCTTCTTGACAAACAAGACCGGTGCACCCCATGGCGAATGGCTCGGGCGAATGAATCCTTTATCCGTCAGTTCTTGTAGTTGGCTCGCCAATTCTTGCAACTCCGACGGTGCAAGTCTATAGGGAGCTTTGGCGACAGGATTTGCACCAGGTACTAAGTCAATTCGAAACTCTACTTGACGTTCTGGTGGAAGACCCGGCAAATCATCTGGAAATACTTCTGGAAAGTCTCTGATAACATGAACATCTTCAATTTTCTTTCCTTTCTCCTTTTTCTCAACAATGTGCGCTAAGAATGCTATACATTTCTTCCTAAGGTACTTGTGTGCTTTAGTGCATGACATCAGCTTAAGTCCTTTACTAGCAGTTTCTCCAAATATTCTTAAAGTTTCACCAGAAGGTAAGGGAATACGTATGTATTTCTCATGGCAAACTATCTCCGCTTTGTGGGTGGCTAACCAATCCATGCCTATGATAACATCAAAGCTACCAAGATGCATAGGTATAAGATCAATCGGGAAAACGTGATCACTTAAGTTCACAGTACATCCAATAATAACAGTGTCAATATCAATAGTGTTTCCGTCAGCCACCTCCACATTGAACGGTTTATCTAAATATGTACGTGTTCTACCAAGCAAACATTCAAAATCATATGAAACGAAACTCCTATCGGCACCAGAATCAAATAAGACAGATGCATAAGAGCTGTTGATCAAAAATGTACCATTGACGACGTCCTGGTTGGCTTGAGCAGCTGGAGCATTCAGTTGAAATGCCCGGCCTCTTGCCACCCTCTGATTGTTTCCAGTCAACTTTGGACAGTGATTTCTGAAGTGACCCACTTCACCACATTCATAACAGGCTCTTGCCTGTGCCTGAGGTACCTGGCGAACAGGTACAGCTGGAATAGGTTGTGCTTGAGGAGCTGGCAGAGCAAGCGGTGCATGTTGCATCCTTTGTGCTTGCGGTGCACTCCGACAAACGTTAGCATAGTGACCAAACTTGCCACAGTTGTTGCAGACGCGACAATGCAAGTTAGGTGCATGGTGATATCGGCAGGTATTACATTGAGGAGTGTTCCCAGTGTAATTTCTTGCAATAGTGTTGTTGGATGATTGCTGCGCAGACTTAGCAGCAGGAGCAGTGACCATAAAGTTTCTGATCTTTCTCTTCTTGTTGCTGCTTTTGGATGAGCTAGCAGCTTCAGACTTGACCTCAGTTTTGACTTCCTTTGTAGCAGCCTTGGTGTTAGTCTTCTTGTATCCCTTCCGAGTGAGTGTTCCATTCTTCACGTGATTATCAGTAAGAGTTGCAGATAGACGGATCGCAGCCTCCAGTGTTTTGGGATTGCTCCCGTAGACTGTGTCCTGAATCTGTACCGGCAATCCGCCGATATATTTCTCAATCGCCCTCTCCAAGGGTGTCACCATGTGGGGCACTAGTAGACTATACTCATGGAATTGAGTATTGTAGAGGACGTTCTCGCCACTATCTTGTTTGAGTTCCCAGAACTCAGTCTCCAGTTTCCTCATCTCGCTTCTAGGACAGAATTCAGTGGTCATCAGGTTCTTGACCTCTGTCCATGTCAGTGCTAAGGCAGCATCCACTCCCCTAGTTCGCTTTTCCCCATTCCACCACGTTAGTGCTCTCTTTTGGAAAACACTTGTGGCATAGCGAACTTTCAAGTTCTCGGGACATTCGCTGTTGATGAAGGTGTTCTCCATACTCTCGAACCACTGCAGCAGACCAGTGGCCGACTCAGCACCCGTGAATTTCAGGGGGTTGCATGAATTGAAGTGTTTGAATGTGCAAGTTGTCTGGTTTGCACCACCTCTGTTCTGGTTAGCATTCTGGTTAGCCTGAGTCAGTTGGCTCACCAATCCAGAGATAAGTGTGGCTAACTCTTGTATGCCGGAGTTGGCATTACTGTTGTTAGCATCCCCATTGTTCGAGTCATCTTCGTTGTGACGGCGAGGCGGCATGTTTCTGAAGGAATTAGAAACATGTTACTACCGTTTACAACGTAAGTTATACAAACAATGGTCAAATGAGTTCATTTAAACAGTTAGGATTACATATAGGAACTATATTTATTTCCTATCTATTATTTAAAATCATAGTGTCTATAAATTTTCCTAATGTTATTCTAAGTGTCCTAATTGGTCATAACTAGTGTTAGCTAACTACTCCTAAGTTCAATACATTCCTCACCCTATACTAACACAGGCAACCTCCCGATGCAATGCAACAGCTTATATTTAGGGCATATGCAGAGGTGGATCGCAATCTCCCCTACACCGTCCCACCACCATTCCATTGCATCGCGATTTTGCCATTGTTAGCATTTAGGGTGTGTCATGTATCTTATCATAATCTCACTTCACAAACCTTATCCTAGGTAGGATAATTTTGAGTGAAGTGGTCTCTAGTTCTCTTGGGCAATTAGGTTCGCCTAATGTCTAAGTTCACCTGACATGTAGGTTTACCTATTCCTAAGTCCACCTAATGTCTAAGTTCACCTGACATTAAGGTTCCCCCAATTGTCTAAGTTCACTAAAATCCATGTCAATCCCAATGTCAATAATCATCAATGAGGGTTCATATCATCACAAAGTGCTCTTATTGTCACTAAGTGTTCATATCCTCCCTATAGTTTATTCTCATCAAGTGTCCATACCACCACTAAGTGTTAGTATCATCACTATGCGTTTATATTATCATCAAGTGTCTATATCATCACCCAAGTCCATATTCCATCACTAATCGCTCATATCGTTCGTTAATCCTATGCACCCTACGTGTCCAATCCGTGTGTTTCATAAGTGAGTTTATAAGTATTTATCAAGTATGATCATCCATGAGTCAATCCCAGTCAATCCATCAAACATGTCATCAACATCTATAACTCATCAATCTCAGCTTCACAACAACTCCCAATAATATCCTAGTAATATCCTAAGTTCCTGACACTGACAGACTCCTAATATACTTCAAATGGTATATGTATAGGGCATATGCAAGAGTAGGTCGCAACCTCCCTTACACCGTCCTACCACCTTTGTAGTATACCACGAGTGTGTCCTTGTCTGGTGATCAATAGATCTAACAGATAATTCCTAAAGCAAATAAATTCCTAAGCAATTAATTTTCCTAAGCAATTAATTTCCCAAACGGGTAGTTCCCACATTCTTCAATACTGACATCCACCTAATGTACCGTAAATGGTATATATATAGGGCATATGATAAGGGTCAGTCGCAACCGCCCAAACCACCGTCCCACCACCTTTACGATACACCACGTGCATGTCCTTATCAAATCATTAGGGCACAAGTAAGAAAAAAAATCAGTAGCAACATATATAAACCAGATGTATAGCAGGAGTTCAGTTAACATGTAATAAACACATAAGCATGAAATCCTGAATATACTAACTAGTGTATGAAATAACTTCATACTAGGGTATCCTACGGTTATAGACTAGGTCAACCATTTCTAGTAACCTAATTCCCTATAACCCAGGCTCTGATACCAATCTGTAACACCCCGACCGGCGGCGGAATCGTCGGGATGCCACGAGGGATGTGTAGATTGTTCAAAAGCTCGTGGGCATCTAAATCAAATCATCATATATCATTTAATCAATCAAAATAATTACACAAAAATCATGTTCATCATGAATCAAGTACATCAGTTACACAAAAGAATTAGTTAAACTAACTAAACTCTAATCGCCAGAAATTTAGTTAATTAACTAAGTCCAAGATCCTATATGATGATGTCCAAAATAGAAGAGATCCTCTCTTCATTCCTACTTGTCCCCATCACCTGAAACATGTAAGAAAACAAGTGTCAACTACAAAAGTAGTTGGTGAGTAATCATAAGTTTTTATATTTAGAAATGTTTTAGTAAAATAAGTTTAATGGTTTATGCTTAAAATGATTTTATAAAAGGCTTTGTTTAAAACGGTTATAAAACTTATGATCTTCATGAGAAAATCCATATGAATACCTGTATGAGATAATCCAACATACATCCACCAATCCAACAATCAAACACATACACAATCACATAATCACATAACCAATCAGTCATAGTCATTCACAACCAGTCATAATCAAACATAGATAATCAATCCACAAACTAATCAACCAATCTCATCAATTATATTCTCAAATAATGTTCGTGACTATACATGATCATTATGTAATTAACATAAGTTAAAAACGTGATCCATGGAGTGGTAGCTAACCACGTGACAATACATGAAGTCAAAGCAATTAACCGAAGTCAAGGGCAATGTTTCACAGAGTGGAAAACAATCCACGTGACAATACACGATGTCAAAGCAATTAACCGAAGTTAAAAGCAATGACTCTCGGAGTTTGCGACGATACATGTAATCTTTGTTATTGACCAAAGTCAATAACAGTGTTTACACGGTTATAAAATATTAATCAGTGATAATCCATAATAATGATAGTCCATAATAGAGAAAATCCATAATTTATGAATATCATATTGATAAACATGTATTAGCCTTATGTTATCAAAATAATATTTGAATTTGGTATACATGCTTCACCTCCGAGTTTTAAAACAAAAACAGTTTAAAGAAAGGGAGGTTATGAGAACTCACTTGAAGTCCTTAGTATCTGTGTTCTCGTATTATGCGCGCT
This sequence comes from Mikania micrantha, assembly GCA_009363875.1. Lineage (NCBI taxonomy): Eukaryota > Viridiplantae > Streptophyta > Magnoliopsida > Asterales > Asteraceae > Mikania > Mikania micrantha. The sequence continues at coordinate 34,346,538 of CM018694.1, read as the reverse complement.
CACCGTTGTCGTACTGATGTTGTATTCACAGTCCTGTGTTTGATTAAATGTTATCTAAAGTTATGATCCTTTATTTGATTGTTCTTTTTGAAATCTAAGTTGTTAATTGAGTTGGTGTAGTGAAAATGACTCATTCTTGTGATTTTCATAAGAATGGCTCATGCTAATGAGTTTTCACCCGAATGAGTCATTCTCCCGAATGAGTCCCGAATGAGTCATTCTCCGAATGAGTCCCGAATGAGAGTCATTCTCCGAATGAGTCCCGAATGAGTCATTCTCCGAATGAGTCTCCCGAATGAGTCCCGAATGAGTCATTCTCCGAATGAGTCTCCCGAATGAGTCCCGAATGAGTCATTCTCCGAATGAGCTCATACTCCACTCATTCTTCCGAATGAGCTCATACTCCACTCATTCTCCCGAATGAGCTCATACTCCACTCATTCTCCCGAATGAGCTCATACTCCACTCATTCTCCACTCATTCGCCGAATGGCTCATACTCATGGGCCATTCGCCCGAACGGGTTTTCAGCCATGGGAGAAGATGATTTCGAGGTATAGTCGTATATATAGTCGTTTTGAGTGGGTTAAGATGAGTAAACTCATTTAGAAGGTGTATGGGTCGAAAAAAGTGATGTTTTGAACCGGTTAAAGTTCGGTTTTTGTCGGGTTTGTAGAAAACCCTAAAAATCGCTACTTTGATCTCGATTTTACCTCGGTTTTGGTCGTTTTCAGAGCAGATCCTTTGTACTTCCGTGTAGAGGGGATCAATACCTTCGTCTAGGCTCAAGAATGGCTCGATTTCGTTGAGAGATGAGTGAGATATGGTAGAGAGAAGGTTAGGGTTTCTAGAGAGAGAAAGTTCCGGTGGTTTGGTTTTAGAGAGAGAGTGGGAAGAGAGAAAATGAAGAAGATGACACATTTAAGGGTATTTATACCCCGAGTGAGTTCGGGTTCGTTTTTGTTGCTCGGTTCGCGTTTTCGTTACGTTTCCGGAACGTAACGCGCGTATTTTTACGGTTTAAAATAAAAGATGTCGGTTATGCTTGGTTTTTAACGATAACATATTTAAACATAATATGTTTAAATAATTGGATTTCATTAATTAAAATGATTTAAATAATTTTATTTCGTAAAACGATTTCGTTCTATTTTTACTAAATTAATTATTTTAAATAACTGATTTACTCGGTTTTGCTTTAGGTTGTGATTCCTAATAAACGTTTTCAGTTTTCATTTATTAAATTAATATCACCATTAATTATTTTATTATCTCGTCGAAACGCGTTACTCGTGTACGTATTCGTAAAGATCGTCACCTTTGCGAATCCAACGCTCGTACCGTATTTCGATCCGATTTATAATTTATTGAATATCGTTTCAGAATATTATTCCTAATAATTATATTCGTGTGAATCGTCACTCACGCGAATACATTTATTAAGTTAATATTTCTGAATTAATATTCGTGTTTAAATAACGTGCGTAACCTCACCATCGCGTAATCAGTTCCATTATTCTATAAATTTTAATATTAAAATTCCCAAACCAAAACCCATATTCATTTTTATTCCGAACCAACAATCATTATTTTCAATAATATTACTGCGATGAACTCTCTGGTTCTGTTTAGTTGGGTTACAACTAAACTTCCCATGGTTTACGCGTATAATATATATTATAATCATGCATACCAGTAACAGTGATAATATCAGTAATGTTAATCAATAATTTCATAATCATCAATAATTATAAATCTCCGGTCATAACAGTACAATCGTACGGATGTACGGTCGTACGGACAACCGAAAGTACATTGATGTTACAAGATAATTAAGCATTTCACCTACCATTCAATCCAATCTTCATCATAGCTTTAGTATACTGTTTCAAAGTTTACAAGTTCATAGCATTTACGTGGATTAGCTTTAGTGTAAATTGTACAAGCACCATTGTTTCACACCTCATAGTTTACTTTCACCAATCTCATGCGTGGGTACAAGCTTTGCTCTAGCAATGTTTAGCATTTACGTAGCCCACGGCTAGATACAAGCTTTGTTCTAGCAATGTTTAGCCATTACATATCTCATGAATTGGTTTAAGCTTAGCATCCGAATAGTTTAGCATTTACGTATCTCCTATATAAAGATACAAGCCTTGCTCTAGCAATGTTTGGCAATTACGTATCTCATATATAGACACAAGCTGTGCACAAACAAATAGTTTAGCATTTATATATCTCATATATAGACACAAGCCTTGCTCTAGCAATGTTTGGCGTTAACGTATCTCATATATAGATAAAAGCTTAGCATCCTCATAGTTTAGCTTTCACGTATCTCAATGCATGGGTACAATCTTTGCTCTAGCAATGTTTAGCAATTACGTAGCCCATGAATAGATACAAGCTTAGAATTTCGCATACAATCATAGCTTTGAGCATTTAGTTTCAAAAATTAGCATATAGTTTGAGCATATAGTCCGTAACATTAGCGCTAAGCAAATAGTTTAAGCATAGAGTTTGTAGCATAAGCCTTGAGCATATAGTCTGAGCATAGATTTTATAGCATAAGCATCAAGCATATAGTTTAAGCTTCAAGTTTATAGCATAAACATCAAGCATATAGTTTAAGTATCAAGTTTGTAGCGTAAGCATCAAGCATATAGTTTAAGCATCAAGTATGCAGCATAAGCATCAAGCAAATAGTTTAAGCATCGAGTTTGTAGCTTCCAGAATAAGAGTTGCAAGTTTAAGTATTAGTATAAGCATCATGAGTATGTGTAAAAGCATTTAATAAACGTTTCAATAATTTCTTAAAATGTATAACATGCTTCTCAGTCCTGCGGTAAAACAAATATGTTTGAAAAGGGACAAATGAACTCACCTTGTGTTTGAAGTGGTTGACTATGTATAAACAAGAATGCGCGTGCTCACTGTTGTGTTTGTGGTAGTATTCACGATCCTATATTGATTTCATATTGTTTGCAACTTATAAGTACAAGTTGTAGTGAATGGCGTGAGTGTACGTGTTAGCCCTAATGTTGGCTAACACCTGTGAGTCTCGGTCTTCATTCGGCCCTAGTTTACTTGTTATTACTTATGCAAGTATGACATGTTTTCATATTGTATGTTTTAAGTACTTGTTGTCATCGTTAGCCTAGTAATAGTTCGTTGCTTCCTGATCGTAGAAGTTAGAGTTTCAATCATTTTCTAAGTTCAGCACTTAGATTTATACTCTAACTTGATCATATAGTTGTTAGCTTAATTTGTTTCATCCTTGTTCCAAATTTCGTTCACCATCTTTGTAGTAATTAGTTAACTACCATAAATTCCTTGCATGTTATTCGAATCATTTATGTAAAGTGTTTGTGTATGGGCCGAATGATATGTGGGTTGATTTAACCACTATGGGCCGAAAGAGTGGATTGGGCCGAACAAGAGTGGGTTAAGATATTAACACGGGCCCACGGTGTTTTCTTGGGCAGATTTATGGCTTTAACCGATTGGGTTGAATCATTGGGCCAACATTTGGGCCTTGGGCCGAATGGTTTTAGATTTCAGCGAACCTATGGGTTCTTTTTGGCTAAGGTTCGGCTGAGATCAACAAGGATTTTAACTTAGGTTCGTGATTATGTAGGTTCGCAGCTTGAGTAACAGGTTCGCAAATAGGGTTTCAGTTGCATGGTTCGGCTGGAAATTGTTCGCGGTTGATAGGTCCGCAGCTACCACGGAGATAGGTTCGGCCATAATGAGGTTCGCCAGGTTTGAGTTCGCAACAATAGGTTTGTGATGAAGGGAAGGTTTGCTTGCATGAACAGGTTCGCTGGTCATGCATGTAACAGGGTTAGGCTAGGTTCGCCCATGTCACATTGCAGGTTCGTCGAGTTGGGAGGTGGCGCCACACAGGTTCGGCTAGTAGTTAATAGGGTTCGGCCACAAGCAGCAGGTTCGGTGATGGACGGCACAGCAGGGTTCGTTGGTAGCGCAAGGTTCGGCCAATGGCTCGACCATGTGGAGGTTCGCCGTTCAGGGAGGTTAGGCTACTCCTCCTTCCATCTGAACCAAGGTTCGGCCATGGCTTGGGGCTCACGAACCTGCATATCACCCGCATCATCAATCTTCGGATCTGTTGTATGGGTAAAAGAGTTTTACACTGGTTGTGTGTTGGTCGAACCAAGGGTTTAGAAAAACCCTAGTTTTCGTGCTATTCAAGCTTGATTACCTCTAAAATGGCTGGACAACTTCGTAGATCTGCTGTACTTCTATGTAGATAATGTCGAGGGTTTCGTGTGGACAACAAGAACACGCGATTTCACCAAGAAACGAGCGATTTATGAAGATTTGAAGTCTTGAAACCTTAGAGAGAGAGAGAGAACGGGTGGGGCTTGTAGAGAGAGAGAGATGATGGTAAAATGAGGAAAAGAGCCTCATTTAGGGTTTATATACCCCGTGGGTATTCGGGTTCGTTTCGGTTGCTCGGTTTTCGTTTTCGTCGTGTTTCCGGCACGTTACGCGCATGTTTTGTAAATTATATAAACAAAATTTATTTTCGAATGTTTAGAAGGTGGTTATTTCCAGTAAATCTTTTAAATTAATTTTCTCGAATCGTTTTATCGAAATTAATTATTTTACCCGTTTTAATTTAAATAGTTTCCTTTTAATTTGTTTCTGATGAGTTTCAAAATTGTAAAACAGAAAATATTATATTTTCTTAAATTTATTATCGTTCGTATCGTTTTCGTTTTCGTTTCGACAGAATGCGTCACCATCGCGCGTATTCGTTTGAATCGTCATTCGAACGAACATGACGATGGTTTGGCTTTCTGATTCTGGTTTTCTACTTTCCAGTCATCGTTTCAGAACTTTAAACTTTCAGATTTATTCGTACAGATCGTCACCTATACGAATAATTCGTCGGTTTAGCATTCTGTAACAACAATCGTTCTGGTTTTGTTTTGTTCACCCTCGCAGACGTTTCTACATAATATCATCAAATCAAACATTTGTGTATCTGTTCTGTGTTGTCTGATGTGTTTCTGACTGTTAAACCGTAAGGTTAAAGTCAGATTTCAGAAAAATAACATAATAGTTTAGTGTCAATCATCAAGTGTCAATAGCATATAAATAGTTTCACGTAGTGTGTACCTGAGTTACTGTGCAAGTTACTGTAGAGATCACTGTTCCGGCAACGTGTCCGGCACTGATGATACAATTAATATGTTATTTAAATTAATAATATAAGTTTTATAATGGCTTAGTTAGAGACTGCCTTGAGAATTGGGGGTGCCTAGGACGAGTGAAAAAAAAGCTCCCCGTTAGTGAATTCAAATATTTAAGTAGGGTTGTTCAAAAAAGCTGAAAATTGTTAACACATAAAACTGAACCGTATTCGTAACAAAAAAAAAAGAACCGAATTCTGAATTCGGTTTTCGGTTTGGTTCTTAACTGTATCCTAATTTTGGCTTCGGTATGGTTATCGGTTGCAATTTTTTTGAATTCGGGTTTTTTGGTTTACCGATAAACGAATTCAGATTTAAATTTGTTTTCTTTATAATATATAATGTTGAATTTGGTTTATTTGGATTGGTTTATTCGTTTTTAGTTGGTATATTCAGTTGAATTCGGTTTTTAACCGGTTTAGTGGTGGTATGACTTATTATAATTAATACTAAACTTGATTTTACATTGGGTTTAAATTATTAGTTCGGCATTTTTCAACTTTGTTTATTAATTAACACTTAGAAATCAAAAGTTTAATGGGGGCGATGGCAAAATTCTACGGGGGGTGATAGGATTTTAACATATATATACTACTAAAAAATTTTTCAAGGTGGGCGGCTGCCGCCTTTGGGACTAATGTGGGTACGCCACTGCTTGTGTTTAACTCATCTAATTAAACCTAATTAAATGAAATGCCACAAGTATGAATGTGAAATACATAATTGTAAAGGTTTCAATTTACCTGAAATTTTCGGGTGTAACATCATCCCCTCGTTGAAAGAAATTTCTTCCCGAAATTTGGTTGTTGTCAGTATTGTTTGAGAACGAAGATTTTTCTGGTTGTCACATCATCCCCTTGTTGAAAGGAAATTTCGTCCCGAAATTAATTTGTTGTTATCGGTGTTTGACAGTGTCAGTTTGAAGACGTGGGGATATTTGCGCATGATCTGGTCTTCACGTTCCCATGTGAATTCAGGTCCGCGTTTCGAGTTCCATCGGACTCTGACAATCAGAATCCGACCCTGCTTGAGTTGTTTGACCTCACGGTCCATGATCTCTACCGGCTCTTCCACGAATCGTAGTTTTTCATACACCTGGACCTCATCCAGTCGAATCACAAGTGTCTCATCGGATAAGCACTTCTTTAGGTTTGAGACATGAAATTCCCTGTGAACTCGATCGAGTTCGGCTAGTAGGTTGATTTGGTATGCCACTGGACCAATCCTTTATCAATATCGCGAATGGTCCAATATACTATGGGTTTAGTTTGCCTTGTTTCCCAAAACGAATAACACCTTTCCAAGGTGAAACTTTTAGTAGGACTTTATCTCCTACTTGAACTTCCAAAGGCTATCGACGCTTGTCAGCATAGCTCTTTTGACGATTGCGAGCTGCCGTCATACGGTTTCTGATTTGCAGAATCTTCTCAGTTGTTTCATGTACAAGTTTCGGGCCAGTGAGCTGACTATTGCTCACTTCCGCCCAATAGATGGTGATCGGCATTTCTTGACATAGAGGGGCTCAAAAGGTGCTACCTTGATGCTCGTATTGTCACACCCCGAGCCGGTGGGCTGGACTGACTTTCCCATTGGGCGAAAGGTTCTCGGGGCGTGATATCGTTGTGATAATCGAAATGATCAGATTGTTTACATGTCACATGATATATAATGAAAAATGCTAAATTGACATAAACATAAAATTACAAAGTTCAATTACATTGTCATGTTCATAATTTAACTAAGTAAATCTACCAAAACGAATCATAAAATAGTTAACTTGTCTCTACACAAGATTTGCAAAAGATGATTCAAAGTTTTGTCATTCAAAGATTTGCACAACACACAATGAAGCTAGGTCTTCTAAAAGTCCTCTAGCTTAAGTCTTGAATGCTTGGTGACTAAACCTGTTCGTCACCTGGGAAAATATGCATTTAAACAAGTCAACACTAGGTTGGTGAGTTCATAAGTTTAGTAGTTGGAAACATTGGTAATTTGGCTCTCACAAATCATAGTGTCACACACAAGTCTTATTGATTTCGCATGGTCTTATAACATCAATGTACTCTCCATAGTTACACCTACAGATAGTATATCGTTGAAATAAGCTCGCTTATATATAGGGCATACGTATTACGAATGAAGCCGCCAGCCACCACTCACTTAACTGAACTCAATGCCACCTGTATTGCAACTATAGATACCTATTTCATTCTCACATGAATTTGTATCCCCATTTGATATTCATCCTGATATTCCCATATGATCTGATTTCCTAATGATATAGATATAGGATTAACATTGATGAAGGGTATAAATCACCATGACCTAAGTCATGGTAACCCTTAATATTTGAAAGATATAGATTTTTATTAAATCTTATTCTTTTATTATCCTCTCAATGATCGAGTTTACTGTAATTTACTTCTAAAATTAGAAGTATCAGTATACTCTATAATATGTCTCATCATTGAAATGATAGGCCATAAATGGGATGCCATTGTGATCCTCACGTAATCAGATCACAATGTCTCCAATATACCCGTGTCCATTCGGTGTCCCAGTGCCTTCACAACGAATCTGTACGAGTATTATTACATGTGAGAAAATCAATTCCTCAGTCTACCCGTTAGCAGAGACGAAGGGTATAATTACATTCAGTGTTGGTAGATTAATATCACTAGGTGTCGTTTACCAAACATGACTGTTGCAGCCCAGTTACCGGTCATACGATAGCGGCCAATGATGACGAAATATGATTAACGTACCGGCCTCACTCGCCGGCGGTTTGTCAAACCTTTGGTACCACTACGCTATCATCGGTTTAGTCGCACTAAATAAATGGTAAACGATTTACTTGTAAAGGACCTACGACGATACATGAACTGATGAACACATTATTGATGTGATATAATACAAACAGGCTTTATAGTAATTAGTTGATGTTATGTGTTCTCCAATTGTAATTATCTCAGTGTCCTTAACAAAGTGTTATGAGAACTAGTCTTATTACATAGTGTTAGCAATTGTAGTGAATAATATCATCATGAAATTATATTATCATGAGTATCATTCTTGTTACCTCTTGTACATATCTCAATGTTATCTCAATGGCACCTTAGTGTTAATAAAAAAAGTGTTATAAGATCACATCCTAAGTTCACTTATGTTATTTTAGTGATTGGATGATATCAGGAAATTCTGTTTTCGTGACATCATCCTTGATATGTTCTAATTGTATAATCAAAATGATATGAACACCATGCTATGATATCTTGTCTTTAACATCTTATAAGATCTCGTCTTATTATACAATGTTAGCATATGTGGGGGATGTCATATTGAACCTATGTTATCATGATGGCATCCTTGATATCCCAAGTGATTGTCTCAAATGTTATCTCAATGTTATGTATTCTCAATGATTTTAACAACGTGTTATAAGAGCTCGTCTTATAATAGTGTTAATAAATGTGATGAATGATGTCATCATAAAAGCATGTTATCATGAGCATCACTCTTGTTATCCGACTAAGTGTCCTAGACCTCACTGTGAGTTACTAGGTTTGTCACTATATAGTGTTATGATGTCATTCCCAATAGCCCTTAACCATTTCTTGAGTAACTATTAAAATAACAATCGTAACTAAAACATGTTTTAAATTATTAAAAACATTTGGTTTTCTAGTTTCCATGTTTCACATAAAGGTGTTGTACCTTTTTATACTAAATAGATTTCATTAAGAACTTATATTTATTTTTCCAAAACACTTATTTATATAATGTTGATTAAAATTACTTTAATAAAAGATTAAGTTTATTTTATAAAGACTAGGTTTAAATTATAGTATTTCTTTTAACACTTAACAAGTCTTAAGAGTTCTCAACTTGTTTAAATCCTTTTTATCAATTTATTGTTATCCTTAGGGGTTATTGTTTAACTCATGTTTTGTTGAATAAAACATTAGTCTATCAATATAATAATTTTTACGAATGGTTAAGGATAATATCGATGGTTTAGGATCTCACAAGTTAGTATTGGTGGTTTAGTGTTAATATCGATAGATTCCCTTAACCGATTATCCAAATTAAAGCTCAATGGTTCCATCGATCTTACCAACTTTGCATCAGCTAGTTGATCTCATTTTTTTATTAACCTTGGTTATACTAAGGCTCAAATTACGTGGTGAAGGCTGTAGTATTAGTATCCACAGATTATGGGATTAATATCGAAGGCTAAATGCTTAGTATCGACACCAACAGTGTCGTTACCCATCTGGAAAATTTGATGATGTCCAAGTCGATATTATTCAATTCCATTTGACTTCCTTAATTGTTTTTTGCTTAATTTTGATGGTCAATGATCTCAACCTCCTTGTCATTCATCTGATTAACAATATCGAAGGTTAGTTAACTAGTGTCGACACTAGAATTGTCGACATAAGGCTGGAATCTCCGAACTTAGGTCTCATCGATCCTATAATATCCATCACCTTAATATCAATAATATATTAGCTCCCATTGGTTAATATCAATGAGTTTTTGATTTCATTACACTTGAGCATGTCGACATTAACAGTCTCGGTAAGAGTTAGTCAGCAGGGGCCATCGAACTTATTAGGTTCGATGGTCAAGCTGTTGAGGATGATATGAACCCATCAATATTATGTTCTCAGCTACCCTTCATCGATATTAAGTTCTTAATCATTTTTCGTGCTCAACCTAAGAGATTTAGGGCGATGAAAACCGGTTTCTAGCTCATACCGCCGAGATGAAGGAAACCCACTACCAGCAGCAACCTCTCTCTAGATTATCCTCCGATTGAGCTTGTTTTTAACTAGATCTCTTGTACTTCCATATTCTACTCATTGAGAGGGTCGTTTAGACACCAAAATCACAAAATTTGGTGGTGACTTGCTATGATTGAGTGTGTGAGAAACTAGAGAGAGTAGAGAGAGAGTGAACGACTTGCTTGAAGGTGCAGAGACAAAGTGATCAGCCACAATGAGGAAGGAGATGGGTTTAAGTGGGTATTTATGCCCCGGTAGTTTATTCGTGTGTTCGGTTTTGATTGGTTCCATGACATCACGTTTTTTTTCGTTACGTAACGTTAATTACGTCTAGTATTATAAAAATAGTTTAACTTAAATCTTTTTAGGTTGTAATTCCTAATAAATATTATTTTTATTTTATTTTCATTATTTTAAAATTTTGTAATCGTTTATTTCGCTGTTTCATTAGAAAACGTAACTTACGCGCGTTTTGGTACAGAGCGCTAACTGTACGAATACGATCGTACGTTTCACTTTCTGATTTGGTTTTCTACTTTTCAGTTATCATTCAGAATGTTAAACCCACATATATGTTTGGGTGAATCGTTACCCACGCAAACACACTGTCACTTTATTATTCGTAAACGATACTGAGTTGTTGTGATGAATTGGACATTCTCAAAGATGGACTCAACTAAACCTAACTGTTTTCACATCGTTATGTTTAATTTCCCATTGTTTTCCCACTGAATTGTCTGCCATCTGATTCCTGTTTATTTCTTGATATCAGATCGCAACCGACTATATTTTTCATTTGTTTTCACACTGTTATTTGAAATACATTTTTGTATATTTATATTTCAATTCTCATTGGAATACAAACAACTGTTAATTCTTTTCACAAAATTGTTATCGCACACTGTTCATCGCATAGTATTTTCATTCAGTTTAGGTGTAAGTACACACACCGTACGGATTTGCCGGACGGTCAGGTACTAGTTGTCACAGTCTTCCCTTGTTAAAGAAATATCGACCCGAAATTTAAGCATCATTGTCGGGTACTACTTTTCTATATATAGGTGGAGATGTTTTGACCTCATGTATTCCTCACGCGCCCAAGTTAACTCGGGGTTGCGTTTGGGGTTCCATTGATTCCTTTCGATGGAATACAGCTTCGTTGCAGTCTCTCGACTTTACAACCCGTATCATTCAAGGTTCCTTGAAGAGGTTTGGTTTACTGTGACTTAGCTCTCCTCAATGAGCCTAGGCTTTATGTATAGTTAAGAAATGGGCAGACCTGATCCAACTGTTTATGATGACCCAATAAACATCATATTTGCTGGAACTGCAAGGCAGCTTGGCATTTAAACCCACAGCTATTTGTGTACACTTCCGTTGTGGTATCTTGAGTTGTTTCAACAACTTTAGAGGTTCTGGTGTTCTCTATAAGCATGCAGTGTTCTAATGCGAATACTTCGTTAATGCTATTATGATAGCTAGAGTAGTATGGATGTGAGATATAAACTTTGGTTCCATTTTCACAAATTGTGACCGGATTAGTTTAGTTTACATCCTTTAAGATTTTATGTTTTTCAATTGCCTTGACCATCCCTCTTCGGATAGTGGAATTGTGTGGTCCCTATCACAATTCTTCTATGTCATGGGAACTGTGAGCGGACTTGATCATGCAGGTATTATATACATGTGTGTTTTGGTATCTACTAAGAGTATAGAATGGGAGCTTGGTGATTTAAACATAGCTATTTGATAATACTCCCTCAGAAGTTTCTCATGTTGTTCTCACATCTTTAGATTTTGATTGTTCGATCCTAACCTTAAGGTCAGATATAGCATGTCCTAAGTCATGCCTGTATGACTTTATACCCGACATATCACCTATAGATCTGTTTTTAGAATCTCAATGTGTGTTTTAATTGTTTTAGGAAACTACCTAAGGATATGGTAGCTTTATTATGATTAGGGTAAAGATTTACCTATGAGGTAAACCCATGTACCTCTCCGAAGGTGATGCACATAAACCCTTTATCCACTCAAATGTCATATGGTTTATGTAATCTCATTGTAAATGTTATCTCACTTGTTACTACCCATTGTCTTCACTACACAGGTATATGTTTCACATTATATGTTTCACGATCTTAGCTGTTTGCCGACCTGTTTCAGATAATGCGGAGCTACCACCTTTTGACTACCCATGAATTTAATCCATCATGATCATATCATGTGAATTTTATTAGTTCCACCAAATGATATAACACTATAGTTCTTGTAATAAATATCCAAGTACACAATTGTTTTACTACTAGAGGTTTCCTTAATAAGGATGTATAGAGTTTTGATCCTGATATTGTCTCGGACTTCTGTGTCCAAAATTTACGGATATGATGTTAAGTCACCACAATAGTTAATGTAAGCGAATAACTATCTCATCATAGTTATTCATGTTTATCCTCATTTCTCATTTGTAATAATTGAAACTTACTGATCTAATGATGAAACTGGTTATGATCTCAATAAAGTTATATGATTCACAATTTCTTAATATGAATAGAACTAGAGCTCTGTGAAATAGTAAACTCTAGTTCAGTTGAGTTTTAGACTTTCCCTTATAGTCTACTCACTTAATTTGGTATTCCCTACAACTTAGAATGTAATAATTTGTTTAAATATCTAAAATTGACATTGCCATAGAAATATCATTGTTATGGAACTCTATCTGATGTTTAAGGGAAAATTCCCTATGGCTCTTAGGAATTTACATCAGTTGCTTTCCTAGAAATCAAGGTTGTTAATTATGATTAACCTACTCTCAATTAGTTTAAGGATTTTCTAATTTTTCTTTGATTCTATTTCTCATTGGTTGTCTACATGTTTTAGTGTTCTATCTCTGTAAGGTTTTCTCGTTAACTATAGTAACAATTCTCAGGCGAAGTATAGACAATGATTATTCTAACTCCTCTTATCCAGATAGGAATTTAATTATCTATGGTTACCTTAAATTTATTATTCCTATAACTACAACAGAATATACATTTCTAAACATTATACTACTACATAACTCAAATACACAAAACAAAAATGACATACCTACGAAGTCATCTGACTCCGAGCGTACATCCGGAGCTGGTAGAGCGAGTAGTTCCTCGGTAGCTACTGGAGCTGTTGGAACTGTTGGAGCTGTTGCGAAATGTCCCAGCATCCCGCAGGTGTAGCAGCTCTTCCCACCTCTGAGACAGCGGTGACATGGTTTTCTCCTAGCATGATGAGACCCACATTCGTTACACTGGATAAACGCACCAGAACGAGTCGACTCCACTGAGTATTTGTAATGTGTAACCTTGTGACCCATCTTTCCACAGAAGGTACACTGGCGACACTGGACCGTGGCATGGTGATGATAGTGCCAGCGTTGGAAAATAGGAGCCTTTTCCATGTAAATCTTGACAATCTTTGCAGTCAAATCTGGCATGACTTGACTGGTAGGTGGAGTGAAGTTCACAGGTCTTTTTTGCTTTTTAGCAGGACAATATTTGGATTTCTTGCTGGTTTCTCCTTTCTTTCGTTTCTCTTGTTCAACAGTGACATGCGGAAAACTCTTAGCATATTCCTCACCGTTCCTTATCCGATTTATGATATAAAAAATCACTGCAACCAACTGCTTAGTAATCAGGGTTGCCAATGCAGCAGTTGCTTGGTCCATTTCAAGTGGAGGAGAATGAGGTGGTGATGATTGTTGCCCCTGTGACATTTTGATCTTAACCGAAAAGTTATTGGTTAGTACTCATGATCAAATGATTTAACATATGCAAATAATTCCTAAGTCAGGTGTTCTCTACATGAAGGGTCCCTAGGTTATAGTCTAGGCCAAACTGTTTAACATATGCAAATAATTCCTAACTCCCGAGCCGGCGGGCTGGATTGACTTTCCAGTCAGACTGGAGGTTCTCGAGACGCGATATCGTTGTAATAATCGAAATATTCAGATTGTTTACATGCCACATGATATATAATGATAAATGCTAAATTGACATAATGTTGGAAAATAAGGACTAAGTAGTAAGTTTGGCCGCCGCGCGTTGCGGCGGCGTCTTGAATTTATACTGTCGAATGAAAACATGTTATATCTGACTCAACTCATTTTCAAAACAAAATTTAAGTTGAAACTTAGACAAACTGAAAATGTACGTAAGAAAGGCATGAAAAATATATTATTTGACTCGAGTCGTTTTTAAAATTTTTTACATAGAATCATAAATTGAATTGAATTTATATCAACACGTAAGGGGTAGTACAAAACTTTAGAAACTCCTGAGAGTCAAAATTACATCTTAATAAGTTTTTGAAAGTTAAGTGAAAGTGTCACCCCGAAATCAGAGGTGGAACAATTAAAATACAAAAAGGATAAATGTGAAACTTTATAGACTTAAGGAGATGAAAATGATATTTTATATAATTTTTTAAAACTTAAGAGACTAACGTGTAAACCTAGAAAATTGAGAGGAGCAATTGTTGATGAAAAGCCAAAGGTGAAAGAGGTAAAAAATAAAAAAAAAACAAAGAAAAAAACGGTGAGAGGTGACCTACTAAATCAAACGGCAAAACCCAAACCATTTCATGTTTGTTAACTTTGTTGTTTTGTACTCATAATTGATAGTATATATTTAATATATATGTAGAGTAATTGATTTGAAAGAATCACCAAAATTTGAACCCAACCATCTCATTTCAGATGACAATAGACCTAACAATTTTATCCAGGATATGTGTTTAATATTGAAATAAATATTATTTAAGATGGCATGAATTATGAGGAAAAGCAAAAGAGAAAGAAACTTCCTAACCGACTTTGCTAATTAAGTTTATATAAATAAGGACTAATGAGCAAAACCACTGAAGCCAGACAAATAAACAAACCACGGATGCTTCTCTTCCGATTGAAGAACTCCTTCAGCATCGGAAGATCAACAGCGGAAGATTCGCCAAAAAGAACTACCGCTAAACTTCTCTGCTTTGGAAGACACTAGCTGACCATGATACCTTCGGAAGACAACCATTGCATCAGAGGACATAAAATGACTCGGAAGACAATCTCCTTTTCCGAAATAACTGATTGTTTAATCAGCTTCTGATGGACATCTTCTAAAACAATAACCACTGAGCATCAATACAACTACTTCAACATCGGAAGACCTGAAGACTCTTGTTTCCGTTGTTGTTGACTTTGTATTTGTACTAGTCTGCTGATTCAGTGTCTGTAATAGTGTCAGCTATTTGTCATATTATTTCTTGTCTTGTATCTCAAAATTTTGGGTATTAAGTCCCTACATTCTCCGAGTAAAATGAATTACTTCCCCCAAAATTCCTTGTGCTTTCTATCTGTTCTCTTCTCTCTTTCAAAGCAAGAAACTAAACAACGAAAATAACCTTGTGCAAAACTTTAGACGGAACTAATTCCAAAGCTTTGACTAAGTGTCTAAAGCCTTTGTTCCTGGTAAAACAGCTTCTCATCGAGGTTTCTGTTTTCAACAATTGGTATCAGAGCCTTGTCCTTAGTCTTGGTTTAACCATCGAGACTAAAACTCAAAGCTCTCATTGATATCTTGTTGTTTAGTTTTCTGTGTTCTTTCTCTTCTGTCCTTCTGTTTTTTTAATCTGCAGGAGTTTGGTTTTTGATCTAAACTGCGTTCCAAAATCATTCTAACAAACTACTTTGAGAACTCATAACTCTTTGACTTACGCATAACTGTTTGTGAACCCATGGTAGAAAGATTCACCTTAGACCCTCATAACACCGATCTGCCACAAAGCCTCCAATCTTTCTTAGGCATCAATATAACATATGGCAGAGAAGGATGTTACATTTCCTGTCCAATAATCATACATGATGTTGGAAGTCTGTCATGTTTGGACCTCATACACCAAATGTCCTGGACACGGAGACTGGAGACCATGTCCCTAAGGATCCTTGAAATATCACCAAAGAAGACTACCAGAAGTTAGAGCTTGATGCCAAGGCACTTGCTCAACTGGATATGGCCCTCCCTAATGAAATATACTCTGGTCTTCTTCACCACGAGTCTGCTAAAGACTTGTGGGATGCTCTAAAAGAGGAATTCGGTGGTACTGAAGATGTTGTGGCTAACACAAGGGATATAATAGCTCAACAATATGAGACATTCTGCTAACTAAATAATGAGTCAATGACTCAGCAGTTTGAACTGTTCACTTCTCTCTTAAGTGAACTAAAATTAACTGGTCAAGTGTACCCCCTGTCTCTATTCTAAATCGTTTCTTGAGATCTCTGCCTGATAGTCATGAGATCTTCTCCAGACTTCGGCAAACTCTCACTTACCCAACTCCATGGTAAGTTGCTCACCTTTGAGCGAGAGATTGACCAGAAATGAAAACTAATAAAGTCTGGTAAATCAACTGAAGAGTACGTTCAAGGAAACACAAATCTTCTCAGTCATAACTCTGAGAAATATGATCAGGGTTATGATGAACACATAGACATAACTACCGGCATCACCTCTTATTCTTCTTGCGATGACCACTCTCCTATTTCTGATCATCTGTACTTTATCATGGATGATCTCCATCTGGTTCCAAGTGATGACTTCGAAGAGATGGACATTCTTCATCAACTGGCCCTCTTGAGCATAAGAACTAATATGTTCTACAAGAGGACATGTAGAAAATTTCCTGGTATTCATGGGAAAACCAGGTTTGCAAGGCACAACAACTCTTAAGAGTTAGCACACATTGTATAGAACTCTCCGTCTACCAATGTACAATTTGTACAAGCTGCCAATGGTAGCATGTATCAACTTACTCCTGCCCCTCTTCACATTGTTTCACCATCCCCTTCTCAAATAAATACTCCAGGCCCTGCTGTCCAATCCTCTTCTTCTAGTCAACCGGCTCTTTTCACCCAAGAGTACGTAGACTGGAGCAGCCTGCCTGAAGATGTAGGCTATGCCCTCATCACCTCTAAAACAACAGAATTTGCTCTTATGGCTGTTGGTGATGATTCTACTCCTCCTGATCAACCTGTAGCAGAGCCTGATGCACAGGTATCTTTTTCTACTCTGGAAAAACTATGAACCGATGCGTGCATTGAGGCTTTTGCAAAAATAAAGAAAGCCAACATGTTGCTTCAACAACAAAATCAGGAGTTGGAGCAACTGCTAGCTAATAAAAATTCTGAAGTAGAAAAAGTAATAAAAAATAAATACAGTCAAATTTCTATCTTAAAGACTGAAAAATCTAACCTACAAGCTCTTTTAATTTACAAAACGAAAAATATGCAGCCTGTAGAGATGAACTGTCTCAAACCAAAGTCAGCTGTGACAAGTGGGTTGAATCCTGCAAAGGATTCAAAATGCTTCTGAGTAAGCAAGTTAACAGTAAGGCTAAAATCGGAATTGGCTACAATCACACTAGTCCTCCAAAGGACAATGCCCGATTGACAATGAAATAAATGAGACTGATTCTGAACCTATCTCTCCTACGTTTCTCCTTGATGAAATTCCATCCACAAAAATGACACCTCCAAGTGTGTACCAACCTAGACAGTTTCATACGTTTGTTTATCCCACTGAAACAAAAGTGGAAAAACTGGAAGAGATATACTTGGAAGGTACAACTCTCCTTGAAACCTCTGATAATCATGTAGCCCGCATTGACAAAGGAAAGAGGCCCATGGTTGATATCAGATTCTCTCCTTCTCATCCTCACCCACCTTATCCAATAATGAAGGCAAATAAGCCTTTCATCCCTAACTATTCATCATTATCTCCTGTTTGTCTAAAGTGTTTCAAGTACAATCACACTACTGAAAACTGCTGGACAAAAACTCCTTTGGAGAAAGCTAGAGATAAACTGAATGCCAAAAGATTGAAAGCTTAACAGGCTTCTTCATCTAAAGGGAATCTCCCCAGTAAGATGAAGAAATCAAAGAAGGCCAATAGATCTTCAGCTAACAGTTCAACAAGATCTAACACCCATCCATCTCTTCGTTTTTCTTCACTTCTATCTACTTCTCCCGGACCATCCATTCTTGGAACACCACCTTCTATCCCATGGTGACTCCTGCTACCTATTCTCCTGCTGATGTGAACTCTTTTTCCGTGGATTCACAAATCAATATCTTGCATCAAAATCAGCAACAGCTGATACAAATGATGCAGAAATTGATGAATAACACTCAGCAAACCAAATAAGCATCTCCTCTTTCTTCTAAAATAAAATATGACCCATATCTAACCTATTGCATTTGATCCTCATGTGCAGAGACCTTCTTCAAACCAAAATCATATATGGTATGTGGACAGTGGAGGCTTTAGGTACATGACATGATGCAAATCCTTTTTAAATAACTTCATTCCAAAGAATGGAGGATCTCTTTCCTTTAGAAATAATGCAAAGGGTTGGATAGTAGGGTCTGGTTCTTTCCTGAGTGGAAAACTGCACTTCAAAGATGTACGCTTAGTTGTAAACCTCAAGTTTAATCTCTTGAGTGTTTCTCAACTAGCTGACAAGAACTTTAGTTCATTTTTCACCAACGACAGTTGCAAAATTCTTTCTCCTGCAATAAATTCAAAAATAAAGATCTTAATTGATCAACACACCTTGCTAACGGCGAAAAGAAGTGGAAATGTCTACGTTGTAGACATGACCACTGATTCTCAAACATCTTCTCCTACTTGTTTGATAACCAAAGCATCATCTTCTGAAACTGCTCTCTGGCACAGTAGATTCAGTCATCTTAACCACCAAACTCTTCATAAGCTTTATACCATTTCTTTTGGTAAGAGGATTTCCTTCCAAAGAATTTCACTTTGAAGGTCAACGTGAATCTTGCTTAAAGGGAAAACAACATAAAACGTCACATAAGTCTATTGGGGAATCCAAAACAACTAACTGTCTCAATCTGCTTCATATGGATCTGTTTGGTCCACTGAAGGTAGCTAGTTTGGCAAGAAAGAGATATTGTTTAGTTGTTGTGGAGGACTACTCAAGATTTTGCTGGACCTTCTTCCTCTTCAGCAAAGATGAGACTTCTGATAAACTAATTGCCTTTATCACTCAACTTGAAAGACAATTTGGTCTTCCTGTTAAGACAATAAGAGTGATAATGGCACTGAATTCAAGAATCAGGTTCTTGATAAGTTCGGCATCTATAAAGGAATCATCAGACAATATAGTGTTCCTAGAACTCCTGCTCAAAATGGAGTTGTGGGAAGAAAGAATAGGACACTTATTGAAGCTGCAAGAACTATGCTTGCAGACTCAGGATTGCCTTTATCCTTCTGGGCTGAGGCAGCAAACACTGCTTGCTATGTCTTAAACAGAGTTGACATTGTGAAGATACATAACAACACTGCGTATGAAGTCCTTCATAACATAAACCCTCTCATTTCCTTCTTCAAAGTTTTTGGGTGTCCTTGTTTCATTTTGAACACAAAAGACTCTTTGTCCAAGTTTGCTGCTAAAGTTGACTCTGGATATTTTGATGGATACTCACAGACCTCTAAGGTTTAACGAGCTTTCAATTTCTGGACCAAAATCGTTGAGGAAACTATTGATGTTAAATTCAATGAATCTTCCTCAACTTCCTCTTTCCCATCTGCTCCTGATGACCTCTTTGATCTTGAAAGCTTCACCTACATTTCTTCCACCCCTTCTGCTTCTCCTTCTTCAGAATCGTGTCAAACCTCTGAAGATCTATCCTCTCTTGAGGAATGTTCAGTATCTAAATTCTTCACCTCTATTCCTTCTTATCAAATAAATCCTCAAGACCAAGATGAACAAATATCTACTACTTTATCCCCAGCTTTGGATAATGTACATGTAGATATTCCTGAACATGTTCATTCTTCCCCACCAGATAACTCTCCTGGCCCACTGAAAATTCATCTTCTTCCGATGCTACCTCTACAAATAACTGTTTGGACATCATTCCCTTCAGCAGAAATAATCCTCTAGAACAGATCTTAGGTAATTTAAATTAAGTTGTTCAAACTAGGAGCCAGGTTTCAAACTTCTGCCTTCATGCGACCTTTTTGTCCCAAATTGAGCCTTCCAAATATCAGGAACCTCTTAAAGACAATAATTGGATAGAGGCTATGCAAGATGAACTATTAGAGTTCAAAACGAAAAATGTTTGGACTCTCTGCCCCTTGCCAGTAGGAAAATATCCTATCGAAACTAGATGGGCATTTAGAAATAAAACAGATGACAGAGGCATCGTGATCAAAAATAAAGCCAGATTGGTAGTGCAAGGGTACTGCCAAGAGTAAGGCATCGATTATGATGAAACCTTTGCTCCCGCGGCCAGACTAAAAGCCATCAGACTCTTCCTAGCAGTTGTTATATCCCATAATATAAAGGTATATCAAATGGATATAAAAAGTGCATTCCTGTATGGGACTATAAAGGAGGAAGTCTATGTTTGTCAACCTCCAGTGTCTGATGATGTTCATCATCCTGATTGGGTGTACAAACTAGACAAAGCACTTTATGGTCTGAAGTAGGCACCCAGAGCATGGTATGACACTCGTTCTCAAATTCTTCTTTCTAATAAATTTTCTTGGGGAATCATTGATAAGACTTTGTTCATCAAGAGGGTAGACAAGGAACTTTTGCTGGTCAAAATTTATGTCGATGACAATATTTTTGGATCAACAAAACCTTCCTTGTGTGAACAATTTTCTAAATTAATGTCTTATAAGTTGGAAATGAGTGCTTTAAGTGAACTGAAAACATTTTTATGACTCCAAGTCAAACAAACCCCCAATGGGACTTTCATTCATCAATCTAAATATGTAAAGGATATTCTAAATAAATTTGATATGAATGATTGCAAAATAATCTCTATCCCCATGGAAACAAGTCCAGGAATAAGTCCCGATGAAAATGGTGACCTGTAGATCAAACCCTTTACAGGTGCATGATTGGATCTTTGATTTATCTTACTGCATCAAGGCCATACATCATTTATGCAACATGTGTCTGTGCAAGATACCAGTCTGCCCCCAAACAATCCAATTTGTCATTTGTGAAGAGGATACTCATATATCTTAAAGGCACTCCTATGCTAGGTATCTGGTATCCTGCTAATAAAACTTGTAATCTTGTTGGTTTTTTAGATAGTGATTATGCTGGATGCTCGCTCACTAGAAAGTGTACTTTAGGAGGATGTCAGTTCTTTACAAATTGCTTAGTGTCATGGCAAAGCAAGAAGCAAACGTCGGTGTCAAATTCAATTGCTGAAGCTGAGTACATTGCAACAACCCATTGCACTGCGCAAATAATTTGGTTACAATACCAACTGCTGGATTTTGGAATAACTGAACTAAAAATACCTCTCCTAATAGACAGCGAGGCTACCAAAAACATAATAAAGAACCCTGTCTACCATTCTAAAACCAAACACATAGAAATAAGGCATCACTTTATTAGAGACTGTTTTGAAAAGGGACTAATTTTTCCAGAACATGTCTTTACATGTGACCAAATAGCGGACATATTTGCAAACCTTTGGATTATTCAACCTTTTCTAAGTTTGTGGCCAAATTGGGAATGATAAATATGAGCTATTAAACATGGTTAAGAATGTGTTTTGTAAACTTTTAAATAAATATATTAAAGGATAATCTTCTAGGATTATCCAAACAACGGATTTTTGATAAACCACTAATGAAGCAACCTTGGTCTCTCTCAATAGTTATCCCAAAACACGGATAGGTTCAGTGGTTATGCTAGCCACTGTTTCATATCTATCCGCGGTTAAAAATTTTGTTGTTACATTTTAAGCCTACCGTACTTTCTTTCACTTCCGATGTCTCTTTTGCTTCCGAGACTTTTAACCTCATCACTTATCCATGGTTACTTTGCCTCCGAGGATAAGGTTCTTCCGATGTTAAAAATATCTTCCGTGGTTAACTTCTTTTCTATATAGTTAACAAATTCTTGGGCCTTACGCCTTATTTGACCGTCACTAATCACTCTACATGATTAGACTCCCTACAATTAATTGAATTGACCCTCATTAATTTTTCGCACGGCTTGATAATATCTTCGCATTTTACATTTCTACCATTCTCCTCTCTAATGGCCACTGATCTTATTTATATAAGTGGTTACCCTCTTAAGTTCTTCTGTTCTTTCAAAATAACTTAACAAAGTTTCTTGATCTTCTTTTGATCAAGAAAACCTTTCGTTCAAGAAAACCTTTCGTTCAAATTCAAACCTTTCGTTCATCCTTGGTGAACCCACATCCACCTCTTCTTCCACACCTATACAGGTACCAGCCAAAAGGAAAGATTCTACCAAAGCCTCTAACCCAAAAAAGCCCAAAAAGACTGTTCAGGAAGATGAGATCCCTGAACATGTGTCTGCCCCCACTGGACAATTGGATACATTAGTTCCATCCTCATAGATGAATCAAGCATCAGCACCCCATCTAGCTCCTCATTAATCCTCTCAATAGGATGATGTTGTATTCCAAAGGGAACCCTCTCTAACCACTAAAACGTCACTTGAAACTAAGACTCCCGATATGGCAACAACCCATGAAGTTCTTGAAACTAAAGCTGGAAATCCCCGAAACCAAGAAAAAGAGGCCCATCACATTCTTGAGATGAACTCAAGTCATGATAAAACTAACTCATTAGTCAGGGATTCGGATGACATCCGTAAAACGATGGACGAATCAGATCTTAAAATAAAGGAATTGACATATTCTGTTGCTCATATTCAGGCTGATGTGACCAAGCTCACTGATTTAGTCACAACAGTCTTGAATAACCAATCCCTGCAACCCAAATCCCTTCCCATGCAGGCACCTTCACTTGAAGGTACTCAAAACACTCCACCTACTGCCACTGCCCCCACCTTCTCAACCCATACATTTTAAGAAGTGTTAAACCCACTTCTTTTTACCCATCTAACTACCCTGCTTCAAACCTTTACCCACCAATTTCTCACCACTCAAAAGATTCAACTGGATCTACTGAAAATTTCAGTAGATACCAAAGTCTCCTCTCTACAACATGAAGTTTTTAGCCATACTCGCTTTCTTGAGTCTCTTACTTGATTGTTCCTCCTTCTCCTTGGTTCAAGGAACAGGCTGATGAAGCCAAAAAGAGGGAGAATGAAAGGCTCTTGTCTGCTTCCCATGCTGCCAAGAGGGTAGAAGACAAGACTGAGCAAAGGAGGATGAAGGAAATAAGATTGAAAAATCAAGAGGCACTCCTCAAAGAAGAACTAGATCAACAGTTCCAGACTGAAGGTGCTAAGGCAAGCTCTGAGCAGAAGCAAAGGGAAGCTGAAGCTCAAATAAACACTGGAACATCTAGAGTATCCAGAAAACCCACACCTTCAAACTCAGCTCCCATTGACCAAATAAAGCCCACAACCACTGCCCCATCTTCTTTTGCCTCAACTACTCAGGACATACCAATTCCAACTGGTTCTGTCCAATCTGAGCACAACCCCATCTTTCCTAAACATATCTCTCCCAACATATCTATCCCATCTTCACCTATACACTCAAATAAAGAAAGCTCACCTACCCTTTCTCCAAATTATGCCTCTCAACCCCTCCTAGAACTATCCTCACAAACCTCCCTTCCTACTAATCTCAATGCCTCCAAAATTGGCCAAAAACCAGCATCAATAGTCACTCAGTCTTTCTCAAGAAGACAAAAGAGTATGGCTAGAAAAACCAAAACACCCAATAACATGCCTCAGAAACCTCTAACCCTTGCTCAAGAACCTGACTCAGACTTAAATGATGATCAGCCCATTGGCTATCTTATTTCAAGAAAGAGAAGGCTCCTATTGGCTGATGATGATTAATCTGACCTACCCAAAACCACCACAGCCCCCTCACCAATAAGTTCAGCAGATGCTGAGAAACCACAAACTTCTCCAATAAAGGAATCCTACTCACCTATAAGGACATTCGCTTCCAATGAAGACCTTCGAAAGACAAAGCATAAAGAAACGGAGAAGGAAAATAAGATCCTAGCCGATCTAGAAGCCATTGGTCTCTCAGGAAATGAGCTTGTAAAATCCTATCAGGAGCAAACTGCCCTGTTGGATCAGCAGCAAGACAAAGGCTATCAGGCTGAGAAGGAGCAGCTGATCAAGTTTCTGCTGGATGAAGGGAAGTACAAAGTTGAAAACTTTAGCAACTGGGATATTACTAGCCTTACAAATGAAGCTGAAGTCTTATCCAAAAGAATAAAGCAGAAGTCAAGAAGAGAAAGACCATTGAGCGGAGGAAAAGAATAAAGCACATCCTCATTCAAAATCAATGGGGACCAAATAATGCAATAACAAGATGGAGAGTTGATGTTCTGTTTGATGAATGGTCCAAGTTCAAAAGAGAGAACAATGATCATCCTGAGCTTTGGAAAGAAGTCACTTCACCCTCTCCCACTATACCGACTCAGCTCAAGGATGCCAACCCAAGCACAATGATTTAACATTTTCTAAGTGCACCTATGGGAAGCCTAGGTGTTGGGTTTGCAGAATCTCCATCTGCTATCAAATTTAGACCTGGGTTGATGTTGATAAGGAAATCCTTCCTGATCATATAATAAATTATGAGCCTCATCAGCATGCTGTAGTAAAGAAGGTACTTAATTCAAATGATCATGTGAAAAGAAGGGAAATAATACATTGGCCGGCTGGAGCTCCTCTTCCTTTGGGTCTACCTTATGAATCCCAGCCTCCTTAGATCAAATACTCCAAAACAAGAATAAAGAGATAGTTCTATGACTCTGTCTCCAGGAGCATGACCATTGAAAGATATAATGGTTGTAGAACCTTCTTCTCAAATTGAGATGAGATTCTCACCCTACCAATTAATGATCTAAAGAAACTACAGCACAAGACTCTGGATAATGCTGATACAGAGTATGAAGTTCTGAACTATGTTCGAACTCTTAGAAATAAAATTGGTTTGGTTTTAAAACAAAAATAATTGGTTTTGGCTTCATCAGACCAGACGGAGATTGTTGGAAAATAAGGACTGATGAGCAAAACCACTGAAGCCAAACAAATAAACAAACCGCGGATGCTTCTCTTCCGATTGAAGAATTGCTTCAGCATCAAAAGATCAACTGCGGAAGATTTGAAAAAAAGAACAACCTCTAAACTTCTCTACTTCGGAAGACACTAGCTGACCATTGCATCGGAAGACATCAAATGACTCGGAAGACAATCTCCTATTCCGAAACAACTGATTGTTTAATCAGCTTTCGATGGACATCTTCCGAAAGAATAACCATTGAGCATTAGTACAACTGCTTCAACATCGGAAGACCTGAAGACTCATGAAGACTCTTGTTTCCGTTGTTGTTGACTTTGAATTTGTACTAGTATGTTGATTCAATGTCTGTAATAGTGTCAGCTATTTGTCTTATTATTTCTTGTCTTGTATCTCAGAATTTTGGGTATTAAGTCCCTACATTCTCTGAGTAAAATGAATTACTTCCCCCAAAATTCCTTGTGCTTTCTATCTGTTCTCTTCTCTCTTTCTAAGAAAGAAACAAAACAACGAAAATAACCTTGTGCAAAGCTTTAGAGGGAGCTAATACCAAAGCTTTGACAAAGTGTCTAAAGCCTTTCTTCCTGGTAAAATAGCTTCTCCTCAAGGTTTTTGTTTTCAACACATAAACATAGAATTAAAAAGTTAAAATGCATTGTCATGTTCATAATTTAACTATGTATATCTACCAAAATGAATCATAAAGTAGTTATCTTGTCTCTGCACAAGATTTGCAAAAGATGGTTCAAAGTTTGGTCATTCAAAGATATGCACAACACATAATGAAGCTAGGTCTTCTAAAAGTCCTCTAGCTTAGGTCCTGAATGCTTGGTGACTAAACTTGT
Organism: Mikania micrantha; assembly: GCA_009363875.1. Classification (NCBI taxonomy): domain Eukaryota; kingdom Viridiplantae; phylum Streptophyta; class Magnoliopsida; order Asterales; family Asteraceae; genus Mikania; species Mikania micrantha. The sequence continues at coordinate 34,320,624 of CM018694.1, read as the reverse complement.
TCGTCACCTAAGAAAGCATGCATTTAAACAAGTTAACACTAGTTTGGTGAGTTCATAAGTTTAGCAACTGGAAACATTAGTAATTTGGCATTCACAAGTCATAGTGTCACACACAAGTCTTACTGATTTCGAAAGGTTTTATCACACAACAATGTACTCTCCATAGTTACACCTACAGATAGTATATCGTTCAAATTAAGCTCGCTTATATATAGAGCATACGTATCATGAATGAAGCCGCAGCCCACCACTCACTTAACTGAACTCAATGCCACCTGTATTGCAACAATAGATACCCATTTCATTCTCACATGACTTTGTTTCCCCATTTGATATTCAACCTGATATTCCCATATGATCTGATTTCCTAATGATATAGATATAGGATAATACATTGATGAAGGGTATAAATCACCGTGACCTAAGTCATGGTAACCCTTAATATTTGAAATATATAGATTTTCATTAAATCTTATTTTTTCAGTATCCTCTCAATGATCGAGTTTACTGTAATTTACTTCTAGAATTAGAAGTGTCAGTATACTTTATGATGTGTCTCACAATTGAAATGATAGGCCATAAATGGGACGCCATTGTGATCCTCACGTAATTAGTCGGAATGTCTCCAATTTACCCCTATCCATTCGGTGTCCCAGTGCCTTCACAACGAATCTGTACGAGTATTATGACATGAGAGAAAATCAATTCCTCATTCTACCCGTTAACAGAGACGAAGGGTACAATTACAATTAGTGTCTGTAGATTAATATCACCATGTGTCGTTTATTAAACCTGACAGATGCAGCCTTGTTACCAGTCATACCATACCGGTCAATTAGTTTATTTACGTATTAAATGCATCATTGATGGTGGAATTAGAAGCAGCATCTTCTGCTGGTTCCTCTTCCTCAGTGTCAGGCTTCGCTGGGACTAGATTGATGACCATGTCCTCTAGCTTTGCGATTCTCCCCTCCGATGATAGGGGTTGCTCGTCACGTGACTCTATAGTCACCGGTAGTGGTGATGAGGGTAGTGCTTGAGCTATCGGTGTGACAACTGGTGACTTCATAGGTAAATCACAAACATTCCTAAAAACTAAATAGAATATTTTCACTTAAAAGCATTCATGCGATGGTTTTCGAATCAGATTTGTATCTGGATGGGTGACTATCCATCAAGATGTGAATCTGCGTCGGAGACATTACTGGAATGACTAATAAATCCAAAACACCATCAGGCATAATTACGGATGCCACTGTTGGGGTGGTGACTCAAACAGCTGCATACGCTAATTAAGTCGTTTGGTGTTAACTAAGAAAGCTGGACAAGGTACCCTACACAAACCAATGACTTAATACACGAAAAAAAAATCTGAACAATTTGGAAATTAAACCGAAAACCTTGAGAAATGAGAGATCAATCGTACGAAGAAACTCATTTGTTCGTACGAATGAAGCCCGGAGAACCGAACACCCAATCGGCCGGCTGATTCGGCCGACTGAGGGCGCTTCGCACGAATGGGCCATTCGTGTGAGTGAGCTGTTATATAAGCAGCACTTAGACTAAATTTCATCCATTTCTCAAAAACACCGCACACACACATACGAATGGCGATTTCGTGAAGTTCGACCGATCATCGTGCGATTCCGACTTTCACACGTGAAGAACACCACCGAGATCATCACGTCATCCTCTTCGGTGGGTGTTTCGCCGAAATAAACACACCAATGTGGTCCTTAACACCTTCAAAAGGTTCGACGAATGAAATCGTCGCCAATGCAGTTGGAAAACGAAAACGGGATTTCTGGTGGAGTTGCAGGCGAATGAGACGTGCGACCGTCTCATTCGCGCGGACAAGTTGTTCTCTCGTATGAAGAAGCAACGAACGAAGCAGACCCTCTGTTCGCACGAGTGAGCTGGGCAAGCGAAGGATAGAGCGAACCAGGGTTATTCGCACGAATGAAACGTGCGAATGATCTTGAACATTCGTAGGGTTCATTCGCACGAAATAAAGATCGGTTCGTCCGAACCACTCAGTTGTCCTAACAATTTTATAAAAAACACTAAGTATCAAGAATTAAACAGAATTTAATAATAGAACGAACACATGAACATAAGAATCCACTAAAGCAACCCGAATGCATAAATATAAACTAACAATCAATTAGTTGAAACACATGTGATTGAATAGAAGCAACATCAAGCCGTCCGCGACAACTTAAGCAACCGACATCTATATATGAGTTCATAGCCCCCATTTTAGTACAAGTAAATGGTTTTCCTTATATTTTGAGGCTGAGAGCATGCAAGTACTTTTGTAAATTCTATTTATCATACTTGTGTTTCTTAAGTGTATAACTAGCATTTAACGAAAGGAAAAAGTCCATATTGCATATTCCTTGAGGCACATGAATGTTGTACACATTTCAGTAAGTCCCATTATCAAATATTCATTTGCCATTAGTTGACGAGCGTCAACCGGAGGTAACGTAGATAGTACTATTAGTTTGACAAACTTCCGGCGCTTAGGTTGGTACGTTACGCTAAGCGTAGTCTTCATCATCAGTTGGGCTAGGTCCATGGGATCTGGCTGACACGGGCAGCACAAGGTCAGGTTTGGCAAATGAACATGTGTGGAACGGAATAGACAGACAACCTTCCTCAAAAGTTATAAACTTATCAGCTGAATCACATGGGCAATGTGATGAGTTCAAGGGAAAGGGAATACGGCAAGAGCAGGGGCATTTCTGTTATACAGGATTAGGTATACAGTTGTGAATCAACTACGGCATGGCAGGCTGGCGGCTGGGTCTTAGGGCCTTACGTATGCCCTATACATATATGAAACTAGTTGGTTCGGGATAGTATACATAAGCTTAGGAAGTCACTGTTTATGCGCTATTTCATTTCCCTGGAACTTGTAATTATGACTAATCAGATTTTCATAAATTTAAACTTATGGACTCACCAATTTTTTGTTGACTGTATTTTTACATGCTTCTTAGGGGACGAACATGTATAGGGCCTAACATGAGAGAAGCTGGTAGGAATGGGTAGCTTGTAGGAGTGTAGCTTAGTTGACTTTAGCTAGTTGACCATGGAAATCTGGGGATGTTGTTTTGATGAACAATGTATTCAAACAAAGTTATGTATTTTGAAACAAGTACCATGTAATGATTAGAATATGTGTATTGGTTGACATTTGTATCCTTCGTTTATGCATATCATGTGCTGTGTAATCAATCTGATAACTTAGATTCCCAATTGTGCCCCGGGGATAATCCGCTCGACGGGTCCCCGATCCGGGCCGCCGGCCCGGGGTATGACAGATTGGTATCAAAGCCATGGTTATAGGGAAAACTAGGACATATTGAAGGATTGACCTAGACTATAACCTAGGGACCCGCATGTAGAGGGAAAAAAGGATAAGAAGAGCATTATAAATATGTATAAATACATGCGTGCGAGTTATGTCGAATGAATACTGATATCTACCTTTATTTTAGTAGAATGCCGCCAAAAAGGAGAAGCTTGAGGAAAACCTGACCCGAAGTTACCCCCACAACTGGGAGGATCTAACACCCAACCACATGGAACCAACACCCCATCTGGGGGAGGAACCGTAGAGCCTGAGAAGAGGCCAGAAGTGGACCCCGCTACTGCCGCACTGGATACCCTGATCACAGGGCAACTCCGGACCACCATTCAGGAGATTATTAGGGAAATCAACCGTGGGGGTAGCAGCACCAGCCACGTCGAGATTTCATTTGGATCTAGGAGTGCCACCACAGGTGCCTCCACTGGTTATGCCTATCGAAACTTTATGGGGTGCAAGCATCCCACGTTTGATGGGACAGAAGGTGCTGTGGGGTTTGCACAATGGATCCGTAAAATGGAGGACACGCTGGATATCAGCAGTTGCGTGGAACCCCACCGAGTACAGTATGCCGCTGGATCCTTTGATAAGGGTGCACTTGCATGGTGGAAGTCCCAAGTTCAAGCGAAAGGAAGGGAAGCAGCCCTGTCAATGCCATGGGCGGAGTTTATGAAATTGTTGCGCCAGAAATTATGTCCCAAATGCGAGCTCTAGAGAGTGGAGCAACAAGTATGGAGTTTAGAGATGGTCGGGGCGGGCCACCTTGCTTACACCACCAACTTCCATGAGACGACATCGTTGGTCCCTTACCTCTTCCCGACCACGGAAAAGCTTACGGATCAATATATTAGCGGATTACCGCCCTGTATCCGCACCCACGTTGTTACAGCGGATCCTCCGAGCTTGGATTCAGCAATCGCCCTCTCCTCATCTATGATAGATATCATGGAACATACTGGAATTCTAAAGGATGAACCTACTCTAGTTACAATCGAGCCGACCAGGAAGCCGGAGCCGTACCGTCAGAAGAAACAGAAGACTGTGTAGGGGTATGTGATAGTGACCCCTGTCAACCAAGTTCCTGCAACGTCGCGCAACCCAAATCGCAAACACTATATAGGGACCTTACCATAGTGCAACAAGTGTCAATATCATCACGCTATGGGCTCCCCGTGTAGGAAGTGCACGAACTGTGGAAGGATGGGCCACTGGGCTATAGGGCTGTAAGGTTCCACCGGCAACACAACCAACTCCGACCACGGCACCTGCACTTCCTCCCCCAAATGATAACCGCAGCTGCTACACGTGCGGTGAGCCGGGACACGTGTCCCGAAACTTCCACAAAATAATTACCCCAAATCAAACTGCAGCAAGGGGGAGAGCGTTCGCCTTGGGGCAGCCGCTGCACGACAGGACCCAAACGTCATCACGGGTACGTTTATCTTGAATAACCACTTTGTATCCATATTGTTTGACACATGTGCCGAGAGGAGTTTTTTCTCCTCTGAATTGAGAGGTGCGATTGGCAGTCGTGTGACACCACTAGACTCCACATATACCATAGAAGTTGCCGACGGAAAGTTAATCTCAGTAGACACTGTGATTAAAGATTGTTCGCTATTCCTGAACGAACAACCCTTATCGATCGACTTGATCCCGATGGATTGTTGCTATTGTTAGTGTTGATTCTGTTCATCATCTCCGGGATCACATCCATAAGTTGGCTAGCCAAAAGGGTGGCCAGTGCCACGGTAGCAGGATCCAACTGATAAGCAGGTTGTGGCGGAGGAGGAGGTGGAGGTGGTGGTAGATGTGGGGGAGATTCAGGCTGTGTCGGTGTGGAAGAATGAGGAGCAGAGTCATGTGGTGGTAGTGGCAATAAAACAGGTGGTTGTCTTCTCGGCGACATTCTGATCATAACCGAAAGAAAATCGGTTAGTGCAGTGATCAGAAGCAGAAGACTTATGCAAATAGAATCCTATGTCACATGATCTCTATATGAGGGTCCCTAGGTTATAGTCTAGGCCAAACCGTTTAAGTAATATGACCTATATTTCTCAATAACCATGTCTCTGATACCAATCTGTCACACCCTGGGCCGGCGGGAACGGATCGGGTTTTCCTGTTGGGCGGAAGGTTCCCGGGGCGCGATATCTTGAGTGATAATCAAATGATCAGATTGTTGAAGTAGCACATGATAATAAATGAGAAATGCTAACACATCAATGATATAGAATTACAAGATTAAATTACAATGTATCGTTCATAATTTAACCAAGTAAATCTATCAAAAGAATCAATAAGACTATATCTTGTGTTTGTACAAGATACACAAAAGATGATTCATGTTCTTGTTAGCCAAAAGTATGCAATCAAAAAAGTATCTAGGTCTTCTAAAAGTCCACTAGCTATGTCCTTGTAATCATGGTGACTAAACCTGTTCGTCACTTGAGAAAACATGCATTTAAACAAAGTCAACACTAGGTTGGTGGGTTTATAAGTTTAGTAATTGAAAACCATTGAATTCTTGTCAATCATGTTCACAGCGTTTCACACAAGTTGTATTGTTAATTGAATCCCATGTTTCACACAATGTCCTCTCCATGGTTATATTTACAGAGAGTGTCTCATCCAGCCAAGCATGCTTATCAATAGGGCATACGAAAGGGTCAAGCCCAGATGCCATCCCACCACATGCTCAACTGAACTCAACACTACCTGTAATACAACGATGGATACCCATTTCATTTCACCCATGTATTTCCCGGTATGATTTATCCAAGTAATGAAAATAAAGAGACGTAATTATCTATGTTAGCCATTCCTTACGGAAGAGCCCGGCATGTAAGTTAAACCAATAATTGAATAAAGAGGCATAAAAATCTCTGTTAGCTATTCCTTACGGATTAGCCCGGCATGTACAACAACCCAATGAAATAAGTAAGAGGCGTAATCGCCTCTGTTAGCTATTCCTTACGGATTAGCCCGGCATGTAAGATATCATACTCGATATCTAGAACGAAACTTAGTAGTTTCTGTAGCTAATCATCACCGATTAGCCCGGCGTGCAGAATACCCAAACAATTGAATAAAGAGACATAATTGTCTCTGTTAGCTATTCCTTTCAGATTAGCCCGGCGTGTAAGATATCATACTCGATATCTAGAGCGAGACCTAGTAGTCTCTGTGACTGTCAGTACCAACCAGTCCGGTGTGTAAGATATCATACTCGATACCTAGGTAGGGACATTATAGTCCCAGTATCTGTCACCCCTGTCCAGCCCGGCATGTAAAGTGTTCTACTCATGATTCCTAGTTTGAGACATGATAATCTCAGTAGCTGTCATTACTGACAAGCCCGGCGTGTAAGATATCCTCCCACAATATCTATTGGCATGAATACGTTCCCTAGATTTATGAATGTTATCAATTAGAATGATAGCACCTCTCGTGCCCGGTGTGATTTCATTTGATGTAACATTTGTGCATATAGTCATGTAGTTGTAAACAGTGTTAGAACAGTGTCTATTCATGGTTCAGTTCATCAATGTGATTCGTATGTTCAAAATGTGTGCTTGTGTGTTACAGGATCTTAGTAATCAGAAAACAAGTATATATTATTTATTTACAGTCGATTTCACTAAGCAAGAACAGTAACTTGTTATATCGAAACAGTGGTGGGCAGCGAGAGTGAGCCCTATATATATACTGCGTTCGGTGTAACAGGTTAGTGTTAGTGCGTAGTGTCGAGACGAATACTATGACAATTAATTAATTCAACAAAGATCGTAATCTGTAAGCGAGACTGAGTATAGTTATGGGTGACGATCCATAATAGTACGAATGTTGAACTTATAATTACGATTAAACGACTTTAAATAGGTAATAAGATCGGAAAATGTACGCGATTGCGGGTATACACGTAATTTCGAATGTTTAACGATCCGACAACACACGAAGAGTAAAAATAATTAAATTAATTATTTTATATTTTTACAATTTTGAAACTCATCATTTAAATGAGTTTAACAACTCTTTTATTTTAAAACCGCGTAAAATACGTGTTACGTTCCGGAAACGCGAACCGAGCGACCGAAACGGACCCGAATACCACCCGGACTATAAAAGCCTTGAACAAGGCTTCTTTCTTCATTTAATTCCCCAACAACCTCTCTCTCTCTAAAATTTTCGGCTCCCACCTCTCTCTAGAATTCCAAACTTTAAACGTTCGTATCTTCTTCGATTCTCAACGGATTTCGGTGTTCTTGGTGTCCACGCGAAGCTCTCAACATTCTCTACACGAAAGTACAAGAATATCGCAGATCCATCCAGCCAAAAACGAGGTATGATCCAAGGAAGTTTCGGGAATTAGGGTTTTTGGTGCGTGGGTTTGTTAAACACTTGCATAACCGGCCCTCTTGCCTCATTTTCTGCATTTCGCACATATAGTAACCTTCATTGAGATTAGGATGACTTAGATCGTGGCCTAGAGAGGATGATGATGATGGAGTTTTACAGGTTCGTCGAGGGTGCAGTGGTCGAACCCTCACACAGCATATGGCCGAACCCTCATGGACATAGCGAACCCTTTCTGGTTCGCTGGGTGATCAGTCGAACCCTAGGCTTCTGGGCGAACCCTTCATGCAGATGCTAACCTAGACGAACCCTACCTGGTTCGTTACTCGACTTCACGAACCCATCAAACTTTCAACGAACCCTGCATGGCTCGCCGCATGACCACCGAACCCTAGTGGATTCCCGAACCTGAGTAAAACTTGCATGGCACTCACGAACCATCATCATGACCGAACCCTTAGACGAACTCTGATGGCCACGAACCCTCGGCCCTTTCAGTTTCATAAGCCGAACCTTTGCATGGTTCGTGGATCATGATAAACGAACCCCGGGACTACCTAAGCCGAACCTTAGTAGGAAATGAGGAGGGTTCGCTGCTTGAGTGGCAGCCCATAACCCCTTTCGGCCCAACTCAATGTTTCAAGGCCCAAATCCATCAACAACTCGGCCCATAAGTTTAAACTAAGCACAATAGAGTTAAATTGGCCCATTATGATTTAATTGGCTTAATATTGTCTTAGAAACTTGTGTGGTTTACATATACATGGGTTGGCCAACTTAAAACCTTAGGCCCAATCCAAGTTATTCGGTCACTATGATCCTAATTGGCTAGAGATTTTCTTTGGCGTGTTATAAGGCCTACATAAATGTTGTTGGGCCAACATCACATCCATTTGGTTAACCTAGGAGGCCCATGGACCTATACTTAAGCCCATCATGGTTTTAGGGGCTTAAGGCCCATATTGTGGCCCACAAACTCTAAGTACATGTGAATTTGGTCAAAATGGGTTTAAGTTGCAACCTACCCTAATTACATGATCAAGTCACAATCATAACGACTTAAAGCAATTGGAACAAATTTTCATAATTCATGTTAATCAATGGTTGTCAAATTCAAGAACAAATATCATTTTATGCATAAGATTTATGCACAAGGATCATTTCACATTCGTTTCTTGGACCCATGATCAATCAAGAGATTCAAATCATAACATTCAAGTTTTCACAACAATCAAATCATGAGAACACAAGTCAATCAATGAATCAAAGTCTATACAATTATAAATCCTATATCTTATGTATGATTACAATGTTATAGGAATCAATTAGAAGTCCTGTTTGCTACTTGCTATCTGTTTTAGTTCAGAGTCTACTGCAGACAGGTGAGAACTTTAGCCCCTCTTTTACTGTTTTATAACTGTTTTGGGGTGGAACACGTGATCAAAACCGCTATTTCAATCTTGTTTCATTGCACAGTTTATGTGTATTCATAAACATTACAGGTTTATCTTATGAATCCAAGTGATTCTTCAACTGTTTAAGGAAATTGTCAACTGTTTTAAAGGAATTATTCACTATTAAACCCTTATTACTAAAAAGGATTTTATAATGTTTTCTTGAAATGTTTTATAACAGTTTTACTCAAATGTTCTTTTAAAGGATAAACATTTTTAAATAAATGATTTCATAAACTCTTTCTTTTGTTAAAAACCTTGTTGTTACACAAGGTCACTATATCATGGTATTCAAATCAAGTGGTTCATTTTGTGGTATTCAAATCAAATGGTTCATTTCATGGTATTCAAATCAAATGGTTCACATCATGGTAATCAAATCAAGGGATTCATTTTCATGTTACATAAACAAAGGATTCAACTCGTGGAGTTAAATCCAGGTTTTCAATAAGACATTAACACATCCGGTTAAAGTAAGATTCATAAACATGGTGTCCATTGTTGTAAACAAACTTATAAACCCATCAAGTATCATATTCATTAGCGTTAGTACTGGGTGATCACAACAAGGGAAAGCGGACACATTGTTTCTTATCCAGGATGGAGTTAGCTTTTAAATTTGTTTTAAAAGCTAACTGCAGGTCTGGTGTCATTGTTTTCTTATCCAGGATGGAGTTGGCTTTTAAATTTGCTTTTAAAAGCCAACTGCAGGTCTGGTGTCATATGGTTATCAAAACTGCTGACGTATTATCTAACTCCAAACGTGGTTTGGGACTTGATATTATTGGCTTTCGTGCGAACAGTGATTGGACTGTTTACACTCATTTTTTTTACTTGATGTTAGTTTGGGTTACAGCTCATCCGTGTGAATCTTATGATGCTTTAACTTACCTATGTCTTATATCATATAACTCATGTTTACAAATGTTTAAACCTATTGTTCTCACCAACTACGTCTGTAGTTGACAGTTACTTTTCACGTGTTTCAGGAAATCAGGTTTAAGACAATCTCAGGGACAACTAAGGAGACCATTCTAAGATAGAACAAGATGAAGAAACATGCTAGGATGGATTAGAAACACACTAAATCCTAAATGTTTAATTGTCTTGTTTGGAGTCTTATTTTGTAACTATATTTTGGGTCTGTAGTTGTCTTTCTTTTGGTAGATAGATTGTCTGTAACTAAACAATTGTCTAAACATTATGCAACATAGTAATCCATTGTGGTTGTTCTTATTCAATACTTGTGCATGATTCAACTGATCATACGTCACCGCGCCGTGGATTCCGCACGCGGCGCAGGGGTGTGACATTTGATTACCCCAATCCCTGGTGATTAATGTTTGTTGTTTACCCAACTAATCTATGGTTGTGTAACCGGCATCCTATGACGGTTATAAGATGTGCTCTAAATAGAGTCTTAATAGGTAGTGATAGTATGTGTGGGAAAAGCCATCCCAAAAGTGTGCGCATGCGATATCCTCCTCGATATCACAAGTAACTGTCTCAACTGTTATCTCGTTGTTGAGTGTTCTTACTAACTTGATCAGAGTGTTATCAGAACTCGTCTTATACACAATGTTAGTAATGTGTGAATGATCTTGTTATCATGAAGTTACATTATCATTATTATCATTCTTGTTATCTGTAATTGTTATTGGCATGTTATCCCTTGGTTTCCTCGTTGTACTATCGTGTAAGGATAGTGCACGGTTGTAAGATATATTCTTAGCAACGTACATTATTCTATAGTGTTAATGTGTGATGATTCTAGGTTAGCATGTAGCATCCTAGCTATTTCAGGTATGATAAAATCAAACAACCAGGCATGTAATGATAGATGATAATAAAAACAAGCAATTATTATCTAAGTCATGATATAAGCAATATGTTAAAATAAACTTTTAAGTAATTAAAAGTTTAGCATGTTTCTCAGCCCCGATCTTTGAAATCAGTAAAGATTAGAAAAGGGGCATATGAACTCACCTTGTTGTTGTAGGGTTGACTTAACTTAATTGAAGAAATGCTCGCGCTCTTTGATTGTTCTTGACGTTAATTTCACGATCCTGTATTGATTTCACGTTGTATGTAACCTATAAGCTTAAGTTGTGATAATTTGTAAATGTGCATGTGTTAGTCTGAAAATTGGTTAACACCCGTAAGTCGCGGTCTTTGTTCGGCCTTGATTCGATGGTTATAGATCATACTAGCCCCTAACCAGTTTAAGGTGAACTTATTATATTTTGTTACTTGTTTTATGTTTAACTTGATTTGAGACTTGTCATAGGGTGTAAACTTGAAATCCCTTATCATTTTCTAAGTATAAAGTCTTGCTTTGTAGTTTAAAGGCTCATATGTTGTCCTTGTAAACTTTAATATTTTAGGTTTTGTGAAATTTACTAAACCCAATATCCATCACCTTTGTAGTATTTGTTAACCAATCCCATGCACATTATCCTTAATAAATTAATTTCATGTGTTAATTCATGTGTTAACTTATGTCTCAAATCAAGTGGGCCGACCCTTAACATAGGCCGAATCAAGGGTTGCTTGGGCCAATGGATAGGCTTTGAGCCGAATTGGGCCTCATGGCCGATTAACTCACATGGGTCAAAGAATGGGTGATGGGCCAAACTCCTCAGGTTATTGGACCAAAGATGTGGGCTGCAAAAAATGAATCAGTTTCTATGTTGGGCCGATCTGTTGGGCCGCTTAGGGATTGGACCGAATTACCCATGTTTTCTGTTGGGCCAGTTAAACCAAGATTTGGGCTGAGGCAAAAGAAGTGGCCCGTATATATATATATACTGATGGATCGAGGGTTCACTTGGGCCGCAAGAAATACATGGTTGAATATGGAGTTTGGGCCGGTGTGCTTAGTTAAAATCAGATCGGAGTGATATGTTGCCCATGGGTCAGCGAACCTTGAGACTCCATGGAGATTAGGTTCAGTGGTTCCAGGTGTTTCGACTGCTGCCCAGGTTCGCCAGGGTTCGGCTCAAAATTCATGGGGTGATGGTCATGACAACACACAGGTTCGGTCATGGTTGGGTGGGGTTCGTCTGGAGCAAGCAGGTTCGCAAAGGTGATGGTTCGCTTGGCTGAAATGGTTCGGCAATGGATTGGTTCGTGACTCAGAAGGGTTCGGCTCCCACGAACCTACTGCTCAAGGTTCACACATGGTTCGGGCCTCATATGTTGGTTCGTCTGACTAACAAGGTTCGCAGGTTGGGAGTATAGGGGAGGGTTCGGTGGTGATGATGACCAAAGGTTCTGCCATACCCATACAGGTTTGGCCATTAGCTTCATGACTCAGCCTCATCTCCGCATCGAATCCGGTGGTGTCTCAGGTCATCCCCACAGATCGTGTTATGCTAAGATGGTGCTCCGAAGGTGCGGAGGTCGTGAGCGGTGTGGATAACCCGGTTAGTCTCCTAGTCGAACAAACACAAACCCAAAAACCCTATTTCCCGTGTGTTTATTTTGCTCGTACATCAGATTTGGCTGGATAAACGCTCCGATCAGTTGTACTTTAACGTAGAGGACATCAAGAGCTTCGGGTGGGTTCAAGAATCACCCAAATCGGTCAAGAAATGAAGAAATTATGGACCTTGGAAGCTCTAAAATGGTGGTGGGAGGTGGTGGCCGGATTTCTAAGGTAGAGAGAGTGGAAGATGATAAAATGAAGAAATAAGGCTCATTTAGGGTTTTTATATCCCGTGTGATGTCCGGTTTCCTTTCGGTTAGTCGGTTTGTGATTTCGTCGCGTATCCGAAACATCGCGCGTAATTTAAATGTTTTAAATAAAAATAAGTTAATTAATTATTTTGATGAGTTTCAAAATTGTAAAATGTTATTTATTTTATTTTATTAATTTATTTTCGTTCGTCCCGTGTTTTCGTTTTCGTTTCGCAGAAAACGTCACTTACGCGCGTTTTCGTACAGAGCGCTAACTGTACGAACACGATCGTACGTTTCACTTTCTGATTTGATTTTCTACTTGTCAGTTATCGTTCAGAACGTTAAACTCACAGATATGTTCGTGTGAATTGTCACCAACGCAAACACTCTGTCAGTTTATTATTCGTATACGATACTGAGTTATTGTTTTACATTATATTTCCTCACTGTCGGACTCAACTAGACATCCTGATTTCACTTTGTTTTCGTACTGATTCGTCGATCATCTGATTCCTGTCATCTATGGATATCAGATCGCAACCGATGTGTTTTCGTTGTTTACTTGTACACCGTCGTTTCTCTTGAATTGTTGTATTTACTGTATTTTAGTTTTTACTTAAACACATACAACTGTTGTTTGTTTTCAGAGTTCTGTTGTCACACGACTGTTTACGCACTGTATTTACACACAGTAAATGGTGAAAGTACACTCACCGTACGGACTTGCCGGTTGGTTTGGTACTAGTTGTCACAACAGGATGGAAGGAAGTTTAAGGATCATATCATGCATCAAGGCACGTAAGTGCATGGGGAAGCAATGTGTGGCCTTCCTTGCTCACATAGTTGAGAAAAAGAGAGAAAATACTAGACTTCAAGAGGTGCCTGTCGTGGGGGAATATCCCGAAGTGTTTCCGGACGACCTGCCACGCTTACCACCAACACGGCCGGTAGAGTTCCGTATTGATTTAGTTCCCGGGGAGACCCCTGTCGCTAATTCTCCTTACATGTTAGCTCCTTCCGAGATGCAGGAATTATCGAATCAGTTGCAAGACTTATTGGATAAGGTCTTCATCCGACCGAGCTACTCGCCGTGGGGAGCTCCAGTTTGTTTGTAAAGAAGAAGGGCGGTTCCTTCCGTATGTGTATGGACTACCGGGAACTGAACAAACTAACCATCAAGAATCAGTACCCGTTACCGAGGATCGATGATTTGCTCGATCAACTACAAGGAGCATAATATTTCTCGAAGATAAACCTGCATTCTGGCTATCATCAGCTCAGTAATCCAGGACCAGGACATACCGAAAACTGCCTTCCTGACGTGAGGTGTGACAGATTGGTATCAAAGCCATGGTTATAGGGAAAACTATGCCATATTGAAGGATTGACCTAGACTATAACCTAAGGACTCGCATGGAGGGAAAAAAGGATAAGAAGAGCATTAAAAATATGTATAAATACATGCGTGCGAGTTATGTCGAATGAATACTGATACCTACCTTTGTTTTAGTAGAATGCCGCCAAAAAGGAGAAACTTGAAGAAAACCTGACCCGAAGATACCCCCACAACTGGGAGGATCTAACACCCAACCACATGGAACCAATACCCCATCTGGGGGAGGAACCGTAGAGCCTGAGAAGAGGCCAGAAGTGGATCCTGCTACTGCCGCACTGGCTACCCTGATTACAGGGCAACTCCGAACCACCATTCCGGAGATTATTAGGGAAATCAACTGTGGGGGTAGCAGCACCAGCCACGTCAAGATTTCATTTGGATCTGGGAGTGCCACCACAGGTGCCTCCACTAGGTATGCCTATCGAAACTTTATGGGGTGCAAGCCTCCCACGTTTTATGGGACGAAAGGTGCTGTGGGGTTGGCACAATGGATCCGTAAAATGGGGCACACGCTGGATATCAGCAGTTGCGTGGAACCCCACCGAGTACGGTATACCGCTGGATCCTTCGATAAGGGTGCACTTGCATGGTGGAAGTCCTAAGTTCAAGCGAAAGGAAGGGAAGCAGCCCTGTCAATGCCATGGGCGGAGTTTATGAAATTGTTGCGCCAGAAATTATGTCCCAAATGCGAGCTCCAGAGAGTGGAGCAACAAGTATGGAGTTTAGAGATGGTCGGGGCGGCCACCTTGCTTACACCACCCACTTCCGTGAGACGATATTGTTGGTCCCTTACCTCTTCCCGACCCTGGAAAAGCTTACGGATCAATACATCAGCGGATTGCCGCCCTGTATCCGCACCCACGTTGTTACAGCGGATCCTCCGAGCTTGGATTCAGCAATCGCCCTCTCCTCATCTATGATAGATATCATGGTACATACTGGAATTCTAAAGGATGAACCTACTCTAATTACAATCGAGCCGACCAGGAAGCCGGAGCCATACCGTCAGAAGAAACAGAAGACTGTGTAGGGGTATGTGATGGTGACCCCTGTCAACCAAGTTCCTGCAACGTCAGGCAACCCAAACCGCAAACCCTATATAGGGACCTTACCGTAGTGCGAAAAGTGTCAATATCATCACGCTGCGGGCTCCCCGTGTAGGAAGTGCACCAACTGTGGAAGGATGGGCCACTGGGCTGTAGGGTTCCGCCGACAACACAACCAAGTCCGACCACGTCACCTACACTTCCTCCCCCAAATGATAACCGCAGCTGCTACACGTGCGGTGAGCCGGGACACGTATCCCGAAACTGCCACCAAATAATTACCCTAAATCAACCTGCAGCAAGGGGGCGAGCGTTCGTGCGACACCACTAGACTCCACATATACCATTGAAGTTGCCGACGGAAAGTTAATCTCAGTAGACACTGTGATTAAAGATTGTTCGCTATTCCTGAACGAACAACCCTTCTCTATCGACTTGATCCCGATGGAGTTGGGGAGCTTTGATGTAACTATTGGGATGGATTGGCTGTCACAACACTGTGTGGAACTCGTATGCGCGGAGAAATTACTCTGCATTCCTTTGTCCGATGGGAGTTGGATAGAAGTGCATGGGGACATGATGGAAGGAAGTTTAAGGATCATATCATGCATCAAGGCACGTAAGTGCATGGGGAAGCAATGTGTGGCCTTCCTTGCTCACATAGTTGAGAAAAAGAGAGAAAATACTAGACTTCAAGAGGTTCCTTTCGTGGGGGAATATCCCGAAGTGTTTCCGGACGACCTGCCACGCTTACCACCAACACGGCCGGTAGAGTTCTGTATTGATTTAGTTCCTGGGAAGACCCCTGTCGCTAAATCTCCTTACAGGTTAGCTCCTTCCAAGATGCAGGAATTATCGAATCAGTTGCAAGAGTTATTGGATAAGTTCTTCATCCGACCGAGCTACTCGCCGTGGGGAGCTCCAGTTTTTTTTGTAAAGAAGAAGGACGGGTCCTTCCGTATGTGCATGGACTACCGGGAACTGAACAAACTAACCATCAAGAATCAGTACCCGTTACCGAGGATCGATGATTTGTTCGATCAACTACAAGGAGCATGCTATTTCTCAAAGATAAACCTGCATTCCAGCTATCATCAGCTCCGAATCCAGGACGAGGACATACCGAAAACTGCCTTCTGGACACGGTATGGGCATTTTAAATTCCTAATGATGCCCTTCGGTCTAATAAACGCGCTTGCGGCCTTCATGGATCTCATGAATTGGGTGTGTAGGCCATACCTGGATCAGCTCGTTATTGTTTTCATTGATGACATACTGATCTACTCTAAAAGTAAAGAAGAGCATGAACGGCATCTCAGGAAAATTCTAGAGCTGTTGAGGGACGAGAAACTCTATGCCAAATTTTCAAAATGTGAATTTTGTTGCGAGAGGTCCAATTCTTAAGTCCCGTGATAAACAGTGGAGGTATTCACGTGGACCCTGCGAAGATTGAAGCAATAAAGAACTGGAACACCCCGACGACCCCGATGGAGATACGGTCTATTCTGGGTTTAGCAGGCTACTACAGGAGATTCATTTCGAATTTCTCCAAAATAGCTCTGCCACTCACTCAACTGACCCAGAAAGGTGAATTGTATGTCTGGGAGCGTGAACAGCAGGAGGCGTTCCAAACGTTGAAACAGAAAGTGTGCGATGCCTCGATACTTTCCTTCCCAGAAGGCGGAGAAGATTTTGTGGTGTACTATGACGCTTTCCATCAGGGACTCGGCTGCGTGTTGATGCAGCAAGATAAGGTTATAGAATACGTATCACGACAGTTGAAGATTCATGAGAAGAACTACACAACTCATGATCTAGAATTGGGAGTTGTAGTCTTCGCGTTAATGATTTGGAGACATTATTTATACGGCACCAAGTGTACCATATATACTGATCACTGGAGTCTACAACATATCTTTGATCAAAAGGAACTCAACATGTGACAGGGTTGCTGGGTTGAACTTCTGAACGATTACGATTGTGTGATCAAGTACCATCCAGGAAAGCCAAACGTTGTGGCAGATGCCTTAAGCCGGAAGGAACGGGTCAAATCCTTGCGCGTAAGAGCAATGGGAATGACTTTGCAGACAAGCCTACGACACAGGATTTTACAAGCTCAACAGGAATTAGTGGGATAGGGTAATATGATGAAAGAACTTGATTGTGGAGCAGAACGACAGTTCGGACGAAACCAGATGGAGTCATCTACTACCATGACCGTGTATGGATTCCTGCGGTAGACGAACTCAGAAAGCTTATTCTTGACGAATCGCACAAGACCAAGTACTCGGTACACCCAGGCGCCGATAAGATGTACCTAGATTTACAAGAATTTTATTGGTGGGCGGGGATGAAGAGTCATATAGCGGAGTATGTTGGTCGGTGTATGACGTGAGCAAAGGTAAAGGCGGAACACCAGAAACCGTCAGGTTTATTGGAACAACCCGAGATTCCACTATGGAAGTAGGAACAAATAGCTATGGATTTCGTAACCAAGCAACCCCGCACCTCTAGTGGTAATGATACAATTTGGGTTATCGTCGATCGGTTAACCAAATCTGCTCACTTCTTGCCAATGAGATAGTGGTGTGTCACAGTGTACCATTGTCTATCATTTCATATTTGCAGAAATCTTTAGGGACACACTTGAACCTGAGTAAGGCTTACCATCCACAAACGGATGCTCAAAGCGAACGTACGATACAAACCCTAGAGGACATGTTGAAGACATGTATTTTGGATTTCGGCGGAAACTAGGACTCCCATTTGGCACTGATCGAATTCTCGTATAATAACAGTTACCATAGTAGCATCAGATGCGCACCATTCGAGGCTCTTTATGGTCGAAAATGTCGGTGACAAATCTGTTCGACCGAGGTAGGAGTTAACCAGATAACTGGGCCAGAGCTTATTCAGGAAACCACAGATAAAATCGCCCAGATACAACAAAGGTTACAGGCAGCTAGGAGTAGACAGAAAAGCAATGCAGATAGACGGCGTAAGATGTTGGAGTTTCAGGTGGGAGGGCGAGTACTCTTAAAGGGTTCTCCTTCGAAGGGCGTAGTCCGCTTTGGGAAAAAAGGCAAGCTCGCACCAAGATACGTCGGACCATTCGAGATTGCCCAACGAGTCGGTCCCGTGGCCTATAGACTGAGGTTACCGATGAACTCAGCGGGGTACACGATGTATTCCATGTTTCAAACCTCAAGAAATGCCTGACAGATGAGTCGCTGATCATACCAATTGACGAAGTCCGAGTAGATGCACAATTACATTTCATCAAGGAGCCTTTGGAAATTCTGGACCGAGAGTTGAAGAACTTAAGGCGAAGCCGCATACCGATCGTCAAGGTTCGGTGGAACTCCAAACTAGGACCGGAGTATACCTGAGAACTAGAAGGCCAAATGAAGATGAAGTATCCCCACCTATTTCAGTAAAAGGACGAGTCTCTATCAGTAATTTCAAATTTCGGGACAAAATTTTTTCAACGAGGGGAGACTGACAACTGGCGACTTCACATGTAAATCACAAATATCGCTAGAAACTAAATAGAATCTTTTCACTTAAAAGCATTCATTCGATGGTCTTCGAATCAGATTTGCATCAAGATGTGAATCTAAGTCGGAGAAATTACTGGAATGACTAATAAATCCAAAACACCAGCAGGCATAATTACGGATGCGACTGTTTGGGTGGCGACTCAAACAGCTGTATATGCTAATTAAGTCGTCTAGTCAAAACTAAGAAAGCTGTATACGCTAATTAAGTCGACTCAAAAAAATTCTGAACCATTTCGAAACTAAACTAAAAACCTTGAGAAAAGAGAGATCATTCGTACGAATGAACTCATTCGTTCATGCGAATGAAGCCCGGAGAACTGAATACCCAAGCGGCCGGCTGCTTCAGCCGACTGAGGGCTCTTCGCACGAACGGGCCATTCGTGTGAGTGAGCTGCTATATAAGCAGCACTTACACCAAATTTCATCCATTTCTCAAAAACAACTCACACACATCTCTCTCACCATTTCCGCGTCCAAGACGCGACCAAGAACAATCAGAGGGTTTTCGGTGAGTGTTTCGCCGAAATAAACATACCAATGTGTTCCCTAACACCTTCAAAAGGTTCAACGAACGAAATCGTCGCCAATGCAGTTGCAAAATGAAAAAGGGATTTCTAGTGGAGTTGCAGGCGAGTGAGACGTGCGATCCTCTCATTCGTGCAAACAAGCGATTCGTTCGTATGAAGAAGCAACGAACACAGCAGACCCTCTGTTCGCACGAGTGAGCTGGGCGAGCAAAGGATAGAGCAAACTAGGGTTATTCGCACGAATGAAACGTGCGAATGATATTGATCATTCGTAGGGTTCATTCGCACGAAATAAAGCTCGGTTCGTCCGAACTACTCATTTGTCCTAACAGTTTTACAAAAAACACTAAGTATCAAGAATGAAACAGAATTTAATAATACAACCAACACATGAACGTAGGAATCCACTAAAGCAACCCGAATGCATAAATATAAACTAACAATCAATTAGTTGAAACACAGGTGATTGAATAGAAGCAACATCAAGCCGTCCGCGACAACTTAAGCAACTGACATACATAAGTGAGTTCATAGCCCCCGTTTTAGTACAAGTAAACGGTTTTCCTTATACTTTGGGACTGCGAGCATGAAAGTAATTTTGTAAAATCTATTTATCGTACTTGTGTTTCTTAAGTGTATAACTAGCATTTAACGCAAGGAGAAAGTCTGTATTGCATATTCCTTGAGGCACATGAGTGTTGTACACATTTCAGTAAGTCCCGTTATCAAATATTCATTTGCCATTAGTTGACGAGCGTCAACCTGTGGTAACGTAGATAGTACTATTAGTTTGACAAACTTCCGGCGGTGAGGTCGGTACGTTACGCTAAGCGTAGTCTTCATCATTAGTAGGGCTAGGTCCATGGGATCTGGCTAACACGAGCAACACATGGTAAGGTTTGGTAAATGAACATGTGTGGAATAGAATAGACAGAAAACCCTCCTCTAAAGTGTTAAACTCATCAACTAAATCACATGGGCAAGGTGATGAGTTCAAGGGAAAGGGAATGAGGCAAGAGCAGGGCATTCCTGTCATATAGGATTAGGTATACAGTTGTGAATCAACTACGGCGTGGTGGGCTGGCGGCTGGGTCCTAGGGCCTAACGTATACCCTATACATATACGAAACTAGTTGGTTCGGGATAATGTACATAAGCTTAGGAAGTCACTGCTTATGCACTATTTCATTTCCCTGGAACTTGTAATTGTGACTAATCAGATTTTCATAAGTTTAAACTTATGGACACACAAACATTATGTTGAGTGTATTTTTACGTGCTTCTTAGGGGACGAACATGTATAGGGCCTAACATGAGAGAATCTGATAGGAAGGGGTAGCTTGGAGGAGTGTAGCTTAGTTTACTTTAGCTAGTTGACCATGGAAATTTGGGGATCTTGTTTTGATGAACAATGTATTCAAACAATGTGATGTATTTTGAAACAAGTACCATGTAATGATTAGTATATGTGAATTGGTTTGCATTTGTATCCTTCGTTTATGTATATCATGTGCTGTTTAATCAATCTGATCACTCTGATTCCCAATCATGCCCCGGGGCTAATCCGCCCGACAAGTCCCCGATCCGACTCGCCGGCACGGGGTGTGAGAACCGGCTCCTCCTCGTCGTGTGCAAAAATATGCGGTGATGACGGTGACCCCATATCTATAAGGCACGTAATAAGTGTATGTACGATCATGTATGCAAGTAGTAAATGATCATATATGCCAGTACTGTTACTACTATCACTATGTGTGTGGAGACTAATGCTTATAGGATAAGTTCACTAAATGCAAACCAAATTCGCGGTAACCGAGTGCTCTGATACCAAGCTGTCGCACCCCGGCCTTCCCGGATTTCCGAGGGCGCGACGTGAGACCGAACAATCAGGGTCTCTGCAGGATCGCAGTCTCTGGTAACAGTTGTGAGAGGTACATGTCTTGTTGCATACATACTTCCAAAAACATGGTTAAAACAGTTTGTAAAATAAGAGTTGCAGAAGTTAATGTTTAAGTTATCAAAATAGTTTTGAATTCATAGGTTGCGGAAGCATTGTTAAAACAATTTTCTAAACAATTCATAGGAATAGTTGAGGAAGCGATTTAATTAGTTTTCACTACATAACATAACAAATATTTAAATGTTTTCAAATGGCCTAAGACACTAAAGATGATGCATGGGACTCCATCCTAGCATCCTAGTCCTTGTGTGTGTGCCTTAGTTACCTAAGAAAACAAGCGAGTAAAAAGTCAACACAATGGTTGGTGAGAGCACATGTTATATGTTGCTGGAATACTTATCATTACAATGTTGTATCGATTGATATCTTGTCAATACAGTTATATTATATGTGGGTTCGAAACCAAAACTGACTGCATCCCTCCCTCCATGTCCATCACACAAGACAATGGCTAAGTGTTTGGTCAATTTTGCCCCATTCCGACCTCAAGTCGGGTTGGCCTCCTAGGCGCGATGGATGGGGCTTTTCAGGACCGAATAGTACTATCCAAGATTACCACGTTATGCGCCCCGCGCTACTAACGGTACGAGATTTGTTTGTGAGGACTTTGAGTTGTGATGTGTGCCACGCATATACATATAGTGATAAAGCATGTCCATATGTATCCAAAATATGTTGTTGTTTCAAAAACAGTTTATCATGCAATGTTTTCTCACCCAAAGGTAGAAAATATAAAAAGGGGCCGTGAACTCATCTGATAAAGTAGTTCCGGTTTTCGTGGTGTTCGTGACTCGCGAATGTTAGTATCCAGCTAGTGAACACCTATAATCATATAGGTCGTGAGTATGTGTTCTGTGGTATGTTGTATCCCATATGAATCCAAGTGTCATTGTGCTCTACCGAGTCTTGTGTGTTGACTTGTGTTGACTCGACGAATGGTTGGTGACACGTTTGTTGTGTTCAGTTTTTTTATGTCTTAAATGCATGTAGGACACCAAAATGTATCCTATTTTTAGAAAGTTTCTATTTTTGGAAAGTGTAGTTATGAAATCCCATTTCATAAAACAAATACTTCAAGTATGTTTATAAAAACAACTTTAACACTTAAAATATACCTTTTGTGCCTAAATAATCATTTATGCCATTTTGCCCAAATAAAGTTCCTTATTTGGCAAGTGCTTGTTTTAAAAGCTCGTTTTCATAAATCAAAGTTCCAAATATGTTAAAAATCTTTTTTAAACATATTTCAATAGTTACAAATCACCAAACTGTGTTAAAACATCAAAATCCCTCTTTTGATTTACAAAAGTTTCTAAAAATAGTAAGTTTGTCACAAAACCATATTTTACAAATCCAACTATCCAAATGTGTTTCTAAACACTTCAATACACATTTGACACCATCTAGACATGTATAACATGTCTATATCATTACAAATCTACTACATGCAACATAAAAGATTCCTTTTATGATAAGTTTCACAAAATCACAATCAAATTACGAAAGCTCAATCCTAGATGATTTCTAACTTCAATCTTAGCAAAAATACTTTAAAATAAGACAATAATACTAACAAATTCGTGCACAAGAGCGACATGGAGTTGCATATGGGTGGATGTTCATGCATGTGGGTTTTCACCCCTTGCATGTATGATCAATGTATAGATAAACAATAAGAACTACCTTAGAAGTACTTGGATGGCTTAGATCCAGTTAAACAATGGCTGTGGAGCTCTAGGTGTGGCTGGGATTGATCTTCTTGTTAATTGATGGCTTCAAAAGCTTCCTTGAGGCTCCAATGTCTTCAAATCACCAAGGAATAGCATCAAGAAGGTTTGCAGAGGCTTTTGGAGCTGGTTCCAATGGGTTTTGGTCGAGGATAAGTGAAGAAGTTCGGTGGAAGTGAGAGAGAACCGAATGAAAGAGATTGGGGTGGCTTTTTATAAAGTTTTGTCTTCTAAGACTCATTGCGTACCGCCAAGTCCGATCATGCATGGCCTTGAGGTACCGCCAAGGATTTTGGGATTCAAAATCCTGCTTCCTTTTCGCATACCTCCAAGCTTTTCGCCGAGGAGTCTTGGCGTCCTGCGAGGGGTCCATTTCACCAATTCTTTGATTTCGTTGATTCGATTCGTTTGCGTTCGATTCGTAATGTCCTTTCTAAACGTCTAATTCATGTTTAGCACATAACGACACATTTGATTGTTTATTGTTTGTTCACCCACGTTCAAGAGACTCGTGTGTGTTTCGATGATTACTCGAATTATCGCTGATCGTTCATGTTCGTCTTTTACGAAATGTTTGCACACTTGATCAACGTGTAGTGCACAATTCAATAATTCCTCGAATTATTTTTTTTTGCATTTGTGTTGTGTTTGCCACACTTGGTTTCCAAAACCAATGTGCAATGTACGATCCGATAGTTCCCCGAACTATCGTTTCGCAGTTGTTTGTGTTTAACTCATTTAATTAATCCTAATTAAATGATATGCAACAATTATGAATGTGAAATAGATAATTGTAAAGGTTTCAATTTACCTTAAATTGTCACGCGTCACAGGTACCACGGGAAACCCCACTGGTTATGCCTACCGAAACTTCATGGGATTCAAACTTCCTACATTCAAGGGCACCGAGGGTGTAGTTGGGTTGATCTAATGGATCAACAAAATGTAACACACTCTGGACTTTAGCAGATTCCCAGAGCCTCAAAGGGTTCGATATGCTGCTGGCTCTTTTTACAAGAGATCCCTAATCTGGTGGATCTCTCAAATTCAAGTGAAGGGGAGAGATGTAGCCCTATCAATGTCGTTTTCTGAGTTCACATGACTGTTACGCCGAGAATTCTGCCCAAAAAATGAGCTACAAAAAGTCGAACATGAGCTCTAGATTCATGACATGGTCGGGGCTGACCACTTCATTTTCACTACCTGATTTCATGAACTTGAGGTTTCACACCGTAGGCCATCGGGCTGGATCGAAGTCCTGTCACGTGGAATATTCCCAGGGCATGATTGAATCAGAATGATCATATTGTTTACACAACACATGATAATATGAGAACACTAAATTACATTAATAAAATTAAATTAAATTAGAGTTGTTTGATAATTTGATTATATTACAACTTGACTTGGACATCTGGGGCGTGATCCAGAGGTCTAACAAAATTGCTTGCAAAAGAGCAAGTCATGAAACTTGTAGTCGATGAGGCCTTGTAAGATTTCATGCAGGAATTGTAGGGTCCTCTAATGGATCCTATCTTTCTCTTTCTGAAAGGCATCCTGCTTACTCCTGTTCAACACCTGAGAACATGTAAAATTTGTCAACGCTAGGTTGGTGAGTTCACGTGAGTTTTAAATTATTAGGTTTTGTAAAAGCTTTGACACATTCGTGCAAGCTCACTCTCAAAATCTCGTTCTGATCACTACCCTGAGATGCCTTATGAAGTCAACGTACATGACTCAACTTTGACATCCTGGTAAAGTAACGAATTATGGAGAGTTCACTTATGTTGGAAATGAAAATGGAAATGGATTTCCACATTTGTTTAAAAGCGTTTCCCAAATGTACTTGTTCGGGTTTACTTTTGAAATCGGGGTTTTCTGGTTCGCAAACGATTTGTAAAGTGGTATTAAAATGCGAATGACATACACAAGTGTTTAACTTGAACCTCGTTACTTACATCATCCTAAATCGTTGCAAGTAGTTTATATATAGGGCATATGTAGAGCCGAGGCTCAGCCTCTAGCACACCACTCCTTCGATGAACCACAATGAAGTCCTTAATGGAAATCAGATTCCTTCACTTCTGCACTTCTATTCTTCACAACAAACATTTTTTAGAAAAAAGTAATATCTTGAGGAAACGGTGTATGCTTTGTCTCCTGATATAGGAAATACTAATTTGTTTTGTTTAATTAAAATCACAAAGTTTACACTCCTTTCCTGTTTATTCTAACATTGTTTGCCTTGAACCGATTTTTTAGCCGTTCAAGCTCATCCTTGAAAAGTGTAACATCCCAAATTTTCTATACAAGTAATTTGAATTTACGAATGCGTAACGAATAATAAACTTGTAGGTAAATAGACGAAATATTGGTGCACGATATGTCCCTAGTTCAGTTTTGTATGATCTTTGATGTAAAGTTTAATTTATTAATGAAATCAGTCTTTATATACTGTTCTTAATGTTTATTATAATTTATATGTGTTTGATTATGTTTAACTTTGAGAATGAAGTCATTCGGCCGAATAAACGCTTACATAATGTCTAGGGCGATCGAATGAGTCATCCGCATGACTCATTCGGCTGACCAAGCTCATTCGGCTAAATGAGTACAGTCTATAAATACTAGTTCAAACAAATTCAAACCTAACTTTTCCAAGCCCGCCTTCTTCCCAGAGCACTCTAGTGTCAAACCCTAGAAGTTTTGAGCGGTTCTTGCTTGTCCAAGTTCAATTCTCATCCCGTGGTGTTCGATCTTGCTTCAAAAGTTCATCCTTCACCTTCGTATCACCACGGGTGCTGTTGGTTTCGATTGGAAAACCCTGGAATAGGATTCCGCACTATTCCAGAGGCTGTCGAACAGATCTCCATTGGAACCGGGTTGTTTCCAGGCTCCTAGTTGGTCCTACAAAGTGGTATCAGAGCTTTGGCTCTTGATTCTGCTTGATTTCCCTTCCAAATAATCAAATTAGAGATTGGGTGTTCGAACTTTTCAAAAACCCTAAGTTTCTTGCACTTCAAGTTACTATTTCATTTCAAATTTGTGGGCTTTTGTGGTTGTTTTGTCAAATCAATTACTCCAATTGTTTGGTAATCATGTCTTGATGTTCTGTACCAAATTTGGTGCTTAGATTTGATCTAGATCTAAAGTTATCGCGATTTTTGCAGCTGAAAACCCAGATAGTCCGAATGAGCCACCCGACCGAATAGATAGTCCAAATAGCCCTCATTCGGCCGAATAAGCTTCATTTGCCGAATAGCTCCCTTTGGCCAACTCTTTCGGTCCTCTACTCAGTCGGTCGCCCACTCATTCGCCAGCTTCATTCGTTCGGTTCTATTGTCATTATGGGTTTTTTATTCGGCTCTCAAGCTATTCTGCACTCATTCATTAGCTAAGTTAAGGTTCTTTCAGTCCCCAACATTCGGCTAAAGAATAGTCATTTGGCCATCACATTTCAAATTTGTCTAAGTGTTGGGCACTTTTGTTCTTGACATTATGGAGGACCTAGCTTTGATGGCGAACCAGAATCATCGGATTCAGACACTGTTACTCACTGAGACAGAGACATGGAATTGTAATAAAGCTCCCAAGCATCTTTTATTAGTTGATTATCCCCACTGGAAGTACAAATTTGAAATCCACATCAATGGAGTTGATACCAACTTGTGGATGATGATAGATAGTGGTTATCTGACACTTTTGAATGAAGATGGGACTCCAATGCTAGTCACACGGATGAATGAACCACAGAGGAAACTATATTACTATGAGAAGAAAGCTTATGCTATTATGTCCCAGTCCATTGCAACTGATATCTTTCATCAGTTCAGACAGTTTACTTCTTCTAAATTTATGCGGGATGCTTTGCAGCAGAGTTACGAGGGAAATGATGTGTTGAAGAAAATCAATTCTAAAGCTTCAAGGGAGGAGTTTAACAGTTCATGTATGTGGGGAACAAGTCACTGGATGATCTGATTTCAAGATTCTACCATCTTTTGAGTGAGCTGTTTAATCATCAGGTCAAGACTACAACTCAAGAGAAGATTCAGTGTTTGGCAGATGCTCTACCTCCAAAATGGGACTCATTTTTTATGGTTTTAAAGCATAATGAGATGATGGCAAGTATGGACATCAATGATTTCATCCAAAAGTTGAAAGAGCGGGAAATTGAGAACAAGTGGAAGGCCAAAAAAGTCGTTCAAGTTCAGGACCCTTCACTGTCTTATTCTACTCCTACTGTAGAGAGAGCCTCTTCTCATGCTCCACTGAAGACTGCCTTTGTATGTCAGACTACTGAAGCTCCAGTTCCCAATCAAATTCACTTTAGTCAATCATCTTCATCATCCAGCTCTCAGAAAGAAAGTAGTCAACCAGTCACGAATCTGAAGACAGACAACTTTGATAAAGTGACCGTAGAGATTGCAAAGGAGCATATGGGTCTTCTGTCTACTCTTGTTAGCTCCTATGATGGATTAGTAGCAGGAAAGATTGGCAATCCTTACTTGACAAATGATGATTACTCAAAGATAAACCCAGATGACATGAAGAGGACAGACATCATGTGGGCTCTAGCTAGTGCTGTGAGAAGAGCAATGGATTTTTTGAAAAGGACTGGCAAAGACATCAACCTGAATAAGGATTCAAAATTTGGTTTTGACATGGCATCTGTCACTTGCTACAATTGCAGGGAGAAGGGACACTTTGTAAGACAGTGCAAACAACCAAAGAAGTTTGGCAACAAGAATCCTTTTCAGCATCAGAGATCTTTTGCATCAAATCCAAAGAGAAGACTTGTACCTATTGATTCTCCTGCTCATGCTAGTTCCTCAAATGGAAGCAAAGCCTTGATGGTGCAAAATGATGAAGGTGAGAATTGGGATTTGAGATTTAATCCTGATCAGGGAGGACAGGAAAAAACATGTGTTGCTGAAATTCAGAAGACTGATGAATCTATTGAAGAAAGCACTTCTGAGGAAGCAAAGATTAGTCTTGAGGAATCATCTGGTTCAGAGTCAGATAGCATTTCAGACTCAGACACTTAAGTAAATTATGATGTTGATCTTGAAGAATCTGCTACTCAGTTTGCTTTGATGGTGAACACATCTGCTCCTTCACAGTCAATTCAGGTATCTGATGAATGTTCTTCTTCTCATTCTAGACATTTTAACTGTATTGATCTTGACAGTAAGGTTCTAGCTTATCAGAAGCAAAATGTTGATTTGATCAACGATCTCAACCGAATGATTGAGGCAAACAGAATTTTAAAATCAAATGAAAAAGATTTTCATGATAAAATTAACTTGCTAAACAGACTATTGCATGAGGCTGAGATCGTTGTGCTCAACAAGCAGGATGCAGTTACTTCTTATCTCAACACCATAAATGAGACTAAGAAGAAACTTGCCATAGTCGAGTGTGACTATGAGACATTAAGCTAGAAGCTCAAGAGCTACGAGAGCTCATCTTACATCATTGAGCATATGATTAGTAATGGGACTGACCAGGATGGAAAGGGTAAAGAAACAAGATACAATCACTGTCCCCCACCAGTCTTGAACAACTTTGTCAATTCCCCGAATGACAAAGAGGTTAAAGATTTTAAGGTGAAAATTCCATTAGTTATTGATCCCATTGGGATAATATCTTATGAGGGTTCCTCAATGTCTGAGGAATATTTTGTGGAGGGCGTGGTTGAAGATTGGGTGTCTGATTCAGAGGATGAGTCTTATATCACTCCTCAAGTGTCATATGTCAAGAATCAGACATCTATCGCCAAGAAGGATGACCCAATCTTACCCAAGACAAACATGCTTCAAATTTATCCAAAGCCATTTGTTTTATTAAGTATTCACAAGATTGTGAAGAAATTTAGATCAAGGAATCTGTTAAAAATGTTTTTAATGGTACAAGGGGATTGGGTTTTGTGCATGATAAGATTAAGAAACATGTTTTTCAAAACAAAAATCCTCAGTCAAAAGTTAAACAGTTTTCTACCAAATACAAAAGAGTTTGCTTTGAGTGTGGTGCACCTGGACATGTTGTTAGATTTTTTCCCCAGTTGATTAGACCTAAGGTTGCACCACCCAGAAAACTAAATCAGAATTTTAACAAACCAGTCAAATCTGATTTTATATTATCTCGAGCAAAGCCCAAACAAACCATTCTGGTTAAACCTTTGGATAAGGGTAAAAGGGAAATTGGTGAACTTGGATGTTCCCAAGGTTTTTGTTGTTAATCAATCAAAACCATCGTCCATTTACTTGAAAAACTCTTTCAGTAAAAACACTGTCTGGAAAGTGAAGTCTTTTGAGACTTCAGTTCTAAACACTCCAGACAAAACAACCCCTGATGGTAAATGGATTGATATTTGGATCCAAGACTCATTGGGTAAACCCAAGACTGTAAAGGCTTGGGTTCCCAAATTGAACTAATCGTTTTTATTTGTGCAGGTTGCCCCAACAGGTGCTCTCAACAGCTCTTGGATCGTTGATAGTGGGGCTTCTAGACACATGACTGGAGATATTTCGCTGCTAACAAATGTTAATTCTATTCGAGGTGGTTATGTAGCATTTGCTGGTGATAAAGGCGGGTTCATTACAGGAGAGGGTATTCTGTCAAACAGCCAAGTTTCCTTTGACAAAGTCAGATATGTCAAGCAGTTGGAGAACAATCATCTTTCAGTGTCACAGATTTGTGACAAGTAGTACAAAGTTCTTTTTGATTACTCCAAATGCTACATACTCAAGCAAGGTGTTACTATTCCTTTAGATTGGATTTTAATGTCAGCACCCCGTAAGCAGGACTTGTATGTACTCAACATGGCTACAGCTTCAACAACATCCTCCACACCTTCGTGTATTATGTCAAAGGCCACTGAGAAAGACTCTATTCTTTGGCATAAGAGGATGGGCCATTTGAGTCTATGCAAGATGAACCATTTGGTACACAACAAGTTGGTTGAGGGGATCAGTTTGAAGAATTTTAAGCTGTCTGATATATGTGTCTCATGCAAGAAAGGAAAGCAGACCAAGCAGTCTCACAAGCTGAAAAAGTTTCATTCAATCACTGTTCCTCTTGAGCTTCTCCATATGGATTTATTTGGTCCATTAAACCGCAAGAGTATAGCTGGAGATCAATAATGTCTAGTCATCACTGACGAGTATTCCAGATACACTTGGGTTTTCTTTCTAAAGGAGAAATCTGAAACGTTTGAGTGTATTCAAGTGTTGGTAACGAAACTTGAGTCACTTTATAAGCTCAAGATTCGTGTGCTCAGAACAGACAACGAGACATAGTTCAAGAATCACAACATGGAGAACTTCTGTAACGCACGCGGCATTGTCCAACAATTTAGTGTTCCATATGTCCCGCAAATGAATGGTGTTGCTGAGCGCAAGAACATAATTTTGATTGAGGCTGTTAGGACGATGCTTCTTGCTTCATCTCTTCCATTTCAGTTCTAGAATGAAGTTGTGGCAAATGCTTGATACACACTGAACCGGATATTGATAGTCAAGAGACATGGGAAGACTTCCTTTGAGCTGCTCCACAACATAAAGCCTAATCTTAAGTATCTTGAACCTTTTGGTGCTCCGTGCACGATGCTTAAGAAACACGAGTAGGGAAAGTTCAATGAGAATATGGAAGAAGGGTATTTCCTTGGGTACAACACTTCTAATAAAAGGGTCTACAATAGAACAACTCAGAATGTGGAGGAGTGGTACCATATTGATGTTCAGAGACATTCTATGCCCCCACCTGGGAAAGGTCCAGACTTGATGTTTGATTATTCAGACCTTTTCAACTCATTCAATATGCCTCCCATGTACTCAGATGAAGATGCTGCTGTTCAAATGATGTATGATGCACAGAATGCACCTGATAAACCTATGCAACCTTCATCAACTTCAATTCCCACAGTACAGCTAAATGATGACAGCTCAGACACAGATGATAACCCAGTTCAGCCAGCTGTCCTCGAACCAAATGTTGACAACATTGTACCTGGACTTGAGGACTTGAATCTGAACAACCTTGGTCCACAGGTTGAGGTTCCTGCTCATCCTGTTGGAAGAATTAATCGAATTCATCCTCAGGAGAACATTATTGGAAGTCCACTTGATGGGGTTAAGACAAGAAATCAGCTATCTTCAGGAGGCCTTGCTGATATTCTTGACTTTGCTGAAGTGAACTACTGTGCCCATTCTTGCTTCATCTCTGAGGTTGAACCGCGCACTGTCACCAAAGCATTGAGAGAAGAATCATGGGTTGATACCATGCAAGAAGAACTCCTTTAATTCAAGATATTAGGTCTTTGGCAACTTGTTGACAAACCGAAAGGTGCAAAAGTTATAGGCATCAGATGGGTTCTTCGTTGCAAAAAGGACGATCATGGGATCGTTGTGCGAAACAAAGCACGTCTGGTTGTTCAAGGATTCGGACAGATTGAAGGACTTGACTACAATGAAGTGTTTGCACCGGTTGCTCGTCTTGAGCCAATCCGTATCTTCTTGGCAAATGCATCCTTCAAGGAATTCAAAGTTTATCAAATGGATGTCTGGAGTGCATTCCATCATGCTGTGATCAACGAAACTGTGTATGTCAATCAACCTCCCGGGTTTGAGGATCCATTGCATCGTGACCAAGTCTACAAGCTAGACAAGGCTTTATATGGATTACATCAAGCTCTACGAGAGTGGTACGAGACACTATCTACTCACCTTCTGAACAACGGGCTCAGAAGAGGTGTAATTGACTGCACATTGTTCATTCGAGAAAAGGATGGTGACTTACTATTGGTGCAAGTTTATGTGGACCACATAATTTGCGGTTCGACAAATGATAGTTTGTGCAAGGAATTCGAGAAGGTTTTGAAAAACAAGTTTGAAATGAGCTCAATGGGGGAGATGAAATTTTTTCTTGGGTTGCAGGTGGATCAATCTGAGGCAGGGATTTTCATTCAATAGACCAAATATGTTGGTGACATTCTGAGCAGGTTCAGTATGTCGGATGCAAGGCCTGCTGGTACCCCACTGGTTGTTAATCACGGGATTGCACTAGACGAAAAGGGGGAGTTAATCGATGCCACTCTGTACCAAGGAATGATTGGGTCGCTCATGTATCTTACTGCTTCTCGGACAGACATAATGTTCGCCACATGCTTGTGTGCTCGTGATCAGTCCAAACCAAGAGTATCACATCTGATTGTTGTGAAGAGGATTATGTGTTAACTGAAGGGTACACCAGATCTTGGCTTATGGTACCCTAATGATGATAACTTCGAGCTTACTACATACTATGATTCAGACTATGGCGGATGCAAAAGGGATTTCAAGTCAAAATCAGCAGGATGTCAGTTCTTTGGAACCCGTTTAGTTACTTGGCAGTGTAACAAGCAGACGTCGGTGTCTACTTCAACATGTGAAGCTGAATACGTTGCTGCTGCTAGTTGCTGTTCACAAATCATCTAGATACAACAGTAATTCAGGGACTATGGGTTACATTTTTCTAACACTCCTATTTATGTTGATAATACTGCCGCTATAGTTGTCACTAAGAACCCAGTCCAGCACTCGAAAAGCAAACACATCGACATAAAATATCACTTTATACATGATATTTTTGAAAAGAAACTCATCGATGTTGTTAAAATACACACCGATCACCAGAAAGCCGATCTTTATACAGAAGCTTTTGTTAAACCCGGATTTTTATATCTGTTATCGGCAAATGGTGTTTTTCAAAAGGATGAAGTCATTTCTTCATCTGAAACAAACAAATGATCATCGCATTTATTCCTTAGTTTTATTGCTTTAATTTTTATTGTTTTAGGTTTTTAAAGGGAGAAAAGGTAGTTTAACTTGAAAAACCAAAAACATTTGAAAATTTTGAAAATCCAAAAACATTTGAAAATTTTAAAAATTCAAAACATTTGAAAAAGTGTAAAAATGAGAAAGTCTTATTTGAGAAAGTGACATGTTAACCTATCATGTCGTAAAAGCTAAGGTGAATGCATAAACTGAAAACACCTGACAATTGTGAATTGATGTACTAATAGGCCAACTTTACAAAATGAATAGACTATTTGTGATAGTTTAGAAAGTCTGATTTGTGGGATCCATTTTAGAAAATCAGCTAAGTGATAAATAGTTTTTGACTCAAATCAGGCATACACCTGTTATCATAGGATCTAATAAGGTTTCCAATGATTCATGAATTCAAGTCTGTACACCTGCCATACTGCTTTGTAAAGACCTAGCTGAAGTCGTCAATTCAGATAAGAATGATTGAATCACAAGAAAATAAAAGTAAATCAAGCTGGTATTAAGCTTGGAAAATACAAACATAAAATAAGTTCGATTTCATACACGTGCCATATTGCTTTGTAAAGACCTAGCTGAAGCCGTCCATTTGGATAGAACAAGTTAATCGTGTCAACACAATTCTGTATGCATGCCATATTGCTTTGTAAAGACCTAGCTGAATCCGTCCAAGAGAATGTGTTGATCATGAGAGACAAATCGAAAATAAAAATACAAAAAGATACTAAAATTGGAACCTTATGGAATTTATGATTTCAGGTACTAAGTTATGCAGAGATGAGTTACAAACTGATTTTGATCTATGTTGGTTAAATAAAATGGGTGACTCAGTTAGAAAATACGAGTGATCATCAAATTTGTTTGGAAAGTGATGTATTGTCAGGCTTAAAATGGATAAGTATATCAGTAATCATATCACAAGACAAATGTGTCTGAAGTGTAACATTCAGTAATGTTGATTTGATATGATTAGGTGTATGTGTCATATTCTAGAAAGACTGCTCACAAAAATATGTGCTTCTTTTTTTTAGTTGTTAGTTGTACAGTCGTATTTTGTTTCAGAAAAATACAAAAAGAGTTTATATTTTTCAAATTTGTTTTAGATGATCATTTGTGTGTTCGAATGTTCAATCATATCTGAATCAATCACCACCAGACTAATCTTGATAATGGAATGTGTTTAACTTATCATAATGTTAAAATTTGAAATTGAGTTGTGTTTGTGAGTGCCAATATTCATTCGTGCGAATGAACCAATAGAATGGCTCATTCGACCGAATGATTTCATTCAAGAGAATGAGTCATTTGGCAGAATCAATCTGGGCAGAAGCAGCTCATTCGATTGAATCATTCGCCGAATGAGTCTTTATAATCAAAAGGGTTCTTTCGGCCGAATGAAATTGGGGCGAAGCAACTCATCCGGCTGATTCATTCGCCGAATGAGACTTCTTATATATAGGACTCTTTCAGCCGAACCAGTTCATTCTCCCAAACTTATTCTCTCGCTTAACTGTGTGTGCGCCATTCGCCCGAAACAACCTCTCTCTTCTGTTCATTGAATTTTCTTGGATTAAACTGCTTCTTTTGCTGAGATTTCTTCTTGAGACTATCACAGGTACTTGTGGATCCAAGAAGAGCAACTTTTGTCCATGAATACGTTGTAAATAGAACCGGACTTAGGGATTTGGGGCTCACAGCAGTCGCCTCTTGTTAAATGGCCAAAATTGAACCTAAAATCACCTAATGTCTTTTCTAAATACCTTAATCGATCGATTCTGAATGTATTGATGTAATTTTTGTGGACTGATTTGGAATTCTGTGAACATGGAATTTTGAATCTCATAAGGCCGACCAAATGACGTCTTTCGGACCTAAGGATCCAACCGAATGAACTCAGCGACAAAATGGAGTCATATGGCTGAATGAACCTCTTTCGGTCGTTACCCTCATTCACTGGTCATACGATTGACCCGCCTCGTTCGCTTTTTCTTCGGTTGACTTTCCTCTTTCGGTTAGTGGTCAAACCAAATGAGCTCTTTCGGTTGTCATTCGTTTGACTGAGCCCATTCGGTCAACGTACTTATTCGGTCAAGGCCCATTCGGTCAGAAGAGTCTCATTCGTTCAAGTGTTTTACTTGTAAAATTTTTTTGATTTGATTCAACTAATTAACTGAATTGAACTAATACGTTTATTCTTTT
Organism: Mikania micrantha; assembly: GCA_009363875.1. NCBI lineage: Eukaryota > Viridiplantae > Streptophyta > Magnoliopsida > Asterales > Asteraceae > Mikania > Mikania micrantha. Next base: position 34,285,518 of record CM018694.1, on the reverse strand, counting down.
GTTTTTCAGTATGGCTAAATATAAAGAAGTGACCAAGAACAACATATGCGCTCACTTGGACCTTGCTACCAAGAATGTCGTGCATTTCAGAGAGATTATTGCATTTCTTAGGCTCCAGGATTTTTGCTGCCAAATCTACTGTATATGAGCCATATCAGTCACATCAGCAGGATTTTTGGAGATCTACAGATATTGATTCTTAGGTTGAGCCACCGGTTATCAGGGGAATGATGTAGTAGTTTCTGTGACCATATCCGGAGGATATGCGGATTTCAGGATGCACCAGACCCGCCTTTCTTACTTGATCGCTATCTTGTGCGAGGATGCTTCATGCGATGCAAGTAAGATGGTGACCTGGGAGTTGGGATCCTCAACAAAGCTTTTCTGTCTCCACAGTTCAAGTACCTAGTACATGTACTTATTAATTGCTTGGGTTCGAGGAGAGGTGGATTTGATGATCTGAGGGAGACCATTCAGTGTGCCTTTGTCGCCCTGGTGCTGAATCTGCCCTTCAACTTCTATGAGATGATCTTCACACACATGAAGGAGAATGTGGTGCTCAAGGGTGACAAGAAGTTTCTCATGTACCCTTGGTTTCTCCAGCAGATCTTTGATGCTCAGGTGCCTAACCTACCGAAGACCAGCACAGATATCATCAGGTTAGAGCATATGAACGACATCACTCTCAACAGAGTGCTATCATACAGGGGAAGGAGAGGAAGCCTCCTGTTCGTGCTTTATTTTGTCATCTCCAGAGACCTGATTATATTGCTCCTGGTGGTAGGAAGTGGAGGCATGATGACTCAGATTCATATGTAGAGGACATTGTTGTACCAAGAGATGATGGTGATGATGATGGAGATGACGGTACTGGTGATGTGGGTGGAGGTGATGTTGTATTTGGTGTTAGTACAGCTGATGTTAGTATAGCTGGTGTTAGTGCATGTGGTGGTAGTGGTGGTGCTGATGCAGGTGTAAGGGGTTCTGGTTCTGGTGCTGGTGAAGAGGATGTTGATGCTTTACTTGATATAGACTTCATGGCTACTACACAGGCCACAGTCTCTACTCCACTAGAGATGGCTGGTTCCACTTCTGCAGAAGATAGAGATGATTCATAGGAATCAGGTGATGCTGGTAGTGAGGCTGAAGATGAAGAAGGCTCTGACAACTCAGATTCTGAGGATACTCCTGATGAGTTTGAGAATGTTATGGTGGGCACTAGGCTAGTAAAAAAGAGGAGGAGACCTAGTGAGACATAGCTTAAGGAGATCAGGGATACTCCTGATGAGTTTGAGAATGTTATGGTGAGAATGTTCTGCTGCTACATCCACTGCAGCTGTCACTGTTGCTGCTACTACTGTTCAGGTCACAACATCTCCTTCAGGCATGAGAAGAACGACAAGGTTTGTCCTGTAGAGGATGTCAGAATTGTCAACTACTGCAGTATCCACTGTTACATCAGCTGCAACAGTTATAGTTTCTTCACTGACCAGGTCACGGGCTGTTCCTTCACGTTCTACTGTTGCCCCTCTGACATCCTCTAGTGCTCATGCTCCTGTTTATACGACTGCTTCTGCTGGTCCCTTCATCACACGAGCTGATACGATTATACCTACTGTTTCAGTGACTGAACTGTCACACCCCGAGCCGGCGGGGTTGGATCGGAATCCCCGTTGGGCGGAAGGTTTTCAGGGCGCGATATCGTGAGTGATAATCATGATGATCATATTGTTTACATAGCAACAATGTTAAAAATATCTAAAGCACAATCAAGCATTAAACTAGGATTACAAAGTTAAATTACAATATCAATGTTCAGTAATTTAACTCGGTAAACCTAACAAAAGAATCAAATGTTTTCTATCTTGTAATCTGTACAAGACAGCCAAAGTGATTCGCATGAGTAACAAAATAGGTGCTTCCAAAATAAACTAGGTCCTCTATCTAGGCCGCCTAGTATGAAATCCAAGAGCCTTAGCTTAAACCTGTTCATCATCTGAGAAAGCATGTAAGAAAACAAAGTCAACACAATGGTTGGTGAGTTCATAAAGTTTATTAGTTTAAAAATAGCTTAAACAAACTCTTTCGGTAAAACCTTAACCTCATTAACTCCACATGTAATATCCAAATCGGTATGCTTATATATAGGACATACCCCTGAGTCGAGCCTACGACCCGCCCAGACGCCGTCCCACCACATACTAATTCGCATATGACACTGTTGTTAATAATAATTAAGCATTTTACCTACTGTTCAACCCATTCCTCATCATAGCTTTAGTTTTCTGTTCAAAGTTTATGTCTATTGCATTCATAAGTATTAGCTTCAAAATAAGTTTAACAATCATCATAGTTTCACACGCACAAAGTTTAGCTTTCCCTAATCTCATGTGTGAGTACAAGCTCTGCTATAGCAGAAGTTTAGCAATTACGTAGCTCACGGCAAGATACAAGCTCTGCTCTAGTAGAAGCTTAGCCATTACGTATCTCATGAATTAGTTAAGCTTAGTCTAGCAATTACGTGTCTCCTATACAAGATACAAGCTCTGCTATAGCAGAAGTTTAGCAATTACGTATCTCATACATAGACACAAGCCATGCATACACAAACAATCCAGCAATTACATATCTCATATAAGCAGACAAAAGCTCTGCTATAGCAGAAGTTTAGCAATTACATGTCTCTTATATAGATAATAGCTTAGCCTCGTCATGGTTTAGTTTTCACGCAACTCAATACGTAGGTACAAGCCCTGCTCTAGTAGAAGTTTGGCAATTACGTAGCCCATGATTAGATACATGCATAGTATTCCGCGCGTAATCATAGTTTCAAGCATATAGATTCAAGCATCCACGTATAGTTTCATCACGAATTCTATAGCATAAGCATCAAGTCTCAAGTTTAAGTATATAGTTTCTAGCATAAGCATCAAGTCTCAAGTTTAAGCATATAGTTTCTAGCATAAGCATCAAGTCTTACGTTTAAGCATTTAGTTTCTCGTATAAGCATCCAAAATACAGTTTCAAGCTTCTAATTTGTAGTATAAGTATTAAGTTTATAGCTTCTCAAAGTATACTAGTTTCCAAGCATAATCATCAATATAAGCATCATGTTTAAGTTTAAAAGCATTAAATAACATTTCAATAGTTTATTAAGATGTTTAACATGCTTCTCAGTCCCGAAGTAAAACAAATAAGTTTGAAAAGGGACAAATGAACTCACCTTGTTGTTGAAGTGGTTGACTAAGAAATCACAAAATGCACGTGCTCACTTGCTGTTATTGAGATTGTATTCACGACCCTGTGTTTGATTCCAAATTGTTTGTAACTTATAAGTATAATTTATTTATTTGTGAGTTAACCCTAAAGTGGGTTAACACTTATAAGTATGTGTTATATTGATTCGTGTACTTGTAAGTGTTGGTCCTGAAGTGGACTAACACCCGTGAGTCTTGTTCCTTATCCGGTCCATTAATTTCAAGTTATCATCTTTATATAAGGCTTTTAAGCCTTTATGTAGTTTGCTTAGAACTTATCATTACCTTATAACCAACAAAATGATATTCTATAAATGTTTTTATCCTTGTTTTGATCATTGGACCGGATAACCTTTTGAGCTACTTACTGTGTAATTGGGCCTGATGTTTGTGTGTGGGTGGCCCGGATAGTGTGTTGGGCAACCCGAAATCTCATGGGTCGAAGATGGGTGTGATGGGCCGAACTGGGCTAGGTTCCAAATCTATTGGGCCGTAGGCCATATTTACGGTCTGGGCTGATGAATGACTAGAGGGCCGTGGTATGGTCACATGGCCGATCCATTGGAACTTGGGTTGATCAAAATAGAAAAATTTATATAGGTTTCCAGCGAACCTATGGAGTCTCCGGCTAAGGTTCGCCCTATGCTCTTAGGTTCGGAAATGACTAGAATTTCGACTAAGTATTGCCCCGCCTGGGTTCGTGAACAACATACATTCTTCGGCCAGTGAGTAGGTTAGGCATAGCCCCCACGAACCTTAGGGTTCGCGACTAGTAGGGTTCGCAGCAACAGGGTTCGGGAATGGTGATGGGTTCGGCAGCCACATGCAGGGTTCGTCCCCTTCGTGGTTCGGCTGATTGGAGCTATTAACCGGTTCGCCGCATGCCAGTTGGTTCAACAAGGTTCGTTGCGTGCATGCAAGGGTTCGGCAATCTAAAAAGGGTTCGCCTATGGTTCGTCGAACATGGGCCTGCATGAAGGTTCGCCTGAAATGAATATGGTTTGGCCACCTTAAACTCACAAAGGTTCGGACGAGGTTGCAGGTCCACGAACCTGTTCATCATCCCCAACTACGACTGCTACATGGGTGTTGCTATGATGTCGAGCTGTTAACCTTAACCAGAGACAGGTGTAATGTGTGGGTGTAGGAGTTATACGAAGGCTGTAGGTCTAGGTCGATTAGAGGGTTAAGAAACCCTATTTTCCAGAAACTTTATGGCCTCATACCTCGAATATGGCTGGTTAATCCTTCGGATAAGCTGTACTTCCTTGTAGATCTCGTTGTTTGCTACGCGTGGACACCAAGAACGCCCGATTTCGTTGAGAAATGGCTAAGTTATGAAGCTTCAAAGTTTGGAAATGGTAGTGAGAGAGAGGATCCAGGATTTTGAGCTAGAGAGAGAGGGTTTGTTAGAAATGATAAAAATAGCCTCATTCAAGACTTAAATACCCCGGGAGTGTTCGGGTTCATTTCGGTTGCTCGGTTTGCGTTTTCGTCATGTTTCGGGATCGTTACGCGCATTTTTCATAAATTTAATAAAATGATTATTTTAGGATGCTTAAAATAAGATTATCATTAGAGATTATTTTAGATATCGTTATATTAAATTACTTATCAATTTATATCATTTTTACGCGTTTAATTAATTTGTTCGCGAATTTATAAAATGATTTCATTTAAAATTCATTTATGATGAGTTTCAAAATTGTAAAATAGGAAATATTTTATTTCCTTAAATTTATGATCATTCGTATCGTTCTTCGTTTTTCGTTTTCGTTTTCGTTTCGTCAGAACGCGTCACCATCGTGCGTATTCGTTTGAATCGTCATCCGAACGAACACGATGATTGTTTGGCTTTCTGATTCTTGTTTTCTACTTTTCAGTCATTATTTCAGAACGTTAAACCCTCAGAATCATTCGTACAGATCGTCACCTATACGAATAATTCGTCTGTTTAGCATTCTGTAACAACAACCGTTATGGTTTTGTTTTGTTTAACCTCACATACGTTTAAACACAATAGTATCAAATCAAGTATCTATGTTTCAACACTGTGTTGTCTGATATGTTTCTGACTGCTATACCCTAAGGTTTTAATCAGATTTCAGACAATCATATAATAGCCTCGTGTTAAGCATAATGTATCAATAGCATAAACATAGTTTCACGTAATGTGTACCTGAGTTACTGTACGAGTTACTGTTGCGATCACTGTTCCGGCACGCTTCCGGCACTGATGTTACAGTCTCCCCTTGTTAGAGAAATTTCGTCCCGAATTTTAAGACTCGTTATTCGGTATGGCTTCCTCTGTAAAGAGTTGGGGATACTTGTTCTTCATGTGATCTTCACGTTCCCAAGTAAACTCGGGTCCGCGCCTTGAACACGTATTCTTAACTTTGCGATCCATAATCTCTAAAGGTTCTTCAACAAAACGTAAGTGTTCATCCAATTGAATTTCTTCAACCGGTATGATAAGAGTTTCATCAGCAAGGCATTTCTTCAATTTCGAAACGTGGAACACGTCGTGTACACCACTAAGTTCATCCGGTAAGCTTAATCTGTACGCCACAGGACCAATACGTTCGATGATCTCGAACAGTCCCACGTACCGTGGTGTTAGTTTGCCTTTCTTTGCAAAACGAACTACACCTTTCCATGGGGATACCTTCAACATGACACGGTCTCCCACTTGGAATTCCAACGGCTTGCGCCGTTTATCGGCATAGCTCTTTTTTCTGCTTCGTGTTGCTTGTAGCCTTTGATGTATCTGAGCAATCTTGTCTGTAGTTTCTCGAATAAGTTCTGGCCCTGTTATTCGATTATCTCCCACTTCCGACCAACAAATCGGTGACCGACATTTTCGACCATAAAGAGCCTCGAACGGTGCACATCCGATGCAACTATGATAACTGTTGTTGTAAGAGAATTCAATCAGTGGCAAATGAGAATCCCAATTCCCACCAAAGTCTAGAACACAAGTTCTTAACATGTCCTCTAGGGTCTGTATAGTACGTTCGCTTTGACCATCCGTTTGTGGATGATAAGCTGTACTCAAGTTTAATTGCGTCCCTAGAGATTTCTACAATGATTGCCAGAACCTTGATGTGAATCTGCTATCACGATCTGAGATGATTGACAATGGCACACCATGGCGTACCACTATCTCATTGATGTAAAGCTTCGCTAGTTTATCCATTGTGTAAGTTTCTCGCATCGGCAAGAAATGAGCAGATTTGGTTAATCAATCAACGATAACCCAAATAGTGTCATGTTCACTGGAAATGCGGGGTAGCTTAGTAACAACGTCCATATCTATCTGTTCCCACTTCCAAAGTAGAATTTTAGGCTGTTCCAATAAACCTGACGGTTTCTGGTGTTCCGCCTTCACTTTAGCACACGTAAGGCATCGACTAACATACTCAGCTATGTCTTCCTTCATACCCGGCCACCAATAAAATTCCCGTAAGTCTTGATACATCTTGTCAGCACCGGGATGCACAGAGTATTTGGTCTTGTGTGCTTCATCAAAAATAAGCTTCCTCAACTCATCTACTGCAGGAATCCAAACACGATCGTTGTAGTAAACGAGTCCATCAGGTTTTGTTTCCAAATGCTTTTCCACTCCACAGTCTAAGTCTTTCTTCAAGTTTCCTCATCCCATCCCCTCTTGTTGTGCTTGCATAATGTTGTCGTGTAAGCTTGTCTGCACAGTCAATCCCATTGCTCTGACGCGCAAGGGTTTGACCCGTTCCTTCCGACTCAAGGCATCAGCTACGACATTTTCCTTGCCCGGATGGTACTTGATTACACAGTCATAGTCATTCAGAAGCTCAACCCAACGTCGTTGTCGCATGTTGAGTTCCTTCTGATCAAATATATGTTGCAGACTCTTGTGATCAGTAAATATGGTACACTTAGTGCCATATAAGTAATGTTTCCAGATCTTTAAAGCGAATATCACAGCTCCAAGTTCCAAATCATGAGTAGTATAGTTCTTCTCATGAATCTTTAGTTGTCTCGAAGCATAAGCGATAACTTTTTCTCGCTACATAAGTACACAGCCAAGTCCCTGATGGGATGCATCACAATACACAACAAAGTCATCACAACTGTCTGGGAGAGATAAGATCGGAGCATCACATAGTCTTTGCTTCAAAGTCTGAAAGGCTTCTTCTTGCTTCTGTTCCCAAATGAATGGCTCACTTTTCTGTGTTAGCTTTGTAAGTGGCAGAGCTATCTTAGAAAAGTTCGAGATGAACCTTCTGTAGTAGCTTGCTAAGCCTAGAAATGAACGTATCTCCGTAGGTGTCTTCGGAGTGTCCCAATCCTTTATTGCTTCGATCTTGGCAGGATCAACATGTATTCCCTCACTGTTAACTACATGACCTAGGAATTGAACCTCTTTTAACCCAAAACTCGCACTTAGAGAATTTGGCGTAGTGCTTCTCTTCCTTTAACAGTTCCAAGATCGTTCTAAGATGTTGCTCGTGCTCTGCTTTGCTTTTGGAATAGATCAATATGTCATCAATGAAAACAATAACAAATTGATCTAAATACGGCTTACACACTCGGTTCATGAGATCCATGAAAACCGCGGGTGCATTCGTCAACCCAAAAGGCATCGCCATAAACTCGTAATGCCCGTGTCGGGTATGAAACGCCGTCTTAGGTATGTCTTCGTCTTGTATTCACAATTGATTCACCAGGTCTACTTATTTAGTTTAACTATGATTTATGCATAGTCTTAACATTCATCCTTCCTTAACATCCTAGAACCGAAGTTCTCCAAATTGTGAAATTTGAGTTTTATATGATCTATGTGGGAAAATGATAGCTTACACGCTAGTTTTAGCATTTTGACTTTCTATGGATTTTAGCGTTCTAATCAGATAGAGTCCTCTTTCTGATTGCAGTAATTAAGCTATAATCAAGAGTTACCCTATCTTTATTTAATCATTTTATGCTTATTTGACCTAAGGATTTCTTAGGTTACTACTTCGATTATCTTATTGGCACTGATTTTGCTTACTGTTATCTTAGATTTATGGTTCCTAAAGCCACAACGGGGTATGCATTTCGAATTTATGTGACCATCAATAATTTAACGCTTAGGATTAATTATGCATACCTGTAGGGTCATCCCACCCCAAATCTGCATCAGAAGCTGGTAAAGTAACCATTTTTTCAAAACACGCAGCACCTGCTGAAGATATCCTCACGGTGCAGTCTCGTGCAATGTGTTCGGAAATTCCGCACACGTAGCAATCCTTACTGTGTCGAGGAAGGGGATATGTAGTGTTTCCAGGGTTCTGGTTATGAGTCGGGGGATTATTACAATCACGACTCCAGTGTCCCTTTCTCCCGCAGTTCAGGCAATGTTTGCACAGTTTATTCTTAGCATGATGAAGACCGCACGTGCCACATAAAGGAAATTTGCCAGCATTCTGTTCGCATATTAATTCCATCAAAGATATGCATTGATGATCCTAATGGTTCGTCTCACCACAACGGGTGCATTGTTTGCATGAGATTTCAGCACGGTGGTGATAGTGACAGCTAGTACAAAGGGGGGCTTTTCCAGCATAACGCTTACGACCCTCTGACTCAGAAACAACGGCCATTTGGCGAAGAGGAATGGGCTCTGTGCAGATTACTGGATCTCTTGATTTCTTAGGACGACACCATTTTCGCTTCTTGCTTGTTTCTCCTTGTACCATTTCTTTATTTATCGTGTTTGTCTTCGAGTAGCTTCGAGTGTTCTCCTCACCGTTCATGACTTGAGCAATGATTCCATGGAGAACCGTCATCATCTGTTCAGTGACTAGGGTTGCAAGTGCAACGGCTGCTGGGTCCGCCTCCTGTATAGGAGAAGGTGGTGATGGTTGCCTTCGTGGTGACATTATGCTTATGCCCGAAAGAACATCGGTTAGCGTAACGTCTGAACGTAAAAGACACAATGCAAGCTTAAATCCTATATTCTCTATATGAGGGTCCCTAAGTTATAGTCTAGGCCAAACCATTTTAAGTAAATGACCTATTATTCTCTATAACCTTGAGCTCTGATACCAATCTGTCACACCTCGAGCCGGCGGGGTTGGATCGGAGTCCAAGTCGGGCGGAAGGTTTCCGGGGCGCGATATCGTGAGTGATAATCATGATGATCAGATTGTTTACATAGCATCAATGTTAAGAATATCTAAAGCACAATCAAGCATTAAACTATGATTACAAAGTTAAATTACAATATCAATGTTCAGTAATTTAACTCGGTAAACCTAACAAAAGAATCAAATGTTTTCTATCTTGTAATATGTAACATTTGTACATTTAGTCATGATAGGCATGAAAAGTGTTAGAACAGTGTGTATCTATGTTCAGTCAGTTAATGTGAATCATGTGTTCATTATGTGCTTGTGTGTTAGAATCTTTATTATTTGACAACAAGTATGTATTATTTAATTACAGTCGATTACACTAGGCAAGAACAGTATCGTGTTATATCGAAACAGTGGTGGGCAGCGAGAGTGAGCCCTATATATATACTGCGTTCGATGTAACAGGGTAGTGTTAGTGCGTAGTGTTAAGACGAATATTATGACAATTAATCAAACAAAATCGTAATGCGTAAGCGAGACTGAGTATAGTTATGGGTGACGATCCATAATGGTACGAATGTTGAACTTATAATTACGAGTGAACGGCTTTAAATAATTTTTTACGATCGAAAAACGTACGCGATTGCGGGTATACACGTAATTGTATGTGTTTAACGATCTGTTAACGCACGAAGAGTAAAAATAATTAAAATAATTATTTTATATTTTTTTACAATTTTGAAACTCATCATTTTATTGAGTTTAACAACTATTTTATTTTAAATCGCGTAAAATACGCGTTACGTTCCGGAAACGCAAACCGAGCGACCGAAACGGACCCGAATACCACACGGGCTATAAAAGCCTTGAAAGAGGCCATTTCCCTCATTTATGTCACCAACAACCCACTCTCTCTCTCTAAAAAACCAAGCTTTAAACGCTCGTATCTCGCTCGTTTCTTAACGGATTTCGGTGTTCTTGGCGTCTACGCGAAGCTCTCAACGAGTACTACAAGAAAGTACAAAGGATCTGAAGGTTATCCACAGGATCTCGAGGTATTGATGCTTGAATAATCACGAATTTAGGGTTTTGATGTGGGTGTTGTTGAAACTCGACACTTAACCTGATTCTTGCACACCCTTCCTAGTTCCGCACCTATAGAAACCTTTTTGGAAGTTATACTAGCTTAGATCGTGGTCTGGATCCAGAGGTTCGATGATGGTGATGATGCTGGTAACAGGTTCGACCGCCGAACCTTCATCCTTTGGCGAACCTATTCTGAAAAACGAACCCATGGTTCGTTGGGCACCGGCAGCCGAACCCTAATGGAGTCCCGCGAACCTGCACCGAGCCTTCACGCATCTGTCGAACCTTCCTACTTCCACAAACCCTTCTGGATCAGACGAACCTTCATGAGAATCCCACCATGGCCGAACCCTAGACTCGCCGAGCCTTAAGCTTGCATGGACGAACATACACTTCACCACTGGGAGCCGAACCTTTGTATTCATCGACGAACCATGTGTGATACCTCGGCGAACCTTATATGCCGCCTTTTAGGCCGAACCTATGTCCATCATAGACGAACCCTCCATGCATGCATGCAACGAACCCTAGCTATCACATCTATGGCCGAACCTTGATGTTCTTTTCTTGATTGGCGAACCTTAGGCTGGAACCATGAAGGGTTCGCTGCCCAAGTGGCAGCCCATAACCCCTTTCGGCCCAACCCAATTATACTTGGCCCAATTCAGTTGGTAATAGGCCCATAGGTTAAACCAAGCCCAAGGAAGTTATATTGGCCCAACATGATCTTTAATTGGCCCAACATTAATCTTGGAAACTTATATGGCCTACATGTACATTTGGTTGGTCCAACTCAATTCATTTAGGCCCAATCCAAGCCCATTCGACTACCATGATCCTAATTGGCTCGATATTGTATTTGGCGTGTTACAAGGCCTATATACATGTAGTTGGGCCAACATCACATTCATTTGGCCCAACATCACATTCATTTGGCCCAACATCACATTCATTTGGCTCAACACCCCACTCAATTGGCCTTTGTTAACCTAAGTGGCCCATGGACTTGGTTTAAGGACCATCATGGTTACATGGACTCAAGGCCCAATATTGGATCATAAATTTGATAATTGTGAATTGATCAATTATGGTTTAAGTTGCGACTTAACCTAATTATGGGATCAAGTCACAATCTCAAGAACTTAAACAATTGGAACATCTTTTCATAAGTCATGATAATCAATGGTTTATCAAACTCTTAAACACATGTGTTGCGCAAACAAGTTGGTGCACAAAAGAACATTTCACATTCTTTTCATGGACCCATGATCAATCAAGTGATTAAAAATCATAACTTTCACGTTTTCACAACAATCATAAACATGATCAAGTAATCAAAGCGTTAATCAAGTTCAAGAGAACACAAGTCAATCAATGAATCAAAGTCTATACAACTATAAATCTTATATCTTATGTATGATTACAATGATATAGGAACCAATTAGAAGTCCTGTTTGCTACTTGCTATCTGTTTTAGTTCAGAGTCTACTGCAGACAGGTGAGAACATTAGCCCCTCTTTTACTGTTTTATAACTGTTTTGGGGTGGAACACGTGATCAAACCCGCTATTTACAATCGTATTTCATTACACAGGAAGTGTGTATTCTTATAAATATTACAGGTTCATTTTACGAATCCAAGGGATTCATCAACTGTTTTAAAGTAATTCTCAACTGTTTTAAAGGATTTATCAACTATTAAACTCTTTTTATTAAAAAGGTTTTTATAAAGACCCTTTGAAATGTTTATAACAGATTTACACAAATGTTTTTATACAGGATAAACACTTTTAAATAATGGATTTTATAAACTCTTTTGTTATAAACCTTGTTATTATACATGGTCACTATTTCATGGTATTCAAATCAAGAGGTTCATGTCATGGTATTCAAATCAAGAGGTTCATTTCATGGTATTCAAAACAAAGGATTTAATTCATGGGATTAAATCAAGGTTTTCAATTCATGTTATCAAATAAGGCATTAACACGTTCGGTTAAAGTAAGGTTCATAAACATGGTGTCTATTGTTGTAGGTTAAGGCTAAGGCGAGAAGATGCATGGAGCTCGGGCATCAAGATAGAGTATCCGATGGTTTTGGCAATTCAATATGTTTTTGATACAGACACTTTATTATATTCTGTTTATCAAACTATGTTTACATTTCCGCTGCATGAATATGAAGATTTTTAGTTTAAGAGCTATGTGTTATGATGAAACCAACCTCCGTGGGGTCGCCCGGAATCGGGGCCTCACACTATGACAATTGAATAAGGGCCGAATGATAACCGAGACACACGGGTGTTAGCCAACTTTAGGGCTAACACATACACACACGAATCCCTACAACTTATACTTATAAGTTACATACAACGTCAAATCAATACAGGATCGTGAGAACAACAACAAGTACATCAAAGAACGCGTACATTCTTGTTTAGACTAAGTCAACCACAGCAGCTACAAGGTGAGTTCATACGCCCTTTTCTAATCTTAACTGATTTTGATTCTCGGGGCTGAGAAACATGCTAAATCTTTTATTTATTTAAAAGTTTTAGTTTAAAATATTGCTTATACTTTGATTTAGATAATATTTCTTGACTTATTATCGTTTATCATTGTATGCATGCTTGTATGATCATATTATGACAGTGACAACAAAGACGAATATGCTAACATAACTTCATAAATCATCAGCAGAATAGAATAACATAGTTATAAGATTCTATCTTATAACGCTTAATTATTCTTACAAGAACAGACATTGAATTATCACAGGTGAACATGATGACAACAACAACACACATGAATGATATGAAGATAATATATCTTTATAATATCATTCAACACTGGAGTTGGCTAAGTGTAATAAGACAAGTTCTTATAACCCTCAGCTTGTAACTCGGTGCATACTACAAGATAACACGAAACAAGTATCATCCACCACCTGAGTCGACTAAGTGTAGTAAGACTAGTTCTTACCACACCTTAGTGACAACAGGGTGACTATATGGGACAACAAGGAATGATAATCATGATAGTGTAACTTCATGATAAAAACATCATTGACACAACAATTAAAATAGCATAATAAGAAAAGATCTTATTTAACTTTCTTAACAACAACGAGAACACATAACATTGAGAACAAACAACATTGGTGAACACAATACAATTGATTACTATTGAACTGTCTGCATTATATCATTTCAATCATGTGCCGTGTATTCAAGTTTGATCATTGTAAGTCCCTTCACAAATCGCTGACCAGTTAGTTTGACGTGACTAAACAGACGATAGGATAGTGGTACCATAGGTTTGACAAACCTCTAGCTTGTAAGGCTCGTATGTTGATCGTAATCATCATTGGCCGGCAACGTATGACCGGTGATAGGGCGACGAACAGTAAGGGTCTGGTAAGCGACACATGATGATATTAATCTGCAGTGATAAGCAATTAATCCATATTTTCCTGTTGACTAGTAGACTGCGGAAATTTATTTTCTCTCATGTCATATTACTAGTAACAGTTTCGATGAGGCCTGCGGTAATACAAAGTGGTAGGGGTAAATCGGATGCATTGTAATCTGATTACGTGAGGATTGCAATGGATTCCTTTTAGGCTCTATGCACTTCAAGTTGAGAACATATAACAATTCGTTAACTAACACTCTTATTATTAAAAGTGATTAACAGTTAACCCCACAAGTAATAGAACAATAACAAGGATCAGATTAATTTAATCTAACTTCCTTAATACATTAAGGGTGTATCAATACTTCGGTTTGATTACAAAACTGTCACACCCCGAGCCGGCGGGGTTGGATCGAAGTCCCCGTCGGGCGGAAGGTTCTCGGGGCGCGATATCGTGAGTGATAATCATGATTATCAGATTGTTTACATAGCATCAATGTTAAGAATAACTAAAGCACAATCAAACATTAAAATAGGATTACAAAGTTAAATTACAATATCAATGTTCAGTAATTTAACTTGGTAAACCTAACAAAAGAATCATATGTTTCCTATCTTGTATCTGTACAAGATATAAAAAGTGATTCGTATCCATAGCAAAATATGTGCTTCTCCAAAAGTCTACTAAATCTTGTAACTGACATCCTAGTATGCAATCCAAAAAACTTAAGCCTATTCCTGTGCATCACCTGAGAAAGCATGTAAGAAAACAAAGTCAACACAATGGTTGGTGAGTTCATGTAGTTTTAGTATTTGTAACATAGCTTTTGCAACCCTCTTTGGTAAAACCTTAACCTCATTAACAACACATGTATCATCCAACTCGGTATGCTTATATATAGGGCATACCCCTGAGTGGAGCCTACGACCCGCTCAGACGCCATCCCACCACATACTAAGTCGCATAGGACATTTTTATTAATGATAATTAAGCATTTTACCTACCATTAAATTCATTCTTCATCCTAGCTTTAGTTTACGGTCTCAAAGTTTACAAGTCTATAGCATCCATATGTATTAGCTTCAATATTAGTTTAAAAGCATCATGTTTATAAGTTTATGATATTAACCCAAAAGCATTCATGCATCCCCTGAGTAACAACCTTAATCTCATTAACACCACCTGTATCCTCCAACTCGGTATGCTTATATATAGGGCATACCCCTGAGTCGAGCCTACGACCCGCCCAGACGCTGTCCCACCATATACTAAGCCGCATAGGACATTGCTGTTAATGATAATTAAGCTTCTTACCTATCATCCATTTCGTTTATAGCTTTAGCATTATGTTTAAGTTTATAGCATGAGTGAACATTGAGGAATCACTGAATGGCAAGCACTGAGAGACCATCAGTCTACTCCTCAAGTCCCGACTATGAAGGTCACCCTATGGCAAGCACTGAGAGACCATAATAGGTGCCTTCTAGTCCCGAACGTGAAGAACACCTGAAGGCAAGCACTGAGAGACCAACTGTTGTTCTTCAAGTCCTGACTAGGAAGAACACATGAAGGCAAGCACTGAGAGACCAGCTATTGTTCTTCCATAGTCAATAGTTTTAGCATTCAAGTTTACAGCATTTTGAGCACCGAAAGCATTTCGAGCATTCAAGCATAGTAAGCATATAGTATCAGCATGTAGCGTTAGCACTTAGCGTTAGCATGTAGCATTAGTGTTTAGCATTAGCATGTGGCATTAGTGTTAAGCATTACCATGTAGCATTATTGTCTAGCATTAGCATGTAGCATTTGTGTTAAGCATTATCATGTATCATTATTGTCTAGCATTAGCATGTAGCATTTGTGTTAGCATTAGCATGTAGCATTATTGTTTGGTGTTAGCTCGTAGCATTAGCATTTAATATTAGCATTTAGCATTAGTATTAGCATTTAGTATTAGAATTTAGCATTAGCATTTAGTGTTTGGTTTTAGCATTTAGCATTAGCATTGTACCATGTAGCATTAACCCATAGCATTATCGTTTAGCATAATCCCGTAGCATTAGTATTTTGAATAAGTGTAAAAGCATAATTGCAACAGTTAAACATTTGTTTAAAAAAATTTAACATGCTTCTCAGTCCCGCAGTAAAAACTTAAAATAGTTTGAAAAAGGGACAATGAACTCACCTTGTGTTTGAAGTGGTCGACTAAGTCCTAAACAAGAATGCACGCTCTCGTTGTTTGTACTTGATGTTGTTTTCACAATCCTGTATTGATTTCACGATGTTTGTAGCTTATAAGTATCTTCAGCACCTGAGTTATTTTGGGAGAATTGAATACTATAAATCTCCGTAATAGACGCGAACTAGGGTTTTGGACTTCGGTGTGCAACTATGTGTCCTATGTCACTAATGTGTTTTCTAGGACTTCATCTAATTAGTCTAAGGCATAACCCCTCATTAAGAACCCTTAACCCCGTAAGCAATCATTTCAAAACTTAACTTAAATGTTTGTAAAATAATTTATTTTAAATAAATCTTAAATTATAAATCGTTTAATTACTTTAAGAAAGTTTATCATTTATTTCATTTACTAAACTATATGGTATTTTAAGAAAATCATAGCTTTGTTTATTAGACTTAGGTTAATCCACTTTGATCACCTCTAAGCCTAAACTTTAGCTTTAGTTTTCTTAGTTTCTTAAATCGTTTGTGTTTAAAATTTAGTTTTGAAAGTTCAACGGAACCATCCAATTTAATTGTATATAGTATAGCAACTTACTAAGCATTAGGTGTTAAAACTAACCCTAACACTTAGTTAATTCTCTTGATTCCTTGTTGTTCATGCTTTATGTTAAAATGTTTAAAACCCTTGATGTTGTTGCATTAATCTTTGTTTACTTCAATCCCCATGTGATAAACAAAATATATGTTCAACGTTCGCTTAGCAAAATATTGGGGACTTAATCTTTATCATGAAAAGGTTATTATTTTATCACCTTTATTTAGTTATTAGGAAACCCTAATTCCCTTCCTATGCACACACATACTTAATCCATCCATGCACCCCCATTGTATCTCCCATGTAAGCCATGTACTCTAAATCCTTTAGCCGACTCATGGTTCAAACCCCCAATCCGTAGCATAAGGTCCATGCCCGAATTAGCTCGGCCGAATAGGAATTCCCCGACCGAAGGGGTGCTGCCGAATAGGTGGTGGTCGAATGGCTTGGCTGAACCTGTGTCCCGAGCGAATGAACCACTTAACCCGACCGAATGGGGTATTGGCCGAAAGACTACCGGCGAATGAGTATGGGTCGAATGAAACAACCCTTATTGCAGATCGAATGGGGCTGGTGGCCATTCGGCCGAATAGGTTTTGGCTGCTTCGGCTAGAGCCATTCGGCCTAGCTGTTGAGAGTCATTCGGCCAAGGCGGCTGCGTGGTTGCAGCCCCCTTCATTTTCAAAACCAATGGCTACCCAATCACTATCCCATGTTCTTACATCACTCTAGGTGTAGTTTAGTGAGTTTCCCTAAGATTGGAAAGGGTTTAACCGACCAAGATGTTTGGGGCGACAAAGGGGTTTTTGAAAACCCTAAATTCGTGAGAAATAACTCGAATCTACCTCAAATCAAACGATTTTGAGCTCCAAATCCTTGTACTTTCGTGATCTATGTGTTGATGTGGTCGTTTAGACACCAAAATGGCTTGAAATGGTGAATAAATGAGAGAGTTATGGTAGATAGAAGGTAGAGAGAGAGTGTGTGGCCGGATTTAGGGTTTTAGAGAGAGAGAGTGGGGTGTTTAATGAGGAAGATGAACTCATGGAGGGTATTTATACCCCGCGCGAGTTCGGGTTCGTTTTCGTTGCTCGGTTCGCGGTTTCGTTGCGTTTCCGGATCGTTGCGCGCACGTTTACTTATTTTAATTAAAAATAGTTTCCGTTTAATTTATTTCTGATGAGTTTCAAAATTGTAAAACAGAAAATACAATGTTTTCTTAAATTTATTATCGTTCGGATCGTCTTCGTTTTCGTTTCGTCAGAAAACGTCACTTACGCGCGTTTTCGTACAGAGCGCTTACTGTACGAACACGATCGTACGTTTCACTTTCTGATTTTGTTTTCTACTGTTTAGTCATCATTCCAAATTGTTAAACTTTCAGATCTATTCGTACAGATCGTCACCTTTACGAATAATTCATCAGTTTAGCATTCTGTAACAACAACTGTTATAGCTTTGTTCTGATTATCCTCGCATACGTTTATACATACTAGCATCAAACCAAGTATCTGTGTGTCAGGTTTGTGTTGTTTGATATGTTTCTGAATGTTCAAACCATGAGGTTTAAATCAAAATTTCAGAAACAACGTGTCATAGTTTATGTTTAGCATCTGATGTTAACAGCTTCTATGTATTTCTCCTAGTTTGCACCTGAGTTACTGTACCAGTTACTGTACAGATTACTGTTTCGGTAACGATTCCGGCACAGATGTTACAAAAACCCCTCTCGATATATTATTCTACATACGATACAGCAGGTGAATATCAAACAAAATGAACAAGGGAAATGAAAATGGGTATCTATAGTTATATTGCAAGTGGTGTGGAGTTCTATGAGTTATGTGGTGGGACGGTGGCTAGGGCTTGTTCCCCTACTATGGAGAGACCATTGTGTGACCGGGTGAATCAAACAATCTACAAGTAACATGTATGACATTGTGATTGTGTATGTGAACAAATCAAGGTTTTCAATTATCAAATTTTTGAACTCACCAACCTAGTGTTGACTTTGTTTAAATGCATGTTTTCTCAGGTGACGAACATGCATTTTGTAGATTTTGGAATGACAAAACAATGAATCATCTTTTGTAGATCTTGTACAGTTACAAGATATAAACTCATTGATTCTTTTGAGTAGATTTACTTAGTTAAATTATGAGGATACAATGTAATTTAACTTTGTAATTCTATTTCATTGTCATGATTAGCATTTCTCATTTATATATCATGTGCTATGTAAACAATCTGATCATTTCGATTATCGAACGATATCGCGCCCCGGGAACCTTCCGCCCGACGGGAAAGTCGATCCATCTCGCCGGACTGATGAAGCCAAACCGTTTATTTTGATAATATTGGTATCAAACGATATCTC
Organism: Mikania micrantha; assembly: GCA_009363875.1. NCBI lineage: Eukaryota > Viridiplantae > Streptophyta > Magnoliopsida > Asterales > Asteraceae > Mikania > Mikania micrantha. The sequence goes on along the minus strand of CM018694.1, from coordinate 34,266,511 downwards.
CCTCTGGACCGATGAAGCCAAAACCTATTTATTTTGTTTTAAAGCCAGACCCGTTTTATTCCTAAGAGTTCGAACATAGTTCAGAACATCATACTCTGTATCAGCATTGTCCAGAGTCTTGTGTTGTATTTCCTTTAGATCATCAGTTGTAAGGGTGAGAACTTCATCCCAATTTGAGAAGAAGGTTCTTGAGCCATTATATATTTCAATGGCCATACTCTTGGAGACAGAGTCATAGAACCATCTCTTTATTCTTATTCTTGAGTTTTTGATCTGAGGAGGCTGGGATTTACAAGGTAGACCCAAAGGAAGAGGAGTTGCAGCTGGCCAATGAATTATTTCTCTCCTTATCACTTGATCATTTGAATCAAGTACCTTCTTTACTATAACATGCTGATGAGGCTCATAGTTCATTAGAAGATCTGGAAGGGTTTCCTTATTAACATCAACCCAGGGTCTGAATTTGACAGTAGATGGAGATTCTGCAGACCCAACACCTAGGCTTCCCATAGGTGCATTTAGCAAATGATCAAGCATTGTGCTTGGGTTGGCATCCTTGAGCTGAGTCACTATAGAAGGAGATGGAGGAGTGACTTCTTTCCAAAGCTTAGGGTGATCTTTGTTCTCTCTTTTGAACTTTGACCATTCATCAAACAAAACATCATCTCTCCATATTGTTATTATGTTCTTTGGTCCCCATTGATTTTGAATGAGGATGTGCTTTATTCTTTTCCTTTGCTCAATGGTCTTTTTCTTCTAGACTTCAGCTTTTATTCTTTTGGATAAAACTTCAGCTTCATATCTCAGGCTAGTGATATCCCAGTTGCTGAAGTTTTCAACCTTGTACTTCCCTTCATCCAACAAGTACTTGATCAGCTGCTCCCTCTCAGCCTGATAGGCTTTATCTTGCTGCTAATCCAATCAGGCTATTTGTTCTTGATAGGTCCTTACCAGTTCATCTCCTGAGAGACCAGTGGCTTCTAGACTAGCCAGAATCAAGTTTTCCTTCTTTGTTTCTTTATTCTTTATCTTCCGAAGGTGTTCATCGGAAGGGAGGGTCCTAACAGGTGAGTAGGATTTCTTTATTGGAGAGGTTTGTGGTTTCTCAGCATTTAGTGATCTTATTGGTGAGGGAGCTGTGGTGGTGTTTGGAAGATCAGACTCATCATCATCAGCCAATATGAGCCTTCTCTTTCTTGAAACAAGAGAGGCAATGGGGTGATCATCATTTAAGTCTGAGGTGGGTTCTTGAGCAGGGGTTGGAGGTTTATGAGATAGGTTATTGAGTGATTTGGTTTTTCTGACCATACTCTTTTGTCTTCTTGAGAAGGACAGAGTGATTATTGGTGTTGGTTTTTGGCCAATTTTGGAGGCATTGAGAGTGGTAGGAAGGGAGGTTTGGGAAGATAGTTCTAGGAGGGTTTGAGAAGCAGAGTTTGGAAAAAGACTGGGTGAGCTTTCTTTATTTGTGTGTATGGGTGAGGAGGGGATAGATCTGGTGGTAGAGACATGTTTAGGAATAATGGGGTTGTGCTCAGATTGGACAGAACCAGTTTGAATTGGTATGTCCTAAGTGGTTGAGGCAAAAGAAGATGGGGCAGTGGTTGTGGGCTTTATTTGTTCAGTGGGAGCTGATTTAGAAGGTCTGGATTTTCTGGATAATCCAGATGTTCTAGTGTTTATCTGAGCTTCAGCTTCCCTTTGCTTTTGCTCTGAGCTAGCCTTAGCAGCTTCAGTTTGGAACTTTTGAACAAATACTGCTTTGAGGAGTGCCTCTTGATTTTGTAGCCTTATTTGCTTCATCCTCCTTTGCTCAGTCTTGTCTTCTACCCTTTTGGCAGCTTGGGCAGCAGACAAGAGCAGTTCATTCTCCCTATTTTTGGCTTCATCAGCCTGTTCCTTGAACCAGGGAGAAGGAGGAGCAATCCCAGTATGGGACTCAAGAAGTCTAGTATGGTTAGTGACTTCATGTTGTAAGGAGCAGACTTTGGTATCTACTGAAATTTTCAGTAGATCCAATGGGATCTTTTGAGTGGTGAGGAATTGTTGGGTAAAGGTTTGAAGCAGGGTAGTGAGTTGGGCAATAAGAAGTGGGTTTAACACTTCTTGAAAAACCTGAGGTGAGAAAGTGGGGGCAGTCGAAGTAGGTGGAGTGTTTGAAGTACCTTCAAGTGAAGGTGCTGTATGGGGATGGAGTGGGTTGCAGGGCTTGGTTACTCAAGACTGTTGAGAGAAGCTCACTAAGCTTAGTCACATTAGCCTGAATGTGAGCAACATAATCCGTCAATTCCTTTATTGTAAGAGCTGATTCGTCCATCCTTTTACGGATGCCATCCGAATCCCTGACTAATGAGTCAGTTTTATCATGACCTGAGTCCATCTCAGGAATGTCATGAATCCTTTTTCTTGTTTCCGGGGATTTCCAGCCTCAGTTTCAAGAACTTCAAGGGTTGTTGCCATATTAGGAGTCTTATTACCTGATCATTCAAATGAGAGCCCATTGGATTCTCATGTGAAATGGATGCTCCAAATATATCATCAAGATGTCTAGATGGACTGGACATCCTCATCCTCTTCTCCATGGGTAGGAGATTTATGAGTTTGAGCAAAGGTTTGATGTGGATGTTCCTCTGTTGGAGAAGGGGGAGGACAACCAAGTTGCTCAAACATATAATCAATCTCATGGAGAACATGGGTAGGAGAGTTAAGGGCCATATGTGGAGAAGAAATAGAGATGTCCTTGGGAGAGTGGACTTCCATCTGAGTGTCAAGTGACATTTCAGTGGTCATAGAGGGTTCCCTTTAAAGTACAACATCATCCTATTGAGAGGATTGATGAGAAGCTAGATAGGGTAGAGATGCTTGATTCATCTGTGAGGATGGAACAGATGTATCCAATCGCCCAGTGGGGGCAGAGACATGTTCAGGGATCTCATCTTCCTGAATTGTCTTTTTGGTCTTCTTAGGTTTAGAAGCTTTTGTAGAAGCTTTTCTTTTGGCCGGTACCTATACAGGTATGGAAGAAGAGGTGGATGTGGGTTCACTGAGGATGGGTGTTTCCTCAGTGTCATCCATTTGTCTTGCATCAGTGTTCAATCTAGTGAACACCTGTTTGTCAATGCCCTTGATAGTGGTAAGAGGAGAAATGTGACAAACCTTATTAAGGTCAGCAAAGAGACAGAATATTACAAACCTAGGATACAGCAGAAACTTGGGACTTTTCTGATGATGTACCAGATGGTCACAAATTATTTGAGACAAGTTGACCTTTTCGTTGGACAGAACTGCATACATGACATATTGCATGTCATATGGTATTTCTCCCCAACTCGTCGACTTTTGAGACATATATTGTAAAATGGTGTGATACAGGAACTTGTACTTAGGGTAGAAGAAGGCTTTGTACAAGGTCTTGTTTTTCATGTCACCCTGATTATCACAGATATTGTAAAATGGTGGGAGCCTCAGTGTTGTTCAGATTTAGGGAAACGCTTATTTTTGTGGGGTGACGGTGACTTGTTGACCAGCGACCACCGAAGCGATGCTTTCAACAAAGTCATTCTTTATCACCAAGGATGGGTTTGCCCAAAACTGGTTTAGAGCAACTTCCGAGATAGGAGGGTTTGGAATGAGAGCATTATGAAGGAAGGAGTTTACCAGAGTGTCGATTGCTTCGTTGTAGTGAGCGTACTCAGAAGATTTGACAAGGTAAGCTCTGAGGTTATGGATCGTCTTGATTTTCAAGGCCATTTTTCTTTAGCGACGATGAACACCGAGCAGTTATGAACGCACAGTGTGAGTACAAACTTTTCTATGGAGAAAAGGAGATGAGGAAGTTTAACCGTTCACACACAAAGACGGTTTCAAAAATAAAAACTGCCAGTACTTATAACATATCAAAAGCTTTACCTTAGGGTTTTTACCAATTGGACAAACCAGTGATCATGAGAGAGAATAACAAACGACAAAGAAGTACGTTCATGCACACCCTGAAAGAAAGACAAAGCTCTATAAGGAATGAAGCCTGGTCCGATGCCGTTACACCATCATCATGAGCATCAAGCTCAGACGGAATCAGTGTAATTGCGTCGTGCCAGGCGACATGCCTGACAAGCAGTTGTCCTTCGCCATGAGCAGCATTCAACAGATTTAAAGTTGAACGAAGAGTTTTCTTGATCAAAGGAAGATCAAGCAACTTCGTTGAGTTATTGTGAAAGAACTAAAGGACTTAAGAGGGTAACCACTGATATAAATAATATCTGTGGTCATTAGAGAAGACAAGGGTAAAAAGGTAAAATGGAAGGATATTTTCGAGCCGTAAGCACAATTAATAAGGGTCAATTCAATTAATTTTAGGGGGTCTAATCCTGCAGAGCGATTAGTGACCGTCAATCAGACGCAACTCTCTAGAATTAGTTAACTATAGAGAAGAAAAGTTAACCACAGAGGAGAATTTTAACATCAGAAGAACCTTATCCTCGGAAGGAAAGTAACCATGGATAAGTAAAGGGGTTAAAAGTCTAGGAAGAAAAAGAGACGTTGGAAGAGAAATAAACCATGGAAGGATTATAGTGTAACAACAGAAGTTTTAACCACGGATAGATATGAAACAGTGGTTATAATAACCACTGAACCTATCCGTGTTATGGGATAACCACTGAGAGAGACCAAGGTTTCTTCATTAGTGGTTTATCAAATATCCGTTGTTAGGATAATCATTGAAGATTGTCCATTTATGTATTTATTTAAAGGTTTAAGAAACACATTCTTAACCATGTTTATTAGTTCATATTTATCATTCCCAGTTTGGCAACAAACTTAGAAAACGTTGAAGCGATTTTAGTACCAAATTTGGTGCATAGATTTGATCAAAACTTTTATCCCAATTGGTTAGTAATCATGTCATGATGTTTTGTACCAAATTTGGTGCATAGATTTGATCAAAATTCAAAGTTATAGCGATTTTAGTTGCTGAAAATCTCAGATCGGCCGAATGAGCATGGCGGCCGAATAAGTTTGGCCGAATCACTCCCATTCGCCGAATAGCAGCATTCGACACTCTCATTTGGCGAATAGCTCCATTCGGTATACTCATTCGGCGAATAGGTTCATTCGCCAAATTGTCATACTCATCTTCTCATTCGCTAGTTTTGTTACATTCGGTACCCGACATTCGCCATAATCTTCTTCATTCGGCCAACAGTTTGAAAATTTTTCTAAGTGTTGAATCTTGTTGTTCTTGATTTTATGGAGGATTTAGCATTGATGGCGAACCAGAATCATCGTATTCAGACGCTGCTGTTGATAGAGACTGAGACAGGGAACTCCAATAAAGCTCCCAAGTTGTTATCCTTAGATGACTATCCACACTGGAAGTACAGATTTGAGATTTACATCAATGGAGTGGATACTAACTTACGAATGATGATTGAAGGAGGTTATCTGAGGCCTCTGAATGAAGATGGAACACCTATGCTAGTCACACAGATGACTGAGCCTCAGAGAAAGCATTATGATTATGAGAAGAAAGCTTATGCTATTCTGTCTCAATCCATTGCTACTGATATCTTCCACCAGTTCAGACAATTTACATCATCTAAGTATTTGTGGATGCTTTACAGCAACGATATGAGGGTAATGATGCTTTGAAGAACATCAAGTCAAAGGCCTTGAGGAAGGAATTAAACAGCTTCATGTATGTTGGAAATGAATCTTTGGATGATCTGATTGCCAGATTTTATCATCTTTTGAGCGAGTTGTTCAATCATGAAGTTAAGACTACTACTCAAGAAAAGATCCAGTGTTTGGCAGATGCTTTACCTCCAAAGTGGGAGTCATTTTTGATGCTTCTTAAACAGAATGAGATGATGGCACATTTGGACATAAATGATTTCATCCAGAAGCTGAAAGAGCAAGAAATAGAGAACAAGTGGAAGGCAAAGAGAGTAGCTCAATTCCAGGACCCCTCATTGTATTATTCTACTCCGACTGTAGAGAAAGCATCTTCTCATGCGGCACTGAAGACTGCCTTTGTTTCTCATACTACTGAAGCTCCATCTTCTAATCAGATTCATTTCAGTCAGTCTTCCTCCTCATCCAGCTCTCAGAAAGAACATCATCAACCTGTCACCAGTCTAAAGACAGAGAATTTTGACAAAGTGACTGTAGAGATTGTCACACCCCCTGCGCCGCGTGCGAAATCCACGACGCGGTGACGATCGATGGTTGAATCATGCACAAGTATTGAATAAGAACAACCACAATGCATTACTAATTTCATAAAGATTAGACCATTTTTTAGTTACAGATAATCTATTTATCTTCCCAAAAGAATGACAACTAATGACTCAAAAATATTGTTTACAAAATAAGACTCAAACAAGACAATTAAACAATCAGGATTAAGTGTGTTTCTAAATCCATCCTAGCTTGTTTCTTCATCTTGTTCTATCTTAATACGGTCTCCTTAGTTGTCCTTTAGAATGTCTTAAAATTGATTACCTGAAACACGTGAAAAGTAACTGTCAACTACAAATGTAGTTGGTGAGAACAATAGGTTTAACATTTGTAAATATGAATCTATATTGTAAGGCATATGTATAAAGCAATGAATGAAAATACATGGATGGTTGCAACCCAAACTAAGATCAAGTAAGAATAACGTGTGCAAACAGTCCGAAGACTGTTTACTAAAGAAACCAACATATAATCAAGTCCCAAACTACGCTTGGAGTCAGAAAATGTGTCAGCAAACGCATTCAACACGAGCTGCACTAACGAGTTTACTCAGAAGACAACTCCGTGTTGACGTAACCCGGTCAATATGACGTATGCTGGTAAACTAAATTAACAGCAATTTCATATTACCGTAATGTAACCAATTCTGCAGTTAGTTTTTAAAACAGATTTAAAAACTAACTCCAGCTTTAGTATGTCCCAATGTGTCCACTTTCCCTTGTTGTGATCACCCAGTACTAACGCTATATGAATAAGAATATGTGTCTTGATGTGTGTATAAGTTTGTTCACAACGATGAACACCATGTTTTTGAATACTTTGAATTGAAACCTTTGGTTGAATGCCTTATTTGATTACCATGATTTGAAAACCTTTCATGAATACCATGAATTGAAAACCTTTGATTGAATACCACCATGAAAACTATTGACTGAATCCCTTGTTTTGAAACCTCTGATTGAATACTGAAAATAGTGTCCTTGTGAAATAACAAGGTTTATACATTATCATTTTTATCGAAAGCACAAGATTATAGTAAAAGAATTTATAAAACTTATTCTTTAAAAGTATTTAACATGTATAAAACCATTTATTCAAAACAGATATAAAACAGTTTAGTGAACCTTTTATAAAACCTTTCTATAGAAATTGTTTAACAATTGATAAAACCATTACAACAGTTGGTAAATCCTTTTTTACGATAGTTGAGAAATCCCTTGAATTTGTAAAGTGAACCTGTAACAGTTGAACAGTAGCATGAATCCTGTATATATGAAATATGATTTGCATAGAAAGTGTTTGGTCACGTGTTCCACCCCAAAACAGTTATAAAACAGTAAAAGATGGGCTAATGTTCTCACCTGACAACAGTAGACTCTGAACCAAAACAAGTAGCAAGTAGCAAACAAGACTTCTAACTGGTTCCTACATCATTGTAATCATACATAGAATATAAGACTTCTAACTGGTTCCTACATCATTGTTATCATGATCTTGATTATCTTTATGTGTTATCAAAATGTTGACATCTTTTTGTAATGAACACACATTTATTGAAATTTAATTAGTGGGCTTTATGTTGGGCCAAATATCCCATATGAATCAACTATAATTGGCCGAAATGTTAGTCATGGGCGCAACAAATTTTCATCGGCCTCGTGAGTGTTGTTTGGGCCAAGGTTAGCTAATCAATTTGGGCCGAATGAGTGAAATGGTCAAGCCCAAACATCATGGGCCGGTTGAATTCCCGTGGGCCACTTCAACATGAAATTGAGCTAAGTTTAGGATGCTTGGGGCAACTCTAATTCCTTGGGCCAAATTAGGCTCATTGGGCCAAATATTGAAATATGGGCCGGTCATGCCTAGTTTGGGCAGTGAAGGGTGGATTGAACTAAGTCCGATGGGCCGTTCTCGCACACTGCATGGTTGGATGAAAGGGACAGTCGGGTGTTTTCTTTCCAGCAAACCTTTTGGTTCCTGGAAGCCAAGGTTCGGCCACAAGTAATAGGATTTGGCTGATCATGATGATTCGCGATCTGGAAAGGTTCGGCCAAGGAGAATGGTTCTGCTAAGCAGGGCTGCGTGCAATGTTCGTCGAGGTTTCATGCATGGTTCGTCGGAGGCTCGTCTGAAGAGTTCGGCCGATCAGAAATGGTTCGTCTGATTAGCTGGTTCGGCAAGGGTTCGCCAAAGAAGCAAGGTTCGCGACCCTTGATGATGATTCGCCCAGACGTCTGGTTATGATGGTTCGTCTAGGGCTCGGTGTTGAAGGTTAGTCCCATGCAGGGTTCGTGTTTCATGGCCCGGTGCTGAGATGGTTCGCGAGTCATGCTGGGGTTCGGCTAATGTCTTAAGGTTCGCCGTGGTTGTATGGGTGAGGAAGGGACGGCCCTGTAGGGTTCGGACATGAACCACAGGTTCGGCTCTGAGCTGTTGGGATCGAGTTGGATCGGAGTCCCCGTCGGGCGGAAGGTTCCCGGGGCGCGATATCGTGAGTGATAATCAAAGTGATCAGATTGTTTACGTTGCACATGATATAAATGAGAAATGCTAAGTAGGATAGAATTACAAAGTTAAATTACATCCGTATCGTTCATAATTTAACAATGTAAATCTACCATAAACATCATCAGATATCTATCTTGTAACTGCACAAGATATACAAAATATTTGAATAGTGATGTTTCAAAAATATGCAGGTCCAAAAATACTAAGTCCTCTATCTGAAGTCCTAGTCCAAAAGCATAAGCTTCTTAATTAACTTGTTCGTCACCTGAGAAGTCATGCAAAAATAAGGTCAACACATGGTTGGTGAGTTCATATAGTTTATTAATGGAAAATGATTTGAAAACCTTTTTCGGTAATGACCCTAACCTCATTAACATCACATGTAATATCCACATCGTTATGCTTATATATAGGGCATACCCCTGAGTCGAGCCAACAACCCGCTCAGACGCCGTCCCACCACATACTAATATGTATATGACACTGTTGTTAATGATAATTAAGCATTTTTACCTAACACACACTTCCATTCCCAATGATTCAAATGTACACTTAAAACCTTTGTTAGACCCTCGGGTAACAACCTTAATCTCATTAACATCACATGTATCATCCGGATCGGTACGCTTATATATAGGGCATACCCCTAAGTCGAGCCTACAACAATTTGGAATCTATGTTGATTCCCTAAGTTCATCACAATAATGATCAACCACAGTATTTGTAGAAACAGAAAAGTAAATGCTTACTTAAATAAATAAATAAACATTTAATAAAATCTAAGTCCTAATGATTGGGCCTTGGTCAACTCGAGTAGACTAGTCTAGCAATCAGGTACTTAGTAGAAAAGGAGATCTGTAAACCTCATCAAACATGTGACCTATAATCAATCAGTCTAGCTAGGACATCTTTTGATATATAGGCTTTTATAGTTCTTTAGACCGTCCATAGTTCGTATAGTTCTTTAGTTCTTTGGCACATGTTATCTTTGAGCATTTCCCAGATGTTCCTCAAAACAGTTAGGGAATACTGTAAATATCATCAAACATGCGTCTCATATTCGATCAGTCTAGCTAGGACATCTTTCAAACCTGAGATTGGCACATGCTATCTTTGATATTTCCCAGTTAGACCCTTGAAAGAGTTCTTTGTACTTAGTTCTTTGCAATAGATCGTTAGTTCTTTGACAACACACCCTCGAAATAGTTCTTTGAAAATAGATTGTTAGTTCTTTGAAAACACACCCTTGAAATAGTTCTTTGAAAATAGATCATTAGTTCTTTGACAACACACCCTTGAAATAGTTCTTTGAAAATAGATCGTTAGTTCTTTGACAACACACCCTTGAAATAGTTCTTTGAAAATAGATCGTTAGTTCTTTGAAATAGACCTTTGAAAATAGTTCTTTGATTTAGATCTTTAGTTTTTTGAAAATAGTTCTTTGATTTGAAACAGTTCACCTAGACAGGAGTCTAGAATAACAGTTATACATGTAAAACATATACAAGTAAAAACATTTAAGTAAACAATCTAAATAAACAGTTTACGCATGCTTATCAGCCCCGCATTTTAACACAAAAATGTTAGAAAAGGGGCTATAACTCACATGTGTTGCTATGTAATTGATCTATCATCAAATGCGCGCTCTTGTTGTAGTTTAGGTTTCTTCAGTTCTTGAGTTGTTTTAACAGAATTCAAATACTATAAGTATACGTATTAGTCGTGGCACCTATGGTTTGGTCGGTGTGTGTAACTAAGTGCCCTACTTTACTAAGTGATTCTATGATCTAATCTAACTTAGTTACCCCTTTTATGACCCCAAATCCCATGTTTATTATAACAACTTACTTTTAAATTTTTACAAAATTTGGGCAGAGTTTCCTTTGTTTTTAGTTCCAATCCAGACATTTTATATTGTCTATTTACATCAAGTTCCCAAACAATTTAATCAAAACACTTAACACTTCATTTTACATGTTCAAGTATAAAATATCATTTTATTTAATTGAAAGAATGTTATAATAAAAGTTATAATTCAATTTGAGAAATTATGATCAACAATTTATTCTTAGGTTAATCACATTTGATTAACCTTAACATGTTACTAGATCTTTGTCTCTGATAGTTCTTTGTTCGTCCTTATGTATAACTGGACTTAGAGTGTTCAGTTGACAATCCAAATTCAGTTATACAATCATATGAATTTTTTAACAGTTAGATGCATATATTGAAATTAACACCAACACTTTATGCAATATCCTCCACTATGCATGTTCCTTAGTTTGTTCTAAAGTTTGAGTACTCAATAATCATTTCCTTGTTCTTACAACTAAGTTCAACAGCCCTAGGTACTGAATTTCCTTGATTAGTTAACACTTTGGGTTTTGATTCATAAATGGGCAGCGAACCTATTGGCCATTTGTATCGGTTCGGCGAACCTTTGAGGTTCGGCGAACCTTTAGGGTTCGTCCCACTTGGTTCGGCTCACTAAGGTTCGGTTGTCCTAGGTTCGCTGGTCACAGGTTCGTTGTTATCAGGTTCGTGGTCAATGGTTCGTCTGCTAAGAAGGTTCGGCCAAGGATACTAGGTTCGGCCCACAAAGGTTCGCCTGGCCTATGGTTCGGCAAGACAGGTTCGTGAGTCCTAGGGTTCGCCACCCTAGGTTCGGCTGAACTATGGTTGCAGGTTCGTTGCAGGTGATAGCCACAGGTTCGCTGCAGGGATAACAGGTTCGGCGACCTGCAACAGGTTCGCCTGATCGCATTTGGTTCGCGAACCTACACTATCTTCTTCCTTTTTCGATTCCGATCTGTAACAGGTTAGTTCCTACAACATCCTAATCGTTCATTTGTGTTTATCTAATGTTTTCTAAGTGTTCAAAGTGACTAAAACAACACTAATCAAAGAGGTTCGTGATAAACGCTTAAAACCGAAACAAAATGGGGATTTACCTCCAAATCTTCGGATGAAATTTCAAATTTCTTGTACTTATGTGATCTACAGATGATGATGGTTGTTTTGAGCCTAGAATCACTTGAATCCAAGGAGATTTGAGCTAGAAATTGTAGAGAGAAGTTGGGAGAATTCTAGAGAGAGAAAGTCACAAATTTAGAGAGAGGGAGAGAGGTTGGTGAAGTGAGTTATGGCATTCAATGCCATGTTTTTATGTTTGTAACACCCGGTCGTTCGATCTCGTTCGGTTTCGCGTAAATGTCGGCTTCTCGAAATTTTCGATACGAAACGACGCGGTTTATAAAATAAGATTTAAAGATTTATTTTAAGTTGTGATTCCTAATAAATTATCTAAATATCTTTCGTTTATTTTAGAATTTCAGAAATATTTAATTAACCGTTTAAATCGAATCGTAAGGTCGTCGCGCGTATTCGTTTGAATCGTCACCCGTACGAACACGACGATAACTATACTTTTCAATATTGTCTTCTAATTATTGGATATTATTCAGAATGTTAAACCTTCAGATTTATTCGTACAGATCGTCACCTATACGAATAACCTGTCAATTTAGCATTCACATAACAACACCCGTTCTGTTTTGTTCTATAAAGCCTCACATACGTTTATACATAATAACTCCTAACAAGTAATCACATGATGGTTCTGTGTTGCCAGATAATTATCTGACTCAAGAACCCTAGTTCTGAACTTTGTTAATGTTAAATGTTTCTGAACTTGTTGTTTGATAACACAAAATGATAATGACAATGGATATGAATAGAAATTTCACTGAAATGTATATTGTTCGTACCTGTTTACTGTTCATGTTACTGTTTAAGATCACTGTTCCGGTACGGTTCCAGCACTGATGTTACAGTCTCCCCTTGTTAGAGAAATTTCGTCCCGAAATTTAAGCATTGTTATCAGGTACAGCTTCCTCTTCAAACAGTTGGGGATACTTTTACTTCATGTGATCTTCACGTTCCCAAGTAAACTCGGGCCCGCGTCTTGAATTCCATCGAACCTTTACAATCGGAATACAGCTTCGCCTCAGTTGTTTAACTTTGAGATCCATAATCTCCAAAGGTTCCTCAATGAAGTGTAACTGTTCATCCACTTGAATCTCTTCAATTGGAATAACAAGTGATTCATCGGCAAGACATCTCTTTAAGTTCGAGACGTGAAATACATCATGCACCGCATTGAGTTCATCTAGTAATCTCAGTCTGTACGCCACAGGACCAATGCGTTCAATGATCTCGAACGGTCCTACGTACCGTGGTGCTAACTTGCCTTTATTCCCAAAACGAACAACGCCCTTCCATGGGGATACCTTCAACATTACACGGTCTCCCACTTGGAATTCGAACGGCTTGCACCGTTTGTCAGCGTAGCTTTTCTGTCTGCTCCTAGTCGCTTGTAGTCTTCTTTGAATCTGGGCAATCTTGTCAGTGGTTTCCTGAATAAGCTCTGGCCCAGTTATACGATTATCTCCCACTTCGGTCCAACAGATCGGTGATCGACATTTCCGGCCATAAAGGGCCTCGAATGGTGCACATTCGATACTGCTGTGGTAGTTGTTATTGTAGGAGAATTCGATCAGTGGCAAATGAGAGTCCCAATTCCCACCGAAATCCAAAATACAGGTTCTTAACATGTCCTCTAGGGTTTGAATAGTACGTTCGCTTTGACCATCCGTTTGTGGATGGTAAGCTGTACTCAGGTTTAACTGTGTCCCTAAAGATTTCTGTAATGACTGCCAAAACCTTGATGTAAATCTGCTATCTCTATCAGAAATAATAGACAATGGCACACCGTGGCATACCACTATCTCATTGATGTATAGTCTTGCCAGTTTATCCATCGTGAAAGTCTCACGCATAGGCAAGAAGTGAGCAGATTTTGTCAAACAGTCAATGATCACCCAAATTGTATCGTGACCACTGGAAGTGCGGGGTAGCTTGGTAATGAAATCCATAGATATTTGTTCCCACTTCCAGAGCGGAATCTCAGGCTGTTCCAATAGACCAGACGGTCTCTAGTGTTTCGCCTTTACCTTCACACACGTTAGACTTCGACCGACATACTCGGCTATGTCTTTATTCATTCCCGGCCACCAATAAAACCCACGCAAGTCATGGTACATCTTATCAGATCCGGGATGAACAGAATATTTAGTCTTGTGTGCTTCATCGAAAATAAGTCTTCTCAATTCGTCTACCACCGGAATCCATATACGATCCTAGCAGTAGATCATTCCATCAGGCTTAGTCTCAAGGTGTTTCTCTGCCCCACAGTCAAGTTCCTTCTTTAGGTTCCCTCTATCAACTGATTCTTGTTGTGCTTGAATAATCTGATCTCTCAAACTGGTCTGCACAGTCATTCCCATTGCCCTGACTCGCAAGGGTTTGACCCGTTCCTTCCGGCTCAAGGCGTCGGCTACAACGTTCGCCTTTCCCAGATGGTACTTGATCACGCAATCGTAATCGTTCAGAAGTTCAACCCAACGACGCTGTTGCATGTTGAGTTCTTTCTGATCAAAAATATGTTGCAGACTTTTATGATCAGTAAATATGGTACACTTGGTGACATATAAGTAATGTATCCAAATCTTTAACGCGAAAATTATAGCTCCCAATTCAAGATCATGAGTAGTGTAATTCTTCTCATGAACTTTTAACTGCCTTGATGCATAGGCTATGACTTTGTCCCGTTGCATTAACACACAACCAAGTCCCTGATAGGAAGCATCACAATAGACAACAAAGTCATCACATCCTTTTGGGAGAGATAGATTTGGAGCATCACACAATTTCTGTTTCAATGTCTGGAAAGCATCTTCTTGTTTCTGCTCCCAGAGAAACGGTTCACTTTTCTGAGTTAACTTAGTGAGAGGCAACGCTATCTTAGAAAAATTCGATATGAATCTTCTATCATAACCCGCCAATCCCAGAAAAGACCGTATCTCCGTTGGTGTCTTCGGAGTATCCCAGTTCTTTATCGCTTCAATTTTGGCAGGATCAACGTGTTTTCCCTCACTGTTGACTACGTGACCCAAAAATTGAACTTCCCTTAGCCAGAACTCGCATTTAGAGAACTTGGCATAAAGTTTCTGTTCTTCCAACCGCTCCAAGATTTTTCTAAGGTGTTGTTCATGATCTGCTTTTCTCTTAGAATAAATCAGGATGTCATCAATAAAACAATGACAAACTGATCCAAGTACGGCTTGCACACTAGGTTCATGAGGTCCAAGAAAACCGCTGGTGCATTTGTTAATCCGAAAGGCATCACCATGAATTCGTAATGCCTATATCTGGTTCGGAACGCCGTCTTCGGTATGTCTTCGTCTTGTATTCACAACTGATTTCCCTTGATCTACTTATCTAGTTTATTTATGATCACAACATAGTTCTAACATTCATCCTTCCTATACATCCTAGAAACGAAGCTTTCTAAACTTAGTGATTCAAATTCCACGAGATCTAGGTGAGAAGGGACAGCATAAACACTAACTTACTGTCTGAATGTCTACGGGTCTTTAGTGCTCTAAGTAGGTATGGTTCTTTTCCTAACTATAGTAACTAAACTGTAACTAGGAGTCACCCTATCTTTATTTATTTAATTAATACTTATTGACTTAGGCTTCCTTAACTCACTATCTCTATTAACTTATTTGCACTGTACTTGTTTACAGTTTCCTTTAGATTTATTGTTTCTAAAACTACCATGGAGCATGCACTTCAAATTAGCATGCAAATAAATAGTTTAACGTAACAGGATAAAATATGCGTACCTGTGGGATCACCCCCTCCAAACCTGCATCAGAGACTGGCAAAGTAATCATTTCCTCAGAATGTGCTGGACCTGCTGAAGATACCCCTACGGGGCAGTCTCGTGCAGTGTGTTCGGACATTCCGCACACATAGCAATCCTTGCTGTGTCGAGGAAGGGGATATGTAGAGTTTCCAGGCTTCTGATTATGAGTCGGGGGATTATTACAATCACGACTCCAGTGTCCCTTCCTCCCGCAATTCAGACAATGTTGGCACAGTTTATTCTCAGCATGGTGAAGACCGCATGTGGCACATAAAGGAAATTTGCCAGCCTTCTGTTTGCATACTAATTCTATTGATGATCTGCATTGATGATCCCAATGGCCCATCTTACCACAACGGGTGCATTGCCTGCATGAGGTTTCAGCACGGTGGTGATAGTGGCAGCAATCGCAAAAAGGGGCTTTCCCAGCATAACGTTTACGACTCTCTGTCTCAGGCGCAACGGCCATTTGGCGAAGAGGAATGGCCTCGGTGTAGATCACAGGGTCTCTTGCTTTCTTAGGATCACACCGTTTCCGTTTCTTGCTTGTTTCTCCTCGTACAAATCCTTTGGCTCCCGTGACTGTCTTCGGGCTGCATCGAGTGTTCTCATCACCATTCATGACTTGAGTGATGATCTCTGGGAGAACCGTCATCATTAGTTCAGTAACTAGGCTTGCGAGTGCAACGGCTGTTGGGTCCATCTCCAGTCTAGGAGGAGTGGTGATGGTTGTCTCCTTGGTGACATTCTGCTTATACCCGAAAGAACATCGGTTAGCGAAATGACCAATTGTAAAAGACAGGATGCAAGCTTAAATCCTTTGATCTCTACATAAAGGGTCCCTAGGTTATAGTCTATGCCAAAACGCTTAATTAAGTGACCTATATTTCTCTATAACCATGGCTCTAATACCAATCTGTCACACCCCGAGCCGGCAGGGTTGGATCGGAGTCCCCGTCGGGCGGAAGGTTCCCGGGGCGCGATACCGTGAGTGATAATCAAAGTGATCAGATTCTTTACGTTGCACATGATATAAATGAGAAATGCTAAATAGGATAGAATTACAAAGTTAAATTACATCCGTATCGTTCATAATTTAACAATGTAAATCTACCATAAACATCATCAGATATCTATCTTGTAACTGCACAAGATATACAAAATATTTAAATAGTGATGTTTCAAGAATATACAGGTCCAAAAATACTAAGTCTTCAATCTGAAGTCCTAGTCCAAAAGCATAAGCTTCTTAATTAACCTGTTCGTCACCTGAGAAGTCATGCAAAAATAAGGTCAACACATGGTTGGTGAGTTCATATAGTTTAGTAATTGAAAATGATTTGAAAACCTTTTTCGGTAAAGACCCTAACCTCATTAACATCACATGTAATATCCACATCGGTATGCTTATATATAGGGCATACCCCTGAGTCGAGCCTACAACCCGCCCAGACGCCGTCCCACCACATACTAATATGTATATGACACTGTTGTTAATGATAATTAAGCATTTTTACCTAACACACACTTCCATTCACAATGATTCAAATGTACACTTAAAACCTTTGTTAGACCCTCGGGTAACAACCTTAATCTCATTAACATCACATGTATCATCCTGATCGGTATGCTTATATATAGGGCATACCCCTGAGTCGAGCCTACAACCCGCCCAGACGCCGTCCCACCACATACTAATCCACATGGGACATTGTTGTTAATGAAAATTAAGCATTTTACCCCTACCAATGACTCATTGATTCTTCAGTTCTTTGTTCCTGTAAATACAACAATTTGGAATCTATGTTGATTGCTTAAGTTCATCACAATAATGATCAACCACAGTATTTGTAGAAACAGAAAAGTTAATGCTTACTTAAATAAATAAATAAACATGTAATAAAATCAAAGTCCGAATGATTGGGCCTTGGTCAACTCGAGTAGACTAGTCTAAGAATCAGGTACTTAGTAGTAAAGGAGGTCTGTAAACCTCATCAAACATGTGACCTATAATCAATCAGTCTAGCTAGGACATCTTTTGATATATAGGCTTTTATAATTCTTTAGACCGTCCATAGTTCGTATAGTTCTTTAGTTCTTTGGAACATGTTATCTTTGAGCATTTCCCAGATGTTCCTCAAAACAGTTAGGGAATACTGTAAATATTATCAAACATGCGTCTCATATTCGATCAGTCTAGCTAGGACATCTTTCAAACCTGAGATTGGCACATGCTATCTTTGATATTTCCCAGTTAGACCCTTGAAAGAGTTCCTTGTAGTTAGTCCTTTGAAATAGATCGTTAGTTCTTTGACAACACACCCTTGAAATAGTTCTTTGAAAATAGATCGTTAGTTCTTTGACAACACACCCTTGAAATAGTTCTTTGAAAATAGATCGTTAGTTCTTTGACAACTCACCCTTGAAATAGTTCTTTGAAAATAGATCGTTAGTTCTTTGACAACACACCCTTGAAATAGTTCTTTGAAAATAGATCGTTAGTTCTTTGAAATAGACCTTTGAAAATAGTTCTTTGATTTAGATCTTTAGTTCTTTGAAAATAGTTCTTTGATTTGAAACAGTTCACCTAGACAGGAGTCTAGAATAACAGTTATACATGTAAAACATATACAATTAAAAGCATTTAAGTAAACAATTTAAATAAACAGTTTACGCATGCTTCTCGGCCCCGCATTTTAAAACAAAAATGTTAGAAAAGGGGCTATGAGCTCACCTGTGTTGCTATGTAATTGATCTATCACACAATGCGCGCTCTTGTTGTAGTTTAGGTTTCTTCAGTTCCTGAGTTGTTTTAACAGAATTCAAATACTATAAGTATACGTATTAGTCGTCGCACCTATGGTTTGGTCGGTGTGTGTAACTAAATGCCCTACTTTACTAAGTGATTCTATGATCTAATCTAACTTAGTTACCCCTTTTATGACCCCAAATCCCATGTTTATTATAACAACTTACTTTTAAATTTTTACAAAATTTGGGCAGAGTTTCCTTTGTTTTTAGTTCCAATCCAGACATTTTATATTGTCTATTTACATCAAGTTCCCAAACAATTTAATCAAAGCACTTAACACTTCATTTTACATGTTCAAGTATAAACTATCATTTTATTTAATTTAAAGAATGTTTTAATAAAACTTATTATTCAATTTGAGAAATTATGATCAACAATTTATGCTTAGGTTAATCACATTTGATTAACCTTAACATGTTACTAGATCTTTGTCTCTGATAGTTCTTTGTTCGTTCTTGTGTATAACTGGACTTAGACTATCCTCATTCACAATCCAATCCAACCCAACCTTTTAATAAAAAATTAATTTCTCTCTCTTTAACATAGACAAGCCAATCAAACCTAAATTTTTACTCTCATTAACAACCTAATCTTTACTATCTTTTATTAAATAAATATAATTTATGATTATTAGTTTTTATTAAAAATTATTAGATTTTTTTGTTTTTAAAGTTCTAGCTCATCCTGTTGGAAGAATTAATCGTATTCATCCTCAAGAGAACATCATTGGAAGTCCATTAGATGGGGTTAAGACTAGAAACCAGCTTTCTTCAGGGGGACTTGCAGACATTCTTGATTTTGCATATGTGAGCTTCTGTTCCCATTCTTGTTTTATCTCCCAAGTTGAACCGCGAACTGTCACTGAAGCTTTAAAGGAAGAATCATGGGTTGATGCCATGTAGGAAGAACTCCTGCAATTCAAGAAATTAGGAGTCTGGAAACTTGTTGACATACCAAAAGGTGAAAAAGTTATAGGCACTAGATGTGTTCTTTGTTGCAAGAAAGATGATCATGGGATCATTGTTAGAAACAAGGCACATTTGGTGGTTCAAGGATTCAGACAGATTGAAGGGTTGTATTATAATGAAGTGTTTGCACCAGTTGCTCGACTTGAAGCAATTCGTATTTTCTTGGCATATGCATCATTCAAAAAGTTTAAAGTCTATCAAATGGATGTCAAGAGTGCATTCCTTCATGGCGTGATCAGTGAAACAGTGTATGTCAGTCAACCTCCCGGGTTTGAGGATCCATTGCATCGTGACCAAGTCTACAAGTTAGACAAGGCCTTATATGGATTGAACCAAGCACCGCGAGCATGGTATGAGACACTATCTACTCATCTTCTGAACAACGGGTTCAGAAGAGGTGTCATTGACTGCACACTGTTTATTCGGGAAAAGGATGGTGATCTACTCTTGGTATAAGTTTATGTGGATGATATCATTTTCGTTTCTACCAATGATCGTCTGTGCAAAGAATTTGAGATGGTTACAGGTGGATCAGCATGAAGCAAGAATCTTCATTCATCAGACCAAATATGTTGGTGACACTGAGCCGGTTCAGTATGTCAGATGTGAAACCTGCTGGTACCCCGCTGGCTGTCAATCACGGGATTACACCATATGTAAAGGGGGAGTCAATCGATGCCACTTTGTACCGAGGAATGATCGGATCTCTTATGTATCTCACTCACTGATTCTCGGCCAGACATCATGTTCGCCACATGCTTGTGTGCTCGTTATCAATCAAAACCAAGAGTATCACATCTCATTGCTGTGAAGAGGATTATGCGTTATCTGAAGGGTACTCCGGATCTTGGCTTATGGTACCCTAATGATGATAATTTTGAGTTTACTGCATATAGTGATTATGATTATGGTGGATGCAAGAGAGATTACAAGTCAACATCTGCGGGATGTGAGTTCTTCGGAACCCGATTAGTTACTTGGCAGTGCAAGAAGCAGACGTCGGTGTCTACTTCAACCTGTGAAGCTGAATATATTGTTGCTGCTAGTTGCTGTTCTCAGATCATCTGGATCCAACAGCAACTCCGGGACTATGGGTTACATTTTTATAACACCCCTATTTATGTTGATAATACTGC
This sequence comes from Mikania micrantha, assembly GCA_009363875.1. Taxonomy (NCBI): domain Eukaryota; kingdom Viridiplantae; phylum Streptophyta; class Magnoliopsida; order Asterales; family Asteraceae; genus Mikania; species Mikania micrantha. The sequence goes on along the minus strand of CM018694.1, from coordinate 34,246,078 downwards.
TTCCATATCTGTCACTAAGAATCTGGTCCAGCACTCAAAAAAAAACACATCGACATTAAATATCACTTCATACGTGATTGTTTTGAAAAGAAACTAATCGTTGTTGTTAAAATTCACACCGATCACCAGAAAGCCGATCTTTTCACAAAAGCTTTTGATAAATCCAGATTCTTATATCTGTTATCGGCTAATGGTGTTTTCCAAAAGGATGAAGTCCTACCCTCATCTGAATCTAACAAATGATCATCGACTTTCTTAGATAGTTTCATTTTGATTTATCTCTTTATTTCATTTAGTTCTCTTGTCTATTTCCTTATCTTAATCAAAAACTCAAAAAGATTTTCTGTTTTAGGTTTTTAGGGGGAGATAGTAGCTAATTGGAAAAACCAAAAACATCTGAAAAATTTAAAAATACAAAAACAGTTGAAAAAGTAAAAATTGAGAAGGTCTTCCTTGAGAAAGTAATACATTAATCTATCATGTACTAAAAGCTTTGGTGAATGTATAAATGAAAGACATATGAGAAGTGTGAGTTGATGTACTGATAGGTTGACTTTACAAAATGAAAAGACAAATTTGAGAAAACTTAGAAAATATTATTTGTGGGATCTGTTTTAGAAAGACAGTTAAGTGAGAAATAGTTTATGACTCAAATCAGGCATACACCTGTTATCATGAGATCCAATAAGGTTTCCAATGATTCATGAATTCAAAGTCTATACACGTGCCATATTGCTAGGACGAACCTAGCTGAAGCCGTCCAGTCAGATGAGAATGATTGAATCAAAATAAAATAAAAGAAAATCAACCTGTTATTAAGCTTGTAAAAAATACAAAAATAAAATAAGTTTGATTTCATACACATGCCATATTACTGGGACGAACCTACTTGAAGCCGTTTGGATAGAACAAGTCAATCATGTCAACATTGGTCTGTATACGTGCCATATTACTGGGACCAACCTAGTTGAAGCCGTCCATGAGAATGTGTTGGTCATGAGAGAGAAATCAAATATAAAATTACAAAAATAAAATAAATTGGAACCTTATGGAATTTATGATGCTGGGTATTAAGATGTGCGGAGATGAGTTACAAACTAATTTTAATCTTTGCTGAATAGACAAAACAGGTATCTTAATCAGAAAACATAAGTAATCATCAAATGAGTTTAATAATTTTGTATTGAAAAGCTTAAAGTGGACAGATATATCAGTAGTCATATCACAAATCAAAAGTGTCTGAAATGAAACATTCATTAATGCTGATTTGATTTGATTAGATGTATGTACTAGTTTTTCCACAGATCTCTCACAAAAATACTTGTTTCTTTGTTTTAGTTGCTAGTTGTACAGTTGTAATTTGTTTCAGAAAATTACAAAAAGATTTTCTATTTTCAATTTCAGTTTAGGTGATCATTTGTAGGTTCAGATATCTTACTTATCTGAATCCTGAATCAACCAGACTTATTTTCATAAATGGCATTTGTTTTACTGATCATAATGTAAAATCTTGAAATCATTTTTTGTTTGTGAGTGAAAAACCTCATTCGGACGAATGAGTAATCAGAATGGCCCATTCCACCGAATGACTTTATTCGGCGAATGACTATGAAATTTGAATCTCATTCGGCGAATGACTTTGGGGAGAAAGAGCTCACTCGCCAGTCTCATTCGGCAAATGACTGTATTATTTGAATTTCATTCACCGAATGTATATCGAAGGAAGACATCTCATTCGCCGGACTCATTCGGTGAATGACCGACCCTATATAAACATTCAATCGGCCGAACTACCCTCATTCTCCCATTTTTCATTCGACCGATACTGTGTGTGCGTCATTCGCCTGAATCACTCTCTATCCTCGACTCACCTATTTTTCATCATCATTCTTGATCCAGACACTGATAGATCTTATTTTTATCATCTCAGGTACATGGGGATCAAATTTTGTCGATTCTTGACCATGAAAACATCAAAAACAGAACCGAATCAACGGTTTTAGGGTTTTTAGAATCGCCCTTTCAATAGATGGTCAAAATTGACTTAAAATCAAATAAGACTAGTTTTAAACTTGTTAATCGGTCGATTCTGAGCATGAATGTATGATTTTTATGGGCTGATATGAAGATTCATAAACTGGTGTTTGAATCCCAACAGACAGCCGAATGACGCCATTCGGCGAATGACTCATTCGGAGAATGTGTTCATTCGGCCCTATCAATTATATTCGGCCAAATCAAGTTCATTCGGCCAAATGGTCATACTTGTTCATTGTTCTGATTTGAATCTTGTATTCAACTAAATTGTACTGATATATATCTTTAATTGATTTTCAGAATGGCTGTATACAAATCCGTGACAAAGAACAACATTTGTGCACACCTGGATCTCAACACGCCAAATGCTCGACATTACACTGAGATTATCACATTTTTTAGGCGTTCCAAGATTTTCACTGCCATTTCTACTATGCATGTACCATATCACTCTCACCAGCAGGACTTCTGGGCTTCTGCAGATATTGATTGTGAGGTTGAACCTCCTGTTATTAGAGGCAAGGTGCTGGGACATGATGTTGTTATATCAGCTGAGCACATCAGGAGAGTTTGTGGTTTCCAAGATACACCTGATCAGCCATATCTGCTGGATCGTTACTTAGTTCGTGGTTGCTTTATGAGGTGCAAGTACGAAGGTGATCTTGGAGCGAGAATCCTAAACAAGGCTTATATCTCTCCACAGTTCAAGTATCTCGCGCATGTACAGATTCACTGTCTTGGATCTAGGAGAGGCGGTTTTGATGATATGAGGGAAACCATACAGTGTGCCTTCGTTGCCCTGGTGCTGAACTGACCATTCAATTTTTCAGAGATGGTCTTCTCACACATGAAGGAGAATGTGACACTTAAAGGAGACAAGAAATTTCTGATGTATCCTCAGTTTCTCCAGCAGCTGATTGATGCTCAGCTTCCTAATCTGCCAAAGATCACTGCCGATATTATCCGATTGGAGCACATGCATGACATTGCTCTTAACAGGGTAATGTCATACAGAGGAAAGGATAGGAAGCCTACAGTCCGGTCTTTGTTTAGACATCTGGTGAGGCCTGACTATGTAGCTCCAGCTGGCAGGAGGTGGAGGCATGAAGATTCTGATTCTGAGGTAGAGGACATTATTGTTCCTGATGACGGTGGTGATGATGGTGATGGTGCAGGTCATGGTGGTACTTGTGCTGGTGGTTGTGTGAGTACAGTTGCTATTAGCACTGTAGCTGCAAGCTCTGTTGTGACGAGTACTGTTATTGACGATATCATTACTACTGCTGATGTGAGCATGATTGAGGCTGGTGGTGTGAGTGTTGGTGGGGGAGTTGGAATGTCTACCGCAGAGGGAGAGGATGTGGATATTGATTCTTTGATGGAGTTAGATTTCTTGGCTACTTCTACAGCCACTGTATCTACTTCATTTGAAATGACTGGTACCACATTTGTAGGGGATAGAGAGGATTCTGATGATTCAGAGGGTGAAAGTGATAAAGCTGGTGGTGAAGGTGGAGAAAGCTCAGACTCAGAAGATACTCCAGATGATGAGTTTGAGAGTGTTTGGATAGGAGGGAGATTAGTCAAATGGAAGAGGAAGCGAAGTGAAGCTGAGCTTGAGGAGATTACCGATCCCTCTTTCATTCCAGAGTTTGATATCTCACCTCCTCCTCGTTCCTCTGTTCCAGACACTGTAGTTGTATCTGTTGCTACTATTCAGTCCACATCATCTCCAGCTGGCAGAAGAAAGAGAGCTAGGTTTCTCTTTCAGAGACGATCAGAACAGTCAGTTGCTGCCACAACCACTGTCACATCAGTGGCTGCAACTACAGTTTCTTCACTGATCAGGCCAAGGGTTGTTCCTATACGTGCTACTTTAGCCCCTCTAGCCACCTCTGTTGTTCAGGCTCCCATATTCATTGATGCCTCTACTGGTCCCTCCACTTCACGAGTTGACACGTTCATACCTACTGTTTCATTTGTTGATCAGATGAGCACATTGAACAGTATGGTACTTAGATTGATGGAGAGGGGCATGGAACAAGAGAAGAAGAACAAGGAGCAGGAACTGATTATTGCCCTGCTCACCCAACGGGTAAATGAGCAAGATACTTTGCTTCTTCAGGCTGCCGACCAGAGAGCTGATCTGCGAGCTCAATCTGCTCAGCAAGAGGAGCAGCTATTGAAATCATTGATGAGCATCATCAGTTGGCATTGACTGTCACTGATTTCAGTGATCGGGTTCTGGCTTTAGAGACGGAGAATGCTTGGCTTGCCGAACAAATTGACAGCCTTAAAGATAGCACTCCGAGAATCAAAGGCGTTGCTATTCACTCTGATGATTCAGATTCTGAGAAAGAAAAAGACGAGGAAGATGAAGAAGAGGAAGAGGAAGCTGATGAGGAGAAAGTTGATTACGAAGATACTGACAAAGATGATGACTCAGACGGAGATGATCAGGATGAATCAGGGAGCGGGTCTCCTGGTTCGTCAAGGTCAGATGATGATGATGATGATCAAGCACCTCCCCCTCCTGAGATCAGTCCAAGTCCATGCATGACAAGAAGAACAAGGCTCCTTCTTAACCTCCTCCTACACATACAGAAGAACCATCTGCTACTAAGGAAGTCGAAGCTGTACCCGTGAGACGTCGACTGGATGAGACACTCACTATGATTCTTGACGCTCAGGGCATTATACAACACTAAGTTAGCTATGATAAAGAGGAGGGGGGAAATCATTTACTGTCTCACCAAGGAGCAGATAGCTGAGTTGTTCAGGTTAAATCCTGATGAGGTTATTACTGATGATACCTCAGTTCTAGTTTTTGATGAGCCAAATCCATAAACTTTTGATGACGTTGATGAGATCATTCTGGAGGACATAACCGAGGAGGAGTATCCAAAATATACATCGGCTGAGGACGAACTGCCTACTTTCACTGATTTTTTTGATCAAGCCACTGAAGAGATGTTGGACAGATACTTGGAAGAACAGGTTGAAGTCAATAAGTCTGCAGCTGATGATATCAAACAGAGGAAAAAATAATGGAAGGCCTATTGGGAGATCCTGAAGAAAGAAAGCAATGAAAAGATGCGAGCAACTCACAAAAAGGTTTACAGGACCAAAGGCTACAAAGCCGGAGGTCAGATTCTGAGCTGGGCATACTTTCATGACTTATGATGTTATGCTATGAAGAGGGAAAGATGAATAGATTACTTTAAGCATCCTCATGACTTCAAGACGTTGCCAGGATTCGAAGTAAATCAACTTGCACGTCTGAGGATGCTTTATAGTGAAGACACTGGGATGTCAGCATGGTTCTCCCGACTGCTGCAATACGAATACAGAAAGAGGTGGGTAAACTTCAGGCCTCAACAACCTGAAAGATATTATTTGCCAGAGATAGATGGAGATACACGGAAACATAAAGTTATCCTGAAGTGGCTTCCTCCTAAGGTTTTGAAGAAGATTCCACTAAAGAAGATGCGACAAGACTTTATAGAGGGCCTCCGATGGTGGTACTACGACGGGTGGATTGGAGAAGCTGTGATTGTTATGTGCAAGGAGAAGAAATGGGAGACTGAACGTATATTTGACCCGATGTGGTTGACTAACCTGTCACACAACGATGTCAAAGCTCACTATCCCCACCAAATTTTCTTAGATGTACAAGACATGGAACAGACACTTCAGTTCATAAGGGTGATCCGGATCTGCATATGCTTAAAGGTTCATGCTGGAGCAGATTGGAAAGCCATATCTGCCAAGCTTTTCAAGAAAGACACGTCCATGGTTTGAACTAGGTCCAAGGGGGAGTTTGTAGATACATTAAATGTCCCTAGTTCAATTTTGTAATGTTCTTGATGTATAAAGTTTATTATATTAATGGAAGGTGTCTTTCTATATTGTTCTTAATGTTTAATTTTGATTATAATTGTTTGATTATGTTTAAAGTTGGAGTTATATAGTTAAAGACCCATTCGGGCGAATGACTCTACGAATGAAGTCATTCGCCGAATGAATCATTCGACTAACTTATCCATTCGACATGGTCATTCGTCGAATGAGCTGCTTCAGCCACTCATTCGGCCGAATGACTACAGTCTATAAATACAAGTTCAAATCATTTTAAACCAAACTTCAGAGAGCCCTTCTTCTTCCCAGAGCACCTATTGTCAAACCCTAGAAAATCTGAGTGGCCATTGATCGTCCAAGTTCGATTCTCAACCCGTGGTGTTCGATTCTCATTCAAACGTCCATCCTACACCTTCGGATCACCACAGTAGCTGTTGGTTTCGATTGGAAAACCCTGGAATAGGATTCCGCACTATTCCAGAGGCTGTCGAGTATATATCCGTTGGAATCGGATTGTTTCCGAGCTCCCGATTGGTCCTACAAATGTTATAAGATAGAATCTTACAACTACATTATTCTATTTTGTTGATGATTCATGAAGTTACATTATCATGTTCCATCCTGTTTGTTTTAGTCATGTTATGATCATACAAGCATGCATACAATGATAATCGATAATAAGTCAAGCAATATTATCTAAATCATAGTATAAGCAGTATGATGAACTAAAACTTTAAAATAAATAAAATATTTGGCATGTTTCTCAGCCCCGAGAGTTTGAAATCAATTAAGATTAGAAAAAAGGCATATGAACTCACTTTGTAGTAGTTGTGGTCGACTTAGCCTGAACAAGAATGCACGCGCTCTTTGTTGTACTAGATTTTGTATTCACAATCCTGTATTGATTTTGTAACTTGTAAGTATAAGTTGTAGGGATTTATGTGTGTGTATGTGTTAGCCCTAAAATTGGCTAACACACGTAGGTCTCGGTCATTATTCGGCCTCGGTTTGTTTGTTATAAAATACACTAACACTTAACTATTTTAAGTTAATCTTAGTATGTAGTGTTACTTGTTTTATGTTTAAATCATAATACCCCAGTGATTAGTTTTAACCTATTGGCCTTGATTAGTTTCTAAATGCAACTTAGGTTTTTGTGTCAAACTTTGCAAGTTACGTTGGTAATTATGTAAATTCTTTAACATATTTAGAATATACTTAACATATGTTTTAGATAGCCCTTTACTTCATTAGATACTATAGAATGATTTATAGTTGTTAAGTATAAATGTTAACAAACATGTTGCCACCTTTGAAGTAATATATGGTAATTATCTCATCCCCATGCAAGTTAACCTTGAAATTTTTTGATGCATTTTTTTACATATTGAATCAAGTGGGCCGAACCCTTGGTCATAGGCCGAACGACAAATGGGCCGAATCTATCCCTTGGGCCGAATCTATCCCTTGGGCCGAATCAATACCCTAGGCTGAATGAGTGGGCCGAGTAAGGAACATCAGCCGATTGTTTGTGCTTGGGCCGAAAATCACATGGGCCCATTGCTTGAGGATGTTGGGCATGAAACAGCCCCATGGGCCGGCTAATTTCATGGGCTAGATCAATTGGAAAGTGGGCCATAGGGGTTGTGTGGGCCGCTGTTGGGCCGAGTGTATATGTTTTGGGCCGTATGAGCTGTATGTGGTTGAACATTCGGTTGAAGAAATGTGGGGGTCGAATGGAACTTGTCTATGAACCGAATGAAGTTGAGGGTCGAATGGCTAAGGGGCGAATGACCCTTGCTCGACAGAATAAGGTCCATACACTGGTGGGGCTCGAATGAGGCTGCTTCGGTCGTGGATTGAATGGCCATTCAGCCGAATGGGTCCCTTCGGCAGGCTGGTGCTGTGGATCAGCCATGGGTGTTCAACCAAGTTCCAAACCAAGCTCTATGATGGGTTATGTGATGGTGTGTATCAAAACTAGTTTCGAGAGTGTAATGGTTGAAAGAAATAGGTTTAGAACCGGTTAGGGTTGGGTTTACGTAAAAAGGGTTGAAAACCCTAAATTCGTCACTTTTCATGCTTCACTACCTCGATTTTCAGTGGGTTTTACTCCAGATCCTTTGTACTTTCGTGTAGAGGAGGTCGAATGCTTCGTTTAGGCTCAAGAATCACTCGATTTCGTTAAGAAATGAGCAAGTTAGGGTGGATTGAAGTTCAAACTTTTCAAAGAGAGAGAGAACCAGGAATGGGGTTCTAGAGAGAGAAAGTGAAGAGAAAAATGAGGATCATGGACTCATTCAAGGTATTTATACCTCGATGGTGTTCGGGTTTCGTTTCGTTTGCTCGGTTCGCGTCTCCGTTGTGTTTCCGGAACGTAACGCGCATCGTTTACGTAATTAAATAAAAAGATTTTATTTTCTAAGTTTTTAAAAAAAATTGTGATTCCTAATAAATTTTTTAAATTTGTTTTTATTAAATTATTTCATCAAATTCGTTTATTGTAAACGTTTCGTCACATCACGTCACCTTCGCGCGAATTCGTTCGAATCGTCACCCGAACGAACACGACAATGGTTTCCCTTTCTGACTTTTGTTTTCTACTTTCCAGTCATCATTTCAGAACTTCAAACTCACAGATACGTTTGTGTGAATCGTCACCCACGCAAACACACTATCAGTTCGTGATTCTGAAATGACACTGCAATTATGTTTTGAATTGTGTTTCCTCACTAACGGACTCAACTAACTTCTTGTTTTCACATTGTTTCTCTTGAATTCACATTGTTTTCGTACTGAGTCATCGGCCATCTGATTCCTGTCATCTATGGATCTCAGATCGCAACCGATACGTTCTTGTTGTTTTACATGTACACTGTTGTTTCTCTTGTTCAGTTGTATTAATTGTACTTAGGTTTTCACCTAAATACTAACAACTGTTGTTTATCATGAGTTGTACTTACTGTATTTAAGTTTTCACGTAAATACGTACAACTGTTGTTTGTTTTCCTGAGTTCTATTATCACACACACTCTTCATACATTGTATTTACACACAGTAAATAGTGAAAATACACATACCGTACAGACTTGTCGGACGATCAGGTACTGGATGTCACAACTTGTCGCCATGGGGGTAGAAATTATTTTGCAATCATTCATATCAAATTTATTTAAAATACCCTTTACATATTTAGATTGATGAATGAAAGTCCCATTGGGGGTTTGTTTTACTTGGAGTCCTAAAAATGTTTACTTGGAGTCCTAAAAATGTTATTTAATTCACTTAAAGCACTCATTTCAAAGTTAGAAGACATTAATTTAGAAAATTGTTCACACAAGGAAGGTTTTGTTGATCCAAAAACGATGTCATTGACATAAATTTGGAGCAGCAAAAGTTCCTTGTCTACCCTCTTGATGAACAAAGTCTTATCAATGGTTCCCCGAGAAAATTTATTAGAAAGAAGAAATTGAGAGAGAGTACATACCATGCTCTGGGTGCTTGTTTCAGACCATAAAGCGCTTTGTCTAGTCTGTACACCCAATCAGGATGATGAACAACATCAAATCCTGGAGGCTGACACACATAGACTTCCTCCTTTATTGTCCCATACAGGAATGCACTTTTTGTATCCATTTGATATACCTTTATATTATGGGATATGGCAAATGCTAGGAAGAGTCTGATGGCTTCTAATCTGGCCACTAGAGCAAAGGTTTCATCATAATCGATGCCTTCCTCTTGGAAGTACCCTTGCACTACCAATCTGGCTTTATTTTTTTATTACGATGCCTCTGTCATCTGTTTATTTCTGAATACCCATCTAGTTCCAATAGGGTATTTTCCTGCTTGCAAGGGGAAGACAGCCCAAACGTTTTGCCTTTTGAACTTTAATCGTTCATCTTGCATAGCCTCTATCCAATTATTAACTTTAAGAGCTTCCTAATATTTGGAAGGCTCAACTTGGGACAAAAAGGCTGCATGAAGGCAGAAGTTCGAAATCTGGCTCCTAGTTTGAACACTTTTATTTAAATCACCTAAGATTTGTTCTAGCAGATGATTTCTGCTGAAGGGAATGATGTCCAAACAGTTATTTGAAGAGGCAGCATCGGAAGAAGGTGAGTTTTCAGTGGGACGAGGAGAATTTGATGATGGGGAAGTATGAACATGTTTAGGAACATCTACAGGTACATTATCCAAGGCTGGGGATAAAGGAGTAGATATTTGTTCATCTTGGTCTTGAGAATTTATTTGATAAGAAGGAATGGAGGTAAAGAATTTAGAGACTTAACACTCCTCAAGAGAGGATAGATCTTCAAAAGTTTGACATGATTCTGAAGAAGGAGAAGAAGAAGGGGTAGAAGAGATGTAGGTGAAGCTTTCAAGATCAAAGAGGTCATCAGGAGCAGAAGGGAAAGATGAAGTTGATGCAGATTCATTGAATTTGACATCAGTAGTTTCCTAAACAATTTTAGTCCTGAGTTTGAAAGCTCGTTAAGCCTATAAGGTCTGAGAATATCCAACAAAATATCCAGAGTCAACTTTAGCAGCAAAATTGGATAAGGAGTCTTTTGTGTTAAAAATGAAACATGGACACCCAAAGACTTTAAAGAAAGAAATGAGAGGCTCTATGTTATGAAGGAATTCACAGGCAGTCTTGTTATTTCTCTTCAGAATGTGAACTCTGTTTAAGACATAGAAAGCAGTGTTCACTGCCTCAGCCCAGAAGGATAACGGTAATCCTGAATCTGCAAGCATAGTTCTTGCAGCTTCAATAAGTGTCCTATTCTTTCATTCCACAACTCCATTTTGAGCAAGAGTTTTAGGAACAGTATATTGTCTGAGGTTTCCTTTAGAGATGCAGAACTTATCAAGAACCTAGTTCTTGAATTCAGTCCCATTATCACTCCTTATTGTTTTGACAGGAAGACCAAATTGTCTTTCAAGTTGGGTGATAAGGGCAATTGTTTTGTCTGAAGTCTCATCTTTGCTGAAGAGAAAGAAGGTCCAGCAAAATCTTGAGTAGTTGTGACACCTCGTAAATTCCAGATCAGCAATTATTTTATTTTAATAATAATGTGTATTATTAATACTTACGTTGCACTAGAATTATGAATATTTAGTGTGACACGTGGCACAACAGTCCAAACACACAGATAATTCAAGGAATTATCGTACAACGCACGCACGTGTCTTGAATAACGAACGTTGGTGAATTAAACAAACCACAGTCCACTTTCACAGCACTTAGGTTCTAAGAAACCCAAAACATGTGGAACAATGTTGATATGTCGAGAAACGATTATCGTAATAGAGAAATACGCGAAAATCGGTTCGAAACAACAAAATTGGGCCTATTGGGCTCCTCAGGGACGCATCGTGGTATGCTAAGGCCTCCTGAATGGAGCTTAGCGGTACGCGAAGGATGGGCGGGGGATTTGAATCCCGAAAACCATCGCGGTACGCCGAGCTCTACGGAGATTCCCATGGCGGTACGCGACGACTCCAACACACAAAAATCTTGATTAAATCAAGACTAATCATTTCATAACCACTATATAACCACATCCCTTGAGACCAAAAGCTATTCTGCTGTCCAAAATCATTTCTCATACTCCATTGAAGCCATTGGAAGCCATTGTTGGACCTTAGAAAGCTCAAGGTTGAGGAAATTAAAGCCTTAGAGCCTAAAGAAGCCATTAAAGGAGCATACCATCTTCATTAACACCTTCAAGCTGCTGAGAACATCTCATCCACCATTCCCAGAGTATCTAAAACCTGCTCCAGGCCATATCTCGTTTATTTGGAGCTCCAAGAAGGTATATTCAAGTTCATAATGCTTGAAAAACACATATACACACACATGTGAGCCTCTAAGGCCACATGCACACCCATAACCCACACATGCACGAATTTTTTATGTTAGAAGGCTGTGATTAATGATCTTGCTACTGATTTGGTGTATTTGGGATGATCCATGATGATGTTGTTATGATAAAATGGTCATTTAGTCAAAATGATGAAAATGGTGATTTTAGTAACATGCATGTATGATCTAGGTTGATTTACATGATTATTGATATTGAGAAGTTATTATATATGATGTTTAATAAGATTTGTAAGATCTAGAAGTGATATTGTTGTCAAGAAATAGTATTTTGAGATAGTTACTAATTTTAGTAACTTTATTTTTACAAAATATGAATAAATGATGAAATGGCTACATGCATGTGTTTAGAACTAGGATTTATGTTTAAAATGATGATTTGGAACTAATCTGATGATTATTGATGCGTTTGGGTTATGAGATTTGCTAAAAAGGGTGATTAACACCATTTTTACTAAAAATACTAACTTTTTAGTTACAAATGGTTAAGAGGTCGTGAACTTGATGTTGCTTGAATGTCTAACATGTTTACTTGATCATAACATGATGATATTAGATGATTTGTTTCATTAGAATCATTGAAATATGGTATTTACTACAAGTTTCCATAAATGGAAACTTTGGTTATAAAATTTGCTCATGACTCTTGAAGTAGTTAAGTTTGAGTTACCATGATAATGTCAAGAGCCCTAGGATCATGTTAGAAAGGATTATTGATACCTAGGACAATGGATTATGTGAACATTCTAAAAATAGTAACTTTTATGCGTGAAACGTGCCTAATCGACAAAGTGTGACTATGTGCTATGTGATAACATGCTCGTTTAGGTTAACTATGCATATTAGAATAATAGGAAGGTGATTTCTTGCATGATTTGCTTAATTTGGAAACTTACCTAAAATAGGAACTTACTATAGGTAGTAAGTTATCTCACGGATGTGATATTGGTACTCATACACATTACACGACACTATATCGCACGTCACATGATCACTTGAACTAAAAACCGTCACCAACGGGTCGTTAGGTGAAACATGGTCAACACGGTCAAACACGGCCAACGCGACCCACATAACAACTTAGAGTTGTTTGGACACGAACATGGTCCTGCGAGACCCACACGAATGTGAACACAAGCTCCTAACACGTATGTGATATATGTAACCGCTGAAAGAGGCGCACTACTGCATTCGCATACGAACGCACTTTGCTAGACTCAGGTGAGTTTACAGCCCCACTTTTACTTTTAACTGCTTTTGCTAAACTTTTGGGGTGAGAATACAATGCAACTGTTTTAGATATATGACTGGTATGCTGTAAAACTATTTTGAGTGTAACTATTATCGCATTAAGCCCTCACATATCCTTACCGTTAGTTGTGTAACAAACAAGTCGTTATTATGTAGTACTAATGGGTTTGACTAGCCCCACTTGAAAACAATGTTGACTGGAGGTCATAACGAGTGTAATATCGATGTTGATGCCGGGTTCAGCGATGACCTGGGGAGGCAAAGGAAACAGTCGAGTTTCAGTAGGATAAACAGACACATTCGCGGATCGTGGATCCACAAACAACTTAACATACCCAGTATATGTCTGTTTACTGATTTATGTCTGACTGAACCTGTGAACTCACCAACTTTCTAGTTGACACTTTTTCGCATGTATTCTCAGGTAACTGATGGATGGCAAGCTAGGATGCGCACGAGGATGCATTAAGGATTCTGGTATGCATATAGACTCTATAACTATGCTTGTGTTTGATTTATGTCTTTAAAACAATTTCAATTATGTAGTGTCTTATACATTTTACTTTTCCGCTGCTACAATCTATCTTGCCGCTGTTAACATTTAACTTTTCTGCTGCATATTGTTAAAACTTGCTTTATTTACAATACTGTATGTTTGTGTAACTCATATAGGGTCGTTCTATATGACCAAGAGCTAAGATCCTGGCCACGTCACACCCGCGCGGTCTGACACCGCACGTGGAAATTTGGGGGTGTGACACTAGTCATTCACAACAACTAAACAATATCTCTTTCTTGCCAAACTGGCTACCTTCACTGGACCAAACAGATCCATATGAAGCAGATTAAGACAGCTAGTTTTTATGGATTCCTCAATATACTTATGTGATGTTTTATGTTGCTTTCCCTTTAAGAAAGATTCACATTGACCTTTAAAGTGAAATTCTTTGGAAGGTAATCCTCTTACTAAAGAAATGGTAGAAAGCTTATGGAGAGATTGGTGGTTAAGGTGACTGAATCTTCAGTGCCAGAGGGCAGTTTCAAAAGATGATGCTTTGGCTATCAAACAAGAAGGAGAAGATGTTTGAGAATTAGCGGTCATGTCTACAACGTAAACATTTCCACTTCTTTTCGCCGTTAGCAAGGTGTGTTGATCAATTAAGATCTTTATTTTAGAATTTATTTCTGGGGAAAGAATTTTGCAACTGTCCTTGTGAAAAATGAACTAAACTTTTTGTCAACTAGTTGAGAAACACTCAAGAGATTAAACTTGAGATTTTCAACTAAACTTACATCTTTGAAGTGCAGTTTTCCACTCAGGACAGAACCAGACCCTACTATCCAACCTTTTGCATTATTTCCAAAGGAAACAGATCCTCTATTCTTTGGAATGAAGGTATTTAAAATGGATCTGCATCCTGTCATGTTCCTAGAGCCTCCATTGTCCACATACCATAGATGATTTTGGTTTGAAGAAGGTCTCTGCACATGAGAATTAATTGCAATAGGTTAGATATGGGTCTTGCTTTATTTTTAGAAGAAAGAGAAGATGCTTATTTGTTTTGCTGAGTGTTATTCATCAATCTCTGCATCATCAGTATCAACTGTTGCTCATTTTGATGCAAGATATTGATTTGTGAATCCACGGAATAAGGATTCACATCAGTAGGAGAATGGGCAACAGGAGTCACCATGGGATAAGAAGGTAGTGTTCCAAGGATGGATGGCCCGGGAGAAGCAGATGGAGGAGAAGACAGGCGAAGAGATGGAAGGGAGTTAGATCTTATGGAAGTGTTAGCTGAAGATCTATTAGCATTCTTTGATTTCATCATCTTATTACGGAGGTTACCTGTAGATGAGGAACCCTGTTCGGCTTTCAATCTTTAAGAATTTAATTTTTCTCTAGCTTTCTCCAAGGGAATTTTTATCCAACAATTTTCAGTAGTGTGATTATACTTGAAACACTTTAGACAAGCAGGAGATAGAGAGGAGTAGTTGGGGATGAAAGGCTTATTTGCCTTCATTATTGAATAGGTTGGATCAGGATGAGGATGAGAAGGAGGAAATCTGATGTCAATCATGGGCCTCTATCCTTTGTCAAGGCGGGAAGCATGATTATCAGAGTTTTCAAGAAGAATTGTACCTTCTAAACTTTGAGTAGAGCTCATGGTTGGAGCAATCTCAGTTTGTTCAGAAGAATTATTATTGTGATCACTTTCCAGGTGTGTTTCCTCCAGTTTTTCAACGTTAGTTTCAGTGGGATAAACAAACATAGGAAACTGCCGAGGTTGGTACACTCTTGGAGGTGTGATTGTTATGGATGGAATTTCATCCAGAAGAAAGGTGGGGGAGATGGGCTCAGAATCAATCTCTTTTATTTCATTGTCAATCGAGGTATAGTCCTCTGGAGGACTGGTATGATTATACCCGATTCCAAATTTGGCCTTGATGTGAAGTTGCTTGCTTAAAAGCATTTTGAACCCTTTGCAGGATTCAACCCACTTGTCACAACTGACCTTGGTCTAAGACAGTTCATCTCTACAAGCTACGTATTTTTCATTTTGCAAATCAAATAGAGCTTGTAGGTTGGATTTTTCAGTCATTAGGACAGAGATTTGACTGTCTTTATTCTTTATTAATTTTTCTATTTCAGAATTTTTATTATCTAGCATTTGCTACAACTCCTGATTTTGTTGTTGAATCAACATGTTGGCTTTCTTTATTTTTGCAAAAGCCTCTATGCACGCATCGGTACATATTTTTTCTAGAGTAGAAGAAGATATCTGTGCATCAAGAGTGTCTGCAACAGGTTGTTTAGAAGGAGAAGAGTCGTCACCAACAGCCATGAGAGGGAAATCTATTGGTTCAGAGGTGATGAGGGCATAGCCTACATCTTCAGGCAGGCTGCTCCAGTCTACGTACTCTTCAGGCAGGGGATGGTGCAACAATTTGAAGAGGTGCAGTAGTAAGTTGATACATGCGACCATTGGCAGCTTGTACAAATTGTACATTGGTAGGAGGAGGGGTCTGTACAATGTGTGCTGACTCCTGAGAATTGTTGTGCCTTCTAAAAGATGAGGAAGAAGAAGAAGAAAAAGATGCAGAAGAAGTATGTGATTGTGAGTTAGGGAAGGTCACATACGGTGAAGAATTTGAGTTGGGAGCATTTTTGCATTCCTAGGGAAAGTGTCCAGTTCCATGACATCTATAGCATTGGACCTTAGCCTTACTTAGACTGGACCTGGTTTTCCCATGAATACCAGGAAATTTCCTTCTGGTCCTCTTGTAGAACTTATTCGTTCTTATGCTCAAGAAGGCCAGTTGGTGAATAATGTCTATCTTTTCCAAGTCATCACTTGGAACTTGATGGAGATCATCCATGATAAAGCACAGATGATCAGAAATAGTTGTCATCACAGGAAGAAGAGGAATTGTTGCCAGTTGTAACGTCTATGTATTCATCATAACCCTGATCATTTGTCTCAGAGTTATGACTTAGAAGAGTTGTGTTCCCTTGAACATACTCTTCAATTGATTAACCAGACTTTATTAGTTTTCTTTTCTTGCCAATCTCTCGCTCAAAGGTGAGCAACTTACCATGAAGTTGGGTAAGCGAGAGTTTGCCAAAGTCTGGAGAGGATCTCATGACAATGGAATAAGTTTCCCATTTTTCAGGCAGAGATCTCAAGAAGCGATTCAGAACAGAGACAGGGAGTACACTTGACCAGCTAGTTTTAATTCACTTAAGAGAGAAGTGAATCGTTCAAACTGCTGAGTCAGTGACTCATTATCTAGTTGGGAGAATGTCTCGTATTGTTGAGCTAATATCTCCCTGGTATTAGCCACAACATCTTTGGTACCACCGAATTGCTCTTTTAGAGCATCCCACAAGTCTTTAACAGACTCATGGTGAAGAAGACTAGAGTATATTTCATTAGGAAGGGACATAGCCAGTTGATCATATGCCTTTGCATCAAGCTCCAACTTCTGGTAATCTTCTTCGGTATAATTCCGAGGATCTTTCGGGACATTGTCTCCAATCTCCGTGTCCAGGACCGTTGTTTTATGCGGTCCGAACATGACAGACTTCCAACATCCTGTATGATTATTGGATAGGAAGTGTTACATCCGTCTCTGCTAAATGTTATATTGGTGCCTAACCAAGATTGATGGCTTCGTGGTAGAACCGGTGTTGTGAGGGTCTAGGGTGAATTTCTCTGCCATTGGTTCACAAATAGTTATGAGCAAATCAACGAGTGATGAGTTCTCAAAGTGATTTGTTATAATGATTTTTGAAAACAGTTTAGATCAAAAACCAAAGTCCTACATATTTAAAGAAAATAGAAAGACAGAAAAGACAAAATGTATAAAACTAAAACAACAAGATGTCAGTGAGAGCTTTGAGTTTTAGTCTTGATGGTTAAACCAAGACTAAGGACAAGGCTCTGATACCATTTGTTGAAATACAAAAACCTTGAGGAGTAGCTATTTCACCAGGAACAAGGATTTACACAGTTAGTCAAAGCTTTGGTTTTAGCTCCCTCTAAAGTTTCGCACAAGGTTATTTTTGTTGTTTAGTTTTCTTGCTTAGAAAGAGAGAAGAGAACATATAGAAAGCACAAGGAGTCATTTGTACGAATGACTCTCATTCGTCTGAACGACTCTATGGTTGTAAAGCTTCACCGAATAAACTTATTCATATGAATGAGTGTCCATTCCTACGAATGGTTGTGTGTTAAAATTTTGATTGTTTATGAAATTTTTTTGGCGAAATTTTGTTAAAATTGTTATTATTTTATATGAGCGTTAAAAGACTCACGTTGACATTTGCATCAATCCTCACTTATACAAAAGCTGCGTTTGCCTATTCTACTGACGTTGTTTTGCACTATAAAGATATCATTTAGTGTATCAATTCTAACAACATATCCACATGGATCGTCACCCATGCCGATATCTCGTTGGATCGATACTCTGAATGTTATCCATTCAGGTTTTTGTTCATTGTTTTCCCTCACAAGGTGTTTGTCTTTTCTTTTGATTCATGTTTGTGTGATTCAATGGATTTTCCCAACGGTTTTAGGAATTATCCGTGTGTTTTGATTTCTTGTTTATTATCAGTATCGTCACTCTCGTAATATTGTCTTCTCCGCTGTTGTTATGTACATCCTTGGATTTCAGACTCTTGGTAGCTCGTTTGCCGGTTGTCGCAGTTCTATTTAGGAATAAGAAAGTGTGGATCTTAGAAACAATATTAAGATCATTACCAATTCAACTCTTAGATAAGCAAGGTTCAGTGATTACAAATTAGAATTTAGCACAACCATGAATAACAATGACGCGATAGTTATTCACCTATATGAAATATTAAGGAGACTTAACATCAGATCCGAAGATCTTTAACAAAGAAGTCCGAGATAATAGTAGGATCAAAACACTAGGCAATCTTAATAAGGAAATGACTAGTAGTCAAGACAATTGTGTTCTTTAGGGATTAAGTATTAGAACAATTGAGTTATATTATCTAGCAGAGCTAATAAAATTCACATGATATGATCATGATGGATTTAATTTATGGGAAGCAATAAGGTTATAGCTCAACATTATCCAAACCAAGCCGTCAAAATTGCTAAAATCTTGAAATGGGTGGTGCTTGTGTTCCTTGTTGAACAGGAGTGGTCGTAGCATAGTTCTTGACCACTTTTAGTTTATTAGCCGGGTGTTTGTCCGGCTTCTTGGAGCTTCCAGGCTTGCTTGACACCACTTCTTCCTTCACTGCACCAAAGGCAACCATCACATCAGTCAAAGTAGCTGACAATGTAACAGCCATCTCCAGTGCAGTCGAGTGGGCAGCAATCACATGCCCTTGGATACGAGCCGGTAGTCCACCAACATATCGCTCAATCCTTTTCTCCAGTGTTGGCACTATGTCAGGTGCCAATGTTGCTTGCTCGTGAAATCTGGTGGTGTAGGCCAGATGCCCAGCACCAACCATCACATGATTGAGTAATTATGTCTCAACCTTCTTCAGTTCATTCCTTGGGCAAAACTCGCCCCTAAGCATCCCAGGCATAGCTAATGTCTTGTCTCTTCCTCTGGTTTGGACCTGTGCATTCCACCAGGCCAGTGCTCATTTGTTGAACAAGCCTGCAGCGTATCTCACTTTTTGTTGATCAGGGCAGCCACTGATGTCGATACTTGTCTCCATATTCTCGATCCATTGGATCAAGTGGACAGCTCCCTCATTCCCACTGAAGCTGGGTGGTTTACATCCTACAAAGCTCTTATATGAGTAGTCTGGTTGATTCCTTGTGTTTCCACTACCCTCACCGGATGAGTGACCGGTTTTGCTGCTGCTGTTGGTGTTTATCCGGTTCACCATGTCGGGAATTACCTCCCACAATTGACTTTTCAGAAAAGTGGCCAACGCTATGGTGTAAGGATCCAACTCTTGGTTCTGGTTCTAATTTTTAGGTGGAGAATGTGGGGGAGGAGGAGGTGGCTGTGGTGGTGGAGGTAATAGTGGTGGTGGTCTTCTTGGCGGCAATCTCATCGCAACCGAAAGAACATCGGTTAGTGCAATGATCGAATGCAGAAGACACATGCAAATATAAAATCCTACGTCCTATGTTCTCTACATTAAGGGTCCCTAGGTTATAACCTAGGCCAAATCATTTAAGTAATATGATCTATATTTCTCTATAACCATGGCTCTGTTACCTAGTTGTCACACCCCGAGCCGGCGAGCTGGATCGACTTTCCCGACAGGCGGAAGGTTCTCGGGACGCGATATCATGTGATAATCTAAATGATCAGATTGTTTACAATGCACATGATATATAACGAGAAATGCTAAAATGACATTGATATAGAATTAAAAAGAAATTACATAGTCATGTTCATAATTTAACTATGTAAATCTACCCAACAGAATCATAGAATTTCTATCTTGTATCTGCACAAGATTTACAAAACATGATTCACAAATATATCATCCCAAAAGATATGCACACAAAATGTAGCTAGGTCCACTATATAAGTCCTCTAGCTAATGCATCCTGATTCTGGTGACTTTGTTAGTCACCTGAGAAATCATGCATTTAAAACAAGTCAAAACTAGGTAGCTGAGTTCATAAGTTTTGTAAATGAAAATCACTGAAAGTTGTTATTCACAAGTCATATTGTCACACACAAGTCTTATTGAATTTGTCTTATCTTGTCTCACAACAATGTCCTCTCCATAGTTACACCTACAGATAGTATATCATTCCATCAAGTATGCTTTTGTATAGGGCATACATAGGGTCAAGCTTACCGCCAGCCCACCACATACTAAACTGAACTCAACACCACCTGTATCGCGACTAGGGATACACATCCCTTCTCACATGTGTTTATTCTCTTTTGATATCCAACTAGTTGTTCCCATATGATATGTTCTCATCCCACAACGATATATGTATAGAATAAAATATTTTGAAGATATATAGTATAATACCCGGAAAAACATAACAGTAAAATATATAAATAAAATGTTAAATATGTATATATATATATATATATTATTAATTAACTCAATAAATGAAATCGAATGATAAATACGACTAAGAATGTTCCAACAAATTAATATCAAGTTCGAAAGAAATAACGAGTTAATAACCGAACTATTTAATTTATTATACTTTGAACTGGTTATTATAAATAAACCGAAACAAATAATTATATATCTAACGTTTATAATAAGCTAAAATTATATTTTGGTATTAGTTGATTAAATTCGCAGCACCTAATAAAATATCACTCGACTAGCATTTGCAACCGTATTTAACTAAAGTAAAAAAACCGACTTATAGACGACCCATACTCGAACCGTATCTAATTCGATTTAATATACAATCATACATACACTTTGTTGTAAATAAAAAAATTTAAAAAAATAAAAAAAGGAGAAGAAATCTTCTCCTACCAGATTTCTAAACCGACTTATATCATATATATATATAGCATATGAAGTTCATTCGATTATTATTTCTACTAGTAAATATTATTTCCTTATCCTTTCAAGTAAGCATTCAACCGACTGAGATTAATTTTGGATTATCACATCAAATATTACATCTTTGTGGTTCATCACTTACGAGTTTATGTAAGGATTATAATTGTTTTATTAAACCATTTGTATTTTAATTTGGTATAAAATCGGAAGTTCGTTCGTGTATTCGGGTTAACTTTCAACATAAAATTGTTTAAAAAAAAGATCAAGCTTGGGATTATATTTGGATAATATGTTTGCGTATACAATGTATTTATATAAGATTTCAAGTACAAAAAATAACTTATCAAGAGTTTCTTTAAAAATAAAATTATTGATCAAATTCTAAAACCAAAGTGATCATACGACGAACCGAAAAGGTTAATTAACCTTAAGGATTTACCAATCATTAAAATCTATAATTTTAATTCTAGGAGAGCTGGTTAAAAACGCAAGTGTGATGCTGAAGGTCTATTCCTTTTTATTTTGTTTTTCTAGATTTAAAATAATAATAATAATAATAATAACAATAATAATGATAATGATAATGATAATGATAATGATAATGATAATGATAATAATAATAATAATAATAATAATAATAATAATAATAATAATAATAATAATAATAAATAAACACAAGAACAAACAATTAGAAGGTTAGAGTGAGTGGTTAAGACTATTTAAATGATTTGGAAGGTTATTGATTTGAAGACTTGCTATACTCGTTTTTGAGATTTATTATATAAAACCATTTTAAAGAAATTTTAGAACTTAGTGACTGTTTAGGAAAATTTTAAAAGTCATGTAAATCATAACTTCTCAATTGAAAACGTTAAAATATACGATTAATGAATACTACAAACAATTGTAACCAACATGAAAATAAATTGATTCGAACGGATTAACTTCAAAATAATCCAAATCAAAATAATATAACCGTTTACATATATACGAAGTATAATTTAATTAAACTAACGTGAAATCAAATAAACTACAGATTTCTGAATCGTCAGAAATTGGACGACTTGCTAATTATCTGATTATCTGAGATTTATTACTAAGGCTAAGGTACGGATTTCGTTCATTTGACTCGGAGTATAAATTTTGTTGTCCGTTGTTGTACGGATTTTCTTTTCTTTACTTCTAGTATATTTTTTTTGCCTCGTTTGTTCTAATCATGTGATTAAGTTAAACCGTTTAGTTTTCGAGCATTCGTTGGGTCCAATTCTTATTTATTATTCATGCGATATAATTATCAAATTTGTATTCATTATCGCATGTTCTCTTGACGTATGAGAATATATCATGCGACCTTTGTTTAGATATTTGATTGTTCTGTATTTGTAATTTGTTTCGATTCCGATACTTGAGCAAAGCCTCCGGTAGGTGATTCTACCAGTGCGTCATTGGGGCATCAATGGCGTAGCACTTTCCGTGACGGTGTGACTGGTTCACGGCGTCTCCATATTTTCGCAGTTGATGAGTGATATTTTGGGAGGCGTATGGACTGGTCCTAGGATAATTGTTTTGTTTTGGTGAGTGTTGGTGTGTGCCCACATACAGCTCACAATTTGGTACATTAGGCCGACGGGTCTGTGTACACCATTTGTTTTGTTTTGTGCTCAATTGGGTATCTCCTTACCATGCGACTTAAATGATTATGTATTTGTTCTGATTAGTTGAAATTGTTTATTCGTATGGTTAGTTCGTTCTGACATTCGTTATCCACTGTTTGCTATGATAATTTCAGTTCCTTCCGCTGACGTTATTTTCATATTGTTGTTCCTTGCCACTTCTTTATTCATTTTTTTCAGATTTCACCATCATTACTGTTGTTCTTCCGTTACTGAGCAAATTTTTGGCTCAGCCGTATTTCTTATTTTTGTTTTCTTTGTTTCTAAAACAGGTACTCATGGGATTCAAGGGATGTGTGAAGAGAGGATAAAAAGATTAGAAAGCTGGTTATGATAGTTAATGATGTAATTATATATTTTGTATTTAACTAGTGTTAGTTCATTAAATATGGAAATATGCATTGTCCTGATTTCTGTAATAGCGACACGTCAGCCCTCGCCAGGTTGGGGTGTCACAGTTATGGTATGAGAGCAAAGGCCCTTTCCTGTAGAAAACATAAACTAAATAAATAAGACATGTGAGGTTAATGGGTAGACATCGGGTTAGGATTGTAATTTTCTGGTATATCATTTTATATTCCTAAATCGAGTATTTTCATTATAGATGTCTTCTGAAAATACGCAAAATGACCCAGCGATTACTGATGCTATCAATCGAGCATTCACGGAACAAATTCCAAATATCGTGGAGACAATCATGGGACGGTTAAATCATAACCAGAATAATCTATTTCCTCCTCATTCGTTGTATCCACCTCCTCATATTCCGAATCCTCCACTGTATGACCCCGAAACTCATACCGACAACACCACCTCAGGAATTCATGAGTGGCTAACTAGATTTCAGAAACAAAAGCCACGATCTTTTAGCTCTGCACCTGATCCTATGGATGCATGTAACTGGATCATGCATATTGAGAAGATTTTTGAAGTCTTGGGAGTTGAAGAACAATTTAAGGTGAGATTAGCAGCGTACAAGCTTGAACATGATGCATAATCCTGGTGGAGGGGAATCAAGCATGCTCAAGGTGGAGATGATTACGCAGATACGTTGGCTTGGAATGAATTCAATGAAGTATTTTATCGACAATACTTCCCAACCTCGCACCAAGAAAAGTATTATCGAGAATATGCTATGATTGCACAGAGAGATGATGAGCCGATGATGGAATTTGTGGCTCGATTCACACGTTTGGCTAGTTTTTTGGGAGAGGCTACGGGAAACCAACAGGTCCAAGCTAACAAAATTAAGTGGGCAGTCTGTGAAAGGTTTAGAAAGTTAATTTTGATGAGTAAATTTAATAACATCACCGAGGTTGCTGATGTTGTTCAGACATTAGAGTTGGTAGAGAAGATGGTTCCTACTGAGGAGAACTGCAAAAGAGATCGTGATGATGATAATATCAATTTTGAAAACAAGAAAGTCAAAACAAACCGAAATCCTAACCATCAGACCCAAATGCAAATGTATCAACCACCAAACCAAGAAAGAAACAACAATTTTATTGAGACATGTAAACATTGTGGGAAGACGCATCGAGGCACATGCTATCAATTGACGGGAGCATGTTTTCAATGTGGACAAACTGGTCATCTTACTAAGAGAGACTACTGTACCTCGTAATATTGGTGAGCGAGTTTTTGCATTGACATTTGACTAGACCTTTGATGCTCCAAATAATAATGCAAAAATAACTTAATAAGATAATAAGATGTCAATAAATAACGAAGTAGTTTGTAGCAAGTCTCCATCGTTCTACTTTTTGTGTAAGAACAGTTATTTGATAGTCGTTAAAAGTGTGTTATCTTCGAAATTCCATGAATTGCTTTTGATATTCGACTTGTTGGAAAACTTAGGAATGTATTCGTGATAAGTTGCCTTTTTCGAAAGACAAAAAAAAATTACCTAAAATTCTGTAATAAAATCAGCATAAAGTTAGGCATAGGAATGCTAAAAATTAATGAATAAGTCTATAAATCTAAAAATAAACCGTTCTGTAAAATCTGAAATTTCGAGGACGAAATTTTTTAAGAGGGTTAGAATTATAATACTCGTAAAAACGTAACAATAAAATATATAAATAAAATGTTAAATATATATATATATATATATATATATACTAGTCGGAAACCCGCGCGATGCGGTGGCGGATATGATTATATAGAACGCGATGTTCGTTCACCAAAATTTTCATTGTAGAAATTAAGTTTTTGTTGTCACAAAAGCCATTACATAGATGAGAGAACATGCCCAACAATGTGTATTTCTATTGAACCTATAAAGGGTATTTTTGCTAAAAAGAAGCCGGAGCAAAGTGAAGACTAAAGTAACCACAAACAAATTTTAATTTACATGAAAGATAGAGAAACTACAACCTAACAGTGAGATTTAAAGTAATTATCAAGCTCTAACCGAAGGTTAATTATAAAGATTATGACAGATTATGATAAATTAATTAGCTTGGTGCTACACATGGCCTTACTAAAGCTACTAATAATTATCAAGTTTTTGCTTACAGTGATTGTTAACCATGGTAGCATGCACTTGGCCTAGAGATTTAAGTACATCAAAATCAATTTAGTTGAAAATTATCAGATGGCCTGGTGCATCCGTCAAAATTCTAAGTGTGGCTACAAGATTTAAGTACAAAACATGTTTATAATTTCCAAATGATTGAATTCTCAAAAATGTTGGTTATGTTGAACCTGATATTAAAGAAGAGCAACAAATCTGCACTATTTTTTGAAGGCTGCTTAAGGTGTTTTTTATGTCCTTTAATCTAAACAAAAAAAATTCAAAGATATTTTTGCATACATACATATATAGAACATACACAACATCATACATACATATATATAACTGCATACATACATATATAGAACACACACACACACAAATATGTTTACTATTAAACACACAAAACTGCATACATACATACATACATATTAACTGAAAACATACAAAGTCATACGTAAGTATAAATTAGCTGAAAAGTTATAATTAAAGCGAAGACTAAAGTAACCACAAACAAAATTTTAATACCTTAGGTACCTATAGAAAACAGAGCAGAACGCCAAAAATGAATCTACAAAGACAAAAACATGATATTAAACACATCCAAAAAAAAACATAAAGTATAAAATCTCCCTGAAATGGTCAAACAAGTTAAAAGTCAACTAAAGTCAATTAAAGTATATTTTCATGGACCAAATTATAAAATATTAGCTAGAAGGGAAATGGATCAAATAAGTTAAATGTCAATTAAAGTATATATTCAAATAAAGTATATTATCAATGTAATAAACATTCTTTGTAATCATAATTAACACATAAAAAAAGATTACCAATAGACAAAAGGAGCTACTGGATTAACCCAAACCTAACGTTATGAGTGCTATTAAAGTGCTTCTTGTTCACCAAAATTTTCATTGTAGAAATTAAGTTTTTGTTGTCACAAAAGCCATTACATAGATGAGAGAACATGCCCAACAATGTGTATTTCTATTGAACCTATAAAGGGTTTTTCGCAAAAAAGAAGCAGGAGCAAAGCGAAGCCTAAAGTAACCACAAACAAAATTTTAATTTACATGAAAGATAGAGAAACTACAACCTAACAGTGAAATTTAAATTAATTATCAAGCTCTAACCAAAGGTTAAATATAAAGATTATGACAGATTCTGATAAATTAGCTAGCTTGATGCTATACATGGCCTTACTAAATCTACTAATAATTATCAAGTTTTTACTGGGCAGTATGTTAACGATGGTAGCACGAACCAGGCCTTGAGATTTAAGTACATCAAAATCAATTTAGTTGAAAATTATCAGATGGCCTGGTGCATCTGTCAAAATTCTAAGTGTGGGATCTACATCTTTTTAGGTTTATATGGGATCTTATAGTTTACCATGCTAACACATTTATATGCAAGTGGTTGCTAATAATAATAACATTTTCTTATTTTGGGTAAACATTATGTGGATCTGAATCTTTTTTTGAATGAATTATGCTTTATTATTTGGTTAGAAGAAATTTCTTCATAGGTTAAATACACGTGATTGTATGGGGCTACAATTTTAATTTTCAAGTTTAACTTTATCATTTGCCTAGAAGAGCTTGTCTATTTCATGTGAAGATTGGGCAACTTTGTAATCTGACTGCAACTTTTTCTCTTTGATTCTTGAAGAACCAAAGCTTAATTATCACCGTTTAATGTCAATATATGAATTCAACCTTTATATACTTCTGCATATATTGATGAAAGACACCAGTTTTTTTAATAGCTTCATGTTGGAAGTGGAGATTAATGTTTAGATATGAAATTATGTTGCAATCATCATTTTTTTTCTCTTACGCAAAGTATCACACCAAGACAATAATCTTGGATAACCATACATACACACACACACACATCTTTACTATTAAACACACAAAACTGCATAAATAGATACATATATAACAACTTACTATGTTGCCACTTGGATCCATGACATGTGGCAGCTCCCTCTAATTATGTTAAAATTTTTTATAATGAAGATAATTTTTTGTAAATAAAGTCCTAAAAATGTTATAGTTGCAGAAAAATAATAAAGTTTAATTTGAAGTAAAAATTAGATATGAATTTTTTTGTTCATTAAAACATGGTTACTCCAGCTGGAGACTTGCAACAGCCAAAGACTGGAGAGTGACCATGTTACATCATAGAGGAGAGTAGGAGACCATGTATGTATGCAGGCGGTTATTCCACACATGAATCCAACTTTTTTGCCTGAACACACATGCATCCATGAGTGGTTTGGTTTATGAGTAACTTTATCACTTTGATCAGCTACATTACTTCTAACACATGCATCCACCCAGCTTCATTATACCAAAAAAGGAATAAGAAATCAACTAATGAAATTAGTAAAGCACTACAAAGCAAGAACTTAACCATAACGTATGCTTCATACTAAAATAAAATCAAACTGGATGAGTAAAATTGTGTCGATTGTACCAAAAGCAAGAACTTAACCATATAGAGTTTACCTCCCAATAAAATTGTGTCAGTTGTACTTATGAATCCAAACCATTGTTCTGCCAGCCAAAACACAAGAAATCTTCAAAGGTTAAAACACAAACATAATAATCAAGAGCTGGTATTGAAAATCAAGTATAGTATCATCAAACTTACATCAGAAATTTGGTTAATCTGAAACTGACAGCAAAAATCAAGCAAGAGCTGATATGGATTTCTAACAGCTACAGATGAGCCTTGGTCGAACAAGAAATTAGGTTAATCTGAAACTAAAATCAAACAATATATTTAGAATAAAACCTAAAAATAAGAAACAATATACACTCATATGAAACCGTCGCATACCTTCCCCCAATTAAGAAATTAGGTTAAGAATATTCAGTGGACCATAGAGTTTGAATGATGCCTGTGGTGTTTTGAATGATTCCTGCGAATTTCAGATGCGAGGGATGTTCAATTTAAAGAAGATATCTACGATTCTAAAATTTGAATTTGGAGCCAAGAATTGATATACCTGATAGTGCATCTGTTATTCAGAAGCGTAATCTCCAAGATTAGATGCCTACCTCTTTCAGATGCCTGGTTATCCTCCTCGTTCGGAAGCAACGAGCCCATCGAGTTTGATACCGGTTATGGAAGAAAGTGGTTTCTTCTTTGGTGAGGAGTGGGTTAATTTCTGGTGAGGCGTTGGTTTGATCAGAAGAAGAAAAGAGGATGCACAAGCCAATTCTTGCATTACATGTTGTACATCTAGCTATCCAATTTGCACATTTCTTAAATTTAAGAACTCCCCATTTTCTCTCTCATATATCCTTTATATAATAGTAAAGATATATATATATATATATATATATATTATTAATTAACTCAATAAATGAAATCGAATGATAAATACGACTAAGAATGTTCCAACAAATTAATATCAAGTTCGAAAGAAATAACGAGTTAATAACCGAACTATTTAATTTATTATACTTTGAACTAGTTATTATAAATAAACCAAAACAAATAATTATATATCTAACGTTTATAATAAGCTAAAATTCTATTTTGGTATTAGCTGATTAAATTCGCAGCACCTAATTAAATATCACTCGACTAGCATTTGCAACCGTATTTAACTAAAGTAAAATAACCGACTTGTAAACGACCCATACCCGAACCGTATCTAATTCGATTTAATATACAATCATACATACACTTTGATGTAAATAAAAAATAAAAAAAAAGAGAAGAAATCTTCTCCTACAAGATTTTTAAACCGACATATGTCATATATATAGCATATGAAGTTCATTCGATTATTATTTCTACTAGTAAATATTATTGCCTTATCCTTTCAAGTAAGCATTCAACCGACTGAGATTAATTTTGGATTATCACATCAAATATTACATCTTTGCGGTTCATCACTCATGAGTTTTGGTAAAGATTATAATTGTTTTGTTAAACCATTTGTATTTTAATTTGGTTTGAAATCGGAAGTTTGTTCGTGTATTTGTGTTAACTTTCAACATAAAATTGTTTAAAACAAAGATCAAGCTTGAGATTATATTTGGAGAATATGTATACGTATAGAATGTATTTATTATAAGATTACAAGTACAAAAAATATAACTTATCAAGAGTTTCTTTAAAAATAAAATTATTGATCAAATTCTAAAACCAAAGTGATCATCCGACGAACCGAAAAGGTTAATTAACCTTAAGGATTTACCAATCATTAAAATGAATAATTTTAATTCTAGGTGAGCTGGTTAAAAACGCAAGTGTGTTGTTGAAGGTCTATTCATTTTTATTTTGTTTTTCTAGATTGATGATGATGATGATGATGATGATGATGATGATGATGATGATGATGATGATGATGATGATGATGATGATGATGATGATGATGATGATGATGATGATGATGATGATGATGATGATGATGATGATGATGATGATGATGATGATGATGATGATGATGATGATGATGATGATGATGATGATGATGATGATGATGATGATGATGATGATGATGATGATGATGATGATGATGATGATGATGATGATGATGATGATGATGATGATGATGATGATGATGATGATGATGATGATGATGATGATGATGATGATGATGATGATGATGATGATGATGATGATGATGATGATGATGATGATGATGATGATGATGATGATGATGATGATGATGATGATGATGATGATGATGATGTGTCGCACCCCGCCGGTAGGGGCAAGACGAAAGATTGGTAAAACACTTAATTAAGTAGGACTAATATAACTTCATCATCAACTAGTACAAAATAGTCTTAACAATTGTCTTAAAACCAAGAGTGGGCATGAACAACCCAATATCATAATGTCTATAATAACAAAACAGATGAAGTTTAAATCTAGTTTCTAGGCAGCGGAAATAATAAAGCAAGTCTCTAACATAGACTCCAAAGTGTAATTAGGCACCAAAAGCTTCCCGTCTACCTCTCCTTCTTAGTTTAACGTCCTGAAATACATGCTTAAAAGAGTTTGGGTCAGCATAAAGCTGGTGAGCTCGAGCAGTTAAAAACATTTAATAAGTAAACAGTTTGTATTCTTTGTAATAAACAAAGATAACAATAGTTTGTTCGTTCGTGTACAATGTTCAAGTCGCACAGCCAATCCTGCACCACCCATATGATCTCGCAACAAGACCATATGCCGGCGTTCCGTCCCTGCGTAGTTCATTTCCCATTAATGAACTAAATAAAATAGTTAGTAATTATGCCACAACGATTTGCCAATCTCAGTGGGGAGACCACTGTGTGTGAGGGTTTCTCAGATAGCGCTACCCATAATACTAATGGCCCCAACTAGGGTTAATGGTGTGCTCTAAAGAAGGGACAACAATATGGGAAGTAACAAGTCTCAAACATTAGTACACATAAAAAGTTTTAGTAGCATGTATTTCATCCCAAAATATAGTAATGAAGGGAAAGGTTTGCACGAAAACTCACCGAGGTTACGGTTTGCAAACAATGTTGTGAGTTGAGTGTTCCACGTGGTTGCCTTTACAAGATAGGTGTATACCTATGTTTAAACGTTTTGCTAAAATTAGACTTAGTTGCTAGTATCATTGTGCTCTATGCATAGTGTCATACTTTACTCAGGCCCAGTTAAGATGTTTTGTAAGTTATAGCATTTACGTAACATCTTGTATTTACGCAATTAGATTTTTTAACATGGTTATTGTATACAAATACTAATAATTAATAAACTAGATAGGTTAACAATTGGGCTTTAAGTTATTTTTACATGTAAAGTTACTATTGGGCCTATTGGGCCCGTCAAGACGTTTAAAGCCCAACAATACGTTTATAAATCATAATTTGTCTAAATAAGTATATACTTGTTCAAATATTCAAAATAGACTATTTATTAATAAAATCTTTTGATTAAAAATACATCATTTTACTTAGTGGGCTAATTGGGCCGGTAACGCCCATAACGCGGTTTTTATCCATTTTAAATAAATAGTTTAAGCCCATAAGTTTTAGAAATTATATTTTCATTATATATAAAATATATTAAGAATAATATTCTGGTCTAAATAGTTATTGGCTTGCATATATATAAAAACCCGTTTTTACGCATTTCGCGTGTCGGTTATGTACGTAGTTTCGCTTTTAAAGAGTCTTTCGTATTTCCTATCATCCCGAATATTTTTATAACATTATTTTATATATTTTTACTTGTATATATTCTGTAATATTTCAAAAATAAGTTATAGTCCAAGACTATGCGATTTAATAATTCAAATGAGTCGGTTTCGTAACTAGTTTTGCGTAAAATACATTGTCAGTATTTTTAATCACCATAACTCATTAAAATATGATATAATACATTATTTATCATAAATAAACTTATAAAATTTCCAGAATTTAAATATGCACAAAAATAAACCGTTTTAGTAGTTTTTAACACGTCGGTTCGGTAATACAACGGTTTTAAGCTTAAACCATGTTAGGGATGTCTTATAAAACATATTTAAATCATTTTTAACATCATTTAAGATGTTTTTAACTTCTGGAATGTTTGAAGTTATGCATGTACGGTTTGTGTCGGTTTTTGAGATTTTAACGCGTTATGCCCGTTTTTAACGTACAAGACGTTGCGTGCATTGTGTTACCTTTTATGTTCAGATCCTTTTACTCATTTTAACTTATATTACATGTGTTTTATATGTTATAAGTGTTCATGTGCTAATACAAGTGTTAAATGCAAACTATGCAAGTAAAACATAACTAAACTAGTTGAATGAATACCCTTAACGACGTTGCTTTGCCTTGACCGGTGCTCAACCAATCCTACGTGTGAGGCTGCTGTATCCAGAGGGTTTGAGGGCTGTAAATGTGGTTAACAAAAGTGTATTGGGTTTAGATGAAGTGAAGGTGCAAAGGTGAAGGAATTAGTGCTCAAAAACTAAGTTTAGGCACATGCAACCTCCATGCATGTGTGTTTTCGACCAAGATTTTATACCAACAAATTTTGTTAGTTTAAAACATTTATTTTTACTGCCAAAACAATTTATTAATCATGGTCAACAAGAAGTAGTGATAAAAATACATAGTTGTTGTTTTTAAGACTCAAAAACTCGTCTTTTTGTACATGCAACCTTGTTGCATGTAAGAGTTTTGACAATGGCTTCAAAACCATGAAATTTTGGATGTTAAATGGTCTTTATTTTCTGTTTAAAAATAGGTCTTGGTCATAGATTTGAAAGAGTATATGATAGTGTGCAAAAACGTTAATAAAAGTGAGTTTTTGATTTTAGAATGTAAGATTTTGTACCTAGTTCTTGAAAGATAATGAAGAGAGATGGATTATTAGATGGTAGGATCTGAAAATGATAACAAAGAATCTTATATGAGGAGTTGTTGCAAGTATTTGAGTTCAAAAGTTCAAGAATCAAGGAAGAAGGAAGATGCAAGCCTTTGCATGTAATGTTGCTGCACTTGTTCCACGTTTTCTAGGACTTCTAAGCTTAGTTCTGGGTCTCAAAAGCTCCTGGGATTTTTACCAAACAAAGTAAATTGAAGTCCAAGAATATAAAAAAAAGAATGAGGTGATTTGGAGTTCATTTGGTACCTTAACCGTGATGAAGAAGTGAAGATAGCAAAGCTGGTCGGTTTCTGCGCACCTGAGTTTAGAGGGCTGTTTGGAGGTCGAAATCTTGATGAAAATAAGTGAGACTACTTGGGATACTTCTGGAGGACATTAAGGTGTATTTTGAAAAAAAGAATGGACGAATTTGGTGGAGTGTGGAATGAGTTATAGGGTCTGGAAGTTGGCATACCAAAGCTGCCAGAAAGTGGGCAGAATTTTGAAAGAAAAAGGGAGAGAGGGATTGGTGGAATAGGTGGTGGGTTTGAATTGAGAGGAATCTCTTTTGTTGTTTTGTGTTTGAGTGTATGTGGTGTATATATCCATATATATATATGTATGTATAAATGTATGAATATCTATATATGTATTTTATACATATGCATGAATTTATATTTAAGTGTTTTGTAGTTGTTTGATTTGTTTTGTATACATGCATACATGTATTTGTTTACATGTGTATGAACAAGTGTATGTATGTGTGCATTTTGTATATATATATATATACATATACATAAACGTTGCTTGTCTACACATATATATACGCGTCCATATATATATATATAAATGTTGCATGTCTATATATATATATATATTGTACTTTTCTTATAATTAATTATGTGTGTTAAATAAATTAGTTGTTTTAAGTAAATGATTCCATGTACATACTTTTATGTGTATGATTATAGCAATTTATGTATATACATTCTTGTATAACATAATTATGTTGGCATTGAAATTTACTAATTTTCGTAATTAAATTGTTAAGGGGTTTGGGCCGAGTAAAGTGATTTTCAATTAACCGTCTAATGTCGATTCGAATCCCTTTTGTGTTTGGTTCTAAGTTCGTTATTCGAAATAACATATTCCTTTAATTGATCCACAGGATATCGAATACATTTCTAACTTAGAAATTAACTTACGAAATATTCTAGACGATTTAATAAATAATAAAAGTTCAAATTGGACCTGAATTTTCGAGGTTGTTACAGTCTCCCATTGTTAGAGAAATTTCGTCCTCGAAATTTAGTTATGGTTGTCTTCAACTTGTGAGCTAAGTAAATGTGGATACTTCTTTTTCATTTCGTCCTCACGTTCCCATGTAAACTCTGGGCCTCGTCTAGAATTCCATCTTACTCGTACGATTGGTATCTTACTTCTTTTTAACCTCTTTTCTCCTCGATCCATAATTTCAATTGGTTCTTCTTTAAATTGCAATTTGTCATCAACATGAACTTCCTCGTGTGTAATGACTTGTGTTGCATCCACCACGCACTTTCGTAAGTTTGACACATGGAATGTATCGTGAATGTTGCCTAATTCTTCTGGTAGCTTTAGACGATAGGCTACCGGTCCAACCTTTGCTATAATCTTGAAAGGTCCTATATATCGTGGACTTAGTTTTCCTCGTTTTCCAAAACGTATCATGCCTTTCCAAGGTGACACTTTTAATAACACCATATCACCTATTTCAAATTCTAAAGGTTTCCGTCTCTTATCTGCATAACTCTTCTGACGATCACGAGCAATCTTTAGCCTTTCTTTAATTTGGACAATCTTGTCAGTTGTTTCTTGGATTATTTCGGGTCCAGTGATTTGACTATCACCCACTTCTGCCCAACACAGTGGGGACCTACATTTTCGACCATATAAAGCTTCGAACGGTGCCATCTTAATGCTGGAGTGATAACTATTATTGTAGGAAAACTCAATTAACGGTAAATGAGTATCCCAGCTTCCTCCAAAGTCTAGAACACATGCTCTAAGCATATCTTCTAAGGTTTGTATGGTTCGTTCGCTTTGCCCATCGGTCTGTGGATGATAAGCGGTGCTTAAATCCAAACGTGTGCCTAATGCTTGTTGGAAAGTTTGCCAAAACCTAGACGTGAATCGGCTATCACGATCGGATATAATGGAAATAGGCACTCCGTGTCTTGTCACTATTTCATCCACATATAATTTTGCCAATCGTTCCATGCTATAACTTTCTTTCATTGGTAGGAAGTGTGCTGATTTCGTCAGACGGTCAACAATTACCCAGATTGCATCGTATCCACTAGATGTTCTTGGTAATTTGGTGATAAAATCCATTGTGATTCCCTCCCATTTCCATTCGGGAATACTTGGTTGTTGTAGATAGCCTGACGGCTTTTGATATTCAGCCTTAACCTTTGAACATGTCAAACATTTTTCAACATATTGTGCGATGGACTTTTTCATACCAGGCCACCAATAATTACATTTCAAATCCTGATACATTTTGTCATTTCCTGGATGAATAGAATATTTAGACTTATGTGCTTCATCCATCACTAATTCCCTTAAAGTACCAGAGGCAGGTACCCAAACTCTACCTTTAAATCTCCGAATGTCATCATCTCCATTATTTAAATGCTTATCCATCCCGATCATATCTTTTTCTGTGTTATCTCCTTTTTCAAATGTTTCTTTTTGAGAAATCCTGATTTGATCCATTAAATTAGGTTTCACAACGATTTGCATTGCTCGTACCCTTAAGGGTTTATCTCTTTCCTTACGACTTAATGCATCAGCAACGACATTCGCCTTCCCGGGATGATAACGTATTTCACAGTCGTAGTCATTGAGTAATTCAACCCATCTTCTCTGTCTCATATTGAGCATTTTCTGATCAAGTATGTGTTGAAGACTTTTGTGATCAGTGTAGATAATACACTTTGTTCCATACAAATAGTGTCTCCAAATTTTAAGTGCAAACACTACAGCTCCAAGTTCCAAATCATGGGTCGTATAATTTTTCTCATGCACTTTTAGTTGTCGTGATGCATAGGCTATTACTTTATTTTCTTGCAGTAACACACATCCCATGCCATGATGTGAAGCATCACAATATACAACAAAATCATTTGTTCCTTCTGGTAAGGACAAAATTGGAGCGCTACATAACTTATCTTTCAAAATTTCAAAAGCTTCATTTTGCTTTTCTCCCCATTCAAACTTTTTGTTCTTTTGAGTCAGTGAGGTTAAAGGTACGGCTATTCTTGAAAAATCTTGAATGAATCGTCGGTAGTATCCTGCTAAACCCAAGAATTGCCTAATTTCCTTCGGCGATTTAGGAATTTCCCATTTCTTTATCGCTTCAATCTTTGTTGGATCAACTTGGATCCCTTTATCATTCACAATATGACCAAGGAATTGTACTTCTCGTAACCAAAATTCACATTTCGTGAACTTAGCGTACAGTTGCTCATCTCGAAGTAACTGTAATATTAACCTTAGATGTTGTTCATGATCTTCCTTATTCTTGGAATAAATTAGTATATCATCAATGAATACTATAACGAATTTATCCAAGTACGGCTTACAAACTCGATTCATCAAATCCATAAAAACAGCAGGTGCATTTGTCATCCCAAATGGCATTACTAGGAATTCATAATGTCCATATCTAGTTCTAAATGCAGTCTTTGGTATATCCTCTTCCTTGACCTTCAATTGATGATATCCCGATCTTAAATCAATCTTAGAAAAGTAACTTGCTCCTTGTAATTGATCAAAGAGATCATCAATTCGTGGCAACGGGTAACGGTTTTTAATCGTCACTTTGTTGAGATCACGATAATCGATGCACATTCTTAGAGTTCCATCTTTCTTCTTCACGAATAACACTGGTGCTCCCCAAGGTGAATAACTCGGACGAATAAATCCCTTGTCCATGAGTTCTTGCAACTGTTTCATCAACTCTTGCATTTCAGTAGGTGCCAATCGATAAGGAGATTTGGCTACAGGTGCTGCTCCAGGAATCAAATCAATTCTGAAATCGACTTGCCTTGTTGGAGGTAGTCCTGGTAGTTCTTCAGGAAACACATCAGCGTATTCCGCCACAACGGGTACATATTCTATTCTTTTTTCCGTTTCGGTTTGCATTACGTATGCAAGATAAGCGACACATCCTTTCCTTAGGCATTTGTTGGCTTTCATACATGATATGATATTCAAATCTTTCCTCGACTTCTCTCCATGTATGACAATGGTCCTTCCTTCACTTAAAGGAATTTTCACGAGTTTCTTTCCACACACAATTTCGGCTCCATTTTTGGACAGCCAATCCATCCCTATCACTACATCAAAGCTCCCTAGCTCTATAGGCAATAGATCGATTGAAAATTCATAATCATCAAGACTTAAGGCACAATTCCTAATTACTTCATTTGCTTTAATAACCTTTCCATCAGCCAGTTCTATTGTATAAGCATTTGGTAATTGATTTGCTTCTAAGTTAACCTTAGGTCTAAAAGCAGTTGATACAAAACTACGAGTTGCTCCAGTATCAAATAATGTACTAGCATAATTATTTTCCACCAAAAACGTACCTGTCACAACTTCTGGATCATCATGAGCTCCTTCAGCGTTTAACACAAATGCTCTCGCCTTCGCTTCACCTCCCTTTTTGTTTTGATCCTTCTTTCGTTGGTTAGTTAATTTCGGACAGTTGGGCCTCAGATGACCAGTTTCTCCACATTCAAAACATTTTGTTGGCATTGTCACCTTACAATCCCGAGCCAGGTGTCCGATTCTCTTGCATTTGTTGCACTCAATTACAGTACATTTCCTGTAATGATGTCGCTTACATTGATTACACCATGGTGCTTTTCCTTTGTAGTTACTAGTGTTGCTTAATTGTTTGTCTCCTACTTTCTTTGTATTGCCATCAAATCTTTTAACATTCTTTTCATCAGTCTTTCCTGTTGGATGA
This sequence comes from Mikania micrantha, assembly GCA_009363875.1. NCBI lineage: Eukaryota > Viridiplantae > Streptophyta > Magnoliopsida > Asterales > Asteraceae > Mikania > Mikania micrantha. Next base: position 34,208,485 of record CM018694.1, on the reverse strand, counting down.
TAACTATTCCATTTACGTTTTCCTCCTACACTTGAACTTCCTTGTTGCTCAGCCACTCGTCTTGCCTCATCAGTTAAAATTCCTGAAAGTTCAATTGCTGATTGGAAGGTTGCAGGTCTTGCAGATCTCACCATACCACGTATTTGTGGTATTAAACCCCAGATGTATCTTCCAATTCGCTTTGACTCTGGAGTGACCAAGTGAGGAACTAATCGACCTAATTCGATGTACTTGTTGGTGTATGCCAGATGCTCGAAACCAACCATCTCAAGAGTTGAAAATTCCACTTCCATACGTTCAACTTCATTAATCGGACAATACTTTTCCATTATTAGACTCTTGAATTCCTCCCATGTCATCCTATTCGTTGCATCTCTTCCTTTCGTTTCTAGCACCATTTTCCACCAGAATAAAGCTTCATCTTTCAATGAGTGTGACGCAAATCTTACTTTGTTTTCATCCTTGCAATCACTGATATCCAACACAGCTTCCATTTCTTCTAGCCATTTTATAGCTCCTGAAGCTCCTTCATTTCCTGTGAAGTTAGCTGGATCACAGGATTTGAACATCTTGTAGTTACACTCCTTTCTTTTATCAATCGTTTCTTCCTCATTTTGTGGCTTTTTCCCATCGTTCGTCTCAGCTGCTTTGTATTTTGCCATTGCCGCCGCAACTCGTTCTTCAATTATCTTTTCTAGTTTTTCATCACGTGGTTCATGAGTGTGGGTTTCAGAGTTCTCGTCATGCACTGTGTGAACAGATCCTTCAGCAATTGGTTTAATTATCACAGGTGCTGAAGCCGTTGCTTTCTTGGTTTGTTGTTTCTTAGGCGCCATCGTTCTATATATATACCAAGTATTGGTAAGTTAGCACAACCATTTGCATCCATCTAAAACATTTATATTTATGTTACAATAGTAGTTATTAGCAAAGTAACATATCATAATGTTCTAATCTCCCTAGATCAAAGTCAAAGTACTTATGTCTTTCGGTTAAAGCCTAGAAAGTTCAAATACTTATTCTAAACTTTCTAATTCGCTAAAACCTTTGGCTCTGATACCAATCTGTCGCACCCCGCCGGTAGGGGCAAGACGAAAGATTGGTAAAACACTTAATTAAGTAGGACTAATATAACTTCATCATCAACTAGTACAAAATAGTCTTAACAATTGTCTTAAAACCAAGAGTGGGCATGAACAACCCAATATCATAATGTCTATAATAACAAAACAGATGAAGTTTAAATCTAGTTTCTAGGCAGCGGAAATAATAAAGCAAGTCTCTAACATAGACTCCAAAGTGTAATTAGGCACCAAAAGCTTCCCGTCTACCTCTCCTTCTTAGTTTAACGTCCTGAAATACATGCTTAAAAGAGTTTGGGTCAGCATAAAGCTGGTGAGCTCGAGCAGTTAAAAACATTTAATAAGTAAACAGTTTGTATTCTTTGTAATAAACAAAGATAACAATAGTTTGTTCGTTCGTGTACAATGTTCAAGTCGCACAGCCAATCCTGCACCACCCATATGATCTCGCAACAAGACCATATGCCGGCGTTCCGTCCCTGCGTAGTTCATTTCCCATTAATGAACTAAATAAAATAGTTAGTAATTATGCCACAACGATTTGCCAATCTCAGTGGGGAGACCACTGTGTGTGAGGGTTTCTCAGATAGCGCTACCCATAATACTAATGGCCCCAACTAGGGTTAATGGTGTGCTCTAAAGAAGGGACAACAATATGGGAAGTAACAAGTCTCAAACATTAGTACACATAAAAAGTTTTAGTAGCATGTATTTCATCCCAAAACATAGTAATGAAGGGAAAGGTTTGCACGAAAACTCACCGAGGTTACGGTTTGCAAACAATGTTGTGAGTTGAGTGTTCCACGTGGTTGCCTTTACAAGATAGGTGTATACCTATGTTTAAATGTTTTGCTAAAATTAGACTTAGTTACTAGTATCATTGTGCTCTATGCATAGTGTCATACTTTACTCAGGCCCAGTTAAGATGTTTTGTAAGTTATAGCATTTACGTAACATCTTGTATTTACGCAATTAGATTTTTTAACATGGTTATTGTATACAAATACTAATAATTAATAAACTAGATAGGTTAACAATTGGGCTTTAAGTTATTTTTACATGTAAAGTTACTATTGGGCCTATTGGGCCCGTCAAGACGTTTAAAGCCCAACAATACGTTTATAAATCATAATTTGTCTAAATAAGTATATACTTGTTCAAATATTCAAAATAGACTATTTATTAATAAAATCTTTTGATTAAAAATACATCATTTTACTTAGTGGGCTAATTGGGCCGGTAACGCCCATAACGCGGTTTTTATCCATTTTAAATAAATAGTTTAAGCCCATAAGTTTTAGAAATTATATTTTCATTATATATAAAATATATTAAGAATAATATTCTGGTCTAAATAGTTATTGGCTTGCATATATATAAAAACCCGTTTTTACGCATTTCGCGTGTCGGTTATGTACGTAGTTTCGCTTTTAAAGAGTCTTTCGTATTTCCTATCATCCCGAATATTTTTATAACATTATTTTATATATTTTTACTTGTATATATTCTGTAATATTTCAAAAATAAGTTATAGTCCAAGACTATGCGATTTAATAATTCAAATGAGTCGGTTTCGTAACTAGTTTTGCGTAAAATACATTGTCAGTCTTTTTAATCACCATAACTCATTAAAATATGATATAATACATTATTTATCATAAATAAACTTATAAAATTTCCAGAATTTAAATATGCACAAAAATAAACCGTTTTAGTAGTTTTTAACACGTCGGTTCGGTAATACAACGGTTTTAAGCTTAAACCATGTTAGGGATGTCTTATAAAACATATTTAAATCATTTTTAACATCATTTAAGATGTTTTTAACTTCTGGAATGTTTGAAGTTATGCATGTACGGTTTGTGTCGGTTTTTGAGATTTTAACGCGTTATGCCCGTTTTTAACGTACAAGACGTTGCGTGCATTGTGTTACCTTTTATGTTCAGATCCTTTTACTCATTTTAACTTATATTACATGTGTTTTATATGTTATAAGTGTTCATGTGCTAATACAAGTGTTAAATGCAAACTATGCAAGTAAAACATAACTAAACTAGTTGAATGAATACCCTTAACGACGTTGCTTTGCCTTGACCGGTGCTCAACCAATCCTACGTGTGAGGCTGCTGTATCCAGAGGGTTTTAGGGCTGTAAATGTGGTTAACAAAAGTGTATTGGGTTTAGATGAAGTGAAGGTGCAAAGGTGAAGGAATTAGTGCTCAAAAACTAAGTTTAGGCACATGCAACCTCCATGCATGTGTGTTTTTCGACCAAGATTTTATAACAACAAATTTTGTTAGTTTAAAACATTTATTTTTACTGCCAAAACAATTTATTAATCATGGTCAACAAGAAGTAGTGATAAAAATACATAGTTGTTGTTTTTAAGACTCAAAAACTCGTCTTTTTGTACATGCAACCTTGTTGCATGTAAGAGTTTTGACAATGGCTTCAAAACCATGAAATTTTGGATGTTAAATGGTCTTTATTTTCTGTTTAAAAATAGGTATTGGTCATAGATTTGAAAGAGTATATGATAGTGTGCAAAAACGTTAATAAAAGTGAGTTTTTGATTTTAGAATGTAAGATTTTGTACCTAGTTCTTGAAAGATAATGAAGAGAGATGGATTATTAGATGGTAGGATCTGAAAATGATAACAAAGAATCTTATATGAGGAGTTGTTGCAAGTATTTGAGTTCAAAAGTTCAAGAATCAAGGAAGAAGGAAGATGCAAGCCTTTGCATGTAATGTTGCTGCACTTGTTCCACGTTTTCTAGGACTTCTAAGCTTAGTTCTGGGTCTCAAAAGCTCCTGGGATTTTTACCAAACAAAGTAAATTGAAGTCCAAGAATATCAAAAAAAGAATGAGGTGATTTGGAGTTCATTTGGTACCTTAACCGTGATGAAGAAGTGAAGATAGCAAAGCTGGTCGGTTTCTGCGCACCTGAGTTTAGAGGGCTGTTTGGAGGTCGAAATCTTGATGAAAATAAGTGAGACTACTTGGGATACTTCTGGAGGACATTAAGGTGTATTTTGAAAAAAAGAATGGACGAATTTGGTGGAGTGTGGAATGAGTTATAGGGTCTGGAAGTTGGCATACCAAAGCTGCCAGAAAGTGGGCAGAATTTTGAAAGAAAAAGGGAGAGAGGGATTGGTGGAATAGGTGGTGGGTTTGAATTGAGAGGAATCTCTTTTGTTGTTTTGTGTTTGAGTGTATGTGGTGTATATATCCATATATATATATGTATGTATAAATGTATGAATATCTATATATGTATTTTATACATATGCATGAATTTATATTTAAGTGTTTTGTAGTTGTTTGATTTGTTTTGTATACATGCATACATGTATTTTTTTACATGTGTATGAACAAGTGTATGTATGTGTGCATTTTGTATATATATATATATACATATACATAAACGTTGCTTGTCTACACATATATATACGCGTCCATATATATATATATAAATGTTGCATGTCTATATATATATATATATATTGTACTTTTCTTATAATTAATTATGTGTGTTAAATAAATTAGTTGTTTTAAGTAAATGATTCCATGTACATACTTTTATGTGTATGATTATAGCAATTTATGTATATACATTCTTGTATAACATAATTATGTTGGCATTGAAATTTACTAATTTTCGTAATTAAATTGTTAAGGGGTTTGGGCCGAGTAAAGTGATTTTCAATTAACCGTCTAATGTCGATTCGAATCCCTTTTGTGTTTGGTTCTAAGTTCGTTATTCGAAATAACATATTCCTTTAATTGATCCACAGGATATCGAATACATTTCTAACTTAGAAATTAACTTACGAAATATTCTAGACGATTTAATAAATAATAAAAGTTCAAATTGGACCTGAATTTTCGAGGTTGTTACATCATGATGATGATGATGATGATGATGATGATGATGATGATGATGATGATGATGATGATGATGATGATGATGATGATGATGATGATGATGATGATGATGATGATGATGATGATGATGATGATGATGATGATGATGATGATGATGATGATGATGATGATGATGATGATGATGATGATGATGATGATGATGATGATGATGATGATGATGATGATGATGATGATGAATAAACACAAGAACAAACAATCAGAAGGTTAGAGTGAGTGGTTAAGACTATTTGATTGATTTGGAAGGTTATTGATTTGAAGACTTCCTATACTCGTTTTTGAGATTTATTATATAAAAAAATTTTAAGGAAATTTTAGAACTTAGCGACTGTTTAGGAAAATTTTAAAACTCATGCAAATCGTAACTTCTCAATTGAAAACGTTAAAATATACGATTAATGAATATTACAAACAATTGTAACCAACTTGAAAATAAATTGATTCGAATGGATTAACTTGAAAATAATCCAAATCAAAATAATATAACCGTTTACATATATACGAAGTATAATTGTTTAAAATAACGTGAAATCAAATAAACTACAGATTTCTGAATCGTCAGAAAATTGGACGACTTGCTAATTATCTGATTATCTAAGATTTATTACTAAGGCTAAGGTACGGATTTCGTTCATTTGACTCAGAGTATAAATTTTGTTGTCCGTTGTTGTACGGATTTTCTTTTCTTTACTTATATTATATTTTGTTTGCCTCGTTTGTTCTAATCATGTGATTAAGTTAAACCGTTTGGTTTTCGAGCATTCGTTGGTTCCAATTCTTATTTATTATTCATGCGATATAATTATCAAATTTGTATTCATTATCGCATGTTCTGTTGATGTATGAGAATATATCATGCGACCTTTGTTTAGATATTTGATTGTTCTGTATTTTTATTTTGTTTCGATTCCGATACCCGAGCAAAGCCTCCGGTAGGTGATTCTACCAGTGCGTCATTGGGGCATCAATGGCGTAGCACTTTCTGTGACGGTGTGACTGGTTCACGGCGTCTCCATATTTTGGCAGTTGATAAGTGATATTTTGGGAGGCGTATGGACTGGTCCTAGGATAATTGTTTTGTTTTGCTGAGTGTTGGTGTGTGCCCACATACAGCTCACAATTTGGTACATTAGGCAGACGGGTCTGTGTACACCATTTGATTTGTTTTGTGCTCAATTGGTATCTCCTTACCATACGAATTAATTGATTATGTATTTGTTCTGATTAGTTGAAATTGTTTATTCGTATGGTTAGTTCGTTCTGACATTCGTTATCCAGTGTTTTTTATGATCATTTCAGTTGCTTCCACTGATGTTATTTTCATAATTGTTGTTCCTTGTCACTTCTTTATTCATTTTTTTTTTCAAATTTCACCATCATTACTGTTGTTCTTCCGTTACTGAGCAAATTTTTGGCTCAGCCGTGTTTTTTTATTGTTTTCTTTGTTTCTAAAATAGGTACTCATGGTATTCAAAGGATGTGTGAAGAGAAGATAAAAAGATTAGAAAGCTGATTATGATACTTAATGATGTAATTATATATTTTGTATTTAACTAGTGTTATTCATTAAATATGGAAATATGCAATGTTCTGATTTTTGTAATAGTGACACGTCAGCGCTCGCCAGGTTGGGGTGTCGCATATAGTACCATGACATAAGTTATGGTAATTGTTTCAGGTAAAAATTAACAAGTATAACTTTTAGCAAAACCGAATTAGTTTAGTAGGGTATTGTGCTTAATTATTAAGAAAACAGCTTAAGAGTAATGTTTAACAAGAATATCCCTGAGGATCCCTAGGGATATTTCAGAATATAAAATAGAAAAACAGCTAAACACACGAGATTTATACGAGAAAAAGCCCTTAATCCCTTAGGATTGCCGGCATAAAAACCTCGGGAGGTGACAATCTTCACTCTGCCTTGTTCTTATAAATACAAAAATACAAGATTACAATACAAGAGCGCAATGAATCGATCACTAAGTGTTCTTGAACTATAAATGCTGCGAATAAGAGATAATCAGAAGTAGACTAAGTGAATTGTGTGTGTTTCCTAGATCGATGTTGCCTCAATTTATAGTAAAAAATGATACAACGATGTTCCAGAATATTCCCGAATATTCTGGCGAGAATCTCGGAATCATGACCATGTCTTCAATTGTGGCAGCTACCACATCCATCAAACGTGTGGAAGCGCTTCTGTCAACTATACTCCGAATCTTTAGGTCAAATCTAGTCAATATGACCGTTGGTGACTTGTTCCCCACTTGTAGCCGTTATTTAGCATGTTTACCACGTTTTCTTTGACTTTATCCCGACTTTTAGGGTAAAACACGTCCACAATAAGTTACCTGCAAGACTAAGTCAAACTATACAGAGAAAAGATCGATTAGCAACGTTAACATTCAGGATACTTAAGGATATTTGAGAATACCTAAGGATATTTGAGGATACTTAAGAATCTCATATTCCAGATTATCCTCGGCTATTCCGAATCTCAGACCATAAAAACTGAGCCACAACAATTGCCCCAAAAATTTTGTAAGATGTTTTTAATACATACAGCTTTAAAATTTTTCAGACTTAACCTTTGTGAGGATTTGTCTTGATATTCCTTGAGATTTGGGATTTACAAGTATTCTTATCTCCATATTTTCTTCATTAAAGTTATATGAGACATCTAAAACTTTATTGTTTAGGTTATCTCTTAAGCTAAAACCCATTATGTAGAACAAATTGGTGAATATCTTGACGCAACAGTTTGAACTATTTAGTGATGGTGCAAGGCCGTAAACTATTATGATAATTTCAAGTATTATGAATAAGTCAAATAACTATCGACTCGGGTCTATTAGCTAGCAACTTATGTCCAATATCTTCAAATGTTTTTACATACTAGAATATCTCTAAATAAAGAGATTGTTTATACCTTAAAACAGACACATGGCTTAGGAAAACATACCAAATATGCTAAGAAAAAGCAATCTGAAATATCAATATATATTACAATAGTTTTCTTTAGCTAAACATTATTAATGTGTTGGGTGGAGGAATTATGAGTTTCATAATAAAGCCTAACGTGTTAATGTTAACTTGTTTTTGGTAATATAACAGCTAGTATTTCGGTTAATGTTATAGTGTTCATATTTGTTTATTTTCAGATATCCTTAAATACTCTAAAGTATTATGAATTTAAGAAATATTATTGTTCTGTTTGATTTGAGTTATATATAACTCTTTATACTTCAAACATTTAAGTTAAGAATAGTTCTTTATAAGTTTTATTAGGTATACTTAGGAATAATTTAGGATATTAGATTCAACTTGAACTTTAAATATTGTTTTCAGCATTGAGGACGTAATTTATTTCAATTATTATTTAATAATTTTTCAGATATAAACATTTTCAAGGACATTTACTTGTTTATCTGTTGGAATATCCTTATACATTCTGAAATATCCTCGAATGTTTTTGATAGGTAGTAATTATGTAATGGATTAATATCTTTCATGAATATTATGTTAGTTGAACTAGCAACCTAAATTATTGAATACATTAATATTGTATCCAGTTACAACTCATTATTTATAATTATTGTTAGGATATTTTCGAATATTCTTAAATATTCTTATCTTGGATATTTCGTAAATCGTTTAAGGGACTGAATCCTTATATAATTCTCACAAGGATTTGGTTTTGGCTAAATAAATCTCTATTGAAGAATTTTAAATCTAATATATGTATAGTATATTTAGGGATCATTAAGAATAGTTCAAGCTAGACTTATCCTAATTCAACTAAGGTATTAATTACTTGAATGCTTATAAATAACCTAGACATATGTTTAAGTGTTATCATTTGTTCAGAGTTACCTTAGTACACGACATAATTGGTAATTTAATCTAACATGCCCCAAAATAGTAATGTGCATATGATATATAACATATTCCTAAATAGAAATAAGTACAATGCATACTATCAGGCATGAGAATTTATAGAAAATAATTAGAAATAAAGAATAGTTAAGAAACAAATACCAATTTTTTGAGATAGTACGTTTAGTTTGAAATCTTCTTTGTTCCTATCAAAACATCAAAAAGAATTTCATACCTGAATATCCCCAAGTATGTTGCGATATTCCTAAGTATCCTTGAAAGTCTGTCCTGCATAAACAGAAAAACAAGAAACCTTGGGACAAGCCCAAGATACTGGCGACAAGGCCGATTACACTGGCGACTATGGCCGGAATACCGGCGACTAAGGCCGGAATACCGGCGACTAAGGCCGGAACACTGGCGACTAAGGCCGAAACACTGGCGACTAAGGCCGAAATACTGGCAACAAGGCCGAGAGATACTGGCGACAAAGCCGAGAGATACTGGCGACTAAGGCCCGGTTGTATAGCATATGAATGCTATAATTCGGAGGATCCCTGGTAATAGTCTTTGAAAATGAAATTGTCAGCCACTCATGCGTGTACTGGTCCCAAAATCTCCAACTATACCGGGATATTTCGGAGGATCCTTAGTTATAGTCCTCGATAATGAAATTGTCAGCCACTCATGCGTGTACTGGTCCCATTATCTCAAACTATAACAGGATAAACGTGCACAACTGGCGAGGGCATGAACCCTAAGTCTTCATGAGAGACAAAAGTCTCTTGAGTTTTGATTTCAAGTCAAAATTTTGCAGCTAGACATAAAGTCAGTGCGGGATCTTCTACATTTTTGATTTCAGGTCAAAACTTTGCAGCTGGACATAAAGTCAGTGCGGGTCTTGATCAAGTTCTGATTTCAGGTCAGAACTTGGGTTAAGACATAAAGTCTCATCTCTTCTCCTGCTATACCTACAAAACAATAAGATTTTTGCATAGCTGGGAATCTGGATTCCTGATGCCCCTCATATGCTTGATTAGTAGCATGGCATTTAGGAATATACAAGAATATATAGGAACATATAAGAATATATCATAATAATTAAAAATATAAGCGTAGATTATAACTGAACAATCCTTTATAGCTCGATACAAAAGGTTTTAAATAAAGTATAACTTAAGATGAATGGCATTCCAAGATCTTGGAAGAGGTTCTCCTTCCATGTTGGTTAATTTGTATGCCCCTTTTCCAACTTCTGCTTTGATCCTATAGGGTCCTTCCCATTTTGGAGCAAGTTTTCCATCAGCTGGATTGGTGGTATTCTGAAATGTCTTTCTTAGTACCAGATCTCCAACTTTGAAATCTTCTTATCCTAATATTCTTGTTATAGGATTTAGCTATCTTTTGTTGATATGTTGCCATCCTTATTATCGCAATATCCCTAAGTTCATTGATAGTATCTAGATCCTCAGATAGTATTTCCTTGTTGGATTCTAGATTTTGCAAACTTGATCTTGCAGTAGGGACAACAATTTCATTTGGGAGAACAGCTTCAGAACCATACACTAAAGAGAATGGTGTTTGACCAGTCGCATTCTTTGTGGTTGTTCTATCAGCCCATAGAACAAATGGGAGTTCTTCAGCCCACTTTCCTTTCTTGGACCCCAACTTTTTCTTAAGGTTGTTGATTATAATCTTGTTGCTTGATTCTGCTTGACTATTACCTTGAGGATGAACAGGTGTAGAGGTGATCATCTTTATGTCCAGCTTTCACAAAAGTTTGTAGTCCTTTTTCCTATGAACTGAGACCCGTTGTCACAAGTGATTTCAGCGGGTATCCCAAATCTAGTCAAGATATTTCTCTTTATGAATGAGATTACTTCTTTTTCTCTAACTTGCACCAAGGCTTCAGCCTCAATCCACTTTGAGAAGTAATCTGTCATAGCAAGCTTAAACACCTTTCCTCCGGGTGCTTTGGGTAATTTTCCTACTATATCTATTCCCATTTCATGAATGGCCATGATGAGACTATTGGATGTAGAGATTCGGCTGGTTGATGAAGTATATTGCTATGTCTTTGGCAAGCATCACACTTCTGGGAATAAGACATTGCATCTCTCCTCATGGTCGGCCAAAAGTATCCTGTTCTGAGGATCTTTGAGAATAATGCTCTTCCCCCAGTATGATTTCCACAATCTCCTTCATGGATATCTTTCATTACTTCCAAACTTTTGGGTTTCTCCAAACACCTCAAGTATGGGCCTGATACTGATCTTCTATATAAGATATCTCGTATGATTGTGCATCTAGATACTTTTGCCTTAAAGGCTTTAGGATTTGTTTCTTCATTATGTATTTTTTCTGTTTGAAGGTAGTTCTTAATAGGAATAGTCCAGGATATTTCATGTGCTTCTGAGTGATGAACTTGGGGTTCACTATCCTAACCTATATCCTGCATATCTATTGCTGATCTTAAAATATGAAGGATAGGGATATTGATATCCTCAAGGATCCTTAGGGATGATGCTAAGTTTTCCAATGCATCTGCTTCGGCATTCTCTTCCCTTGGCACTTGAGTGATATCAAATTTAAAAAAATATCCTGAAATATCCTTAACTATTTCTAAGTATTTTGCCAATTTATCTCCTTTAGTCATGTAAGAACCGTTAAATTGATTGGCTATCAATAGGGAATCGACAAAAACATGCAGGTTTTTGATGTTCATATCCCTAGCCAATTGAAGTCCTGCTATTAGGGCTTCATATGCTGCTTCATTATTAGTTGCTTGGAATTCACAACTAATCGATTGGGGTATTATGTCCCCCTGTGGCGATTTTAGTATGATGCCTAGTCCTATTCCTCTTACATTTGAAGATCCATCTGTGAACAAAGTCCACTCACCAGTATCTTCATCTAAGAGTTTGATTTCTAGATCCACTTCTGGTTGTAGATCACTACTAAAATCAGCCACAAAGTCTGCTAAAGCTTGTGACATAATTGTTGTTCTTGGTTCATAGATCAAATCATAGGTGCTGAGTTTAAGTCACCATTTTGCCATCCTTCCTGATAGCTCAAGTTTTCTCAATACATATTTGATAGGATAATTTGTCTTAATGTGTATTCTATGTGTCTCAAAGTAATGCCTAAGTTTAGCAGATGCCATAACCAAAGCCAAAATTAGCTTTTCTAAGTGAGAATATCTAGTTTCAGCATCCACTAGGCTTTTACTTGCATAGTACACAGGATGTTGTGATCCCTGATGATCCTTAACTAACACGGCACTTACAGTAGTTCGGGATACTGCTAAGTACAATGATAGTGGTTCACCATCTTCTGGTCTCATGAGTAACGACGGTGAGGATAAATATTCCTTTAGATCCTGAAGTGCCTTCTCATGCTCTTCATCCCATTGGAACTTCTTATTCTTTTTAAGGATATCGTAGAATCCTTTAAATTTTTCTGAAGACCTTGAGATAAATCTATTGTGTGCAGCTATTCTTCCCGTTAATCTTTGCACTTCTTTTATATTCTTTGGGGATTTGAGGTTTAGGATAGCTTGAATTTGTTCTAGTCTGGCCTCTATTCCTCTTTTGGTGACCATATATCCCAAGAACTTTCCTGATCTTACCCCCAAAGTGACACTTAGATGGATTAAGCTTCATATTGTAGCGGTACAGGATATCAAAGGATTCCTAAAGATCCCTAAGGTGATTCTCAGTTATCTTCGATTTGACCACCATATCATCAATATACACTTCCATAGTGTCCCCCAGTTTCTCTTTGAACATCATGTTGACAAGTCTCTGGTATGTGGTTCCAGCATTCTTCAAGCCAAATGGCATTGCTGTATAGCAATATATCCCTGTTGGCATCATGAAAGCTGTATCTTCTTGGTCCGAGGGTTCCATTTGAATTTGTTGAAAGACTGCTGATGCATCCATGAAAGTTAAGATTTCATGTCTTGTTGTTGCATCTACCATAGAGTCTATATGTGGTAATGGAAATGGGTCTTTGGGACAAGCCTTGTTGAGGTCTGTGTAATCCACACAAACTCTCCATTTTCCATTCTTCTTTTGAACCACGACTACATTGGCTAGCCACTTTGGAAATTTCACCTCTCTAATCAGTTTTGCTTTGAGGAGTTTCTCTACTTCCTCTTGAATGATTAGATTTCTTTCGGGTGCAATCTTCTTTCTTTTTTGGTGGACAGGCTTAATATTCCTATCTATCCCTAACTTATGAGTAATCACATATGAGGATATTCCTGTCATATCCTCATGTTTCCATGCGAATGTGGAAATTCTTGATTTCAAAAAAGAAATCAATTTCTCTTCAATATCCTCAGGGATATTTGTCCCTATAAGGACCTTGACCTCAGGATTGTCGGGATTTAAAGGTATTTCCTTTACTTCCTTTTCCCTATATTCCTGAGTATCCCCAAGATCACACTTTGATTGCTATGCGGGTGAAGGTCTAGTTGTTCCCTTCATCGAAGATGAGTAGCACTCCTTGGCTTCTTGCTGATCACTGTTGATCTTCACTACTCCCCATGGTGTCGGCAGCTTAACACATTGATGATAGGTCGAAGGGACTGCTTTCATGTCATGTATCCAAGGTCTACCTAGTATAATATTATAGCAAGATAAGGAATCTATTATACAAAAACATTGCATAGAGTTTAGCCCCTCGATGTATACTGGTAGCCTGATTTCTCCAACAGTGGCTTTAGCTTCACCACTGAATCCAACCAGGATCAGAGATTTGGTAGTTATCTCTGATTCAGGTATATTCATCCTCTTGACTGTTTCCAATTGGATGATGTTGATCGAGCTTCCTCCATCTATAAGTATCCTGCGTACATAATGGTTAGCAACATATAATGTAATGACTAACCCATCATGGTGAGGATCCAGGATATTCTAGTGATCTTGTTCTTCAAAGGACACCACTGTTTCAGCTGTAAGTGTTGATGTCTTTGTGGGTCTCTCTCCATTCTCCATCTTGGCTTCCTTAGCATGTTTCCTAGCTGCAGAATAAGAGGTGCCACAAATATCATAACCACTGGAAATAAAGTTGATTACCTTTGCATCCTTAGGTGGAGATGCAGCTTTCTTTGGGAATCCGTTGGAATCCTGTCTTCTTTCTTTCTTTTTCCCCAATAGTTCCTTGAGATGGCCTTTGCTTAGTAGATAGCTTATTTCTTTCCTTAGTGCAATGCAATCGTCGGTTATGTGGCCGAAGTCTTCATGAAAGGCACACCACTTGGACTTATCCCTGGTTGTGAACTTCTTTTCCTTTGGTGGCCATCTGGCTTTTTCACCTAAGTCCTACATAGCACACATTAGTTCAGGGATATCAACAGAAAAACAATACTCGGATATCCTGGGATATTCTTCATTATCCTCATCTTCGTCCACCGCATTGATCTTGTGGTTATCAGTCTTGTAGTAGGGTTTGGATTTGAATGACTTGCTGGTAGGTGAATCCAGTTTTCTTTTGCCTTGATCATTGGGAGGTGTTGTGGTGATCCTCTTTTGGATTTTTTATCATCTTCTAGCCTGATAAATCTCAATGTGCGGTTTCGAACCTCATCCATGTTCCTGCAAGGATTCATAACCAAGTCATCATAAAATGGTGAGTTTCTTTGCAACCCCATCTTAAATGCTTGGACGGCCGTAGTGATATCGAGATTAGGGATATCCAGGGATTCTCTGGCAAACTTGTTGACATAGCTCCTGAGGGACTCATCAGATCTCTGGGTTATCCTGTAAAGATCACTGGTTAGCCTCTCAAACATCCTGCTACAAGAAAAGTGATTGTTAAACATATTAACTAAATGAGCAAATGAAGTAATAGAATAGAGAGGAACATTAAGCAGCCATTTAAGGGTTGCCCCTATCAATGTTGAACCAAATCCCTTGCATAAGCAGGCTTCCTTCAAATGTGGGGGTATAGGGTTAGTTTCCATCCTTTCCCTATATTGTGCCACATGTTCTTCAGGATCAGTGGTTCCATCATATAGCTTCATGGTTGGAGTTTGTAATCTCTTTGGGATCTCGGCATCACAGATTGGTGGAGCAAATCTAGAGATCCTGTGGGTTGTGGCAGGAACCTCAGGAATAGGCTTGACCACTCCGGGAACACTAGAGATCATATCCCTGAGTTTCTGGATTTCCTTAGCCACTTGTGGAGTTAATTCGGATTCCTGCACAGAACCAAGATTAGTATCATCGATAGGAGGATAATTGAAAGTATTGCTAGTAATGGGAGTTAGATAAGAAGTTCTCGGGATATTGGTACTATCCCGAGATATCCTTAACCCTTAGGATCCCTGAGGATCCCCGAGACTAGTTTGCATAGGAATAAAGTCTCCTGAATGATTCCCAGACATCCCTGATGTCCCGAAATCCAGGATCCTTGGAGCCAATGGAGTGGACGTCTCTTTCTGCTTATTCTTTTTAGCCCTTAAAGTTTCCATTTCTCTAAGAAGCCTCTGATTCATTCTCTGTTGATCCAACATTTGCTGCTGAACCTGTTAAAACATACTCAAAATTTCATTGTTAGAAACAAGTATAGGAACAGAAGTGGTCATCTTTGTTGATGGAACACTTTCAGCCACAAACGTGGTTTTCTTCCCAGGATTGCTAGGATTATCTGACTTCTTGGAAAAAACAGGAATCTGCGAGGATATGTTAGTAGTAGTAGCAGAAATAATAGGTAATGAAGAAGTTGATCTCGGTTGTGAAGCCATTTTTTGATATATTCCTCTTGAAAACGCCTTTAAGCAAGGTTTTAATTATAAAAAACACAAGTTTGCCCCACGGTGGGCGCCAAATTGTTACGGGTAAAAATTAACAACTATAACTTTTAGCAAAACCGAATTTGTTTAGTGGGGTATTGTGCTTAATTATTAAGAAAACAGTTTAACAGTAATGTTTAACAAGAATATCCCTGAGGATCCCTAGGGATATTTCAGAATATAAAATAGAAAAACAGCTAAACACACGAGATTTATACGAGGAAAAGCCCTTAATCCCTTAGGATTGCCGGCATAAAAACCTCGGGAGGTGACAATCGTCACTCTGCCTTGTTCTTATTAATACAAAAATACAAGATTACAATACAAGAGCGCAATGAATCGATCACTAAGTGTTCTTGAACTATAAATGTTGTGAATAAGAGATAATCAGAAGTAGACTAGGTGAATTGTGTGTGTTTTCTAGATCGATGTTGCCTCAATTTATAGTAAAAAATGATACAACGATGTTCCCGAATATTCCCGAATATTCCGGCGAGAATCTCGGAATCATGACCATGTCTTCAATTGTGGCAGCTACCACGTCCATCAAACGTGTGGAAGCGCTTCTGTCAACTATACTCCTAATCTTTAGGTCAAATCTAGTCAATATGACCGTTGGTGACCTGTTCTCCACTTGTAGCTGTTATTTAGCATGTTTACCACGTTTTCTTTGACTTTATCCCGACTTTTAGGGTAAAACACGTCCACAATAAGTTACCTACAAGACTAAGTCAAACTATACAGAGAAAAGATCGATTAGCACCGTTAGCATTTAGACTTAAGGACATTTGAGGATACCTAAGGATATTTGAGGACACTTAAGAATTTCATATTCTAGATTATCCTCGGCTATCCCGAATCTCAGACCATAAAAATTGAGCCACAACAGTAATCCCTTAATGTTTTAAGGAAATAGATTGTGTAAATCGTATCCTTTCAAGTGTTCTCTCAATTGCAGAGTTTACTGTAATTCACTTATATTAAAAGAAGTGAAAGTCAACCCATTTATAGTGTTCACAACTTGAATATATACAGCATAAATGGGACCCATGGTGGTCCTCACGTAATCAGACCACAATGCTTCCAATTTACCTCTATACATTTGAAATCCCGTAAGTGTCAGTGCCTTCAGAACGAAGTTGTCACCAGTAATATGACATGAGTGAAAGTCAATTCCTCATTCTACAAGTCAACAGAATCGAAGGGTACAATTACTAAAAGTGTCTGAAGATTAATATCGCCCATGTGGAAGTTTACCAAACCTGACTCATGTGGCCCTGTTACAGGTCATACGATACCGGCCAATGAATATAGGATACAAATAACGTACCGACCTCACTCGCCGGAGGTTTGTCAAACCTATGGTACCAGTACGCTATCGCCGGTTTCGCCCCTACTAACTCAATGGTAAACGATATGCAGAGGGACTTACGACTGAACATGTATTCTTGGACACATGAATACAGTGATATAATGCAATCAGGCTTTATAGTAATCAATTTGTTTTTATGTGTTCTCCCATTGTTATAGTCTCAGTGTCATCTGTTCTCAATGATATGTGTTCAATGTCTTTAACATATTGTGATAAGAACTTGTCTTATTACACAATGTTAGCACAAGTGGTGAATGATATCATGAAATTATGTTATCATGATGTCATTCTTTTTATCTCTTGTATTTGTCTCACTGTCATCTCATAGTCATCACAATGTTGTAAACATAGCATTGTAAGAACTAGTCTTACTACACATTGTTAATACAATTGTTTGATGACATCATGAAGTTATGTAGTCATAATATTATCCTGGATATGTCATGTAAATTGCATCTAACACTTGAAATATCTCATATGTCATAATTGTCATTTCACACACAAGCATAGATATAGATATGATAATAAAGATGAAACCTTTATTATATAGATAACATGGTAATTGAAATAATGTACTAAAACTTTTAAAGAAAAGAGTTAGCATGTTTCTTATCCATGCATTTGAAATCAAAAGATTAGAAAAAGAGCATATGAACTCACCTTGATGATGAAGTGGTTGACTAAATTTCAAGTAATGCATGTGCTCACTGTTGTTGTAATATGTTGATTTCGAAGCCATGTGCTTGATTTAATGTGTTTCACACTTATAAGTATAAGTTATTGATTTATGAGTTAACCCTAATGTAACACCCCGACCGATGGCGGAAACGTCAGGATGCCACGAGGGATGTGTAGATTGTTCATAAGCTTGTGGGCATCTAAATAAATCATCACATATCAATTAAATCAACCAAATTAGTTACATCAAAAATCATGTTCATCATGATTTAGTTACAGTAATTACACAAAAGATTTAGCTAAATTGACTAAACTCTAGTCTTTAGAAATCCAGTTAATTTAACTAAGTCCAATACCCTAAGTGATGAGGTCCAAAAGATGTAGAGCTATCCTGCTCTACCTACTTCTCCTCGTTTCCTGAAACATGTAGAAAATCAAGTGTCAACTACAAAGTAGTTGGTGAGTAATCATAAGTTTTTATGTTTCAAAAATGTTTATAAAATGTTTAAAAAAGTTTAGAGTTTTCCAAGAAAATCCACATGTGCACCTGCGAGGTAATCCAACACTGCCAACACACAAACACAAACACACAATCACATAATTCAAATAATCAAAATTAATCATCCACATATATTCAATCAACCTCAACCAACAATATTTCCAAATAGTATAAGTGACAATACATGCACTGCGGAGGACACGCAGTCACTCAACAACAGTGGAATCACCGAGGAGGACCGAAGTCACTCGTCATTAGTAATTCAATCATTGTGTAGGACCGAAGTCAATAACAACGACCCATGGAGTTGTGATAATCCGTGACAATACATGCAATCATTGCGGAGGACCGAAGTCAACAACAACGACCAATGGAGTTGTGATAATCCGTGACAATCCATAAACAATGATAATCCAATAATATGAATATCATAATGATAAACCAGGTGTCACCCATGTGTTATCAAAACAATATTTAAATCTGGTATACATGTTCCACCTCTGAGTTTAAAAACAAAATGATTTAAAAAGGAGGTTATGAGAACTCACCTGAATTCCTCAGAATCAGTGTTCTTGTAGTATGCGCACTCACGTATGCCAAATCAAAAGCAACTCAACAATATGTAATTATCGTATGTTCGTGTTCATAAGTACATGGGTTTTATTACTATTCAGTGTCCATATATGTTTACTTTAAACTCATAAGTATTTCATTAACTTAGTTTATTTTATTTAAGTTAAAATGATTTACTCAATATTTTATAACAGTCATCTTTAGAATGTAATTTAGACTAGATAGTTTAAATCATTCCATCACAATAACGAGTTGTGATATCTTATATGTGTTCCCATAAATATGAATACTCTATGGTGATGACCCTAATTATATACACATCAATACATACATACATGCATGATCAATTAAATTCACCACTATAATCTAATTTATAAAAAAATCCAACCTAAGTTTGAGGGAGTTACATTTAAGTCATTCTTATAACATATTCAAAATATGTATAACTTCATAATTTAAGATTTATGTTATTACGAAAAAGGTGGTGGTTCTTAACCTTTCATGCATGCATGGGTGTGCTTAGTTTCGATTCCTTTTTGTTCACCTTTAACCATTAGTTAAATTGTTTAGGTTTAACAGCCCTAACCCCCAGCCATAGTCCCTATGTTCACTGCACATTCAGAGAGTTTAAGATGTGCAGCCCATAGGTTCGGCCAAGAGAGGCTCGAAATCCCAAGGTTCGGCCAAGATAGGGCTTCGGCTGGCCAAGGTTCGGCTAGGTCCAGGTTTGTGGGTTCATGGCTCCGGCTAAGGTGATAAGGTTCGTGACTTCATGCAGGTTCGCGGGCCAAGGGTTCGTGACCCAGAAGATTCGGCACTGCACCGACGTGTTGTCACACCCCGAGCCGGCGGGGTAGGATCGGAGTCCCCGTCGGGCGGAAGGTTCCCGGGGCGCGATATCGGGAGTGATAATCAGAAGTGATCAGATTGTTTACATTGCACATGATATAAATGAGAAATGCTAATTAGAATAGAATTACAAAGTTAAATTACATCAGTATTGTTTATAATTTAACAATGTAAATCTATTGTAAACATCCTAAAATAACTATCTTGTATTTACACAAGATATACAAAATAAATTGTATAATGATGTCTTCAAAAGTATGCAGGTCCAAAATACTAAGTCTTCTATCTGAAGTCCTAGTCCAAAAGAAATGACTCCTTAATTGACCTGTTCGTCACCTAAGAAGTCATGCAAAAATAAAAGTCAACACATGGTTGGTGAGTTCATGTAGTTTAGTATTTGAAAATGATTTGAAAATGATTTGAACATGATTTGAAAATGATTTGAAAACCTCCTTTGGTAAAGACCCTAACCTCATTAACTCCACATGTATCATCCAGATCGGTATGCTTATGTATAGGGCATACCCTTGAGTCGAGGCTACAACCCCGCCCAGACGCCATCCCACCACATACTAATCCGCATAGGACATTGTTGTTAATGATAATTAGGCATTTTTACCCTACCACAATCCCATAAGTTCCTCTGTTTGTTGTCCCTGTCATTACAATCATTTGAAATCCATGTTGATTTCACAAGTTCATCACACAATATGATCAACCACACAATTGTATAAACAGTTATAAATGCTTAATTAAACAATTAAATAAACATTTAATAAAATCTAAGTCCTATTGATTGGGGCCTGTGGTCATACTCGAGTAGACTAGTCTGTCAATCTAGGTACTTAGTAGTTAGGGTAACTGTAAATATCCTCAAACATACGACCTACAAGTCAAACGGTCTAGCTAGGACTTCTTGAAATGCAGGATTTTATGTTTCGTCAATGTTTTTGGCGTATGCTATCTCTGATATTTCCCAGGCTTTCCCTTGAAAATGATTTGATGATTCGTCTGATTTTGTCACAAGATGTACTTGATGTGTTGATCATAGAATACAAGATTCATTGATCGATTGTACACTTGATTCATTGTTCAACAAACACTTGGTTTGTAGAACATTGAATGTTGTCTTTGCAAAGATTGTTTTATTGATGTCTTGATGTCCCACACTTGTTTTGTCAAAATGTTTGATTTGATTCCTTGAATTCAACCACTTGATTTGTCAAAATATTTGATTTGATTCCTTGAACTCACACCCTTGTTTTGTCAAAATGTTTGATTTGATTCCTTGAACTCACACCCTTGTTTTGTCAAAATGTCTAGTTTGATTTGTTTGAAATGTTTTGATTTGTTGAAATGTTTAATTTAACTCGATTACTCACTTAATTTATAAGTAAATCGGTTAGTAAACCTGCATAAAATCTTCCTAGACATGGTCTAGGATAACATTTATATATATGTAAAACATATAAATTTAAAAGCATTTAAGTAAACAATTTAAATAACAGTTTACGCATGCTTCTCAGCCCCGCGTTTTAAAACAAAAATGTTTGAAAAGGGGCAATGAACTCACCTGTGCTGCTATGTAATTTGATCTAACACAAAATGCGCGCTCCTGTATGTAAGCTAAGTATCTTCGGTTCCTGAGTTATTTTATAAGAATTCGAATATAATAAGTACGCGTAGTAGTCGTTGTGCCTAAGACTTGGAGTCTTGTTGTGTGTGCAACTAAGTGTCTTAGTACTAAGTGTATCTAAGATCTACTCTATCTTAATTACCCTTCTTATGATCCCAAATCCCATGTTTAATCATTTCAATTGACTTTTAATATTTTACAAAAATTTGGGCAGAGTCCCTTCTGTACTTAACTCAATTCCAGACAATTATATTGTCTCTTTTTCAACAAGTCCTCAAACAATTAAATCAAAGTAAGTATTTAAATCAAAACATTACAATTAACTTAATAAACTTAAAAGAAACCGGTGTCATTTATAATTTACATTTCAAATTAAACAAGATTTTAGAAAGTTATTAACTTTAATTGAAAACATTCACAACTTCCGATTCTAAATTAAGAACATCATCATTTGAAATTGAATAGACAGTTAACATGTGATGGACTTTATCCAATCCTATTGGGCCCAACTTAAGCCCAATGACAACCTTTTGATTCTTTCTTGATCATAATCAAAATTGTTGGAACCATACGACCTATATGTCCATGTTATTCATATAAATATCTCATTTTAAGTTGTTATTGTATGTTAGAAAGATATCTTGATATAGAAATCCTTACTCCATACTCCCATGCAACTTCTACATTTGTTTAAGCCATGCACACCCACACATCTTAACCCATGCATGCAACTTATTGGATCCATTCTTTGTTAGAAACTTAGGTTAATGACCAACTACCCATCTCTTATGCTCTTATCACTATCCTTGATGACCCTTTATTCCGAATTAACCTAATTGAGCAATAATTATGTTCGACATAGCAGCTAGGGCAGCGAACCTATGCTATGTTTGACTAGGGTTCGGCTCAAATGGAATTAGACGAACCTATGTGTTCCAGGTAGGGTTCGGCTAACACCTTGAATCCAACGAACTCTTAGGGTTCGTGGCTCCAATAAAATGTAGCATAGGGTTCGGCTGACTTAGCAAAGGTTCGGTTGAGGATTCGTTCGCCTGGGTTCGTGAGAATGCTAAGAGTTTGGTCATGCAAGGTTCGGTGAAACCAGGCTCGTAGGTTCGTGAGGTTACAGGGTTCGGTGCAGGAGCCTTATGTCGTTGCAGGGTTCGTTGCAGGTATGTCCAGAATGAAGCAGGGTTCGTTGCAGGAACCATGCAGGGTTCGGCTGCATCTTGTGGTTCGTGTAGGGTTCGGCCAGCGAACCTGTCTTCCCCGATCAGCCCCTTGCTCCGCGAACCTGCAACATTTCCTCCTTGTTTGCGGCTACAATCTGTTATAACCCATTCCTAACAATACCTAACTTATATACACTTTCATCTAAGTAGTTTTTAAGTGTTGAGTATCGATCTCGATATCAAAATCTACTAAGTCGTGAAAACCCTAATAAAACCGAAAATAAAACAAACTTTTACCTTAGATTTCGTGGAGGGAACCTTGAATGAGTTGTACTCCCATGATCTACGTGTTGGGAGGAACGTCTTGATGCCTAGAACACTTGAATCCAACGAGATTTAAGCCTCCAAATCTTAGAAAGAAGATGGCTTTCTTGTGAAGAACTAGAGAGAGAGAGGGTAGGACGAATTTAGAGAGAGGAGTGGGTTGGTGAAAATGGTTATGGTCATTTAATGCCATAATAAGTGATTCCACCAATTCCGGTTACTTGGTCCCGTTCGGTTTCGCGTAAAATTTCCGGATCGCGTAGTTTTCGAGACAAAACGACACGATTATAAAATTAGAAATCTTTCACTTGTTCTAGGTTGTGATTCCTAATAAATTAACTAATATCTTCTTATTTAATTTTAATATTTAAAACATAATTAACTGTTTAAATCGAATTGTACGGTTGTCGCGCGTATTCATCCGGATCGTCACCCGTACAAACACGGCGATAACTATGACTTTCAATCTTGTTTTCTAATTATAGAATATCATTCAGAACGTTAAACTTTCAGATATATCCGTACAGATCGTCACCTATACGAATAACCCGTCAATTTAGCATTCACGTAACAATATTCGTGTGTTTTGTTCTGTAAAGCCTCACATACGTTTATACATAATAATTCCTAAGCAAATAATCACATGATGGTTTTATGTTGTCAGATAATTATCCGACTCAAGAACCATTGCTCTGAACGGTGTTTTCTGTTAAATGTTTCTGAAACTGTTCTATGACAACTCACCATGATAATGATAAATGATATGAATATGTAATTTACTGAAATGTGGGTGATTCATACCTGTTTTACTGTTCATGTACTGTAGAGATCACTGTTCCGGTGACGGTTCCGGCACTGATGTTACAGTCTCCCCTTGTTAGTGAAATTTCGTCCCGAAATTTAAGTGTTGTTATCGGGTA
This sequence comes from Mikania micrantha, assembly GCA_009363875.1. Lineage (NCBI taxonomy): Eukaryota > Viridiplantae > Streptophyta > Magnoliopsida > Asterales > Asteraceae > Mikania > Mikania micrantha. Next base: position 34,184,761 of record CM018694.1, on the reverse strand, counting down.
CAGCTTCCTCTTCAAACAGTTGAGGATACTTTAACTTCATGTGATCTTCACGTTCCCAAGTGAACTCGGGCCCGCGTCTTGAATTCCATCGAACCTTTACAATAGGAATACGGCTTCGCCTCAGTTGTTTAACCTTGCGATCCATAATTTCTAAAGGTTCTTCAATGAAATGCAACTGTTCATCGACTTGAATCTCTTCGATTGGAATGACGAGAGACTCGTCAGCAAGGCATTTCTTTAGGTTTGAGACGTGAAACACGTCATGCACAGCACTGAGTTCATCTGGTAATCTCAGTCGATAAGCTACAGGACCTATACGTTCGATGATCTCGAACGGTCCCACGTATCGTGGTGCTAATTTGCCTTTCTTTCCGAAGCGTACCACACCTTTCCATGGGGATACCTTTAACATTACACGATCTCCCCCTTGGACTTCCAACGGCTTGCGCCGTTTGTCGGCGTAGCTCTTTTGTCTGCTCCTTGTTGCTTGTAGTCTTCTTTGAATCTGAGCTATCTTGTCAGTGGTTTCTTGAATTAATTCTGGCCCCGTTATTCGGTTGTCTCCAATTTCAGTCCAACAGATCGGTGATCGACATTTCCGGCCATAAAGAGCCTCGAACGGTGCACATCCGATACTGCTGTGGTAACTGTTATTATAGGAGAACTCAATCAGTGGCAAATGGGAATCCCAATTCCCACCGAAGTCTAGAACACAGGTTCTCAACATGTCCTCTAGGGTTTGGATAGTACGTTCGCTTTGGCCATCCGTTTGTGGGTGGTAAGCTGTACTCAAATTCAACTGTGTCCCTAGAGATTTCTGTAATGATTGCCAGAACCTTGATGTGAATCTGCTATCTCGATCAGAAATAATAGACAATGGCACACCGTGGCGTACCACTATCTCGTTGATGTATAATCTTGCCAGTTTATCCATGGTGAAGTTCTCACGCATGGGCAAGAAATGAGCAGATTTGGTTAGACGATCAATGATCACCCAAATTGTATCATGACCGCTGGAAGTGCGGGGTAGCTTGGTAATGAAATCCATAGCTATTTGTTCCCACTTCCAGAGCGGAATCTCAGGCTGTTCCAGTAGACCAGACGGTCTCTGGTGTTCCGCCTTTACTTTCGCACACGTAAGACACTGTCCGACATACTCGGCTATGTCTTTCTTCATTCCCGGCCACCAATAAAATCCACGCAAGTCTTGGTACATCTTATCAGCGCCTGGATGAACAGAGTATTTAGTCTTGTGTGCTTCATCCAAGATAAGTTTTCTCAATTCATCTACCGCAGGGATCCATATACGTTCCTTGTAGTAGATCATACCATCAGGCTTCGTGTCAAACTGTTTCTCTGCTCCGCAATCAAGTTCCCTCTTCAGATTACATCGGTCAAGTGCTTCTTGCTGTGCTTGAACAATCTTGTCACTTAAACTGGTCTGCACGGTTATCCCCATTGCTCTAACACGTAGGGGTTTGACCCATTCCTTCCGGCTCAAGGCATCGGCTACAACGTTTGCCTTTCCCGGATGGTATTTGATCACACAATCATAATCATTCAGAAGTTCAACCCAACGGCGCTGTCGCATGTTGAGCTCCTTCTGATCAAAGATGTGCTGCAGACTTTTGTGATCAGTGAATATGGTACACTTGGTGCCATATAAGTAATGTCTCCAAATCTTCAAGGCGAAGATTACTGCTCCCAGTTCAAGATCATGAGTAGTGTAATTCTTTTCATGAATCTTTAACTGTCTTGATGCATAGGCTATGACTTTATCCCGTTGCATTAACACACAACCGAGTCCCTGATGGGAAGCATCACAGTATACCACAAAATCATCACAGCCTTCTGGGAGGGATAGGATTGGAGCATCACATAATTTCTGTTTCAAGGTCTAAAAAGCATCTTCTTGTTTCTGCTCCCAGACAAACGGTTCACTTTTCTGAGTTAGCTTAGTGAGAGGCAAAGCTATTTCAGAAAAGTTTGAGATAAACCTTCTATAATAACCCGCCAATCCCAGAAAAGACCGTATCTCCGTCGGTGTCTTTGGAGTGTCCCAATTCTTTATCGCTTCGATCTTGGCAGGGTCTACATGAATTCCCTCGCTGTTGACCACATGACCCAGGAATTGAACTTCTCTTAGCCAGAATTCGCATTTGGAGAATTTGGCATAGAGTTTCTTTTCCTTCAACAGCTCCAAGATCTTTCTAAGGTGTTGCTCATGTTCTGTTTTGGTCCTGGAATAAATCAGTATGTCATCAATAAAGACAATGACAAATTGATCCAAGTACGGTTTGCACACTCGGTTCATGAGGTCCATGAAAACCGCTGGTGCATTTGTCAATCCGAAAGGCATCACCATGAATTCGTAATGCCCGTATCTTGTTCGGAAGGCCGTTTTCGGTATGTCTTCATCTTGAACTCTCAGCTGATGGTATCCAGACCGCAAGTCAATCTTCAAAAAGTATTGAGCTCCTTGCAGTTGGTCAAACAGATCATCAATCCTCGGCAATGGATAACGATTCTTGATGGTCAGTTTGTTCAGCTCTCTGTAATCTATGCACATTCTGAACGATCCGTCCTTCTTTTTCACGAACAAGACCGGAGCTCCCCAAGGTGAGTAGCTCGGTCTGATGAAACCCTTGTCAACTAGCTCCTGTAACTGATTAGACAATTCCTGCATCTCTGAAGGTGCTAACCTGTAGGGAGATTTAGCAACCGGGGTTGCTCCAGGAATTAAGTCAATACGAAACTCTACCGGTCGCACAGGTGGCAAACCTGGTAAGTCTTCAGGAAACACTTCAGGATATTCTTTCACTACCGGTACATCTTGAATCTCTTTCTTCTCTTTTCCCTTTTCCACCACATGAGCCAAGAACGCCACGCACTGCTTCTGTAGACACTTACGCGCCTTTATGCAAGAGATGATTTTGACACTTCGTTTTGCTTGATCCCTTTTACTTCCAATACACGATCACTCGGCAATGGAATTCGAAGCAGCTTCTCAGAACAGATAACTTCCACTCGGTTAGAGGAAAGCCAATCCATTCCAACAATGATGTCGAAACTACCCAACTCCATCGGTATCAAATCGATGGCAAATGTATTACCATTAAGTGTCAATGGGCAATTTCTATAAACTGTGCTAACTGTAATCTGTTTCCCGTTAGCTACTTCTATAATGTAAGGGGAGTCTAACTGTTCCTCTATGGAATCTAGTTGGCATGCAAAATCGGTAGAGATAAAACTCTGATCCGCACCAGTATCAAATAAGACAGATGCATAAAAGTCATGTAAGAGAAACGTACCAGTGACCACATTTGGGTCCTGGCGTGCAGCTGGTGCTCCGATAGCAAAGGCTCGTCCACGGGGTGCTTGAACTGCTGGTTGAGCCTTCTTTGGGCAATTCTTCGCAAAGTGGCCTTGTTCGCCACAGTTATAGCATCCACCATGGTTCTGATTAGCTGGTGGAGGGAGAGCCAAAGCAGCATTGTTGACTGCTTGATTAGGTGTTATCCGGCAGTACTGGACCCAATGGCCCTTTCTTCCGCATCCCGTGCATTGCTTGCAGGGAGCGTCAGTAGGGTGATGATACTGACACTTGGCACATAGAGGAAACGTGCCAGTGTAAGGTTTGCGGTTGGGGTTCTGTGGTGTTGCTGCCACTTGTTGCAGAGGTGTGGCCACCGTGTAGTTCTTGATGGTCTTCTGTTTCTTCTTCTGATGATGGGAAGGTTTCTTTGAAGATTCAGCTTTGTTCTTACTGGGTTCAACCTCCTTCTTTAGAACTCCAGAGGCTACCATGAGGTCAGTGAGTTTCCCAGACAGTCTCATTGCAGATTCAACAGTAGTAGGGTTGGCTGAAACAACCATGCCCTGAATGCAGGCGGGAAGTCCACCTACATAACGGTCTATCCTTTTCTCCAGAGTTGGTACCATATCTGGTACCAAAGCAACTAACTCGTGGTAACGAGTAGTGTACCCCATGTGATCAGCCCCCTTCATCACATGGTTGGATAGTTCAACCTCCAACTTCTGCAGCTCATTCTTGGGGCAAAATTCTGTTCGCAGCAATGCTTTGAAGTCTTCCCATGACATTGCCATAGCTTCCTCTCTTCCCCGGGCGTTGATCTGACCATTCCACCAGGTCAGAGCCCGTTTGTTGAATGTTCCCGCTGAGTAACGGACCTTGTGGTGTTCGGGGCAGCTGCAAAGATCCAATGTTGCCTCAATATTCTCAATCCATTGGATTAATCCAACGGCACCTTCAGACCTACTAAAACTGGGTGGTTTACATCCTACAAAGGACTTGTAGGAGTAATGAGATGAATCTCCAGTATTTCCACTGGCTTCTCCTGATGTGTTGCCAGTGTTGAGGATTTCATTACGAAGACGAAGGAACATCTCCGGTATTGCTTCTTTCATCTGATTTGTCATCTGGCTACTCAGTAACGTCACCAGGGCGATAGTAGCAGGATCCATGGTCGGTGCTGTGCCCGAGCCAGATGCTTGAGTAATCAATGGAGGAGGGGGAGGAGGAGGTGGAGGAGGTGGTGGTGGAGAGTCATTAGGTGACGGTGTGGAGGAGTGTGGAGCCAAGTCTTGTGGTGGTAGCTGTATCAAAGGAGGTTGTGTTCGTGGAGGCATTCTGATCATAACCAATAAAGTCATCGGTTAGTGCAATGATCGAATACAGAAGACATTATGCAAATAAGTCTTAAGTCCTATGTTCTCTACATGCAGGGTCCCTAGGTTATAGTCTAGGCCAAACCATTTAAATAAGTGACCTATATTTCTCTATAACCATGGCTCTGATACCAATCTGTCACACCCCGAGCCGGCGGGGTAGGATCGGAGTCCCCGTCGGGCGAAAGGTTCCCGGGGCGCGATATCGGGAGTGATAATCAGAAGTGATCAGATTGTTTACATTGCACATGATATAAATGAGAAATGCTAATTAGAATAGAATTACAAAGTTAAATTACATCAGTATTGTTTATAATTTAACAATGTAAATCTATTGTAAACATCCTAAAATAACTATCTTGTATTTACACAAGATATACAAAATAAATTGTATAATGATGTCTTCAAAAGTATGCAGGTCCAAAATACTAAGTCTTCTATCTGAAGTCCTAGTCCAAAAGAAATGACTCCTTAATTGACCTGTTCGTCACCTGAGAAGTCATGCAAAAATAAAAGTCAACACATGGTTGGTGAGTTCATGTAGTTTAGTATTTGAAAATGATTTGAAAATGATTTGAACATGATTTGAAAATGATTTGAAAACCTCCTTTGGTAAAGACCTTAACCTCATTAACTCCACATGTATCATCCAAATCGGTATGCTTATGTATAGGGCATACCCCTGAGTCGAGGCTACAACCCCGCCCAGACGCCATCCCACCACATACTAATCCGCATAGGACATTGTTGTTAATGATAATTAGGCATTTTTACCCTACCACAATCCCATAAGTTCCTCTGTTTGTTGTCCCTGTCATTACAATCATTTGAAATCCATGTTGATTTCACAAGTTCATCACACAATATGATCAACCACACAATTGTATAAACAGTTATAAATGCTTAATTAAACAATTAAATAAACATTTAATAAAATCTATGTCCTATTGATTGGGGCCTGTGGTCATACTCGAGTAGACTAGTCTGTCAATCTAGGTACTTAGTAGTTAGGGAAACTGTAAATATCCTCAAACATACGACCTACAAGTCAAACGGTCTAGCTAGGACTTCTTGAAATGCAGGATTTTATGTTTCGTCAATGTTTTTGGCGTATGCTATCTCTGATATTTCCCAGGCTTTCCCTTGAAAATGATTTAATGATTCGTCTGATTTTGTCACAAGATGTACTTGATGTGTTGATCATAGAATACAAGATTCATTGATCGATTGTACACTTGATTCATTGTTCAACAAACACTTGGTTTGTAGAACATTGAATGTTGTCTTTGCAAAGATTGTTTTATTGATGTCTTGATGTCCCACACTTGTTTTGTCAAAATGTTTGATTTGATTCATTGAATTCAACCACTTGATTTGTCAAAATATTTGATTTGATTCCTTGAACTCACACCCTTGTTTTGTCAAAATGTTTGATTTGATTCCTTGAACTCACACCCTTGTTTTGTCAAAATGTCTAGTTTGATTTGTTTGAAATGTTTTGATTTGTTGAAATGTTTAATTTAACTCGATTACTCACTTAATTTATAAGTAAATCGGTTAGTAAACCTGCATAAAATCTTCCTAGACATGGTCTAGGATAACATTTATATATATGTAAAACCTATAAATTTAAAAGCATTTAAGTAAACAATTTAAATAACAGTTTACGCATGCTTCTCAGCCCCGCGTTTTAAAACAAAAATGTTTGAAAAGGGGCAATGAACTCACCTGTGCTGCTATGTAATTTGATCTAACACAAAATGCGCGCTCCTGTATGTAAGCTAAGTATCTTCGGTTCCTGAGTTATTTTATAAGAATTCGAATATAATAAGTACGCGTAGTAGTCGTTGTGCCTAAGACTTGGAGTCTTGTTGTGTGTGCAACTAAGTGTCTTAGTACTAAGTGTATCTAAGATCTACTCTATCTTAATTACCCTTCTTATGATCCCAAATCCCATGTTTAATCATTTCAATTGACTTTTAATATTTTACAAAAATTTGGGCAGAGTCCCCTCTGTACTTAACTCAATTCCAGACAATTATATTGTCTCTTTTTCAACAAGTCCTCAAACAATTAAATCAAAGTAAGTATTTAAATCAAAACATTACAATTAACTTAATAAACTTAAAAGAAACCGGTGTCATTTATAATTTACATTTCAAATTAAACAAGATTTTAGAAAGTTATTAACTTTAATTGAAAACATTCACAACTTCCGATTCTAAATTAAGAACATCATCATTTGAAATTGAATAGACAGTTAACATGTGATGGACTTTATCCAATCCTATTGGGCCCAACTTAAGCCCAATGACAACCTTTTGATTCTTTCTTGATCATAATCAAAATTGTTGGAACCATACGACCTATATGTCCATGTTATTTATATAAATATCTCATTTTAAGTTGTTATTGTATGTTAGAAAGATATCTTGATATAGAAATCCTTACTCCATACTCCCATGCAACTTCTACATTTGTTTAAGCCATGCACACCCACACATCTTAACCCATGCATGCAACTTATTGGATCCATTCTTTGTTAGAAACTTAGGTTAATGACCAACTACCCATCTCTTATGCTCTTATCACTATCCTTGATGACCCTTTATTCCGAATTAACCTAATTGAGCAATAATTATGTTCGACATAGCAGCTAGGGCAGCGAACCTATGCTATGTTTGACTAGGGTTCGGCTCAAATGGAATTAGACGAACCTATGTGTTCCAGGTAGGGTTCGGCTAACACCTTGAATCCAACGAACTCTTAGGGTTCGTGGCTCCAATAAAATGTAGCATAGGGTTCGGCTGACTTAGCAAAGGTTCGGTTGAGGATTCGTTCGCCTGGGTTCGTGAGAATGCTAAGAGTTTGGTCATGCAAGGTTCGGTGAAACCAGGCTCGTAGGTTCATGAGGTTACAGGGTTCGGTGCAGGAGCCTTATGTCGTTGCAGGGTTCGTTGCAGGTATGTCCAGAATGAAGCAGGGTTCGTTGCGGGAACCATGCAGGGTTCGGCTGCATCTTGTGGTTCGTGTAGGGTTCGGCCAGCGAACCTGTCTTCCCCGATCAGCCCCTTGCTCCGCGAACCTGCAACATTTCCTCCTTGTTTGCGGCTACAATCTGTTATAACCCATTCATAACAATACCTAACTTATATACACTTTCATCTAAGTAGTTTTTAAGTGTTGAGTATCGATCTCGATATCAAAATCTACTAAGTCGTGAAAACCCTAATAAAACCGAAAATAAAACAAACTTTTACCTTAGATTTCGTGGAGGGAACCTTGAATGAGTTGTACTCCCATGATCTACGTGTTGGGAGGAACGTCTTGATGCCTAGAACACTTGAATCCAACGAGATTTAAGCCTCCAAATCTTAGAAAGAAGATGGCTTTCTTGTGAAGAACTAGAGAGAGAGAGAGGGTAGGACGAATTTAGAGAGAGGAGTGGGTTGGTGAAAATGGTTATGGTCATTTAATGCCATAATAAGTGATTCCACCAATTCCGGTTACTTGGTCCCGTTCGGTTTCGCGTAAAATTTCCGGATCGCGTAGTTTTCGAGACAAAACGACACGGTTATAAAATTAGAAATCTTTCACTTGTTCTAGGTTGTGATTCCTAATAAATTAACTAATATCTTCTTATTTAATTTTAATATTTAAAACATAATTAACTGTTTAAATCGAATTGTACGGTTGTCGCGCGTATTCATCCGGATCGTCACCCGTACAAACACGGCGATAACTATAACTTTCAACCTTGTTTTCTAATTATAGAATATCATTCAGAACGTTAAACTTTCAGATATATCCGTACAGATCGTCACCTATACGAATAACCCGTCAATTTAGCATTCACGTAACAATATTCGTGTGTTTTGTTCTGTAAAGCCTCACATACGTTTATACATAATAATTCCTAAGCAAATAATCACATGATGGTTTTATATTGTCAGATAATTATGTGACTCAAGAACCATTGCTCTGAACGGTGTTTTCTGTTAAATGTTTCTGAAACTGTTCTATGACAACTCACCATGATAATGATAAATGATATGAATATGTAATTTACTGAAATGTGTGTGATTCATACCTGTTTTACTGTTCATGTACTGTAGAGATCACTGTTCCGGTGACGGTTCCGACACTGATGTTACACGTGTATCACAGGTTCGGTCCTTAGGGTTCGCGGCCAACATGCTCACAACTTTGTGGATAGTGGTTCGGGTTCACATGGAGAGAAGGTTCTCTGCTATTAGGTCCGTCCATCTCTAGTTCGGCTGTTAGCAGGTTCGACCCTTATGGTGGTTCGAGAGGGTGAGTTCGGTTGAGAGGAGGTTCGGCCCTAGGTTTGCTGGATGTAAGGTTCGCCACCTTTTAAGGCTCGGCCACCCATATGGGTTCGGCTGATCTCTCTTTCACGAACCAGCAGCACTTGGCTGTGCATCATCTTTATTTCAGCGAGCCCCAATCTGTTGCAGGTCCAACCCACCGATCCTACCCCTTTTCTATCAACTCGTTTTAAGGTTTTAAAGTGATAGGACGTGTTTCCAAGCCCAATGTTATAACCGATTGTTTTAAGAAGAAAACTAAAAGTAAAGTGTTCGATTTACCTTCCAATCGCGTTCAAATGCTCGTACTCTTCGTGGGTTCTTGTTCTCCTCCATGACACGGTTGTTTAGACCCCAAGATCTTGCAAAACCGTTGAGAATTGAAGAAGATATTGTAGAGAGAAGGTAGAGAGAAAGAGAGAAGTGGCGAAAATGAAGGTGTAAAGAGAGAGGGTTTATGAGAAATGAAAAAGAAGAAGAAGTTCTTCTTTATTATACCCCGTTTTATCCCTGTGTGCTCGGTCTCGTTTATTCCGCATTAAAAGTATTAAATGCTCGGTTTTATTCGTAAAATACATTTAAAACATAAAACATTTATATCCTTAGGTTTCGTTTAATTAAAATGATTTTAAATAAAGTTGTTTCGTAAATGATTCCGTTCACTTTCGTTAAATTATTTATTTAATAAAACGATTCGTTCAAATACCTCTTAGGTTGTAATTCCTAATAAACGTTTTTAGATTTCTTTTTCTTATTTTAATATCGTTAGATATTATTTCGTTTTCTCGTCTACACGCGTTACTTACGTACGTATTCGTAAAGATCGTCACCCTTTCAACTACGACGCTCGTATCGTATTTCGATTCGATTTACGATTATGGAATATCGTTTCAGTATATTATTCCTAATAATTATATTCGTGTGAATCGTCACCCAAGCGAATACATTATTAAGTTAATATTTCTGAAATAATATTCGTGTTTAAAATCATATTCGTAGCCTCACCATCGCGTAGTTATTCTCAATATTGTTTCCGTTATTTTATTATCTTGAATATTATAATTTCTCAATCTGAATCCCACTAAACCATATCACTGACACATCCATGATAGACCGAAATAAGCTTATGTATAGGGCATATGTAGGAGTAGGTCGCAACCTATCCGGCTACCGTCCCACCACTATTTCGATAAACCATGACCATGGGTCCTTAACTATGTTTAGTAACCAACTAATATCAAACTCATAAATCCTTTCCATTCCAAACCAAAACCTCGGATTCTCCTCACCAAAGCCTCAACACTGATATAATAATGATAAACCGAAGATGGTTTATGTATAGGGCATACGTAGAGGTCAGTCGCAACTGCCTCAGTCGCCATCCCACCACCTCTTCGATAGACCATGAGAATATCCTTGCCTATCTTTGGTTATAGAATCATGTACCACTACCATTCCAAATCCACAATCCATATCATTTTAATTTAATTGCAATAAACTCTCTGGTTCTGTTTAGTTGTATTTCAACTAAATTTCCCATGGTTTATGCTCATAAAAATGTGTTCTCAATATGTGTACCAATAATAATAACATCCAATAATCCATAGTCATTAACAATTATCATATCAAGTCTTAACAGTACAAACATTTATGTAATGTAATTACCTTAAATACAGTGATGTTACCCCTAAAGTTGGTTAAGTTGTGTACCTCTTTTTTTTGTTGGTTAACCTTAAATCTACCTTGAAATGTAACACGCTTAACACTTAATCATTTTAAATTAAGTTTAGAGTGTTATGTTAGTCATAGTTTAAAGATTTGAATTTAATCAAATTCCTTAGTAATATGTATGAGTTTGAAAACCATAATATTTTCCTAAGTTATATTTAGGCTTATTAGGTTAGAAACATATCTATGTACTTTTAGATTAAACTAGGTTTGCTATTAACAATCAAAGTGTGTTATTATAAGTAATTTGTTACTAGAACATGCTCACTTGACATGTTACAAAATATTTTAAAAGGTGTTACATTAACTTTCTTTTTAAAATTTGATTTAACATTTTTTAGAAAACCCTAGTATCTTTTGAACAAAATGTGGCTTAGTTAACCTCCATTGAAATTGTTTAAATCATATTTAGTTAATAACTCCCTTGGATTTTGACTTACAAATGTGCTGAATATGTTCTAAGTAGTATCGGTGAACCAAGTGGATGATATCGATGGGCTATCAAACCGGTGGTCACCTAGAAGCCCTAATGAGTTTCTCTTTGACCTTGTATTGTTCATGTCGATCTTGTGTCCTTATTTCTAGACCATTTTGTATGATTCCTATTTTAAATTAATCGGATTACATATATGAGTTAGTATTGATGGAATTTGAAGACCAAGAGTACCATCAAACTTTTTATCGATGAAAAACCCGGACAGCTCCCTATCCTTACTATCAGTATCGACATAGGATTAAGTTCGATGCTCTGATCATCATTCAGGTCAATATCGATGTGGTGGAGTCCCATAACCATTGGACCTGTCAATACTAAAGAAATAAAATAACCTCGACATAAAGAAACTAATAAATCTGATAAGGAAGGGTACTACCTAGACTTGGAATCCTAACGGTAATTTTTACAGTTTTGGGAATAAGATACGAGATATACGGGATATAACTGGTCATTAAAGATATAACAACTGATAAAACACTCAGAACTATTAGATCACAATGTCAGTATCACTAATACTAAAGAATGTTCAGAAGAGTCATGTGAAAGATCATCGGGATGTGTAACGGATTACCTGGTCAGTCTCTCCAAACACAGATCGTTTAAAGATTCTGAATATTATATCGCGTGGTCGGTATCAACAATCCCAATACATCACAAGTGTAAGGATGTATAGGAATCGATCAAAATATATAAGTTAATACATTGAATCACAAGGAATCCTAAGGTATAAACAAAAAACCCAATGGACACGTAATTCGCTTGAAAAACCCTAGAAACCTAACAATCCAAATTCCCTCACTTAATTAGTCTGAAGAATGATAATCCTACTGTTTATAATCCAATCACAAATAATATCTTAAGGCTCAATTGGCCAAAGCTAAACCAAATAGAACTAGATACGAAATCTAACACTAAAATTGATAAAACCGGTCAAAACACGTAGTAAACAACCAAGACTCATCAATTGGAAATCATCGTGCATGTATAGATCATCATAACAACAATAAATAGTCAATATTAATCGTATATAATATGATCCTAATCATAAACAATGCAAATCCCATAAAAACAAACCTGGAAACCAAATAAAATTAACAGTGAATCATCGAAATCTAGGTAATACAAGAACTTTAGCCAAGAAACATGTTTATAACAGTAAATATACAAAAAAAATTGAGAAACATGTCCATGGATTCGAGTGCAAACGAGAAGTAATCAAGAAAACAAGTAAAAGAACCCGAAAGTGCGTTTCTGGGCACTTTCATATGCGTTTTGAGCCTCCCCCGAACGTCCAATTCAGCCCCAATCCTTCAAAATCTTCAATTTTATGTTGTTTTTCGTTTTCATCCGTCATAGGTCGAGATATATCGAATTAGGGCTTCAAAATGGATTAAATTGATGGTTTTACGGCTAAAGTTCGCGATTTGGGCCAAATCAGTGGGTCAAAGGCCCAAAAGGGCTCCAAAAGGCCAAATTGGCCTGGTCAACTGGCTGGTCAGTGCAGATCAAAGGCCATGGTTGGTCAAAGTTGGTCCAAGAAGAAGGAAGGGGTTAAAATCCAGGTGAAAGGGTCAAAATCGGGTGAAGGAGTCAAATCCATGTGTTTTAGGGCTGATGTGGCACACTAAAGGACAATGTTTTGAAAACTGGACCTGCCAGTCGGACCCGAAACTTGTTGGTGAACCGGTCCGGTTAGGGGTTCTAGGTCGTTTTGGGTGAACCGCCCGGTCGAACCGGCGAACCGGTGGTTGAATCGGTATTTTTATTTATTTTTGTTTTTTATATATATATATTTAAAAAAAATTTATAAAATCATCCGGTACTTAAATCCGGTTTGACCAGCCAGATCTCTGACCAGTAAGGAAACAAGTTCGACGTCCGGTCCGGCTCTGATAACATTGCCAAAGGGTTACCATGTGTCATTGGAGGTCCAAACTTTGCCAGAATTATATTTTCACCACCTCGAACTTCTGAAATACATTTTTATGCCCCAAAACATTTTGAAATCATATTTTTAACCCCTTAAACTTCCTGAAATACATTTTTGTGCCCCGAAACATCATGAAATCATATTTTTAAGCGTTGAAACTTCCTGAAATGCTGCAAAAAGTCCCCAAAACTTCCAAAAATCGTATTTTTAGCTCACACACTTTCTTGAAATTATTCTGGTACTCAGTTTCTTTGCAGATACGATCATTTATTTCATGAAAGCTACAAAAGTAACAATAGAAATAAAAATAAGTAAGAATAATTAAAATCTAATAAAAGTACAAAAAAATATATTAAAAGAAGGTAAAATAATATAAAATAAATACTAAAAAAATGTGTAAATAGCTACACATCCCTACTGAGCCTTCATTATGAACTCTATTATTGGACCTTTAGTGAACATTGAACCTTGCTATATAAAACTAAGTGAACTCTACATTCAAACTCTCATTTATAACTCCTATTCTGAACCTTTCTACATTCTCGCAAGTTTGTGGACTCTTCGTAGACTTTAGTGATTCACAATCCTTTCGTTCTTTATGACACCCCTATAAATATGTAAACCTTTGTGATCTTATTGATGTTATAACTAAGTTTGTAAGATGGACATGCATTAACTGGAAGGGTGAAGTATCGTTAGTTGAGAACCCAGTCTAGGAAAGTCATTTAGCTTTCCTGGGGACTGTCGATGAAACTATCTTCACTTATAGGCCAAAGCATGTCATGCCAAACGTCCCGCAAGCTACAAAGTTTTAATATGTTAAAGGTATTCATTTGGATACTGTTCCTCAAGGCATAGACACCTTACACCTATGATTAGTAAGGTTGATTCCTTATTTCATCTAAGGCATAAAAATGTCACAATTCCTGAAAAAAAATTCCATAATACTTATTCTATGATTTTATGGCATTTCATCTATAATTTTGTGAGGGTGATTCCTAACTATATCTAAGATGTCATAATGTCACACGATTATACATTTTATACAAATCAAAGAACTCTTATAGCATTTTACCTATGTGTAACATCACTGTATTTCCGGTCGTCCGTACATCCGTACGATTGTACTGTTACGATCTGAGATTTTAATTATTAATGATGATTTATTATTTGATGATTATTACTGTTATTGGTATACATTGAAAACATATTATTATACGCGTAAACCCAGGGAAGTTTAGCTGTAACCCAACTAAACAGAACCGGAGAGTTTATCGCAGATGAATACACGGATTATGGGTTATGGTTTAGAATGGAAAGGGATTGGAGTTTGTTACTGGTTATAGTTTGGTTGTTAAACATAGTCAAGGACACATGGTCATGGTTTATCGAAATAGCGGTGGGACGGTGGCTGGGGCAGTTGCGACTGACCCCTACATATGCCCTATACATATGCATATTTCGGTCTATCATGGATGTGTCAGTGATATGGTTTAGTGGGTTTTGGATTGGGATTGATAATATCAAAGTAATTAAATAATGAAAGCATTATTGAGAATCTGTACGCGATGGTGAGGTTACGAATATAACATAAACGCGAATATTATTTCAAAAATGTTAACTCGATAATATATTCGCGGGGGCGACGATTCACACGAATATGATTATTGAGAATAATATTCTGAAACGATGTTCCATAAATTGTAAATCGAATCGAAATACGATACGAGCGATGGATTCGCAAAGGTGACGATCTTTACGAATACGTACGTAAGTAATGTGTTTCGACGAGATAATTAAATAATATTTAAGGATAATAAAATAAGAAAAATAACTTAAAAACATTTATTAGGAATCACAACTTTAAACGAAAACGAATGAATTATTCATTTAAATATTTTACGTTGTAAATTTATTTAATGAGAGTAGATGAAATCGCTTTACGAAATAATTTAATTAAAAAGCGTCTTATTAATGTAAAAACATAATTATTTAAACGGGTTTTATTTTAAATAAGTTTTACATTAAAACCGAACAATTATTATGTTCTATCGCGATAAAAACGAGACGGAACGCGGGGAAATGGAACGCGATATAAGGAAGAAGCAAAGCTTCTTCTTCCTCATTTTCTCAACACACTGTCTCTCTCTCTAAATCTTGATTTTCGTCACCTACACACACACACCCAACTTCTCTCTAGTTTTTCTCCTTCAATTCTTAACGAAATCACCAGATCTCGGTGGCTAGACGACCGCGCGATCGAGAGGAACAAGAGGATACGAAGAGATCTAGCTTTTGAACGAGTTTTAAAGGTAAGTTATGTCTTTTACTTTATGGTTTTGAAGAAATACTAGACAAATGTGTTTTGTACTTAGAAATCGATTTTTAACAAGTTAGAACGTTAAATCGTGCAAGTATAAACTAGAATCCATGAGTGTAACGGACTGCCATGGCCGATATGAGTTGGAGATGATGATCAACAGCTCGAGTTGCAGGTCGGCCGAACCTTTAGAGGTGGCCGAACCATTCATGCTACTGGCCGAACCCTTAAGGGTAGCCGAACCCTGCTGCCCACGAAACCCTAGCTACGAACCTTATCTGGCCACGAGCCCTTCCGGCTGGTCACGAACCTTCGGCTAAACCCTAATTGCTGAATCTATCAACCGCAAGACCATCGGGCGAACCTTTTCAATGCTTAGCCGAATCTTTCTTTTCTTCTTAGCCGAACCATGGGTTGTACGAACCATGGGACGAACCTGGACATACAGGTTCACGAACCCTGCCTTAGCCGCGAACCCTTGGGCTGGATCTTCCTAAAGCCGAACCTATCTGCGGATCTAGCCGAACCTTGAGGCCGAACCTAGGGTCACGAACCCTCTATGGACCGCGAACCTTGGTGTAACAAAGCCCAAAAGGTTCGCTGGTATGGGGCCTTCCATTATACATTTTCTTAACTAAGGGATTTTGAACTTGTGTATATATGCATGTATATCTATACATGGATGTAGCCATGCATGCAAGAACACGATGAATTATTACTTCCGTACTAAATATTGATACACAAACTTTGAGAGTTGAAACATGGAATACTTTGCATAATTAATTTAAGCGTCATTGTCTTAAAGCTATAGTAAATTTTATATCTTGATTATGGAAGTTTATAAAGTTACCATTTGTTTTATAATAAGAGAAGGGGGCTAACCCAAAGGTTTTGTGCAAATGAAATAAGTCAAGAAGATAATATAAGCTTAATTTTCCTAAACACAAAGGCGTAATAATTAAATATGGATAGATTGGCTTAAACTCACGCATGCATGCACTACAAATGTATTTATATAGGTTTATAAAGGGGATATCTTTACAACTTATAAGATCTTGACACATTAATTGAAATATCACCATATGTACGATAATCAACACTAATGAATTTGAATTACCTTACAAGGTGATAAATAACAAAATCTTAAGCGTAATATCTTAACTTAAGTTGAAATAACTAAGTTAATGAATACCTGAGAGTTTTAAAATAAACAAGTATGGACATCTAATGACAATGAAACACTTATACTCATGAACATGAATACACGATAAATACAGGTTGTTGAGTTGCTTTTGAGTTCATAGACGTGAGCGCGCATATTATCAAAACACTGAAGCTAAGGACACAGGTGAGTTCTCATAACCTCCTTTTTAAACTGTTTTGTTTTAAAACTCGGAGGTGAAACATGTATACAGATTTTAAATATTATTTTGATAACACAAGGATGATACCTGTTTATCAATATGATATTCACATTATAGAATTATCATTATTTATGGACTATCATTTATTATCATATATCCGTGTAACATTGTCATTGACTTCGGTCAATAACAAAGATTACATGTATTGCCACTTGGATTATCACAACTCCATGAATTATTGCCTTTGACTTCGGTTAATTGCATTAGTTTCATGTATTGTCACGTGGTTAGCTACCACTCCATGGATCATGTCTTTAACTTATGTTAATTACATAAATTCCATGTATTGTCACAGATACTATTTGAGAATATTGATGTTTGAGAGTTGTTGAATGGTTATGTGGTTGATTATCTATGATTGTCTATGATTATGTGAGATATGTGACTATGTGTTTGTTTATGTGTTGATTGTGTGTTGAGATATGTGTTGGAATTTCACGCAGGTACTCTTGTGGATTTTCTCAGACAAACCATAAGCTTTTATACTCGTTTTACCTAAACTTTTTATAAAACTCTTTTCAAACATAAACTTTTATACTCATTTTGTAAAACACTTTTTAAGTATAAAAACTTGTGATTACTCACCAACTACTTCGTAGTTGACACTTGATTTTATTACATGTTTCAGGTGATGAAGCTAAGTAGGTTAAGAAGGATGGTCTTGCATATTTTGGACATCATCACATAGGATCTTGGACTTAGCTAAAATTAACTGAAATTCTGGCGAATAGAGCTTAGTTAGTTTAGCTAATTCTTTTGTGTAATTGATGTATTTATACATGATAGACGTGATTTTTGTGTAAGTAATTTGGTTGATTAAATGATATGTGATGATTTGATTTAGATGCCCACGAGCTTTTGAACAATCTACACATCCCTCGTGGCATCCCGACGTTTCCGCCATCGGTCGGGGTGTTACAGATTGGTATCAGAGCCTGGGTTATAGGGAATTAGGTTACTAGAAATGGTTTACCTAGTCTATAACCGTAGGATACCTTAGTATGAATAAATTCATACACTAGTTAGTATATTCAGGATTTCATGCTTATGTGTTTATTACATGTTAATTGAACTCCTGCTATATATGTGAATCGCATGTATTACTTGCTTACGTGTGCCCTAATGATTCGATAAGGACATGCACATGGTGTATGGTAAAGGTGGTGGGACGTTGGCTGGGGCAGTTGCGACTGACCCCTACATGTGCCCTATATATATACCATTTACGGTACATTAGGTGGATGTCAGTATTGAAGAATGTGGGAACTGCCCGTTTGGGAGATTATCTGCTTAGGAAAATTAACTGCTTCGGAATTATCTGCTTTAGGAGTTATTTGTTTGATCTATAAATACCAGACAAGGACACACTCGTGGTATACTACAAAGGTGGTGGGACGGTGGCTAGGGCAGTTGCGACTGACCCCTACATATGCCCTATACATATACCATTTGTAGTATATTGGGGGTCTGTCAGTGTCAGGAACTTAGGATATTATTAGGAATTGCTGTAAGGTTATGATTGATGGATTGTTGATGGTATGTTAGTTAAGGTTGGTTTGGATTGACACTTTGGATGATCACATTTGATGAACACATATAAACTCATTAACATACACACTTATTGGACACGTGGGTGCATAGGATCAACGAATGATATGAACGATTAGTGATGGACTGTAGAATTGATTGATGATATAGACACTTGGTGAAAATATGAACGCATAGTGATGATACTAACACTTAGTGATGGTATGGACACTTGATGAGAATAAATTAAAGGGAGGATATGAACACTTAGTGACAATAAGAATACTCAGTGATGATATGAACCCTTATTGATAATTATGGACATTGGGATTAGTATGGACTTTTAGTGAACTTGGATATTAGGTGAACTTTAATGTCAGGTGAACTTAGACATTAGGCGAATCTAATTGTCCAAGGGAACTAGAGACCACTTCACTCAAAATTATCCTACTTAGGATAAGGTTTTTGAAGTGAGGCTATGGTAAAATAAATGATACACCCTAAATTCTAACAAGGGCATAATCGTGGTGCAATGAAACGGTGGTGGGACGGTGTAGGGGAGGTTGCGATCTACCCCTGCATATGCCTTATATATAAGCTTGTTGCATTGCATCGGGAGGTTGTTAGTGTTGGTATAGGGTGGAGAATGTATGAAACTTAGGAATAGTTAGCTAATATTAGTTATGACCAACTAGGACACTTAGTATAATATTAGGAAATTTTTTAAAGGTTATGAGTTTAATGACAGATAGGAGAAAAATATAGTTCCTATATGTAATCCTAACTGTTTAAAATGAACTAATTTGACCATAGTTTGTATAACTTACGTTGGAAACGGTAGTAACATGTTTCTAATTCCTCAGAAACATACTGCCACGCCGTCACAACGGATATGATACGAACTCAGAGGATGCTAACGGTAAAGCCAACTCCGGCATACAAGAGTTAGCAAACCTTATTTCTGGATTGGTGAATCAACTGACTCAAGCCAATCAATCTCTCCACCAGAACAGAGGTGGTTCAAACCCTCCAGTTTGCACATTCAAACACTTCAACTCCTGTAATCCACTGAAGTTTACGGGTTCTGAAACAGCCACTGGTCTGCTGCAATGGTTTGAGAGCATGGAGAATACCTTCATCAACTGTGATTGCCCCGATAACTTGAAGGTGCGTTATGCCACCAGTTTTTTCCAAAAGAGAGCACTAACTTGGTGGAATGTGGAAAAGTGAACTAGGGGAGTTGATGCTGCCCTAGCACTGACTTAGACTGAGGTCAAGAACTTGATGACCACTGAATTCTGTCCTCGCAGTGAAATGAGGAAACTGGAGACTGAGTTCTGGGAACTCAAACAAGATAGTGGCGAGAATGTCATTTATAATACTCGTTTCCACGAGTATAGTCTGCTGGTGCCTCATCTAGTGAGGCCGCTGGAGAGAGCAATTGAGAAGTACATAGGCGGTCTGCCTATGCAGATTCAGGACACAGTCTATGTCACACCCCGAGCCGGCGGGGTAGGATCGAGTTTCCCCGACAGGCGGAAGGTTCCCGAGGCGCGATATCGTGAGTGATAATCAGGAGTGATCAGATTGTTACATTGCACATGATATAAATGAGAAATGCTAATTAAAATAGAATTACAAAGTTAAATTACAGCAGTAACGTTTATAATTTAACAATGTAAATCTATTGTAAAACATCAATAAATGACTATCTTGTATTTACACAAGATATACAAAATAATTTATATCATGATGTCTTCAAAAGTATGCAGGTCCCAAAATACTAGTCTTCTATCTGAAGTCCTAGTCCAAAAGAAATGACTTCCTAATTGACCTGTTCGTCACCTGAGAAGTCATGCAAAAATAAAGGTCAACACATGGTGGGTGAGTTCATATAGTTTAGTATTTGAAAATGATTTGAAAATGATTTGAAAACCTTCTTTGGTAAAGACCCTAACCTCATTAACACCACATGTATCATCCAGATCGGTATGCTTATGTATAGGGCATACCCCTGAGTCGAGGCTACAACCCCGCCCAGACGCCGTCCCACCACATACTAATCCGCATAGGACATTGTTGTTAATGATAATTAAGCATCTTTACCTATCACACACTCTTGTTCACAATGACTCAAATGTTCTCATAAAACCTTTGTTTAACCCACGGGTAACAACCTTAATCTCATTAACATCACATGTATCATCCAGAACGGTATGCTTATATATAGGGCATACCCCTGAGTCGAGGCTACAACCCCGCCCAGACGCCGTCCCACCACATACTAATCCACATGGGACATTGGTGTTAATGAAAATTAAGCATTTTACCCCTACCTTTAACCCAATGATTCGTCAGTCCTTTGTTCCTGTCAATACAACAATTTGGAATCTATATTGATTCCTTAGGTTCATCACAATAGTGATCAACCATAGAAATTGTAGAAACAGTTTAATAAATGCTTAATTAAACAAGTAAATAAACATTTAATAAAATCTAAGTCCTTATGATTGGGGCCTATGGTCATACTCGAGTAGACTAGTCTGTCAATCTGGGTACTTAGTAGTTAGGGAATTCTGTAAATATCATCAAACATAAGACCTACAAGTCAATCAGTCTAGCTAGGACTTCTTGAAATATAGGATTTCTGAGTTCAATGTGTTGGCAAATGTTATCTCTGATATTTCACATACTACCCTTAAAAATGATTTAATGATCGTCTGATTTTGTCACAAGATGTACCTGATGTGTTGATCGTAGAATACAAGATTCATTGATCGGTTGTACACTTGATTAATTGTTCAACAAACACTTGGTTTGTAGAACATGGAATGTTGTCTTTGCAAAGATTGTTTTGTTGATGTCTTGATGTCCCACACTTGTTTTGTCAAAATGTTTGATTTGATTCCCTTGAATTCACCCACTTGATTTCCCAAAATGTTTGATTTGATTCATTGAATTCACCCACTTGACCTCCCAAAATGTTTGATTTAATTCCCTTGAATTCACCCACTTGATTTCCCAAAATGTTTGTTTTGACTTGTTTGAAATGTTTTGACTTATTGAAAAGTTTAGTTTGACTTGATTATTCACTTAATATATAAGTGAATCAGTTAATAAACCTGCATAAAATTTTCCTAGACATGGTCTAGGATAACATTCATATATATGTAAAACATATAAATTTAAAAGCATTAAAGTAAACAATTTAAGTAAACAGTTTACGCATGCTTCTCAGCCCCGCGTTTTAAAACAAAAATGTTAGAAAAGGGGCAATGAACTCACCTGTGCTGCTATGTAAATTGATCTAACACAAAATGCGCGCTCTTGTATGTAAGCTATGTATCTTCAGTTCCTGATTTATTTTATAAGAAGTCGAATTTGATAAGTAAACGTAGTAGTCGTTGTGCCTAAGATTGGGTCTTGTTGTGTGTGTGCAACTAAGTGTCTTAGTACTAAGTGTATCTAAGATCTAACCTATCTTAGCTACCCTTTTTATGATCCCAAATCCCATGGTTAGTTATACAACATTACTTTTATATTTTAGAAAATTTCGGCAGAGTTTCCTTTGTTTTTAGAGCAAATCCAGACAATTATATTGTCTATTTTATAACAAATTCCAATTCAATTATATTAAACTAACTTTACAATTAACTTTTATAATCAAGTAAACTTAAAGGAAATCGATGCCATTTATGATTTCAAATTAAACAAAATTTTTAAAAAAATTATTAAATTTAATTACTCGTTTAACATTTGATGGACTTAATCAAATCCCATTGGGCCCATTTAAGCCCAATTGACAATACTTGACTTCTTTCTTGATCATAATCAAAATTGTTTGAACCATGTGATATAGATGTCTAAGCTATTCATGTTTACAACTCGTTTTAAGTTGTTATTGTATGTTAGAAGGATATCTTGATATAGAAATCCTTACTCCATACTCCCATGCAACTTCTACATTTGTTTAAGCCATGCACACACACATAACTTAATCCATGCATGCATCTTATTAGCTCCATTCCTTGTTAGAACTTAGGCTAATGACTAATTAACCCATCCTTAGGTTGTTTACACTAGTATTGTTGCTCCTAGGTCCATATTAACCCAATTAAACATCCTTTAAGTTCGATATCCCATCTAGGGCAGCGAACCCTTTGGGGTTTCGATCCAAGGTTCGGCTAACATAGACATAAGGTTCGCCCAATACACCACCGAACCCATAGGGTTCGGCTCCTAAGGTTTCCCATGCTAAGGTTCGTTGTGATCTCATAGCTTCGGCCAAGACAGGTTCGCAAATCATGGGTTCGGCTGAAAAGGCTTCGTTCCAAGGGTTCGGTTGGCAGGTTGTCTTCACAGGTTCGTCGCAGTGGGGCAGGGTTCGGCTGCCAGTAAGCCACAGGTTCGTGACAGGCTCCACAGGGTTCGGCTCCCAGAAGGTTGCAGGGTTCGGCTGCATCGTGGGTTCGCGTAGGGTTCGGCCAGCGAACCTGTCTCCTTCGATCAGCCCTTTGTTCCACGAACCTGCACATTTCTTCTTTGATTTGCAGCTACAATTTGTTATAATCACATTTCTAACAATACCTAAATATGTATACACCCTCGTCTAAGTGTTCTAAGTGCTCCAATTCGGTCATAACATCAAAACCATATGTATTCAAGAAAAACCCTCTAAAACCGAATTTAAAATGGGTGTTTACCTCCAATTTCGTGGATGAAATCTCGAAATACTTGTACTTCCTTGATCTACGTCGTGTAGTGGTCGTTTTGAACCGAGAATCACTTGAATCCGATGCAAGAGGGTTGAGAAATCTTAGAGAGATGTTGAATATTTGTAGAGAGAGAGAGACGAGATTGAGAGAGAGATGTGAGGTTGGTGATGATGATTATGGCATTTAATTGCCATAATAAATGCTTCACCACACCCGGTTGATCGGTCTCGTTCGGTTTCGCGTATTATGCCGTGTCGCGTAGTTTTTACGGCAAAACGATACGATTATAAAATAGAATTTATTTAATTATTTCAGGTTGTGATTCCTAATAAATTAACTAATATCTTCACATTTTTATAAAAATTTAAAACAAAATTAACTGTTTAAATCGAAATGTACAGTTGTCGCACGTATTCGTTCGAATCGTCACCCGTACAAACACGACGATAACTATACTTTTCAATCTTGTTTTCTAATTTTAGAATATCATTCAGAACGTTAAACTTACAGATATATTCATACAGATCGTCACCTATATGAATAACCCGTCAATTTAGCATTCACGTAACAATATTCGTGTGTTTTGTTCTTTAAAGCCTCACATACGTTTATACATAATAATTCCTAAGCAAATAATCACATGATGGTTCTGTATTGCCAGATAATTATCCGACTCAAGAACCGTTGTTCTGAACTGTGTTTTCTGTTAAATGTGTCTGAAACTGTTCTATGACAACTCACCATGATAATGATAAATGATATGAATATGAAAATTACTGAAATGTGTATGATTCATACCTGTTTTACTGTTCATGTACTGTAGAGATCACTGTTCCGGTAACGGTTCCGGCACTGATGTCACAGTCTCCCCTTGTTAGAGAAATTTCGTCCCGAAATTTAAGAGTTGTTATCGGGTGCAGCTTCCTCTTCAAATAGTTGGGGATACTTTGACTTCATGTGATCCTCACGTTCCCAAGTAAACTCGGGTCCACGTCTCGAATTCCATCGAACCTTTACAATAGGAATACGGCTTCGCCTCAGTTGTTTAACTTTACGATCCATAATCTCTAAAGGTTCTTCAATGAAGTGTAACTGTTCATCCACTTGAATTTCTTCAATAGGGATGACAAGACTCTCGTCAGCAAGGCATTTCTTTAGATTTGAGACGTGAAACACGTCATGCACACCACTGAGTTCATCAGGTAATCTCAGTCTATACGCCACAGGACCAATACGCTCGATGATCTCGAACGGTCCCACGTATCTTGGTGCCAATTTGCCTTTTGTTCCAAAACGTACAACGCCTTTCCATGGGGATACCTTTAACATAACTCGGTCTCCCACTTGGAATTCCAACGGCTTGCGCCGTTTATCAGCGTAGCTCTTTTGTCTACTCCTTGTTGCTTGTAGTCTTTTCTGAATCTGGGCTATCTTGTCAGTGGTTTCTTGTATTAGTTCTGGCCCCGTTATTCGGTTGTCTCCAATTTCAGTCCAACAGATCGGTGATCGGCATTTTCGACCATAAAGAGCCTCGAATGGTGCACATCCGATACTGCTGTGGTAACTGTTATTGTAGGAGAATTCAATCAGTGGCAAATGGGAATCCCAGTACCCACCGAAATCCAAAATACAGGTTCTTAACATATCCTCTAGGGTTTGGATAGTACGTTCGCTCTGACCGTCCGTTTGTGGATGGTAGGCTGTACTCAGATTTAACTGTGTTCCCAGGGATTTCTGCAGTGATTGCCAGAACCTTGAAGTAAATCTGCTGTCTCTATCAGAAATAATTGACAATGGCACACCGTGGCGTACCACTATTTCATTGATGTATAATCTTGCCAGTTTATCCATGGTGAAGTTCTCACGCATGGGCAAGAAATGAGCAGATTTGGTTAAACGATCAATGATCACCCATATTGTATCATGACCGCTGGAAGTGCGGGGTAGCTTGGTAATGAAATCCATAGCTATTTGTTCCCACTTCCAGAGCGGAATCTCAGGCTGTTCCAGTAGACCAGACGGTCTCTGGTGTTCCGCCTTTACTTTCGCACACGTAAGACACTGTCCGACATACTCGGCTATGTCTTTCTTCATTCCCGGCCACCAATAAAATCCACGCAAGTCTTGGTACATCTTATCAGCGCCTGGATGAACAGAGTATTTAGTCTTGTGTGCTTCATTGAAGATAAGTTTTCTCAATTCATCTACCGCAGGGATCCATATACGTTCCTTGTAGTAGATCATACCATCATGCTTCGTGTCAAACTGTTTCTCTGCTCCGCAATCAAGTTCCTCTTCAGATTACCTCGGTTAAGTGCTTCTTGTTGTGCTTGAATAATCTTGTCACTTAAACTGGTCTGCACGGTTATCCCCATTGCTCTAACACGTAGGGGTTTGACCCGTTCCTTCCGGCTCAAGGCATCGGCTCCAACGTTCGCCTTTCCCGGATGGTATTTGATCACACAATCATAATCATTCAGAAGTTCAACCCAACGGCGCTGTCGCATGTTGAGCTCCTTCTGATCAAAGATGTGCTGCAGACTTTTGTGATCAGTGAATATGGTACACTTGGTGCCATATAAGTAATGTCTCCAAATCTTCAGTGCGAAGATTACAGCTCCCAGTTCAAGATCATGAGTAGTGTAATTCTTCTCATGAATCTTTAACTGTCTTGATGCATAGGCTATGACTTTGTCCCGTTGCATTAACACACAACCGAGTCCCTGATGGGAAGCATCACAGTACACAACAAAGTCATCACAGCCCTCTGGGAGAGATAGAATTGGAGCATCACACAGTTTCTGTTTCAATGTCTGAAAAGCATCTTCCTGTTTCTGCTCCCAGACAAACGGTTCGCTTTTCTGGGTTAGTTTAGTGAGAGGCAAGGCTATCTTAGAAAAGTTTGAGATAAACCTTCTGTAATAACCCGCCAATCCCAGAAAAGACCGTATCTCCGTCGGTGTCTTCGGAGTGTCCCAATTCTTTATCGCTTCAATCTTGGCAGGGTCTACATGAATTCCCTCACTGTTGACCACATGACCCAGAAATTGAACTTCTCTTAACCAAAACTCACATTTGGAGAATTTGGCATAGAGTTTCTCTTCTTTCAACAGCTCCAAGATCTTTCTAAGGTGTTGCTCATGTTCTGTTTTGGTCTTGGAATAAATCAGTATGTCATCAATGAAACAATGACAAACTGATCCAAGTACGGCTTGCACACTCGGTTCATGAGGTCCATGAAAACCGCTGGTGCATTTGTCAATCCGAAGGGCATCACCATAAATTCGTAATGCCCGTATCTGGTTCGGAAGGCCGTCTTCGGTATGTCTTCATCTTGAACTCTCAACTGATGATATCCAGACCGCAAGTCAATCTTGAGAAGTATTGAGCTCCTTGCAGTTGGTCAAACAAATCATCAATCCTCGGTAATGGATACCGATTCTTGATGGTTAATTTATTCAGCTCACGGTAGTCTATGCACATTCTGAACGATCCGTCTTTCTTTTTCACGAACAAGACCGGAGCTCCCCAAGGTGAGTAGCTCGGTCTGATGAAACCCTTGTCAAGTAACTCCTGTAATTGATTAGACAATTCCTGCATCTCTGAAGGTGCTAACCTGTAAGGAGATTTAGCAACAGGAGTTGCTCCAGGAATTAAGTCAATACGAAATTCTACCGGTCGCGCAGGTGGCAAACCAGGTAAGTCTTCGGGAATACTTCAGGATATTCTTTCACTACTGGTACATCTTGAATCTTCTTCTTGTCTTTCTCTTTTTCCAACACATGAGCCAGGAATGCTATGCACCGCTTCTGTAGACACTTACGCGCCTTTATGCAAGAAATGATTTTGACACTTCGCTTTGCTTGATCCCCTTTAACTTCCAATACACGATCACTCGGCAATGGAATTCGAAGCAGCTTCTCAGAACAGATGACTTCCACTCGGTTAGATGAAAGCCAATCCATTCCAACAATGATGTCAAAACTACCCAGCTCCATCGGTATCAAATCGATGGTAAATGTATAATCATTTAGTGTCAATGGGCAGTTCCTATAAACTGTACTAACTGTGATCTGTTTCCCGTTAGCTACTTCTATAATGTAAGGGGAGTCTAACTGTTCCTCTATGGAATCTAGTTGACATGCAAAGTCGGTAGAGATAAAACTCTGATCCGCACCAGTATCAAATAAGACAGATGCATAAAAGTCATGTAAGAGAAACGTACCAGTGACCACATTTGGGTCCTGGCGTGCAGCTGGTGCTCCGATAGCAAAGGCTCGTCCACGGGGTGCTTGAACTGCTGGTTGAGCCTTCTTTGGGCAGTTCTTCGCAAAGTGGCCTTGTTCGCCACAGTTATAGCATCCACCATTGTTCTGATTTGCTGGTGGAGGAAGAGCCAAAGCAGCATTGTTGACTGCTTGGTTAGGTGTCATCCTACAGTATTGGACCCAATGGCCCTTTCTTCCACATCCTGTGCAATGTTTACACGGAGCGTCAGCAGGGTGATGATACTGACACTTGGCACACAAAGGAAACGTGCCAGTGTAAGGCTTGCGGTTGGGGTTTTGTGGTGCTGCTGTTACTTGTTGAAGAGGTGTGGCCACCGTGTAGTTCTTGATGGTCTTCTGTTTCTTCTTCTGATGGTGGTGGGGTTTCTTGGAAGACTCAGACTTGTTCTTGCTGGGTTCAGCCTCCTTCTTTAAAGTTCCAGAGGCTACCATAAGATCAGTGAGTTTCCCAGACAGTCTCACTGCAGATTCAACAGTAGTAGGGTTGGCTGAAACAACCATGCCCTGAATGCAGGCGGGAAGTCCACCTACATAACGGTCTATCCTTTCTCCAAAGTTGGTACCATGTCTGGCACCAAAGCAACTAACTCGTGGTAACGAGTAGTGTAACCCATGTGATCAGCCCCTTCATCACATGGTTGGATAATTCAACCTCCAATTTCTGCAGCTCGTTCTTGGGACAGAACTCTGTTCGCAGCAGTGTCTTGAAATCTTCCCATGGCATGGCCATGGCTTCTTCTCTTCCTCGAGCATTAATCTGACCGTTCCACCAGGTCAGAGCCCGTTTGTTGAATGTTCCAGCTGAGTAACGGACCTTGTGGTGTTCGGGGCAGCTGCAGAGATCCAACGTTGCCTCAATCTTCTCAATCCATTGGATTAGTCCAACGGCACCTTCAGACCCACTAAAACTGGGTGGTTTACATCCTACAAAGGACTTGTAGGAGTAGTGAGATGAATCTCCAGTATTTCCACTGGCTTCTCCTGATGTGTTGCCAGTGTTGAGGATCTCATTACGAAGACGAAGGAACATCTCCGGTATTGCTTCTTTCATCTGATTCGTCATCTGGCTACTCAGTAACGTCACCAGAGCGATAGTAGCAGGGTCCATAGTCGGTGTTGTGCCTGAACCAGATGCTTGAGTAATCAATGGAGGAGGGGGAGGAGGAGGTGGAGGAGGTGGTGGTGGAGAGTCATTCGGAGACGGTGTGGAGGAGTGTGGCCAAGTCTTGAGGTGGTAGCTGTATCAAGGGAGGTTGTCTTCGTGGAGGCATTCTGATCATAACCAATAAAGTCATCGGTTAGTGCAATGATCGAATACAGAAGACAATATGCAAATAAGTCTTAAGTCCTATGTTCTCTACATGCAGGGTCCCTAGGTTATAGTCTAGGCCAAACCATTTAAATAAGTGACCTATATTTCTCTATAACCATGGCTCTGATACCAATCTGTCACACCCCGAGCCGGCGGGGTAGGATCGAGTTTCCCCGACGGGCGGAAGGTTCCCGGGGCGCGATATCGTGAGTGATAATCAGGAGTGATCAGATTGTTACATTGCACATGATATAAATGAGAAATGCTAATTAAAATAGAATTACAAAGTTAAATTACAGCAGTAACGTTTATAATTTAACAATGTAAATCTATTGTAAAACATCAATAAATGACTATCTTGTATTTACACAAGATATACAAAATATTTATATCATGATGTCTTCAAAAGTATGCAGGTCCAAAATACTAGTCTTCTATCTGAAGTCCTAGTCCAAAGAAATGACTTCCTAATTGACCTGTTCGTCACCTGAGAAGTCATGCAAAAATAAAGGTCAACACATGGTTGGTGAGTTCATATAGTTTAGTATTTGAAAATGATTTGAAAATGATTTGAAACCTTCTTTGGTAAAGACCCTAACCTCATTAACACCACATGTATCATCCAGATCGGTATGCTTATGTATAGGGCATACCCCTGAGTCGAGGCTACAACCCCGCCCAGACGCCGTCCCACCACATACTAATCCGCATAGGACATTGTTGTTAATGATAATTAAGCATCTTTACCTATCACACACTCTTGTTCACAATGACTCAAATGTTCTCACAAAACCTTTGTTTAACCCACGGTAACAACCTTAATCTCATTAACATCACATGTATCATCCAGATCGGTATGCTTATATATAGGGCATACCCCTGAGTCGAGGCTACAACCCCGCCCAGACGCCGTCCCACCACATACTAATCCACATGGGACATTGGTGTTAATGAAAATTAAGCATTTTACCCCTACCTTAACCCAATGATTCGTCAGTCCTTTGTTCCTGTCAATACAACAATTTGGAATCTATGTTGATTCCTTAAGTTCATCACAATAGTGATCAACCACAGAAATTGTAGAAACAGTTTAATAAATGCTTAATTAAAAAGTAAATAAACATTTAATAAAATCTAAGTCCTTATGATTGGGGCCTATGGTCATACTCGAGTAGACTAGTCTGTCAATCTGGGTACTTAGTAGTTAGGGAATTCTGTAAATATCATCAAACATAAGACCTACAAGTCAATCAGTCTAGCTAGGACTTCTTGAAATATAGGATTTCTGAGTTCAATGTGTTGGCAAATGTTATCTCTGATATTTCACATACTACCCCTTAAAAATGATTTAATGATCGTCTGATTTTGTCACAAGATGTACCTGATGTGTTGATCGTAGAATACAAGATTCATTGATCGGTTGTACACTTGATTAATTGTTCAACAAACACTTGGTTTGTAGAACATTGAATGTTTGTCTTTGCAAAGATTGTTTTGTTGATGTCTTGATGTCCCACACTTGTTTTGTCAAAATGTTTGATTTGATTCCTTGAATTCACCCACTTGATTTCCCAAAATGTTTGATTTGATTCCTTGAATTCACCCACTTGACCTCCCAAAATGTTTGATTTGATTCCCTTGAATTCACCCACTTGATTTCCAAAATGTTTGTTTTGACTTGTTTGAAATGTTTTGACTTATTGAAAAGTTTAGTTTGACTTGATTATTCACTTAATATATAAGTGAATCAGTTAATAAACCTGCATAAAATCTTCCTAGACATGGTCTAGGATAACATTCATATATATGTAAAACATATAAATTTAAAAGCATTAAAGTAAACAATTTAAGTAAACAGTTTACGCATGCTTCTCAGCCCCGCGTTTTAAAACAAAAATGTTAGAAAAGGGGCAATGAACTCACCTGTGCTGCTATGTAATTTGATCTAACACAAAATGCGCGCTCCTGTATGTAAGCTAAGTTTCTTCGGTTCCTGAGTTATTTTATAAGAATTCGAATTAATAAGTACGCGTAGTAGTCGTTGTGCCTAAGACTTGGGTCTTGTTGTGTGTGCAACTAAGTGTCTTAGTACTAGTGTATCTAAGATCTAACCTATCTTAGTTACCCTTTTTGATCCCAAATCCCATAATTAGTTACTACAACATTACTTTTATATTTTAGAAAATTTCGGCAGAGTTTCCTTTGTTTTTAAAACAATTCCAGACAATTATATTGTCTATTTTATAACAAATCCCAATTCAATTATATTAAACTAACTTTACAATTAACTTTTATAATCAAGTAAACTTAAAGGAAATCGATGCCATTTATGATTTCAAATTAAACAAAATTTTAAAAAAATTATTAAATTTAATTACTCGTTTAACATTTGATGGACTTAATCAAATCCCATTGGGCCCATTTAAGCCCAATTGACAATACTTGACTTCTTTCTTGATCATAATCAAAATTGTTTGAACCATGTGATATAGATGTCTAAGCTATTCATGTTTACAACTCGTTTTAAGTTGTTATTGTATGTTAGAAGGATATCTTGATATAGAAATCCTTACTCCATACTCCCATGCAACTTCTACATTTGTTTAAGCCATGCACACACACATAACTTAATCCATGCATGCATCTTATTAGCTCCATTCCTTGTTAGAACTTAGGTTAATGACTAATTAACCCATCCTTAGGTTGTTTACACTAGTATTGTTGCTCCTAGGTCCATATTAACCCAATTAAACATCCTTTAAGTTCGATATCCCATCTAGGGCAGCGAACCCTTTGGGGTTTCGATCCAAGGTTCGGCTAACATAGACATAAGGTTCGCCCAATACACCACCGAACCCATAGGGTTCGGCTCCTAAGGTTTGCCATGCTAAGGTTCGTTGTGATCTCATAGCTTCGGCCAAGACAGGTTCGCAAATCATGGGTTCGGCTGAAAAGGCTTCGTTCCAAGGGTTCGGTTGGCAGGTTGTCTTCACAGGTTCGTCGCAGTGGGGCAGGGTTCGGCTGCCAGTAAGCCACAGGTTCGTGACAGGCTCCACAGGGTTCGGCTCCCAGAAGGTTGCAGGGTTCGGCTGCATCGTGGGTTCGCGTAGGGTTCGGCCAGCGAACCTGTCTCCTTCGATCAGCCCTTTGTTCCACGAACCTGCACATTTCTTCTTTGATTTGCAGCTACAATTTGTTATAATCACATTTCTAACAATACCTAAACATGTATACACCCTCGTCTAAGTGTTCTAAGTGCTCCAATTCGGTCATAACATCAAAACCATATGTATTCAAGAAAAACCCTCTAAAACCGAATTTAAAATGGGTGTTTACCTCCAATTTCGTGGATGAAATCTCGAAATACTTGTACTTCCTTGATCTACGTCGTGTAGTGGTCGTTTTGAACCGAGAATCACTTGAATCCGATGCAAGATGGTTGAGAAATCTTAGAGAGATGTTGAATATTTGTAGAGAGAGAGAGACGAGATTGAGAGAGAGATGTGAGGTTGGTGATGATGATTATGGCATTTAATTGCCATAATAAATGCTTCACCACACCCGGTTGATCGGTCTCGTTCGGTTTCGCGTATTATGCCGTGTCGCGTAGTTTACGGCGAAACGACACGGTTATAAAATAGAATCTTTTAATTATTCAAGGTTGTAATTCCTAATAAATTAACTAATATCTTCTTATTTTTATAAAAATTTAAAACAAAATTAACTGTTTAAATCGAAATGTACGGTGTCGCGCGTATTCGTTCGAATCGTCACCCGTACAACACGACGATAACTATACTTTTCAATCTTGTTTTCTAATTAAAGAATATCACTCAGAACGTTAAACTTTCAGATATATTCGTACAGATCGTCACCTATACGAATAACCCGTCAATTTAGCATTCACATAACAATATTCGTGTGTTTTGTTCTTTAAAGCCTCACATACGTTTATACATAATAATTCCTAAGCAAATAATCACATGATGGTTCTGTATTGCCAGATAATTATCCGACTCAAGAACCGTTGTTCTGAACTGTGTTTCCTGTAAATGTGTCTGAAACTGTTCTATGACAACTCACCATGATAATGATAAAAT